>CM062619.1:8021130-9221130 GCA_025617555.3 Puccinia polysora
CACTCAGATCCAAAACCTCACCCAAGAACTTATGGAATTTCTTGGGTATTTGATTGAGGTATTTCACGTTTGGTTCCTATCATGAAAACTAACTTAGTATTTATTTCTTTAATCAGATCAATTGAATGAATACTCACCAAAGATGAGCTTCTGGTTGAGCTTTGCTGCAAATTCTCTTCCTCTGAAGAGGATTCTGATTCCAAATTGATTAATCCCAATTCACCTTCAGTCTCTTCCTTTGAACTATGAAATTCAGTTTCAGATTCTGCTGAATTTGACTAACAATTCAACATTATTTCATAACTAAGTTCATTAAACCAAAAAAATTAATTTATCCCAAAATAAAAGAATTAAAATCTTTTGTCTTTTCTTTTTTGGAGCCCTTCTAGTCCTTTTTTCCACCTTGAGTTGTTCTTCAAAATGCTCAACCCAAGATGGTTCTTGCCACTTATCTTTCAATTTTGGCCTGTCCCCACTTGATCGTAAGACTTTAGGTCCAAGTCTTGGCTTTAATTAATATTTTGTGATTTTCTGAATGATATACTTCAATAGGCTGCTTTGCTCATGGTCTGGATATTCCAAGATGATTGAATTCACTTATTCACGTAACTGAGGAATTTTTAGCATTTCATCAACGTTGCACTTGAAAAATTCAAAAGGATCAACCATAAGTGAATTAGGAATCATTCATCACAAAGCATTAATCACATAGTGATTTGAACAACCCAACTTGAACAATCAAACTTAAGCCAACTTATAGAACTACAACTGCAAGTGTCATAGTCCAACCTTCACTGAGGATGAACATCTTTGGGTACCACGGATCCTCTGACTGCTAGACAGTCACCTATCTGGTGGAAACAGGGAAAACTCATAGTCTTGAGGTATGACTTGGTGCACACTTTGCCATCATGATCATGCTTTAACTTCTCAAATTTCTCCCTAATAAGATGAATTGCCTCTAAATAAAATTTGTAACCCAATGGTAACATTTCAGGTGGAAGGACTTTCCCTAACTTAATTTGAGAGGTATAAAGTGATTCATGAACTGATTGAATTTAATTTGAAACTGCTGTGTCAAGGCTTTTCCAAATATCCAACAGGTTTTACAAAGAGTTTTCAAGGAATTGTTTGAGAGTTGCATGGTCCCCTTCAACCAAGGAAGTTGTTTTGTTTCCAAAATTTGGTTTTACACAAGTCCACGCTGTTACAAACGTCTCTTTGATAGGTAAAATCTTATTTTCCATATACTCAATTAAATCCTCATAGTCTTTCAAGAAACACTATAAAAGTCAAAAGGTCAGAACCCAAAACTAGGAAGAATAAGAAGCAGTGATTTTGAACTACTCTGAGTTCTGCATCATTGACCTCTGCCTCCTCCTTGGTCTTTGAGGCCCCATACTTTGCCCACAGAGTCATAAAGCTTTTTCATCCTTCAACTTCATTAACAGAGTGCACTTTACAGTTTGCTTGTATGTTTTTAGACAAGTGCCAAGTGCAACATTGTCTTGATGAATCAGGGAAACTAGATTCAATAGCACAAATCAGAGCTTTTTCACAGTCCATCACAAAGAATTTTGGAAGTCTCTCAGAATTATAATCCAACTCCTTTAATGCATTTACAGAAAAACTGTAAGTTTTATGATTGTCTTTCATTCCCACAACATGCAATAGTGGGGTTTTGTACTTATTTTTCTTATAATTTCAATCTAACATAGCAAAATGATGGGATTGTTTTGAAAGCTTTGCTGCCTCAGGATGTGCTAAGTACAGGGCCTCCAAGTGACCCTCTTGACTTAAATTTGAGCGGTGAATCCATCTTTTTTCTTCAAGATTTTCATAGAGTACCTCCAGAACAATTTTAATCTTTAGTTCTGCAAGCGTACTTTCTGCTTAGTGTTATAGACTTTTTGGTCATCAACATAATCCCACCCTTCAATATTGCTTGATTTTCTCTTGAGCTGTAATGTATTGAGACCATCTTTCATGCCTTCCTTAAGTAGATCCAAGTCTTTCCCAGAGATTCTCCTCAGTTGAAGATGCACAGAGGGATTCTCAGATGGTTGATGGTTATGTTGCGTTTCTTTATAGGAGATTTGCCACAACGGGTCTGCCTTTGTGCAACTTGAATGGATTAAGAACTTGCACCCAAACTTCCTTGTGTGAGTTTCTCTAGACTGTTTGGTAAGAAAATTTCCTGAATAGGAACCATGTCTATCACAGGCTAAATCCACATATTGGTCACATTTTGAGTTGAAAAATTTTAAATTGTAACCAGGCTTCATTTCCCATGTTTGAAAATAGTTTTGTGCCTCTGCCCTAGTAGGAAAAGCTCCCAAGTGAGGTGCGTCAAGTGGATCTTGCACCAACTCAATTGTTAGTTTTTTTAGTTTCATAGTTACATGGGCTCATTAGTTTCAGTTAAATTAAATCCAGCAAAGGACTCAGTAACATAAAATTTTACTCACAACCAGAGGTCAAATACAACTTTGAAAAATTTTGCTCCTCAATTGTCACCCTTGATGAGGATGCAATTGGGGCTTCCAATGTTTCATTACCCAAATAATTTTTTTGTTTTCCAAAGCTTTGTTGATTGTACTACCAATGTAGACCTTCCACGCAGCCATGTCAGAAGAAGGAGGGCTTTCCACTGTTCCCATGCAAAAAAATGCCATTGTATACTTCAGTATTCCATCCAATTTTCAATTGAACAAACAAAGTTTGCTCACTTTTGATTTGTGAAAGAATTGATTGCAGATTTTTATATGATCTCAATTTGCACTTTCCTTTCACTTTGGTTTCACATAAAATTCTCTTGGGGATTGATAGGTGTGGAAAAACAGTCCCACAAAGTATTCTTTTATCCCAAATTTGTGTTGACAGAACCCAAGTGTGGTCCAGGGGCTGCCCAAAATTCTGGCACAACTTCAGGGGGGTTGTGCACCCCCAAACACGGCATTTTTGAGATGTGTACGGGGCAAATGGCTCAAATTTGTTGTGTTTGGGGGGTACATGCCTCCTACACAACCCCCTGTGGCTTGTGCCTGTTCGAAACGGCTGTTTGTAGTTTTCTATGGGCCCCATGGCTCATTTGAGCCGTGTAGGGCCCTACACAACTAAAACACAGTTGGAGCTGTGAATTTAACATCACCCTAAAAATAATAATAAAATTAAAATTAAAATTAAAAAATAAAAATAAAAATAAAAATAAAAATAAAAATAAAAATAAAAATAAAAATAAAAATAAAAATAAAAATAAAAATAAAAATAAAAATAAAAATAAAAATAAAAATAAAAATAAAAATAAAAATAAAAATAAGAATAAAAATAAAAATAAAAATAAAAATAAAAATAAAAATAAAAATAAAAATAAAAATAAAAATAAAAATAAAAATAAAAATAAAAATAAAAATAAAAATAAAAATAAAAATAAAAATAAAAATAAAAATAAAAATAAAAATAAAAATAAAAATAAAAATAAAAATAAAAATAAAAATAAAAATAAAAATAAAAATAAAAATAAAAATAAAAATAAAAATAAAAATAAAAATAAAATAAAAATAAAAATAAAAATAAAAATAAAAATAAAAATAAAAATAAAAATAAAAATAAAAATTAAAATAAAAATAAAAATAAAAATAAAAATAAAAATAAAAATAAAAATAAAAATAAAAATAAAAATGAAAATGAAAATGAAAATAAAAATAAAAATAAAAATAAAAATAAAAATAAAAATAAAAATAAAAATAAAAATAAAAATAAAAATAAAAATAAAAATAAAAATAAAAACAAAAACAAAAATAAAAATAAAAATAAAAATAAAAATAAAAATAAAAATAAAAATAAAAATAAAAATAAAAATAAAAATAAAAATAAAAATAAAAATAAAAATAAAAATAAAAATAAAAATAAAAATAAATATAAATATAAATATAAAAATAAAAATAAAAATAAAAATAAAAAATAAAAAAATAAAAAATAAAATAAAAAAAATAAGAAGAAGAAGAGACGTTGAAAATACATATATATATATATATAAACAACAATAAAGAAAAATCAGTAAATATGAATAACATAAGGCCAAAAATAAATTAAAAAAATTAAAAATAAATCCAAATAAAGAGTCTATGGAGCAGCCTTAAAGTTCAATTTCCAAAAATTACAAGTTCAACTTGACAGGCCCTCATATAAAAACACCAAAAAAAAGTCAAGTAACTTGACAAGCCCTAGAGTAAAAACACAAAAAAAAAAACAAGTTCAACCTGTGTTAAGCTGATCCTATCACAAGAAGTTGAAATATTAATTATGAGGGGATCAGCCCAACACAATTTGAACTGAACTACCAATAAAATACCATTCAATACACTCATCATAATGATGTCAACTCAAAACACTCAAAATAATGATCTTAAAAATGTGATAACTCTTTATATTAATAGAATTACAATATTGGCATCAGAAACCAAACAAAAATGATCAAATTAAAATGATTTCTATAAATTAAAATACAACTAAAGTTGATCTTGCAGGTGATTGACCCAACAAGAGGCTTTTTTGGAAATCACAGAACGTGGTTTAGAAACTATGTGGGGGATTGCAATCATATCTCCCATAAGTACATGCTGGAACCAATGGTTTTTATTAACAAATGAAATTAATATTGGTTCTTATTCTTCTTTTACCCCCATTTTCATAAGAGTATAAGTACAGCATGAATCCAATGAAATTAAACATAATGGTCTTTTATAAGTATCAGCTATTTTTTGGCCCATATCTGGCTTTGAAATTTATTTTGAAGATGGAATATTTTCATTGATGTCATTAACATCAAGTCTGTTTTCTATCTTTTCAACATCTTTGATGCCACCAAGGATCTTAGAGTAGAATTTCTTATTTTTCCTCAATGTTTCAAGCATTTTGTTTTCTACTTGAAACCATTGATGCTCATCATAACCAAGTGATTTAGCAATGACTGTAAATCCACAATTTTCATCACCAACCGGTTCACAAACCTCCCCCAAGAACTTATGTAAGTTCTTAGTCATTTGATTGAGTTAATTCACTTCCTAAAATCAAAAACTATCTAGGCACAATCAAAATCTCATTAAAGGAATCAACACTCACCAAAGATGAGCTTCTGTTTGACTTCTCCATTTTTTCTGCTTCATCCTTCAAAAAGGAATCTGATTCCAACAGCACCAACCCCAATGAAATTTCAGTTTCTTTCACTAAACTATGAAATTCAGATTAAGAGCCATCCTTGCACTACATAAAATATTTTCCCATCAGTTCATTAAACCATAAAAACAAACATTTCAAAAATTAAAACTTGCTATCTTTGGTCTTTTTGGTCCCCTTTTAACCCTTTCTTCAGTCTTGTCCTCTGAACTATGATATCAAGATGAACAGCAATCCTTGCACTACAGAAATAATTTTGTCATCAGTTCATTAAACTATAAAAATGAAAATTTCTCACTCAAAATAAAAGACTTCCTGTCTTGGGTCTTTTAAGTACCCTTTTTACCCTTTTTTCCCTCTCAATTTATCTTTTGACATCTTTGAATTTTGAAAGCTGAAAGTGGGTTGCTTTTAATTTGAGTCTACCGTGGCTTGAACTTAATGATTTTGGCTCAAGCCTTGGCTTGGAAATAAAAGTTGCTGTATTCTTGAGCATTTATCTTAGAATCTCCAACCTAACTTCTTTAGGTTTTTCCCTTTACATGGAATTCCACTTGTTGAACATTTGAGATTATTCATCAAGCCCTGGATCTGTTTTTAACTTTCAAAAACCAGAAGAATTTTCAATCCTTCAATAAAAGAATTAATCTTCCAGTCCAATTATTGATCCGTGAATCCAATAACTGTTATCCTTCAAAAACCCCACTTACTTTATTGGAAGGTTAATATTCTAACTGCAACTGAGGATGAAAATCCTCAGGCACAATGGATCCTCTTTATGCTAGTATTTCACCTAAAATGTGGGAAAAAGGCAAGCCCATTTTATTTGAATATTCCTTGGAGCAAAACTTGCCACCATGGTTGCGCTTTAACTTCACAAATTGTTTTTGTAAGGAAAATATTCTTTTCCATATAGTCAATTAAATCCTTGTGGTGTGGTGCCCCATCCTGGACACCCTGGCCGCCTTAAGACCTCAATTCATAAACTGTTGCGCAAACGTACCGCCTGGCTGAACAACTTATCCTCAGGCTCATCCAACTATTATTTACCCGCGCCGCGCTGCGCTTCCATTATCCACGTCGCGCGCCGCGCCGCGCTCCCTTCATCCGCGCGCGTCGCGCGTCCTTTATCCGTGTTGCTTCTCATCTCCGCCGTTGTTATAGAACGTCCTCATCTTTGTTTGTTGCGTGTCTTCATCTTTGTCGTTGCGCCTCCCAATCTCCTCATTGCTACCGTCGCGCGACGCTCATTCATGATCTACTGAATCCATCCCGACCGCACCCGCAAGCATTTGGCAGATCCTTGACCAACGCGAGTGACCACATGGTTGCCTTCCCGTTTCCGCTCTATTTGTAGAATCCGTTGTATATAGTCTAACAGGGCCTCCTGCCCATATAAGGAGGGGCTCTCCCCTGCCTTTTGGCCGACCATTCCATCATCCTAATATCATCAGAGCATCCTATCATCCCATCATCATAAGCAATTTATCCGTGGGCATCCTTCCCCACTTATCTGAGCAAATTATCCGGGTATATCTATGATTGCCCCTTGATCCTTTGAGCCTCCATACTCAAACTCAGTCCTTTGTGACTTTGATCCTTATCACCAACCAATAGCCTTGCTGGTTGAAGAAGAATTCCTGTCTGCCTGAATTCTTGAGTGTGTTATACCACTCTGATTCCTTTTTCCGACCATACTGGTCTTGATCTCTCCTTGATCATCTTTCTGGAGCCAATCACGTTTGATTGAAGAGGTTTTATTAAGCTTAAAACCTGGAGTGTTATACCTCCCTTCTTCTTTGAGGTTGAATCTCGCCACGCTATTCTTGAGTCCCTTGAGAAGTGTTGGGATATTCCTGCCCAAATTCGTTATTGATTTGCTTCCAGAGTTTCATAAACAAATTGCTTTTGTTTTGTTCAGCCTCCCACAGATATCTGGAACCCTTCAAGCGCTTTATTGCGGAGAGTTGGGCAGGTTCATTGAGAACCTGGAGGTTGGTTGGGATTGAGTTGATCTTTCCTAATCAGCTGCTGACGACCAGAGCTATTAGCTTGTGGGCGTTGTTACTTACAACTGCCTTGTTCCATTGAACTCTGAACAAACTTTGACTTATTTGTTCAAGTCTTTCCCTGCACCATCTTGTCTCAGGAGGGCAGCCTAAACAGCACCTTTCCCCTCCACAGAACTGCCACGGCTTAGCACCGTTTGGAGTCTTACATTTGGTCACCCAGGCCGGGATCAAACCAGCAACCTTGGGATTTACAGTCCCAACTTGAAGAATCAACTCCGAAATCCTATCCAATTTCTCTATCTTTTTCTGTTTGTTCTTTTTTCCGATCCGTGGAGGCAGCTTGATCTAGAAGTAAGTCCTCCCAATTTGTGCACCGCTTGGGCAAGATACTTGTAGTTTTTTGGCGAAACCCTACTCTTGCCACACTCGTGAGCCACTTTGAAAATCTGCTCTTTGGATCCCCTAGGAACTCTGTTATTCAATATGGCATCTCCGGCTACTCCAACCGCCTCTGTTTGACCTAAGATGGTAAAGATCAAACCCCAGAACAAGAACTTAGGCTTCAAAGGTACAAATGTCGAGCGATTCTTGGACTCCTACGAAATGGCTGCTGAAGTAGATGGAGCTAGTGAATTCGATATGGCTTATCAGTTGCGATTCTTTATCTCCTCAGATGAAGTTATGGAGGTAATTGAGTCTTTCGAGGGATTCGAATCCCACAACTGGACGCTTCTCAGGGAGGCTATGTTGGCATACTGGGGTAAAATAGATGTGGCTAGGTTTACTCTGCAGGATTTGGATGCTCTGGTTTCTCAGTGGATCTCCAATGGTGGTATTTCTTCAGCCTCTGACTATCAGATTTTTAAAAAGTCTTGGGATCCCATTCAAAACTATCTTATCCAAAACGATCACATTGACACAGTGGACAAAATTTGAGCAAAGTTCTTCCAATCTTTTTCGTTGGCTGTGCAGGAAAGGATTAAAGAAGAACTGGTTAAATCTGGATCCATGATTACTACCAGGGATAATTGATTCAAGCTCCCTGTTTTTCTTACCCTTAGGAGTACTGTGGATAAAGTCATGAAAGGTCAAACTGCTCTTACCTTTGAAAAGCCAAGAACTACTGAACCAGTCCATGCTCCTTCTTTTAAAGAGTCAAACAATATTATGATTAAAATGGAGGCAGATTGTAGGCCTAAAGCAGATCCTAATTCCAATCGAGAACCTACTACTATAGATGAAATCACCAAGTTACTTAGAGCCTTTGAGAACAAAATAGATCAAAAGATTTCCTCGCTAGCTACTCCTAAAACTCCTTCTTCTGTCCCCAAATCAACTCTGGTCTGTTACTACTGTCATAGGGAAGGCCATGGAACCGGACGATGTCAAGAACTTCAGAAGGACTTAAAGGAAAAGTTGGTAGAGCAGAGGGGAAACAATTACTTCCTCCCTAATGGTGCCCTAATCCCTTTTGACTCGTCTCGTCCTATCCAACATGTGGTGGCCTCTTACCAGCCATCACCTCCTGTGAAAGCATCTCTTGCTTCCTTTGAATTTTGATCATCCTGTGGTACCCTCCAACCTTGGTATCCTCCAGCTATTTCTTCCTCTAGTCTTGCCGGGACTACTTATCAATCTGATCCAGCCAGGAAACAACATGAGGAACCTAAACCTCATAAGGCTCCTTCCTTGCCAACTTCAATCCTTCAAAAACCCGTTAAACGTCAATCAACACTTGAGCCTCCTTCCTCTGATGTAGAAGACATGGAGGTGGAAAAGGAACCACTCATGGAAAGGTTCCCAGATCACCCTGATCCTTCTCCCTCACCTCAACCTTCTAATCCTATCTTAGATTTTGCGTCACCTGAACTTCCTCCCCCCACCCAGCCCAAAGTTTGATTTGAAAGAGGCATCTCCAAGGATCACCCCAATGCTGTGGAGGGAGTATTAAAGAAAATTTCTGATCTCAAAATTCCTGATCTATCTTTGGCTGAACTCCTATTGATCTCTCCATCTGTTGCTGAAGGAATGAAGAAATGGGTCTCTTGTCGACGTGTGGAAATTGGCCCTGAAGAACTCAAAGTCTCCTCTGGCACTTTAATGGAGGACTCTGGTGGAACCAGTCCTTCTATAGAATCCAATCTTTATTCCTGCCCCCTGGGCTTTCTTCCTTGTTATCTTGGTGACTCAGCTAAAACTGTTTCTCCTCTTGTGGATTCTGGATCTCAGCTTAACTTAATCTCGGATGCTATGGCCTGCAAGCTCAAACTTAGTCCTAGGGTCAGCTTCAACTCTGCAGTATATGGGATAGGAAATCAAGCTTGTGAACTGGTTGGTATTGTTGAAGATGTACCGGTCAGGATTGGTCAAAATATCGTTGGCACCTGCCATTTTTGGATTACTCGTTTGGACAGTCCTATGATCTTGGGACGACCCTTCTTAATGGACTTTGGTGCAACCCTGATGTTTTCTGATCAAGTTGGGGAGAGAATTCTTCTCCCTGATGCTGATGGCAGAAAAATTGAAGTTCCTCTTTGCTCTTTGGATTCTGGTCGTTGGGAAAGAGATTTTCCTGGTCATTCTCCCAAATCATCTTTTAAGGGGAAGCAGAAGGATAACTCTAGTTCCTCTCATTTTTTAGGGGAATAGTTGATCCTACTAATGATTGCAGTTCTTTTCAGCCTCAGACTGCAACTCAAGGGTCAACTCCCATCCCTCAGGCTTATTTTTCATTCCATTCATCATTCTCTTCTGAGCTCAAGAATATTAAAAAACAAAAACATATCAAAATAGAAAAATCCAAAAATATTTCTCCTCCATCTCCTTCTCTCTCTGGATCTGTTGTGTCTCCTTTTCCTTCTACTTTTAAGTCTGATCAATCTTCTCTCAGTTCCGGTTCGAATCTCCGCAATGAGTCTAAACTAGATCCGAATTGCAATTCCGTTTTTGGTGATTTTGGTATGAAGGAATATGGGCTGCAGTGGAGGCAATTTGGGGTACAAGTAATTCCTCCCAATTGTGCACTGCCAGGGAAATCTTTTACCGTCATTTTCGAAACCCTACCTTGTGCCACACATGTGAGCAACGTATTATCTCCTGGTTCTCCTTTTATGGAAAAGGCACCCTTCAAGGATATTTCAGAACATCGGACTTGGAAGATGTTGGAACTTGGACTCAGCTTTTGTAATCAAGTCTCTCTGATCAACTCTTGGAGGAAACAAGAACTTCTCTCTTTTGCCACTAAGTATAAACCAGTTGCTAAAAAGATCCAACCAGTCAACCAGCCTATGCCTCTCAACCTCAATCCTCCCCTTATGCGTCCTCCTCTATCTCGCAATCCTTACTGTGGTCTTCCTCAATCTCTTACTGGTCCCTTTGTGCCTAATGGACGGGTCACTGAAGAACTTCTGAAGGTGGTCAACTTTGGTCCAGATGGATGGCTTCTTCCTGATGAGTTAAATTTAATTAAAAATGTCTTATCTCTAAGAGAAAAATCTATTGCTTTCTGTGAAGAAGAGAGAGGTCTCTTGCGGGAATCCTATGGCCTCCCTTATATCATCCCTGTAGTTGAACATGATCCTTGGCAAAAGAAAAAGATCCCTATCCCTGCTGCTAAAGTTGACGAATTCATCAAGTTGGTCTGGGAACGAGTTTGAACTGGCCTGTATGAACAGTCAACTTCTAGTTACTCCAGCCCCGTCTTCTGTGTCCTCAAGAGTAATGGTAAACTTAGAATAGTTCATGATCTTCAACCTCTTAATAAAGTTACTATTAAAGACTCTGGTATCCCTCCTGCTACTGAAGAATTTGTTGAATCCTTTGCGGGAAGAGCTTGCTATGGTCTAGGGGATATTATGGGTGGCTATGACGAACAATCCTTACATCCTATTTCTCGTCCTCTCACTACTTTCAACACTCCTCTTTGTCGATTTCAACTTACTCGATTGCCTCAAGGAGCCACCAACTTGGTTGCAGTCTATCAGGCTCAGATGATGTGGATCCTCCAGGATGAAATCCCTGATCATGCTGGTATCTTTATTGACGATGGCGGAATTAAAGGTCCAGTATCTGACTATGATAATGAGCTCTTACCTTGGCATTCAGGAATTTGTCGTTTTATCTGGGAATATGCTACTAACTTGGAGAGGATTCTGTTTCAAATTGAGGAATCTGGCCTTACTGTCTCTGGATCCAAATTGGCGGCTTGTGTCCCTGCTCTGGAAATTGTTGGTCATATGGTCTGCAAGGAAGGAAGAAGGAAGGCACCAGCCAAAGTCAACAAGATCATCTCTTGGCCTACCCCAATCAATCCAACTGAAGTTAGGGGCTTTCTAGGTGTTGTCACTTATGTTAGAATCTTCATCCCATCTTTATCCAAAATCTGTGCACCCTTGCGTTGTCTAACCAGAAAAGATGCTGAATGGATTTTGACCCAAGATTGTGAATGTGCCTTCCAGCTACTCAAAAGGATAGTTGGTAAAGACATAGTTTTGAAAAAGATCTCTTATGGACCTGGAGCTGGCAAGATCAAGCTGGCTGTTGATTCTAGTTATCAATCTGTTGGGGCCGTCCTTACTCAGGAAGACAAAAATGGTTGGGACCGTCCTGCTCTTTATGAATCTTTGTTGTTTTCAGATGTAGAATCTAGATACTCCCAGCCCAAACTGGAACTCTGTGGTGTGGCTCAAATGATGAAGAAACTTCAAACCGTTCTCTGGGGCCAACATTTCGAATTACAAGTTGATGCTCGATCCATCATTGAAATGATCAACGCTCCCAGTCTTCCCAATGCTTCTATGACTCGTTGGGTGGCCTTTATCCAGCTTTTCTCTTTTGATATTGTTCACAGGCCTGGAAAATCTTTCACCATGCCTGACGGTTTATCTCGACAACCTCTTGGGGACAACGAATCTGATGTTGGAACCAATTTCAATGAAGAGGAACCTTTAATTCGACCTATTTTCTCTTTTTCTTCACAAAATTATTCTGGCTTTCAACAAGGCTTCTGGTTTAAATTAGAGCAGTACCTTTCAACTCTTCAAAAACCTCCTGATCTCTCTGCTAAGGAATTTCGATCTCTTAAAGGAAAGTCTTCTAATTCTTTTGTTCAAGGCTCTAGAATTATGAAGAGGGGCAATCCTTGTGCTCTTATTGTTGTTACTATTCCCTCTAAACAAGATTCTATCCTTGAAAGTCTCCATGAAGGCCTTGGTCATCGTGGGGAAACTGAAACTTATCGACGATTATCCAAACGATTCTGGTGGCCATCTTTGAAGAAATCCGTCTCCCAATGGTGCAAGAGTTGTGAAGTTTGCCAAAAACGTGATCTTAGGCGCCCAGCCAAAATTTGTTATCCTACTGGGGAGTCCACTGTCTTTGGAAGGATTGCTATGGATGTGGTTCATATTAAGGCAGGTGGTGCTAAGTACCTCATTGTGGCTAGGGATGATTTTTCCGGATGGGTTGAAGCAAAATTTCTTAAGAACCTTAGCTCTGAATCAGTGGCAGCTTTCCTCTACGAGACCTGGACATTGCGTTATGGCCTGGCTTGATCTTACTCTACTGATGGTGGCTCTGAATTTGGGGGCAAGCTTGCTGAAATGATCCGATCCCTTCCTGGACAACATAGAGTTACTACTCCTTATTATCCTGAAGGCCAAGGCATGGTGGAACAAGGCCATGCCCCTTTGAAGGCTTCACTTGTTAAACTGGCTGGTGAAAGTGGCAAGAATTGTCGCAAATTCCTTCCTCTTGTTCTCTTTTCTGATTGAATCTCAACCAAAAGGACTACTGGCTACTCACCTTATGAAATCATCTTTGGTCAAAGAGCAGTCCTTCCTTTGGATCTGGAAATGGAATCTTTCTTGGGTATCTCTTGGGAAGAGGTGTCCTCAACCACTGATCTGTTAGTTGCTAGATCCAAGCAACTGGAGCGAAGTGAAGACGTTCGTGATGAAGCTTATCAAACGATGATGGAGGCCAGAGAAAAATACATCCAGTATTGGGAGAACAAGCACTCTAATTGAATCAGGGAGCCCTTGAACCCTGGTGACCTAGTTTTAGCTTATAATTGATCTTTGGAAACCCAGTGGGGAAAGCTTTTCTCTAATCGTTGGAATGGCCCTTATCGAGTGGTTCATCAAGTTAGAGGTGGATCTTATGTTTTGGAGGAGCTGGATGGTACTCGGTTGGCCAGAAGGTTCTCTGCTGATCAAGTCAAGAAGTTCCATTGTCGTGGGGGCAACTTATCTCAGAAGTAAGTCCTCCCAATTGTGCACCACCAGGGTCATTTGCTGCATTTTTGTTGTAAAACTCTACTGTATGCCACATATGTGAGCACCTGGGACGCCCTCCTTGTTCTATTCCTGCCGCTTCTAGGGTTCATTTGGAAGAATCAAGATATTTTCCTCAACTCTTCAACCACTCTCAAGATCAAAATGGCCATTCTTTGGTTTCAATCATCTGCCTTTCCTTTCTTTTCTTTCTATGGCATCAAACTCGGGAGCAGACTAGGGAAAGTCTGTAAGTTGGGGAGAGATGTGGTGCCCCATCCTGGACACCCTGGCCGCCTTAAGACCTCAATTCATAAACTGTTGCGCAAACGTACCGCCCGGCTGAACAACTTATCCTCAGGCTCATCCAACTATTATTTACCCGCGCCGCGCTGCGCTTCCATTATCCGCGTCGCGCGCCGCGCCGCGCCGCGCCGCGCTCCCTTCATCCGCGCGCGTCGCGCGTCCTTTATCCGTGTTGCTTCTCATCTCCGCCGTTGTTATAGAACGTCCTCATCTTTGTTTGTTGCGTATCTTCATCTTTGTCGTTGCGCCTCCCAATCTCCTCATTGCTACCGTCGCGCAACGCTCATTCATGATCTACTGAATCCATCCCGACCGCACCCGCAAGCATTTGGCAGATCCTTGACCAACGCGAGTGACCACATGGTTGCCTTCCCGTTTCCGCTCTATTTGTAGAATCCGTTGTATATAGTCTAACAGGGCCTCCTGCCCATATAAGGAGGGGCTCTCCCCTGCCTTTTGGCCGACCATTCCATCATCCTAATATCATCAGAGCATCCTATCATCCCATCATCATAAGCAATTTATCCATGGGCATCCTTCCCCACTTATCTGAGCAAATTATCTGGGTATATCTATGATTGCCCCTTGATCCTTTGAGCCTCCATACTCAAACTCAGTCCTTTGTGACTTTGATCCTTATCACCAACCAATAGCCTTGCTGGTTGAAGAAGAATTCCTGTCTGCCTGAATTCTTGAGTGTGTTATACCACTCTGATCCCTTTTTCCGACCATACTGGTCTTGATCTCTCCTTGATCATCTTTCTGGAGCCAATCACGTTTGATTGAAGAGGTTTTATTAAGCTTAAAACCTGGAGTGTTATACCTCCCTTCTTCTTTGAGGTTGAATCTCGCCACGCTATTCTTGAGTCCCTTGAGAAGTGTTGGGATATTCCTGCTCAAATTCGTTATTGATTTGCTTCCAGAGCTTCATAAACAAATTGCTTTTGTTTTGTTCAGCCTCCCACAGTTATCTGGTACCCTTCAAGCGCTTTATTGCGGAGAGTTGGGCAGGTTCATTGAGAACCTGGAGGTTGGTTGGGATTGAGTTGATCTTTCCTAATCAGCTGCTGACGACCAGAGTTATTAGCTTGTGGGCGTTGTTACTTACAACTGCCTTGTTCCATTGAACTCTGAACAAACTTTGACTTATTTGTTCAAGTCTTTCCCTGCACCATCTTGTCTCAGATAGTGTTGTTTCCATTGCTACCGACAACTCTTATCCTCTTCTCTTAGTTTGATTCCTCATCCATAAGGTTCTGGACCTTGATTCCGGTTACATTAAAAATATTATTGTAACTCCTAGGAGGGCAGCCTAAACAGCACCTTTCCCCTCCACAGAACTGCCACGGCTTAGCACCGTTTGGAGTCTTACAGCGGTCTTTCAAGAAACACTGTACTCAAGTAAATCCTTGCGGTCTTTCAAGGAACATTGTATACAATTTCCAAAGTAAGCACTCCCAGCAGAGATAAATAAAGAAAGCCAGAAATTTTCATACTCTGAGTTCTGTTACATTTACTTCTGCCTCCCCCTTTGCTTAAGAGTCCCATACTTGGCTCAAAGAGTTGTGAAACTTTTTCATTCTTCATTTTCATTACTGAAGCTCACTTTATAGTTTGCTTGAATTTTTTTAGACAAGTGCCAGGAGAAAAACTGTCTGGATGACTCAGGGAAACTGTTTAATAGCACAAATAAGAGCTTTTTCATGGTCCTTCACAAAGACCTTTGGAATCCTCTTGGGATCATAAGCCAACTCTTTTAATGCTTTCAACACCCAACTGTAGAACTCATACATTTATTTTTTTAGAAAAACAAAACCCTTTGTAAAATTCTTTGGCTGGAATTCATTCCTACAACATGCAATATAGGGATGTTGTATCTATTTGTTTTATAGGTACAATACAAAAATGCAATATGATGGAATTTTTGGAAAAGTTTTATACACTTGGGATGAGCCAAGAAAAGGGCCTCTAACTGACCCTTTCCACCAAATTTGGACCTGGAAACACACTGCGATTCCTGGAGAATTTCCAATAGAACTTCCACAACACCTTTCCCTTCCAGTTCTGGTTGCTTTACCTTCTGCTTAGTGTTATGAATTGTTCTATTGTTAATTTATTCTCCAAAATCAATCTTGCTCAATTTGCTTTTAATTTTCACTGTATTGAGCCCATCTTTCACCCCTTCCTTAAGTAGATCTAATGCTTGACCAGAAATTCTCCTCAGTTCAGGATGCACTGAAGGACTTTCAGATGGTTGATGATTGTGTAGGCCATTTCTAATGGAGAGATTTCACATGGGATCTGCTACTTTCCTACTTGCATGGATCATGAATTGACACCCAAAGTTCCTAGTTTGAGTTTTCCTTTGATGTTTGTTGAGGCATGGCCCTTCATAAACCCCAAATCTGTCACATGTTACATCTACATATTTATATTTCCTTGACTTGAAAGTTGGCGATGCATAGCCATGCATGGCTACCCATTTCTAACAATAAATCTTTGCTTCTTTCCTACTAGCAAAGGCTCTCACAGGAGGATGGTCAAGATTTTCTGGCACCCCTTATGTAAATTAGTATCTGTCAAGCCAAATATTTCTCATTCTAATGACATATGAAATGTGACCCACCACCTTTATTCAATTCAAGTTGTGACGGGGAATCTTTTCCAGTTTTGAAGAAAAATCTTGTTCCTAAATTTTGAATCTAGATGAGGATGTAATTGGGGCTTCCAATGTTTTCTTTTGAAACTCCCTACCCAAATCCCTAAATTCCACCAAAGATCTTTTAAGTAAATATTTAATTAAGTCTTTTAATAAAGCCATGTTTAATCTGGGAGGGCTTGGGCTTGCCACTTTTCCCATAAAAAAAATTCAACAGAAAGTTAGTATTCAATAAAATTTTCAATCCAGCAACTCAAAAAGTTTCCTCAATTTTGGGTTGAGAAAAATTGATTATCCAACTGGCAGTTTTTTTTTTGTACCATCAGTTTCAAAAAACCTGTCCTGCTTTTTTGTAATTATTGTCCAAATTTTCAGAGTTTCTGTGCTCTGTTTGATTTTATTTGTCCTATAGTTTCAATTTAATGTCCCATATTAAAGTTTCATGTCCTACTTTTTACTATTTATTTCCAGCAATGAGAAAAAAACATGTCCTTTCCATAAAAAAAAGCTGTCCAGTCTTACAATCTTATTTTCCTAAATTTTCATGTTTTCTTTTGGCCTGTTAATTTTGGCGGAAAAGATTTTTTTTTTTGAAAATGGATTATAAAGAACTTTTTTAAGATTGCACCTCAATCTCTCTCTTCTCCTCTGCCGTTCTTTCAGTAGCTATGCGCGTCTTACCGCCCTGGTGGACCTCCGGCAATCCCTTGGGGGACTTGGGACCTTCTCTTTTCTCGCTTCACCTTCTCCGGATCTTGATCTTGATTCTTCATCTCCCAACCATACATCTTTTCCCATCTATCTCAACTCTTTCCTTCTCTTCCTCAAACTTTCTCTTCCTTCTTTCCTTCTTCTTTTCTTCTTTCCTCTTTCTTCCTCTTTCTTCTTTTCTTCTCGTCTTTCTCCAACTCTCAAACTGAACAAGACTCGACTCTCAACTCTAAAATCCTAACTCAAGATGCACGTCACCACAACTAAAGCTATCCCTCTAATCTTGCCAAACCAAGTAAAGGCCACTCTGAATACTTTCCTGGTAAGAGATTGATCCTCAAGGCCCTGAACTCAACATCTCTGACAACCTAGCTCCGCTGTTTGCAGTTACCATCTATGCCAACTCAACCTCATTACTTTGACTCTGCCCACGTTTTGAAACTTAAATCTCTATCCTGTGGTCCGCGTGTCTATCTCTTTCACTCTTCACTCATTCTCTCTGCGCATAATCCAATTATGAAGCCTCATCCTTACTTCCTCTAGTCTCCCTTGTCTCTCCATCCATCTTGACTTCTGGAGGGAATCATCCTCTCACATGCTCCTTTTCCCATTGTCATCTTCTGACTCCCCTTCTTCTACGTTCTTATCTTGTCATCCATACTTCTCCTCACTCCATTCCCTCAACTCTCTTCGACCTCCACTCCTCAACTAGAAGTTCACACTTCTCTGCCTTGACTCAACTGCCAACTCATCAATTTACTTAGGTCGTCAAACCTCTTCAACTCAAAACTTGAATACGCGACTCTTCAGCTTGGTTAATTTGCGTCATTCCTAAAAAATCTCTGCTGGCTGTTCATTTGGTGAGGAAGATCTATTCAACAAGATTATTCAAGCTGGATCTTAACTGCCCATTTCTAGCTTCCCTCGTCTTTCTTAATTGATCCTAGGTTCTCAAGGCTTCCACTCCTCTTGTCATTTCCATTCTGAACTATCTATCATCCGGGGTAGGAACTCTTGTCTCTGCTTATTCTTGTTCTCCAGCGGTTATCAATTTAATTGAATCTTGTATTTTTCTCTCTTAGTCTGGTTTTTACTATTAGAAATATACTTGAATTTCCTTACTTCAACAAAATTAACAGTTGAACGCGCCAACCAATTGCGCTTCACTAAAAACCAGATCCGTCTACCATCAGTATGTACGACATTAATCACACTATTCTCAAAACTACTCTGGAAGCCATCCCAATTCTAACCAACAACAAATTTACCATCTGGAAAACCAGGATCAATTCTCTTCTGAACTTAGATGAACTCAAAGACATCATTGGGTCTGATACCAACGAACTTACAGCCACAGAAAACGCCATTCTCACCTCTATACTAATATCTAAACTCTCTCCTTCCGTGCACACAACTATCATCACGTCCGCAAAAGAAGAAAGCGCTAAGGAAATATGGAAAGCCATCCACAAGCACTTCGTATCAATTCAGCCTTCAAATCAAGCCCATGTCTACAGTCAATTCACCTCAATTGTATTCGATGAAAATAACATCCAGGGATTCATTCTGGAAATTAAAACGGGAGTCAACAAGCTTCACAAAATTGGGATTCTTCTACCAATTGACATTCTGACGTATATGATATTGGACAAACTGCCGGACTCACTGAGGAACATCAAACAACAGATCACCCATTCCAATGTGCAATCTGAGATCAACCCCGACGCCGTCCTGGATCACCTTTGAATTCATATGAACAAACTTAAAATGAACAAAAACTCCTCATCATCACAATCTACTCTCCAGGTATCCTCTCTTTTTACTAATGCGTCTGGAAAATGTCAACCAAGAAAGCACAATACACTCGCAAATCATCCAAAGCACAAATGCTGGATGCTCTATCCGCATCTCAGACCCAAAACCAATGTTAATCAGGGATCAGAGACTTACGTTAGCAGCCTCTGCATATCTTCAAACAAAGATCCTCTTCTCTTTGTTCTTGATTCGGGCTCTTCCAGTCACATGATAGCTGATCCAAATCTATTTCTTCAACTTACCACCTCAGAAAAAGGAATGATAAGCACAAGTTCTGGAAGAAACCAAATCAAGATCAATGGTATTGGAGAAGTGATTCTACAGGTGGAGGAAGCTGAACTCAAATTAGACGGTGTACTGCTTGTTCCCGGACTAACTGTCAATCTGCTTTCTCTAAGACAGCTTCTTCTGAATGACTTCACTGTTGATTTTCATCCCTACTCATTCTCCCTGTTCAAAGATGACTCTTGCATAATGAAAGGCCACTACATAAACTATATTCCCTGTCTCAAATTTGTCTCGCGCCCCTCTTCTTCTTCTGTTTCTCTTCTGTCCTATGCCAAGAATCTGCACAAGTCCCTTGGACATGTAGGTTATCATAGGCTGAGACATAAATTAAGCATACCAATTAAGAAGCCAGAAGATTGTAAGGCTTGTGCGATCTCCAAAGTGACTCGGAACTCCTTTCATTCTTGTACTTCTTCTGCTGACTGTATATTTCAAGAGCTTCATCTGGACACGATTGGGCCCCTTCTGACTTTCAGGAATGGACAAAAGTTTCTATTAACTGTTGTTGACGCTTTCTCTTGATACCTAGCTTCCATTCCTGTGTCAAGCAAAGATTCAATTCCTGATCACCTAATTGAAGCCATTGAAATCGAAGCAAAAAGGCTGGGGTATTATCCCTCAATAATTCATTCTGATCAAGGAACCAAGTTTAAAAATGAGAAAATGTCAATCTTCTGTAAGAAAAATATAATTCAACAACGCTTTTCTGACCCCTATACCCCCCAGCTAAACGGTCTGGCAGAGAGATTCAACCAAACCATCTTGGAATCTATCAGGTCTAACCTCAAGGACTCCAATTTCTCAATTGGATGGTGGCATGAAGTCGCGGCTGCCTCAGCCCTTGCTCTGAACCAGATTCCGACTCACAAGAGCAAAAAGTCTCCTTATGAGCTGTTCAAAGGTCTATCTCTTCCAATCTCCTACTTTCATCCTCTTGGATCTCCCGTCTCCTATCTTATACTTCCCAAAACATCAGGATCTAAACTTCAACCGCCAGGGGAAATTGGGCTTCTAATTGGCTAAAAACCAGAATTGCAATCATACCAAATTCTTTTGCCATCCGGGAAGATTGTCAAAACCAAAAATGTTCAATTTCTCGACATTTCTTCCAAACCAGAAAATCACTCATCTGCAAATGAATGGTTTACGTACGACAAGGCCAAGACTCCAACCCTAGATCCTACTTCTTCCAATCAAGATAAAGAGCAAGAGGATACTCCTGAGCTTGATAATCAATCCGATGAAGGCGAAAATCCTACTGTAGACCTGGATTCCTTGGCGGACTCACTATCCAAAAACCATCAAGAAACTTCACCTCCTTCTCAAATTTTACAAGAAAGAACTCTCTCAGTCAAGCCTGTCAAATACAGATGTCTCTCCGTGCATCTGGATCCTAAGAAAGTTCATGATGCTAAACAAGACAAGCTGAATAGCATCAAATCACACAACGTATGGAAAGACTTTGATGGAACTCCCAAACAATTGTTGTCCACTCTCTGGGTCAATAGACTAAAGCCGGCTACCAAATCTTCCTCTGAACAAGTCAAATCAAGACTATGTATTCAAGGATTCAAACAAGAACCTGGAATAGATTACTCTGATACGTTTTCTCTGACTGGGAAATTTCCATCCTTACTTCTTCTATTAACTCTTGTGGCTGATAAATATCTTCCCATTAGACAATTTGATGTAAAAAGCGCGTTTCTGTTTGCTCCCTTAAAAGAAGATATTTACATTAAAACTTCAAAAGAATCCAAGCGCACGAGCCCTTTTCTCAAACTAAAGAAATCTCTCTATGGGCTCAAACAGGCACCTGCTAACTGGAACAACACTCTCACGTCGTGGTTTGAAGAAATTGAATATCATCAATCCAGTTCTGATGCTTGCGTTTTTATTCATAAAAATCTTGATTCCTTCATTTTTTTCCATGTAGATGACCTGGTTGTGGTTGGCAAGGTTGATGCATTTGAAAAACTATTCCTTAATCATTTTCCCAACTTGTCGGCTCATGAACTAGATACCTTACTGGGCATGAATGTCGAAACCAACGGCTCGTCTTTCACCCTATCTCAACCTGAATTGATCAAGAAAGGACTGGAGTTGCTCAAATTGACCGACTGCAGACCGGTATCCACTCCTCTAACTCCAGGAATTCAACTCTGTCCTGCAACTGACGAAGAAATCTCTCAGTTTGAATCTCTGGGGGTCAACTACCGACAATTCACAGGGATTTTGAACTATCTGTCTTGCAGATCTTGTCCTGACCTGGCTGCTGCTTCTTCCATCCTTTCTTGTTTCAATCATTGTCCTGGCATCCTTCACTGGAAGGAAGTATTACACTGCTGGAAGTATCTTAAATCAACCATTGATCTTAAACTCCTGCTCAATCCTCATTTGTACTCATTGACTAACTCCCAAATTCAACTATATACTGATGCTACCTGGGCGGATGATCTCGAAACCAGAACTTCCCAAAGTGGCCTCATTGCATTCTGGAAAAACTGTCCTATTTCGTGGACAAGCAACAAACAAAGAAACATTACTCTTTCATCTACCAAATCTGAAATGAACGCCTTATCTGACGTTGTTCAAGAAAACTTCTGGCTCTCTCATCTTGTGTTGGAGTTATGGAATGAAAAAATAGATACTTCTCTGTTCCATGTAGACAATAAAGGATTAGTTGATAAATTAAAAAATTTCGGATGCAACGCCAAGACAAAACATCTTGACATAAAAATCAAACACATTCGAGAACTACTCAGTAACAATCAAATCCAAATCAAACTAGTTACCTCAGATGTCATGATTGCTGACTGTCTCACAAAAGCTTGCAATGCTCGGTCACTCTTGGTGCTCACCTCTCACTGTCTCATACATTCTGACTCTTCCTCAACAAATGATCCAGGGTGTTGAAACTTGAATCTCTATCCTGTTGTCCGCGTGTCTATCTCTTTCCCTCTTCACTCATTCTCTCTGCGCATACTCCAATTATGAAGCCTCATCCTTACTTCCTCTAGTCTCCCTTGTCTCTCCATCTGTCTTGACTTCCGGAGGGAATCATCCTCTCACATGCTCCTTTTCCCATTGTCATCTTCCGACTCCCCTCCTTCTACGTTCTTATCTTGTCATCCATACTTCCCCTCACTCCATTCCCTCAACTCTCTTCAACCTCCACTCCTCAACTAGAAGTTCACACTTCTCTGCCTTGACTCAACTGCCAACTCATCAATTTACTTAGGTTGTCAAACCTCTTCAACTCAAAACTTGAATACTGTTGTCTTTTTCTGTTCATATTCTGTAACTAACAAATTTAGTTACCTTTATCTCCAACTTACTTTTTCCATTAAATAACTACTCATGTCCCAGGCCCCCTCTGGGGCTCTCTAGTTTTCACTAACCTGCTGTCTTAGGCCCCTTTTGGGGGTTCTCTAGTTGTCCATAAATACTGGTCCTTCCCTTGGACCATGAATGAGAGACCATCTGATTACCAGACAACTAAACCTGAGTGCCCCTTCCTCCTCTTCAGATCAGTTCCTCTTGACTATACAAGAATTATCCCCTCTCTATTGGCTCTTGGTAGCCTTATTATTCCTCCTCATCAGGCTCCTCCATATCCTACCATTACCGTTTCATCCCTCATGGCAATATAGTCATTCTTCAACTCTTCAAATACGCGACTCTTCAGCTTGGTTAATTCGCGTCATTCCTAAACAATCTCTGCTGGCTGTTCATTTGGTGAGGAAGATCTATTCAACAAGAGTATTCAAGCTGGATCTTAACTGCCCATTTCTAGCTTCCGTTGTCTTTCTTAATTGATCCTAGGTTCTCAAGGCTTCCACTCCTCTTGTCATTTCCATTCTGAAATATCTATCATCTGGGGTAATAACTCTTGTCTCTGCTTATTCTTTTTCTCCAGCTGTTATCAATTTAATTGAATCTTGTATTTTTCCCTCTTAGTCTGGTTTTTACTATTAGAAATATACTTGAATTTCCTTACTTCAACACCACGCCTTGTTCCCTCTGATCTCCTCCCTGTCAATCAAATAGACACAAGCTGTTGGTTTCTACATCTTCTTCATCTTCTTTTATTTCCATTCCTGATCACTGTGTTTTCTGACTTTTGTATTTAGTCTGCTGGTTCTGAACTCCAAGAAACTACTTCAAATTCTTATTACGGTTAAAAGCCAAAAACGACTCTACAATATTGAAAATTAACAAACCAGCGGTAGCCAACGATTACTTTCACCAGGTTGCACTCAAGGCTTCTGTCAATGCTATTCCCCAGCTCAACGAGGATAATTACTCAATTTGGCGCGACAAAATGATGATGTTGTTTGACCTCAAAGACATCAAAGACGTTATGACCGTGAATGTGGGCCAACTACCCACAAAGCAAGACCAAGAAATTTGGGTCATCATCCTATCCAAACTTGAAAGCACAAATCATGCTAATGTAGTCAATGCTTTGAACATAAAATCCTCAAAATTGCCCTGGGCTGAGATCACCCGGAGATTCGCCTCATCTGAAACCGCCAACCAAGCTCGTATATTTAACCAATTTCTACATGCCCCATTTAACAAACACACCATTGAAGGATTTATAACCGAAATTTGAAAAGCTCTTACTTGTATTGCCGATGTAGGAATAGACTTACCAAACATTATACTGGCATATTTGATTCTCTTCAAATTCCCTCCTTCTTTGGAGAACCTGAAAACAACAGATCATGCACGGCGAGAAGCTAATCACGGTTGAAGTGGTGTTCAATCACCTAACACAGTTCAACAATGAGCGAAAGGCACAACACAAGATGGGCAAGTTGACTTCAGATGTTTCTTTGGTAACCATGAAAGGCAGACCGCCGGATAAGGAAGATAGGAAGGTTTGCATTAAGTGCAAAGAAGGTTTCCATGACCCAAATGCACCAAACCCTGAATCCTCATGTTTTCATCTCCACCCTCAAATTGCGCCAGAATGGTGGGTTGAGCAGCAAAAGGTATGAAAAAATAGAACCAAAAAGACTCCTACTATCAATTGCCATGCACTACTCACCCTCTGGATCAATACAGATAATACACCCAACCTCCTCCTAGATTCCGGCGCAAACATACACATATTCAACGATCTGAAGTATTTTACCTTGATCAATCTACAAGATGAACTGGATGAAGTCAAGACAGGCAAACTTGAAGCAAATCTTAAGATTCGGGGAACGGGCACTGTTTGGCTTGAGTGCAAAGATTCTGTCATCACGCTCAAAGAATGCATGTACGTCCCTGATATAGTGGTCAATCTAATTAGTCCCGGTCTCCTGGCAAAGAAGGGCTGTTATCTCTCACAAAAACAAGACCAATTCCACATCACCCAAGGCAAAGAGACAGTACTTAAGGGGCTAATTCGAGATAATCTATTCGTTATCAAGAAGCCACAAAATGTTGGAGACAATCTATTGGTTAATCTTCTGAATCACTCTACACCTAGCTCTTCTCTCAAGACTCCATCCCTATCCAATCTTCATAAGATGTACGGACATGCGTCAATCTTGATGCTCAAAACTCTAGTTAAAGATCAATATTTGAAAGAGGAACTAAGTTAATTCCAATGCAATGGGTGCGTACAAAGCAAAATCACAAGGGCTCCTTTCTCAGCCACCTTGAAGCCATCCTGAAAACCCTTGGAACAAATCCACCTGGATTTGATAGGTCCGATCACTCCTCAGTCTAAGGCAGGCCACAAGTACATCTTGACTCTAGTCAATAACTTCAACGGTTATCTTACTGGCCTTCCTCTCCAATCTAAAGAAGAGACCTCCGAAATCATCATCAACCCACTCGAGATGGAATACAAGCGGCTCAACTACTATCCCACTGAAATCATCTCAGACAAAGGCACCAAGTTCAACAATAATACTCTAAAGGAATTTGCCAAGTAAAAACACATCAACATTTTAACTTCTGAGCCCTACCATTCCCAACACAACGGCCAAGCTGAACAAGCAAACCAAACAATTATCAAATCCGCCCAAGCCACCTTCTCATCTTCAAGATTGAACAAAGGGTATTGGCATATTGTGATCAGAAGCTGTTGCTTCATGCTCAATCAAGTCCCTAGGGAAGTTAACAACCAATCCCCTTGGGAGCTCATGTTTAACAAGAAACTACCCACTAATTATTTGAAACCTGTAGGATCTCCCATTGTCTATCTCGCAAATTGGCTTCAAAAAGGGAGAAAATTTGATGAGAAAGGATTAGAAGGGATCCTAGTTGGGTTCAACCCCGTTTTTCATTCCTACCTGGTTCTCAACTCATCTGGTTCTCTTGTTGAAACCAAAAATGTAGAGTTTCTCAAGAACTCCCTCAACCACTTCCCCCTCCTCAAACCACCGGGTATCAATATCTTCAGTCAATCTAATTTTGAATCAAATGAATCAGATTTTTCCTCAATCAAAAAACAATACGCCTTCCGAGAATCTCAAAATGAACTATCAGAATCTGACGCAGATTGAGAAGACTCTGAATCTATTGATTCCTTGTCTTCCAACCCCCATCCTTCACTACTTTCTCCTTCTACTGTCCCTGATCCTCCCTTCCAACCCAGCTCTCAAAGGCCTAGACAAGAAACAAGAAAGCCTCAACGATACAGGTTCTACCACCACTACAAGCCCCCTTCCTACAAAGCAGCGCGGAAATGTGCCAAATGGCCCAAGTGGAAGAAAGCCGCTGAAGAAGAGATAGACTCTTTTGAACTTCAAGACGTCTGGGAAGAATACTACGGAGTCCCCAACAATATCTTAAATACTACTTGGGCCTTCAAGGTAAAAGAGAGTTGCCATGGAGACCCTGTCAAATACAAGGCTCAACTTTGCGTTCAAGGATTCAACCAAGTATTAGGGATTGACTACAATGAAACATGGGCACCAACAGGAAAACTTGGGTCACTCCGGGTGGCTCTTGTATATAGTCTGAAGATGAAATTGAAGCTCACCCAATTTGATTTGAAAGGCGCCTTTCTCCATGCCCCGATTGATGAGACCGTCATCATAAGGACCCCAGAAGGATCAAACAGGAAATCCCCCTATCTAAAATTAAAAAAGTCTCTCTACAGGTTGAAACAGTCCCCCAAGAACTGGTACAAAAAATTGACGTCATGGATCAAGTCTCAAGGGTATCTTGAATCAACCAGCAATCCCTGCCTGTACCTCAATTCAAAAATGGGGGCAATTATTTACTTTCACGTTGACAATCTACTCCATGTAGGCAATTCTAACAAATTCAAAGTAAACTTCCTTGAGCGATTCAAGAATTCATCATGCCATCGGCCCAATACTATCCTTGGCATGCTTATGGAAATTGAAGACGACCGAATTCTCTTAAGTCAGCCTAACCACATTGCTTGCGGGCTTGAGGAACTCGGTTTATCCTCTTGTAAAGATACTAATATTCCACTGACTCAAAACCTCAACCTCGAACCCGCTTCCCACGCAGATCATGCCGAATTCTGTCAACTTAATGTCAACTACAGATCTGCAATCAACCTTCCCAACCACCTTGCTCAATACTCTCAACCGGACATCGCATTCTCTGTGTCAAGCTTGACAAGATTCAATGTCAAACCAGGCATGAACCACTGGAGGGAAGTTAAGAAAGTATGGAAGTATCTAAAAACAACTAAGAATCACAAACTTGTTATCAAATACAATCCCAAATAAGAAGTCCTGTCAAGTTTCAGCGACACTAGTTGGGGCAAAGATCCGATCTTCCACAAATCTCAAACTGGCTACATTATATTTCACTGCGGAATTCCAGTTAACTGGAACTCCACCAGACAAAGGAATATCACCTATTCCTCCACCAAATCCAAATTGAATGCGCTTCTTGACTGCTACCTGGAAATCAAGTGGATTAGACATCTCATTAGTGAGATTTATCAAATCACTGAACCTAGACCTACACTACACATCGACAATAAAGGCTTGGAGGACAAAATTAAAAAATTTGGCTCTCATTTGAAATCTAGACACATTGATATCAAAACCAAGGGACTACATGAGGACTACACTAACAAAGAGTTCACTCTTAATCTCTTTCAAAGTAATTCCATGATTGCCAACTCTCTTACAAAGGCCTCCTCAATGAAATTCTTGGACCTTCTTCAGAAGAAGATCTTCCTTTCAGATCATCCTCTCACCAGTCACGTGGGGTGTTAAGATTGCACCTCAATCTCTCTCTTCTCCTCTGCCGTTCTTTCAGTAGCTATGCACGCCTTACCGCCCCAGTTGACCTCCCGCAATCCCTCAGGGGACTCCGGAGCTTCTCTTTTCTTGCTTCACCTTCTCCGGATCTTTATCTGGATTCTTCATCTCCAGACCATACATGTTTTCCCATCTATCTCAAATCTTTCCTTCTCTTCCTCGACCTTTCTCTTCCTTCTTTCCTTCTTCTTTTCTTCTTTCCTCTTTCTTCATCTTTATTCTTTTCTTCTTCAAAGAATTTAATGTGTAAAACCAGAACCACTTGATTTCATGAGAAGAGAAAAAAAAACAGTGTTGGTTAAACAGTTCAGAATTCAATTGATAAAAAAAAAGAATTAATGAAAAGAGACCAACAAAGGCAATGGCTAAGTTGTATCAGTCAGCCCGCAATCAGTTTATAGGAAAATCAGTCAAACTGCACAAATCAGGACTAAAAATAAGTAATCAGAGTTGGAGCTTTGATTAGTCTGCTTAGCACTTGAGTTAGACCGCATACAGTTTGAGTTGGTCTTGATTAATGATCAAGATAGTCTTAGACCTGCTGGACTGATTGAGATACTTCCAGTCGTGATTCTGTGAAATGATTGATTTAGCGTTGTTGAGCTTGAGGAGTATTGAATTACAATTACCCAGGTGAATGACTTCTCGATGAGGTAGGAATTGAGGTTGTTGTGATGTTGCGTTGTGATTTTGGTGAGTGAGATGAAGAAGGAAAAGGGAAAGTTGTGAATAGAGAAGGATATGACGGATGATGGGAAGATGAGATTGATGAACAGCCAGATGAAGATGCGGGAGTTGTCCCTAGACTTAAGCGGGTCGCCTGGCCTGGAGTATGACTTCATGTTTGAAGCATTGGAACTGTAGTAACTTGCGTTCCACTGCGCAGACAGAGAAAGGTGCAGGTCCGCGTCAGCCTGATGCTGGGATTCCAACATCCTCCCTTAATTGAATACTCCAAAGATTATTCACTGACATGATGTACCAGTCTGACTACTGAGTTTTTATTAGCCGCTTTGGTTAAGCAGTCAGCAACCATCTCTTCTGATCGGATGAGTTGAATTTTGATAGCCCCTGCTTCAATATCTTCTCTCAGGCCTTTGGTTTTAAGATCAATGAATTTTGTTTTAGAGTTACATCCGAAGTTTTTGATTTTGTCATCAAGAACCTTGTTATCAATCAGATGGATTCTGGGTGTGATTGGGTTTTGCCAGAGTTCTTTGATCAAATGATTGATCCATCTAAATTCGAGTTGTCCGTCATTTAGCACGTTGCATTCAGCTTCAGTTGACGAATAAGTAACATTCCGCTGTCTCCAACTATTCCAGTATAACGGTGATCCTCGGAAGAAACAGATGAATCCAGATTGAGATCTTCTGCTGATAGGATCATCTGCCCATGTAGAGTGGCTGTAGCATACCAAGTTGGGTGAGTCATTTTTCTTGGAGATTAGAAGAGATTGATCCTTTGTTTTTGCAAGGTAGCCCCAAACCTTGAGTACTTCACCCCAGTGGTTGATACCAGGCTTCTCTGAGAACCGAGCAAGTGAAGAGACGGCGAAGCTAATGTCTGGTCAAGCTAGTCCGGCGATGAAGTTGAGTCTGCCAATCAGAGATCAATAGTTGAAATTCAGTTTCTTGAATTCTTCATGTTCTTCTTTGGTGGCTGGTAGGAGATGAATTCCTGGGGTGCAAGGTGTACTTGAGATTGACTTGAAATCCAGGAGATTCAATTCCGACAGTCCTTTTTTGATGTGGAGAGGAAGGGAAAGTCTGACGGCATTTTCAGTTTGTTCAACTTTCATTCCAAGTAGCGTATTAGGTTCATGGCATGACGAGTTCTTGAAATTGCTGAGGAATGCTTCTTTGAACTTGTTAACATCTCCAACCACCAGAAGATCTTCGACATGCACAAACAGTGCTGATTGACCATCTTTACTAATGTAGAGACATGGGTCCGCATCTGATGGGATGAATCCTTGGAGCTTGATCCAATTTTGGAGCATCTTGTACCAATTTTTTGGTGCTTGTTTTAGCCGGTAGAGTGATTTGTTTAGCTTGAGGATTGGTGTTTTCCTTTTTGAGCCAACTGGACGACGGATTAAAACTTCCTCATCAAGTGGAGCATGTAAAAATGAACCCTTGACATTGAACTGCAGCATAGGAAGATTTTTTTTGACTGCAAGAAGAAGAACGGCTCGGAGTGATGCCGCTTTACCCGTTGGGGCGTATGTGTCAAAGTAATCAATTCCATACCTCTGGTTGAAACCCTGAACACACACCCGTGATTTATGAATTGGTTCGCCTCCGTGTGTGTTTTGTTTGATCCTGAAGGCATACGTTACATTGAGGACGTTCTTTGGTTCGGGTCCTTCATAATCCTCCCAGACTTCAAAGTCTTTGCAAGTTTTCAATTCTTTGTCTAACAATTTTGACCATACTGGATCCTTGAGCGCCTCCTTGGGTGATGAAGGAGTATAGTCGCAATGATATCCATATCAATCAGGAGGTCGGATGGAGGATCTATCTCTCAGCTTTCTTCCGGGATTGAGTTCTGCTTGGATGAGGTTGTCTTCGTCACTGTCTACGTCTGAAACTTCTGAGGAGCTTTCAGTTTTGATTGTCCTCGTGGTATCAGACTCATCAGCAACGGGCAAAGGCTCAGTTGGATTTGTTGGCGGTGTGGTGACCAATCTGGGACACCACAGAAAACAAAAAAAAAAATAAAATAAAATAAAAAAAAAAAATATTTTTTTTTGGTTGTGCCCCTATGGGTACCTTCATTTCCTCCCATCTCTCAACCTCTCCCTGTCCTAGCTGTCTAGGACAGGCCTCTTTCCTGTTTCTCCGCCCCCCTTTCCCACCTCCTCTCACCCTCAACTACTCACTCTCATTCATCAAATCTCACACCTTAACTCCACTCCATTGAGTCTCAAACACCACCACCTCGACCCAACTGATGAGAGATGGAGACTGAGTGGAGATGAGAGTTAGTAATTAGAATTGGGGATGGAGGATGAATTTGATGGGATCCATCAGTTTCTTGGTTGGATGGAAAGATGAGATTGCCTATTGACCAATTTTTATTCTCCTTCTTCAACCATCCAGAAGACCCTACACCTACTCTTGATAACTAAGAGTTCCCTCTCTCATCTTCAACTAATCCCTCAAAACCTTTTATCATCCCCATCCATCATCACTACACTCTCCATCACCATGGATTCAAGTTCACCATCCAAAGCCATCCATCAATCCACCCAATCGATTCCTATCATCATCTCCTTGGTCAGCTTGAGTATCTTGGAGGTTGTCCTACTCTTCTTGGCTGGTTATATCCTCAGCTAGAAGGGTATCATTGACTCAAGATCCAAGTCCACCCTCAACAAGATTAATGTCTCCTTCTTCACCCCCGCTCTCATGTTCAGCAAGGTTGCCTTCAGTCTCACCTTGGAAAAATTGATTGATCTATGGATTGTCACTCTAAGCTTCTTCATCATCTCCCTCACCTCCCTACTCATTGCTTGGTGCCTCACTCGAGCGTTCAGATTACCAAGATCTCAGCGTAACTTTTGCCTCAGCTTCTCAATCTTCATGAACTCCAACTCTTTACCCATCGCCCTCATGACCAGCTTGATCACCACCTTCCAGGATCCTCACGGTCTCAGTTGGGGTGATGATGATTCTAAGGATAAGCCTCGGTCGGGAACAATCCAAGACGTATGCCATCATCCGACGAGCAGTCCGACAAAGCAATCAACCACGGCCTTTGTTCCCCCAATCCTGAATCCGTTCCCTTCCTCAGGTCTAATTCGATAGACAAGCTAACCTCCCAATTGGACCTTGACAAAATCCATCATCCGATCTCTACTCCGAGAACCCATTCTAATCCCGATCGTCAAACCACCTTTGAATCCGATCTCGTCCCATCTCGATCGGATGTCGATCCTTCCACTAACGATCCATCGGGTCGATCATTGACCGTACCTACCCTCTAATCCTTCAACCCTCCTCTACCTCCTCCTCGCCCATCATCCAATCCAACCGACGACCGCGACCGACCGCTTGCGGCCGTCAGAACCTTCATCCCGTTGTTGCCGCAGATCGGGCGACAACAGTCGTTGTCGACACCCGCGACCGCTGTCGCAGGTGTCCATCTGGTTTCCCGCTGTAAGACTCCAAACGGTGCTAAGCCGTGGCAGTTCTGTGGAGGGGAAAGGTGCTGTTTAGGCTGCCCTCCTAGGAGTTACAATAATATTTAAATGTAACCGGAATTGAGGTCCAGAACCTTATGGATGAGAAATCAAACTAAGAGAAGAGGATAAGAGTTGTCGGTAGCAATGGAAACAACACTATCTGAGACAAGATGGTGCAGGGAAAGACTTGAACAAATAAGTCAAGGTTTGTTCAGAGTTCAATAGAACAAGGCAGTTGTAAGTAACAACGCCCACAAGCTAATAACTCTGGTCGTCAGCAGCTGATTAGGAAAGATCAACTCAATCCCAACCAACCTCCAGGTTCTCAATGAACCTGCCCAACTCTCCCCAATCAAGCGCTTGAAGGGTACCAGATAACTGTGGGAGGCTGAACAAAACAAAAGCGATTTCTTCATGAAGCTCTAGAAGAAAATCATTAACAAATTTGAGCAAGAATATCCCAACACTTCTCAAGGAACTCAAGAATAGCGTGGCAAAATTTAACCTCAAAGAAGAAGGGAGGTATAACACTCCAGGTTTTAAGCTTAATAAAACCTCTTCAATCAAACTTGATTGGCTCCAGAAAGATGATCAAGGAGAGATCAAGACCAGTATGGTCGGAAAAAGGGATCAGAGTGGTATTACACACTCAAGAATTCAGGCAGACAGGAATTCTTCTTCAACCAGCAAGGCTATTGGTTGGTGATAAGGATCAAGGTCACAAAGGACTGAGTTTGAGTATGGAGGCTCAAGGGATCAAGGGGAAATCATAGATATACCCGGATAATTTGCTCAGATAAGTGGGGAAGGATGCCCACGGATAAATTGTTTATGATGATGGAACGATGGGATTCACTGATGCTCCGATGCTGGGATGCCCCAATGCTGGGATGCTGCCCTGCTGGGATAAGGATGATGGGATAAAAGGCAGGGGAGAGCCCCTCCTTATATGGGCAGGAGGCCCTGTTAGACTATATACAACGGATTCTACAAATAGAGCGGAAAAGGGAAGGCAACCATGTGGTCACTCGCGTTGGTCAAGGATCTGCCAAATGCTTGCGGGTGCGGTCGGGATGGATTCAGTAGATCATGAATGAGCGCCGCGCGACGGTAGCAATGAGGATATTGGGAGGCGCAACAACAAAGACGAAGAAACGCAACAACAAAGATGAGGACGTGCTATAACAACGGCGGAGATGACAAGCAACACGGATAAAGAACGCGCGACGCGCGCGGATGAAAGGAGCGCAGCGCGGCGCGGCGCGCGACGCGGATAATGGAAGCGCAGCGCGCGCGGCGCGGCGCGCGTGCGCGGGCAAATAATGGTTTGGATGAGCCTGAGGATAAGTTGTTCGGCCGGGCGGTACGTTTGCGCAACAGTTTATGGATTGAGGTCTTAAGGCAGCCAGGGTGTCCAGGATGGGGCACCACACCGCGGTCATTCTTGACGCGGGCAACATTTCTTTTTTTTTTCTTTCCTCTCATGTCATCTCTTTTTATGTTTCATTTTCCCGCACCTATTTGTAGTATCACTTGTACATAGTATACAGGGCCTCATGGCTATAAAAGGAGGGGCTCTCCCCTGCCTTTTGGCCCAGGATCAGAGGATCCTATCATCATCATCCTAGCATCCAATGAGACCATCATGATAATCAAACTTATCCGTGGGCATCCTTCCCCACTTATCTGAGCAATTTATCCGGGTATATCTATGATTGCCCCTTGATCCTTTGAGCCTCCATACTCAAACTTTGTCCCTTGTGACCTTGATCCTTATCACAAACCAATAGCCTTGCTGGTTGAAGAAGAATTCCTGTCTGTCTGAATTCTTGAGTGTGTTATACCACTCTGATCCCTTTTTCCGACCATACTGGTGTTGATCTCACCTTGATCATCTTTCTGGAGCCAATCACGTTTGATTGAAGAGGTTTTATTAAGCTTAAAACCTGGAGTGTTATACCTCCCTTTTTCTTTAAGGTTGAATTTTGCCACGCTATTCTTGAGTCCCTTGAGAAGTGTTGGGATATTCTTGCTCAAATTCGTTATTGATTTGCTTCTAGAGCTTCATAAACAAATTGCTTTTGTTTTTTTCAGCCTCCCACAGTTATCTGGTACCCTTCAAGCGCTTGATTGCGGAGAGTTGGGCAGGTTCATTGAGAACCTGGAGGTTGGTTGGGATTGAGTTGATCTTTCCTAATCCGCTGCTGACGACCATAGTTATTAGCTTGTGGGCGTTGTTACTTACAACTGCCTTGTCCTATTGAACTCTGAACAAACCTTGACTTATTTTTTCAAGTCTTTGCCTGCACCATCTTGCCTCAGATAGTGTTGTTTCCATCGCTACCGACAACTCTTATCCTCTTCCCTTACTTTGATTTCTCATCCATAAGGTTCTGGACCTTGATTCCGGTTACATTTAAATATTATTGTAACTCCTAGGAGGGCAGCCTAAACAGCACCTTTTGTTAAAATACGTACGCACTTACGCGGGTGCTACGTAAAAGTTTAATCCAAATGGGATGCACAAATGGGCCTCTGAGGCCCATTGGACACACACACGGACCATACGGGCCCATGTGGATGTTACAGAGTTGGGGAAACTGGCCTCAAAACACGTGAAATAGACCCATTGGTACACGGGCCCTAACGGGCCCGATGGGGTATATGGGCAAATACGGCCAGATGGGCTTATATGGGCATAATTGGGCCCAAGGTTTATTTTGGACATACATGGCCAGACGGGCTGGCCTGCAAAAGTAGTCTTTTCTCACAATTCGGGCTTGGGGCGGCCCATTAGGGTTGCCGCCCGTGTCGCGGCCCACTCGGGGCCGCTGCTCGCGTCGCGGCCCGTTCGGGGCTGCCTGTGTTCCTCGGCACGGCCCACGCGGGGTCCGACGGCCCGCGCGGGGTCCGACGGCCCGCGCGGGGCTGTTGCGCGGCCGAGGGATCCCGCGCGGTGCGATGCCGCGCGGGCCCAGCTGGTCGCGACCGGCGACCAGCGCCGCGGAGCGGGGGCTCGCGGCCCCGGCTCGCTCCCCCTCCCCTCGCTTGCCGTTGCGAGGGGGAGGGGGCAGGCTGGCTGGGTTGAACCAGCCAGCGACCGGCCGCAACGAGGCGGTCGGTCAGGGCAGGGGGGACCTGACCACCCCCTTGCCCCAGGAGGTGGCGGCGCCGGCCGCATGGTATGCAACCGGCAGGTGGGGGGGATTTCATCACCCCCCCGCCATCGTAGCAAACTAAGCGCGAAGGGGCGCTCTCCCCCCCCCTTACCGAGGGGGAGGAGCGATGGGCCTGGGGGGACCTGACCACCTCCCAGGCCAACTTTCTGTGACGACGCCCTGGGGGGTATCGACCCCCAGGGCCCCTGGTGAGGGGATTTGACCGCCCCCACCAGGGATTTGTAAGAGATAGAGGGGGGGACAGCATGTCCGCTGGTCACACCCCCCCATGAGAGGTTGAAACCGGACCCAGGTGAGCCCTGGGTCCCACCTGGCCCATTTCAGGGGCCAGGGGCTGGATGCATGAGGCAACCAGCCCGTAACAGGGGTAATGATGCCATCAGGGCCGGTTGTAATAGACAACCAACTAAGGGACTGAACAGCAATGGGCTGGTTCAGCCCCGTAACGGTGGAAACACAAGAATGGACCGGAATAGTCTGGTTGTAAGGGTTCAGGGACTAATGCCATGTGGGCTGATGCAGTCCAAACCAAGTAACAAGGCCTGTAGAGCCTGTAGAGCTCTTTTGGGGCGGAAAATTTGCCCTTTGGCTTGTTGTATCATGGGCTCACAAGAGGCCAATCTTTTGTACTTAAGGAGCTCTTCTCCCTGCTGTTTTCCATCATTCATTCATCATCCAATCGAATTCATCCAACATATTGCCCCATTGTGAGAGCCCCATTAGCCATTATTGACACACAGTGTCCAGCATTTCTTTTGCTTTAAATACTGCTCATTTGCCTAAGCTAATTGCTGGCCATAATTATAACACCTTTCCCCTCCACAGAACTGCCACTGCTTAGCACCGTTTGGAGTCTTACATTTGGTCCCCCGGGCCGGGATCGAACCAGCAACCTTGGGATTTACAGTCCCACGACATTTAAAGTCAACCTCGAAATCCAATTTTTTTTTTCATTTTTTTTCTCTTCTCAAATCTGATCCGTGGAGGCAACTTATCCTAGAAGTAAGTTCTCCCAATTTGTGCACTGCTTGGGCAAGATACTTGTTGTTTTTGGCGAAACCCTACTCTTTCCACACTTGTGAGCCACTTTGGAAATCTGCTCTTTGGATCCCCTAGGAACTCTGTTATTCAATATGGCATCTTCCGCTACTCCAACCACCCCTGTCCGACCTAAGATGGTAAAGATAAAACCTCAGAACAAGAACTTAGGCTTCAACGGTACAAATGTCGAGCCATTCTTGGACTCCTACGAAATGGCTGCTGAAGTGGATGGAGCTAGTGAATTTGATATGGCTTATCAGTTGCGATTCTTTATCTCCTCTGATGAAGTTATGGAGGTAATCGAGTCTTTCAAGGGATTTGAATCCCACAACTGGACGCTTCTCAGGGAGGCTATGTTGGCATACTGGGGTAAAATAGATGTGGCTAGGTTTACTCTGCAGGATTTGGATACTCTGGTTTCTCAGTGGATCTCCAATGGTGGTATTTCTTCAGCCTCTGACTATCAGATTTTTAGGAATTCTTGGGATCCCATTCAAAACTATCTTATCCGAAACAATCACATTGACACAGTGGACGAAATTTGAGCAAAGTTCTTCCAATCTTTTTCGTCGGCTGTGCAGGAAAGGATTAAAGAAGAACTGGTCAAATCTGGATCCATGGTTACCACCAGGGATAATCAATTCAAGCTCCCTGTTTTTCTCACCCTTAGGAGTACTGTGGATAAAGTCATGAAAGGTCAAACTGCTCTTACCTTTGAAAAGCCTAGAACTACTGAACCGGTCCATGCTCCTTCTTTTAAAGAGTCAAACAATATTATGATTAAAATGGAGGCAGATCGTAGGCCTAAAGCAGATCCTAATTCCAATCAAGAACCTACTACTATAGATGAAATCACCAAGTTACTTAGATCCTTTGAGAACAAAATATATCAAAAGATTTCTTTGCTAGCTACTCCCAAAACTCCTTCTTCTGTCCCCAAATCAACTCTGGTCTGTTACTACTGTCATAGGGAAGGCCATGGAACCGGACGATGCCAGGAACTTCAGAAGGACCTAAAGGAAAAGTTGGTAGAGCAGAGGGGGAACAATTACTTCCTCCCTAATGGTGCCCTAATTGCTTTTGACTTGTCTCGTCCTATCCAACATGTGGTGGCCTCTTACCAGCCATCACCTCCTGTGAAAGCATCTCTTGCTTCCTTTGAATTTTGATCATCCTGTGGTACCCTCCAACCTTTGTACCCTCCAGCTATTTCTTCCTCTAGTCTTTCTGGGACTACTTATCAATCTGATCCAGCCAGGAAACAAAATGAGGAACCTAAACCTCATAAGGCTCCTTCCTTGCCAACTTCAATCCTTCAAAAACCCGTTAAACGTTAATCATCACTTGAGCCTCCTTCCTCTGATATAGAAGACATGGAGGTGGAAAAGGAACCACTCATGGAAAGGTTCCCAGATCACCCTGATCCTTCTCCCTCACCTCAACCTTCTAATCCTATCTTAGATTCTGCGTCACCTGAACTTCCTCCCTCCACCCAGCCCAAAGTTTGATTTAAAAGGGGCATCTCCAAGGATCACCCCAATGCTGTGGAGGGAGTATTAAAGAAAATTTCTGATCTCAAAATTCCTGATCTATCTGTGGCTGAACTCCTATTGATCTCTCCATCTGTTGCTGAAGGAATGAATAAATGGGTCTCTTGTCGACGTGTGGAAATTGGCCCTGAAGAACTCAAAGTCTCCTCTGGCACTTTAATGGAGGACTCTGGTGGAACCAGTCGTTCTTTAGACTCCAACCTTCATTCCTGTCCCCTTGGCTTCCTTCCTTGTTATCTTGGTGACTCAGCTAAAACTGTTTCTCCTCTTGTGGATTCTGGATCTCAGCTTAACTTAATCTTGGATGCTATGGCCTGCAAGCTCAAACTTAGTCCTAGGGTCAGCTTCAACTCCGCAGTGTATGGGATAGGAAATCAAGCTTGTGAACTGGTTGGTATTGCTTAAGATGTACCAGTCAGGATTGGTCAAAATATTGTTGGAACCTGCCACTTTTGGATCACTCGTTTGGACAGTCCTATGATCTTGGGACAACCCTTCTTAATGGACTTTGGTGCAACCTTGATGTTTTCTGATCAAGTTGGGGAGAGAATTCTTCTCCCTGATGCTGATGGCAGGAAAATTGAAGTTCCTCTTTGCTCTTTGGATTCTGGTCGTTGGGAAAGAGATTTTCCTGGTCATTCTCCCAAATCATCTTTTAAGGGGAAGCAGAAGGATAACTCTAGTTCCTCTCATTTTTTAGGGGAATAGTTGATCCTACTAATGGTTGTAGTTCTTTTCAGCTTCAGACTGAAACTCAAGGGTCAACTCCCATCCCTCAGGCTTATTTTTCATTCCTTTCATCATTCTCTTCTGAGCTCAAGAATATTAAAAAACAAAAATATATCAAAATAGAAAAATCCAAAAATATTTCTTCCCCATCTCCTTCTCTCTCTGGATCTGTTGTGTCTTTGTTTCCTTCTACTTTTGAGTCTGATCAATCTTCTCTCAGTTCGGGTTTGAATCTCTGCAATGAGTCTAAACTAGATCCTAATTGCAATTCCGTTTTTGGTGATTTTGGTATGAAGGAATATGGGCTTCAGTGGAGGCAATTTGGGGTACAAGTAAGTCCTCCCAATTGTGCACTGCCAGGGCAATCTTTTACCGTCATTTTCGAAACCCTACCTTGTGCCACACATGTGAGCAACGTATTATCTCCTGGTTCCCCTTTTATGGAAAAGGCACCCTTCAAGGATATTGCAGAACATTGGACTTGGAAGATGTTGGAACTTGGACTCAGCTTTCGTAATCAAGTCTCTCTGGTCAACTCTTGGAGGAAACAAGAACTTCTCTCTTTTGGCACTAAGTATAAACCAGTTGCTAAGAAGATCCAACCAGTCAACCAGCCTATGCCTCTCAACCTCAATCCTCCCCTTATGCGTCCTCCTCTATCTTGCAATCCTTACTGTGGTCTTCCTCAATCTCTTACTGGTCCCTTTGTGCCTAATGGACGGGTCACTGAAGAACGTCTGAAGGTGGTCAACTTTGGTCCAGATGGATGGCTTCTTCCTGATGAGTTAAATTTAATCAAAAATGTCTTATCTCTAAGGGAAAAATCTATTGCTTTCTGTGAAGAAGAGAGAGGTCTCTTGCGGGAATCCTATGGCCTCCCTTATATCATCCCTGTAGTTGAACATGATCCTTGGCAAAAGAAAAAGATCCCTATCCCTGCTGCTAAAGTTGACGAATTCATCAAGTTGGTCCGGGAACGAGTTCAAACTGGCCTGTATGAACAGTCAACTTCTAGTTACTCCAGCCCCGTCTTCTGTGTCCTCCAGAGTAATGGTAAACTTAGAATAGTTCATGATCTTCAACATCTTGATAAAGTTACTATTAAAGACTCTGGTATCCCTCCTGCTACTGAAGAATTTGTTGAATCCTTTGCGGGAAGAGCTTGCTATGGTCTAGGGGATATTATGGGTGGCTATGAAAAACAATCCTTACATCCTATTTCTTGTCCTCTCACTACTTTCAATACTCCTCTTGGTCGATTTCAACTTACTTGATTGCCTCAAGGAGCCACCAACTTGGTTGCAGTCTATCAGGCTCAGATGATGTGGATCCTCCAGGATGAAATCCCTGATCATGCTGGTATCTTTATTGGCAATGGAGGAATTAAAGGTTCAGTATCTGACTATGATAATGAGCTCTTACCTTGGCATTCAGGAATTTGTCGTTTTATCTGGGAATATGCTACTACCTTGGAGAGGATTCTTTTTTGAAACAAGGAATCTGGCCTTACTGTCTCTGGATCCAAACTGGCGGCTTGTGTCCCTGCTCTGGAAACTGTTGGTCATGTGGTCTGCAAGGAAAGAAGAAGGATGGCACCAGCCAAAGTAAACAAGATCATCTCTTTGCCTACCCCAAACAATCCAACTGAAGTTAGGGGCTTTCTAGGTGTTGTCACTTATGTTAGAATCTTTATCCCATCTTTATCCAAAATCTGTGCACCCTTGCGTTGACTAACCAGAAAAGATGCTGAATGGATTTGGACCCAAGAATGTAAATGTGCTTTCCAGCTACTCAAAAGAATAGTTGGTAAAGACATAGTTTTGAAAAAGATCTCTTATGGACCTGGAGCTGGCAAGATCAAGCTGGCTGTTGATTCTAGTTATCAATCTGTTGGGGCCGTCCTTACTCAGGAAGATGAAAATGGTTGGGACCGTCCTGCTCTTTATGAATCTTTGTTGTTTTCCGATGTAGAATCTAGATACTCCCAGCCCAAACTGGAGCTCTGTGGTGTGGCTCGAATGATGAAGAAACTTCAAACATTTCTCTGGGGCCAACATTTCGAGTTGCAAGTTGATGCTGGATCCATCATTGAAATGATCAACGCTCCCAGTCTTCCCAATGCTTCTATGACTTGTTGGGTGGCCTTTATCCAGCTTTTCTCTTTTGATATTGTTCACAGGCCGGGAAAATCTTTCACCATGCCTGACGGTTTATCTCGAAGACCTCTTGGGGACAACAAATCTGATGTTGGAACCGATTTGGATGAAGAGGAACCTTTAATCCAACCTATTTTCTCTTTTTCTTCTCAAAATTATTCTGGCTTTCAACAAGGCGTCTGGCTTAAATTAGAGCAGTACCTTTCAACTCTTCAAAAACCTCCTGATCTCTCTGCTAATGAATTTTGATCTCTTAAACAAAAGTCTTCTAATTTTTTTGTTCAAGGTTCTAGACTTATGAAGAGGGGCAATCCTTGTGCTCTTATTGTTGTTACTATTCCCTCTAAACAAGATTCTATCCTTGAAAGTCTCCGTGAAGGCCTTGGTCATTGTGGGGAAACTGAAACTTATTGACGACTATCTGAACGGTTCTGGTGGCCATCTTTGAAGAAATCCGTCTCCCAATGGTGCAAGAGTTGTGAAGTTTGTCAAAAACGTGATCTTAGGCGTCCAGCTGAAATTTGTTATCCTACTGGGGAGTCCACTGTCTTTGGAAGGATTGCTATGGATGTGGTTCATATTAAGGCAGGTGGTGCTAAGTACCTCATTGTGGCTAGAGATGATTTTTCCGGATGGGTTGAAGCAAAATTTCTTAAGAACCTTAGCTCTGAATCAGTGGCAGCTTTCCTCTACAAGACCTGGACAATGCGTTATGGCCTGGCTCGATGTTACTCTACTGATGGTGGCTCTGAATTTGGGGGCAAGCTTGCTGAAATGATCCAATCCCTTCCTGGACAACATAGAGTTACTACTCCTTATTATCCTGAAGGCCAAGGCATGGTGGAACGAGGCCATGCCCCTTTGAAGGCTGCACTTGTTAAACTGGCTGGTGAAAGTGGCAAGAATTGTCGCAAATTCCTTCCTCTTGTTCTCTTCTCTGATCGAATCTCAACCAAAAGAACTACTGGCTACTCACCTTATGAAATCATCTTTGGTCAAAGAGCAGTCCTTCCTTTGGATCTGGAAATGGAATCTTTCTTGGGCATCTCTTGGGAAGAGGTGTTTTCAACCACTGATCTGTTAGTTGCTAGATCCAAGCAACTGGAGCCAAGTGAAGACGTTCGTGATGAAGCTTATCAAACAATGATGGAGTCCAGAGCAAAATCCGTCCAGTATTGGAAGGACAAGCACTCTAATCAAATCAGGGAGCCCTTGAACCCTGGTGACCTAGTTTTAGCTTATAATTGATCTTTGGAGACCCAGTGGGGCAAGCTTTTCTCTAATCGTTGGAATGGCCCTTATCGAGTGGTTCATCAAGTTAGAGGTGGATCTTATGTTTTGGAGGAGCTGGATGGTACTCGGTTGGCCAGAAGGTTCTCTGCTGATCAAGTCAAGAAGTTTCATTGTCGTGGGGGCAACTTATCTCAGAAGTAAGTCCTCCCAATTGTGCACCACCAGGGTCATTTGCTGCGTTTTTGGTTTTAAAACTCTACTGCATGCCACATATGTGAGCACCTGGGACGTCCTCCTTGTTCTATTCCTGCCGCTTCTAGGGCTCATTTGGAAGAATCAAGATATTTTCCTCAACTCTTCAATTGCTCTCAAGATCAAGAAATGGCCAATCTTTTCTTCAATTTCTTTGTTCCCTGCCTTTTTTTTTAATCCCTTAAAATTTTAGATGCAGACTAGGGACAGTCTGTAAGTTGGGGAGAGATGTGGTGACCAATCCGGGACACCACGGAAAACAAAAAAAAAAAAAAAAAAAAATATTTTTTTTTGGTTGTGCCCCTATGGGTACCTTCATTTCCCCCCATCTCTCAACCTCTCCCTGTCCTAGCGGTCTAGGACAGGCCTCTTGCCTGTTTGTCCGCCCCTCTTTCCCACCTCCTCTCACCCTCAACTACTCACTCTCATTCATCAAATCTCACACCTTAACTCCACTCCATTGAGTCTTGAACACCACCACCTTGACCCAACTGATGAGAGACGGAGACTGAGTGGAGATGAGAGTTAGTAATTAGAATTGGGGATGGAGGATGGATTTGATGGGATCCATCAGTTTCTCGGTTGGATGGAAAGATGAGATTGCCTATTGACCAATTTTTATTCTCCTTCTTCAACCATCCAGAAGACCCTACACCTACTCTTGATAACTAAGAGTTCCCTCTCTCATCTTCAACTAATCCCTCAAAAACGTTTATCATCCCCATCCATCATCACTACACTCTCCATCACCATGGATTCAAGTTCACCATCCAAAGCCATCCATCAATCCACCCAATCGATTCCTATCATCATCTCCTTGGTCAGCTTGAGTATCTTGGAAGTTGTCCTACTCTGCTTTGCCAGTTATATCCTCAGCTTGAAGGGTATCATTGACTCAAGATCCAAGTCCACCCTCAACAAGATTAATGTCTCCTTCTTCACCCCCGCTCTCATGTTCAGCAAGGTTGCCTTCAGTCTCACCTCGGAAAAATTGATTGATCTATGGATTGTCACTCTAAGCTTCTTCATCATCTCCCTCACCTCCCTACTCATTGCTTGGTGCCTCACTCGAGCGTTCAGATTACCAAGATCTCAGCGTAACTTTTGCCTCAGCTTCTCAATCTTCATGAACTCCAACTCTTTACCCATCGCCCTCATGACCAGCTTGATCACCACCTTCCAGGATCCTCATGGTCTCAGTTGGGGTGATGATGATTCTAAGGATAAGCCTCCGTCGGGAACAATCCAAGATGTATGCCATCATCCGACGAGCAGTCCGATGAAGCGATTGACCACGGCCTTTGTTCCCCCAATCCTGAATCCGTTCCCTTCCTCAGGTCTAATTTGATAGACGAGCTAACCTCCCAATTGGACCTCGACGAAATCCATCATACAATCTCTACTCCGAGAACCCATTCTAATCCCGATCGTCAAACCACCTTTGAATCCGATCTCGTCCCATCTCGATCGGATGTCGATCCTTCCACTAACAATCCATTGGGTCGATCATCGACCGTACCTACCCTCTCATCCTTCAACCCTCCTCTACCTCCTCCTCGCCCATCATCCAATCCGACCAACAACCGCGAGCGACCGCTCGCGGCCGTCGGAACCTTCACCCCATTGTCGCCGCCGATCGGGCAACAACAGCCGTTGTCGACACCCGGGATTGCTGTTGCGGGTGTCCATCTGTTTGCCCGCGGTCATTCTCAACGCGGGCTACATTTCTTTTTTTTTTCTTTCCTCTCATGTCATCTCTTTTTATGTTTCATTTTCCCGCACCTATTTGTAGTATCACTTGTACATAGTATACAGGGCCTCATGGCTATAAAAGGAGGGGCTCTCCCCTGCCTTTTGGCCCAGGATCAGAGGATCCTATCATCATCATCCTAGCATCCAATGAGACCATCATGATAATCAAACTTATCCGTGGGCATCCTTCCCCACTTATCTGAGCAATTTATCCGGGTATATCTATGATTGCCCCTTGATCCTTTGAGCCCCTGTACTCAAACTCTGTCCCTTGTGACCTTGATCCTTATCACCAACCAATAGCCTTGCTGGTTGAAGAAGAATTCCTGTCTGTCTGAATTCTTGGGTGTGTTATACCACTCTGATCCCTTTTTCCAACCATACTGGTCTTGATCTCTCCTTGATCATCTTTCTGGAGCCAATCACGTTTGATTGAAGAGGTTTTATTAAGCTTAAAACCTGGAGTGTTATACCTCCCTTCTTCTTTAAGGTTGAATTTTGCCACGCTATTCTTGAGTCCCTTGAGAAGTGTTGGGATATTCTTGCTCAAATTCGTTATTGATTTGCTTCTAGAGCTTCATAAACAAATTGCTTTTGTTTTGTTCAGCCTCACACAGTTATCTGGTACCCTTCAAGCGCTTGATTGCGGAGAGTTGGGCAGGTTCATTGAGAACCTGGAGGTTGGTTGGGATTGAGTTGATCTTTCCTAATCAGCTGCTGACGACCAGAGTTATTAGCTTGTGGGCGTTGTTACTTACAACTGCCTTGTCCTATTGAACTCTGAACAAACCTTGACTTATTTGTTCAAGTCTTTACCTGCACCACTTTGCCTCAGATAGTGTTGTTTCCATCGCTACCAACAACTCTTATCCTCTTCCCTTACTTTGATTTCTCATCCATAAGGTTCTGGACCTTGATTCCGGTTACATTTAAATATTATTGTAACTCCTAGGAGGGCAGCCTAAACAGCACCTTTCCCCTCCACAGAACTGCCACGGCTTAGCACCGTTTGGAGTCTTACAGCGGCTGAAGTTCATGTTGTATGGGTTGAATTTGATCCAAAGGATCATTTAGAATGCAACTTATGGAGTGCGAAAACTTGACATTCTTTGTTTCTATAACTTTACCGCTAGGAGTGAGCACTCTATAAGAGAGTAGTTCGGTGCATACCCTAGAAGCTTGCCGGTGACTCCCTTTTCATCAAATTTTCTTTGCAAATGATTACCAAGATCAAGATAGGTAAGCTCAGTTTTGATGGGTTTGAGGTATCCGGTTGGCAAAGGAGTCCCGTGCATAGTTTCCCAAGGAACCAAACCTTCTTCATTCGAATTTGATTGAGAGCAAGTGCGCAGCTTTGAATTGTCTCATGCCAATAATCCTTTGGGATCTTTGAGGACAAGTGAGTTGCTCTGACTGATTCGGCAATATTTCTGTTAGCCCGTTCTGCCTTACCGTTATGTTGTGGATGGTATGGCTTGGAGACTATTCGTCAAATACCTTTCTCCTTGAAGAATTTGGTTAAGTCTTTGTTGAAAAATTTGCCTCCTCCGTCACTGAAAAATTCTGCAGGAAAGTAACCAAGGCGATTGAATTTGTTGAGAAGGATGAATTTGATAATATCAGAAGCATCGCTCTTGTTTTTCATGGGGATGCAGCTGATGTACCCGCTGTGATTATTGACCAGTGTCAGAGAGTATCTGTATCCGCCTTTAGCCGTGGGAGAAATTGGACCAATAAGATCAGCATGAACCCTTTGCATTATCTTGTTGGCTTTGGAGGAGACTTCTTTGAATTGGCTTTTGGTGATTTTGCTTTGGTCGCAGTTCTTACAGTTGAAAGACTGTTTTATGGAGCTCGGGACTGATTTTTCAAGATACTTTTTGATCCTGGGAAGACTGGCGTGGCCCAATTTCAGATGAAGTTCATTTACATCCTTCAAGGTAGCGTTAAAACTCTGGTTGTCAGGGATGATGACGTAGAGCAGATTATTAAAAATCTTCCCTTGTAAGAAAGGTTTATCTTTGAGACACATTTTGAATGAGGGAGGAGAGCTTGAATGGTTTATTGCAAGTCTTGCTTCCTTGCTCAGAAACACACCCATCGACAGGAGATTGATGCACACATCCGGGTTCCAGGCTGCGTCTTGGAAAAGAATGGTTCCAACAGGCGAGTTGAGACAAGCTGTTCCTCTAACCATGATGGACAGCGAAGCTCCAGGTTTTCTGGTTTTTATCATGTTCAATCCATCTTCAATGTTGATAGTGTCAAAAACGTGTCTGTCCCGAATCATATGGATAGAGCACCCCGAGTCTAGTATGAAGTTGGATGGAGCTTGATGAGAAATATGTGATAAGCAATGTAGAAAAGAAAAGAAATTTGCAGCTTCTTCTGATTTTTTCTTTTCCAATTTACAAGGCTTGAAGTTCTTTGGCTTCAGCTCAGGAAACTCAATCCAGCATTTATCTCAGGGATTATTTCTCACTTCTGGGTTATGAACGCCATTTTCACATCAAGGATAATTGGAGTATAGGTTAATATCAACTTTTGAGATAGAAGAGATTTCCTTGATCTTGGCGTCGTTCTCGTTTTTGTATTGAGTCAAGTGAGCCAGAACCCTCTCAACAGAAATTTCTTTGTCTCCGTGCATTATTTGGGAGGCCATGTTCTTGAGACTTTTTGGAAATTTGAACAGGATCAGATACGCCAGGATATCAGACGTAAGCTCTATTCCGACTTTGGAGAGCTTGTTGAGATGCAGCCTGACAGTTGCAACAAATCGTTTGATTTTATCTTCACTAAAGGGAAGATAGAGAAATCCGTTAAATACCCTGGCTCTGTTGTCTGACTGCAATGATGCAAAGTGGTCCTTCGAGGCAATCCATATTTCTTTGGCGTTTCAAACGTTTCCTGGTTTGATAATGTTTGTATGCGTTGCGTGTTTGAGTTTTGCTAAGAGGAATGGGGAGATATCTCTGTTCATCTCTGGGTCAAGTTGTGTGCTTGAGTCTGGATCCTCCATGATTTCAAGAATTCCTTGGATGTCAAAGAGGCTTTCCATTTTGCTTTTCCAGATCGAATAGTTATTTTCATTGAGCAGAGGTGTGGATTCAACCAGGGTTTTAAGCGTGATGGTCCTCATTGCGTTGTCGCCTCCTGGTCCTGGTGTGAATCTTTTGGTCATTGTGGAGAGCTTCGGCTTTTAACCATGAAAGAATTTAATGTGTAAAACCAGAACCACTTGATTTCATGAGAAGAGAAAAAAAAACAGTGTTGGTTAAACAGTTCAGAATTCAATTGATAAAAAAAAAGAATTAATGAAAAGAGACCAACAAAGGCAATGGCTTAGTTGTATCAGTCATCCCGCAATCAGTTTATAGGACAATCAGTCGAACTGCACACATCAGGACTAAAAAGAAGTAATCAGAATTGGAGCTTTGATTAGTCTGCTTAGCACTCAAGTTAGACCGCATACAGTTTGAGTTGGTCTTGAGTAATGATCAAGATACTCTTAGACCTGCTGGACTGATTGAGATACTTCCAGTCGTGATTCTGTGAAATGATCGAGTTAGCGTTGTTAATCTTGAGGAGTATTGAATTACAATTACCCAGGTGAATGACTTCTTGATGAGGTAGGAATTGAGGTTTTTGTGATGTCGCGTTGTGATTTCGGTGAGTGAGATGAAGAAGGAAAAGGGAAAGTTGTGAATAGAGAAGGATATGACGGATGATGGGAAGATGAGATGGATGAACAGCCAGATGAAGATGTGTCAAGTTTCAGCGACACTAGTTGGGGCAAAGATCCGATCTTCCACAAATCTCAAACTGGCTACATTATATTTCACTGCGGAATTCCAGTTAACTGGAACTCCACCAGACAAAGGAATATCACCTATTCCTCCACCAAATCCAAATTGAATGCGCTTCTTGACTGCTACCTGGAAATCAAGTGGATTAGACATCTCATTAGTGAGATTTATCAAATCACTGAACCTAGACCTACACTACACATCGACAATAAAGGCTTGGAGGACAAAATTAAAAAATTTGGCTCTCATTTGAAATCTAGACACATTGATATCAAAACCAAGGGACTACATGAGGACTACACTAACAAAGAGTTCACTCTTAATCTCTTTCAAAGTAATTCCATGATTGCCAACTCTCTTACAAAGGCCTCCTCAATGAAATTCTTGGACCTTCTTCAGAAGAAGATCTTCCTTTCAGATCATCCTCTCACCAGTCACGTGGGGTGTTAAGATTGCACCTCAATCTCTCTCTTCTCCTCTGCCGTTCTTTCAGTAGCTATGCACGCCTTACCGCCCCAGTTGACCTCCCGCAATCCCTCAGGGGACTCCGGAGCTTCTCTTTTCTTGCTTCACCTTCTCCGGATCTTTATCTGGATTCTTCATCTCCAGACCATACATGTTTTCCCATCTATCTCAAATCTTTCCTTCTCTTCCTCGACCTTTCTCTTCCTTCTTTCCTTCTTCTTTTCTTCTTTCCTCTTTCTTCATCTTTATTCTTTTCTTCTTCAAAGAATTTAATGTGTAAAACCAGAACCACTTGATTTCATGAGAAGAGAAAAAAAAACAGTGTTGGTTAAACAGTTCAGAATTCAATTGATAAAAAAAAAGAATTAATGAAAAGAGACCAACAAAGGCAATGGCTAAGTTGTATCAGTCAGCCCGCAATCAGTTTATAGGAAAATCAGTCAAACTGCACAAATCAGGACTAAAAATAAGTAATCAGAGTTGGAGCTTTGATTAGTCTGCTTAGCACTTGAGTTAGACCGCATACAGTTTGAGTTGGTCTTGATTAATGATCAAGATAGTCTTAGACCTGCTGGACTGATTGAGATACTTCCAGTCGTGATTCTGTGAAATGATTGATTTAGCGTTGTTGAGCTTGAGGAGTATTGAATTACAATTACCCAGGTGAATGACTTCTCGATGAGGTAGGAATTGAGGTTGTTGTGATGTTGCGTTGTGATTTTGGTGAGTGAGATGAAGAAGGAAAAGGGAAAGTTGTGAATAGAGAAGGATATGACGGATGATGGGAAGATGAGATTGATGAACAGCCAGATGAAGATGCGGGAGTTGTCCCTAGACTTAAGCGGGTCGCCTGGCCTGGAGTATGACTTCATGTTTGAAGCATTGGCACTGTAGTAACTTGCGTTCCACTGCGCAGACAGAGAAAGGTGCAGGTCCGCGTCAGTCTGATGCTGGGATTCCAACACTTCTCGTCTTTCTCCAACTCTCAAACTGAACAAGACTCAACTCTCAACTCTCAAATCCTAACTCAAGACACACGTCACCACAACTCAAGCTATCCCTCCGATCTTGCCAAACCAAGTAAAGGCCACTCTGAATACTTGCCTGGTAAGAGATTGATCCTCAAGGCCCTCAACTCAACATCTCTGACAACCTAGCTCCGCTGTTTGCAGTTACCATCTATTCCAACTCAACCTCATTACTTTGACTCTGCCCACGCCTTGTGCCCTCTGATCTCCTCCCTGTCAATCAAATAGACCTAAGCTGTTGGTTTCTACATCTTCTTCATCTTCTTCTGTTTCCATTCCTGATCTCTGTTTTTTCTGACTTTTGTATTTAGTCTGCTGGTTCTGAACTCCAAGAAACTACGTCAAATTCTTATTAAACTTGTTAAAAAATTTTTTTTGTCATTTCAACCAACATGTAATTTTCTCTTGCCTAAATTAAACCCCTGGGGGTTGCAAACCCTTGATTGCGACCCAAAAAAGGTTTCAACTCACCAATTTCAACTCAAAATGGGTTGCAAACAGGGGTTTGCATGCCCCCGGGGGATGCAAAAGTTGCAAGAAATTCGGCTTGGTTCTTTTTGGGCAGTGATTTCACATCTGCTTGCAATCCTGAGGTTGTGAATTTAACATTGGCCAAAAAAATTAAAACAAATCCAAAAATTAAACAAAATAAATAAAAAAAAAAATACAAAAAAATACAAAAATGAAAAATTAAAAAATTAAAAAGAAGCCCAGACTGCATTTGGTTTCTTTAAGCTGAAATATTTGGTCCTTACCTACTATATGGGAGGGCACACAAGTGAACTGAGTATTAAAAAATTGAATGTTTGATGGTGTTTCAAAAACATGGTTTGTAGTGAAGGTGAGCTATTGTTTGAGCAGCAACATCAACATTCTAAAAGGTTTTCAATTTTCAACAAGATAAAAATTCAAAATACAAAGGAACTCTGATTTTTTTAGCAAAGATTTTTGATTAAAATAAAGAATAAAAAGGATTGAATAAATTTCAAGAACTACAATAAAATCAAAGCAAAACCAAAAATTGATAAAAAAAAGCATAACAGAACAGGAATCATTGTCTAAGATCCTCTGGCCAGTTTCAAAAAAAATATTTTTGTACTGGTCCTGCTTGCAGGTTCTTTTTATCCTTTTTTTTGATATTTCCAAGAAAAAACAATACAGAAAAATTTATAAAAACAGTTTCAATAACAATCAGTTTGTATGATACAGCCCTTTAGGGATTTTTGTTCAAAAACTTATTATGTTTGCCTTTGATATTTTTCATTTTTTATTTGAATTTAACAAAAATAATATTTCAAAATATAGAAAACCCCTTTTACTTGCAGTTATTTTCATGGTGATCAATATTTTATGGGGTAACACCTTTGATTAAAATGAATAATCATTCTTATTCTGCTCTTTCTATGATATTTTAAGTACCCAAATAGAAAGAACCTTTTTTTCCTGATATGAAAAAAAATATTCAAGAGGAATCTTATTTTGAATTTGTTTCATGTTGGATCTTAAATTTTTGTGGTCAAGAATACATTCCAATAAACCCATAGAAAAAATTTCAAAGATCTCTAATTTATTATGAAACTTTTGGAGAAGTTAATCCCTAAAAATGATTCATTGAAAATGCAAAGAAATGGTTACAAAAATGCATTGAGTTTTTTCTTTTTTCTTTTTTTATTAATTTTTTAATAAGTTTTTTAATTCCTTCAAATGCTTCAAATTTTTTGTAGCCTTTTTTTAATTAAATTAACAAGAATGTGATGTCAGAAATGTCAAAAAAGAAAATTTTTGAAATACCTGTGTCTTCAAGAATATGCCGGTGTGTACAAAACATTACAGGTATGTAAAATACTCAAACATTTATTTAAGGGAAAGTCTTTTTAAAAAAAATGCACTAAAAAAATCAGAAAAATCAGAAATAAAGAAATTGAAAAACTAAAAATAAAAAAAAAATAAAATAAAATAAAATAAAAGAAATAAAAGAAATAAAAAAATTTAAAAAATTTAAAAAAATTTAAAAAATTAAAAAATTAAAAAAAAAAATTAAAAAAAATAAAATAAAATAAAATAAATAAAATAAAAAAATTAAAAAAATAGAAAAATAAAAAAAATAAAAAAAATAAAAAAAAATAAAAAAAATAAAAAAAAGTAAAAAAATAAAAATAAAAAAAAAAATAAAAAAAAAAAATAAAAAAAATAAAAAAAATAAAAAAAATAAAAAAAATAAAAAAAATAAAAAAAATAAAAAAAATAAAAAAAATAAAAAAAATAAAAAAAAAACAAAAAAAATATAAACATTAAAAAATTGAAAAATTAAAAAAATAAAAAAATATAAAATATAAAAAAAAATAAAAAAAATAAAAAAAATAAAAAAAATAAAAAAAATAAAAAAAATAAAAAAAATAAAAAAAATAAAAAAAATAAAAAAAATAAAAAAAATATAAAAAATAAAAAAAATAAAAAAATAAAAAAAATAAAAAAACTGAAAAACTTCAATAATAAAAAAATCAAAAAAAATAGGGTGTATCAAACTTAGCAAACCCGCCATTAGAAACCTGCCTTTTTTTTGACCAAACCCGCCATGTTTAATGGCGGGTTTCTGAAATAAACATACCCCCTAACTGGTGTATTTCAAAGTGGCGGGTTTCATGAAAATGGCGGATTTCAAACATCAACCTGGCCATTAAACCGGCTATTTATGCATCATCATCCATCCACCATCCATGACATCTAAAACACCCATCCACATTAGCAAATCCATACTGGTTGCATCTCCATTGCATCACACACATCTCATCTTGATTTCTTCAAATCTCTGTCAATTTTCACATCTCCATCTTCACACAAATCCCATCATCTCATCACCCCACATCACATCACCATCTTTCTCAACATTTCCAATCAAACTTCCTGCCAGTAAGTTGAAAATGAAAAAAGTTGACTGAACTTTTGCTACTGTTTGACTCCCATTCAGACTCTGATTCAGAATCTGATTGTAAATCAACCTTGTTGGCTTTGAATTCTCTGTTAAAAAAGCAACACATGGTTGCGAGAATACACACCCTCCACAGCCCTATCTATGAAAGGAAAAAGCTTCATCTCATCCTTAACTTAAGCTTCCAGAAACTATTTCAAACTCTATTTCCTTCATTGATTAAACTTTTGGGGATAATTGAAAAACACCAAATCTTAAAGAACAATTCTTGGAATCCTCAACGCAATCCAGCCATCCAAATTGCTGTTGCTCTTTGTAGATTGGGATCAAATGGAAATGGAGCAGCAATCCATTGATTGGAAAATATATTCTCAGTTGGTTATGGAAGCATTTACTTATACACCAAAATAGTCATGATTAATATCCTATCTTTTTGTCTCTCAATCCTTTCTTGGCCAACAAAAGAAGAAAGCAATGATATATCTCAAGTAATGAAGACCAAAGGCTTTCTTGGTTGCATTGGGTTTGTTGATGGAACCACCATCCCCTTGATTAAAAACCCAAGCTAGATGGCAACCACTATTTTTATTGAAAAAAAGGCAACCAATTCATCTCTTTTCCAAATAATTTGATAACACCTTTGATCACACCACTGACCAAATATGTTTCATCTTAATTTTTAGATACTCCGTGGCCCTAAAACTTGTTTGTGATAATGACAACAAGTTCATATCCCTCCATGCTGGCCTTTCAGCTTCTTGTCATGATTCATACGTGTTCAATTGGATGCAGATTGCCCAAAAACCATAGAAAGACTTTGAAAACAATCAATACCTTCTGGCCCATTCAGCTTATGCTAGTGGCAAATATGTGTTTCCAGCATACCAGAATGTTTCATCTAAAAATCAAGGAAAAACCAATTTCAACTATCATCTTGCCCAATCATGGGTTTGGATTGAGCATGCCATAGGATTCCTGAAAGAAAGATGAGCCAGCTTATGGGAAATGCAAAACCAGCTTCAAAACCCCAAAGACATGAAGATACTCATCAACTGGATTATCACTTGTGTAATCCTTCACAATCTTTTGGCTGACATCAAAGATGAATGGAACAAAATATTTGAAGATGATATTCCTGCCCCACCTCAAGTCATACGTGTCTCATCTTGTCCCTCACTTCTTCTATGAGAGAGCTGATTCTTTCTCTCACCTTTTATCACTTTGATGAGTAATGATGATTTTCAAATAGGTGAAAAATAACTTTATAGTAAGTTTTTTTTTGGTTTTTCACCCAAGTTGCCTGGCTGAGTTTGTTTTTTTTTCTTAGAAAAAATAAAAAAACACCTCCACCTCATACCCCACCACTTGCCAGCCCATCCACCTCTCCCCTCCAACTCAATGCTCCAATACTTCCACCTCACCCCACTCACACACCTGTCACCTTCCTTCCTCCTCCTCATCAAACCACTGGCTTCACCTCAGCAACCTAACCAACCTTGCCACCCTCATCAACCTCACCAAGCTCCCCAAGACATCTGTGAGTCCCCTTCCCTCTTTCTTTCCACTCACTATTCCTTACCTCTCCTTTTAACTCCCCCAGGTCTTCTCTTGCATCCCCCTCCTCATCTTGTACGCCTCTCCCTTCTCTTTCTCCCCCCTTCCTCCTCCTCCTCTTTCCTTGCTCAACCAACCCCTCCATCAATTTGGATTTGATTGAAAAATCAAATCCTGATCAAATGATTGGTCAATTAGGAATCAATTGACCAATCCATCAATTGGTTAGGAATCAATCAACCAATCAAAACCAAATTAATCAATCCATCAATCTGTTTTTGATCAATCAATTTTTTTTATTGATTGATCAAAACCAGATCAATCAATCAATCAACTTTGTTTTGATCAATCAATCAAAACCAAATCAATTGATCAATTGATTTGGTTTTTATTGATCAGTTAATTGATCTGGTTTGGATCAATCAATCAATTGATTTTTTTGCAATCAATTGATCAATTGTTTTGAGAGAAATTGATTGATTGTTTTGCAAGCAATCAAGAGATTGAGTCAATCTTCTCCTCCACCACCTCTTTTTTGATTGTTCTTTGTTGCTGACCACCGCTTTTTTTTCTTTTTTAGGTTTCTCTGGACTGCACTGGAAGCCAACAGGGTCTTTTTTGATTATTTCTGGTTTTCTTTTCCATGGATGGTATGTTATTTTTTTAATTTTTTGATAACATTGCTTGTTGGTGTGTTGCATGGGTCACTCATGCCAATTTTTTTGGAAGGGGATTCAGCTTCTGGTTTCCCTGGGTTCAAGTCCAGGTTTGTTTTCCTTTTTTTATTCAATCATGTTTTGAAAAAGCTGTCTATTTGTCTGACATTTTTTTTTTTGGAAAACATTTGACCTCTTTTGGGGAATATCCTAGTCTTCTCCCACTCCCACCAATGTTAACACAAAAATCCAAATGTATTCTTGTTCCTCACCCCAATCTAATTATAGGATTTGGAGGGAAAAAGATGGAAGGAGATGGCTTGATAAACATACAGAGAGGTGGGAAGAGTAGGGCTGCTCACCAAAAGAGGAATCAAATGAGAGATTCCAAGATATCTTTGGAGGTTTCTGAGAAAGATATTAATGAAAAGGTGTTCTGGTCCGGTTGGAAACCGCATCCTTTGAATCTTTACCCTTCAATTGTTTTGGAAAAGAAAAATAATAGTCAAAAACCAACCCAGGAAGATTTTCAGCAAGCAAAACAAACAATCAAATGGTTCCGTTTCTTCCACCATGGAAAAGTAATTGTCCTTGATCAATCTGATCATCAAGAACTGGTTTCAATAATCCAATTTGACCTATTGGAGAAAAGTTCTGACCAAGACAAGAAGGACATCAACTTTGTGACAACATTCCTTCACCAGTCAAAACAAATTTTCAACCCGGTTGGTCCTTCAAGATCTTGGGGTGGAAAAATATGGGCAGTGGGATGGCAATAATGGATGCACCCTTCAGAGTTATTTGGACATTATGTGAAGAAATCATCCATTAGATCTTCTCCTCAAGAGTATGCTTTCCTCAACCTTAAGGCTGAAAAAGTATCCCAAATTCTAGGACAAATTCTTTTCAATTTTGCCAAACTTTCCTTTGAAGCAAACCGCCATGCCATGAAGGACAACAACATCCCCTCTTTCTCTTTTTTGGAATTTGGTTCCAAGCCTACACCTTTTTATTGCTCCCCACACATCACTTTCACCTCCAATTCTTTTTACAACTCTCATCATATCAACAAAAGCAACATCTTGAAGAGCTAAAATTATCTAACTCCCCGGACCAACAGACTAAGACAAGAAATTTGATCAAATAAAAGAAAGAATCAGGGACAGAAGAAACAAGAACAATTGTGAAGAAGAATTCTCACTCTGTGCTAACTGAGAGGAGGAAATGACGCTTAAGGACAAAAGAGTGTAAAGGATGGTGAGAGATGAGGAGGTAGTAGGAGAGACGGAATCAAGGTCTAATCACAACTTTGAGGAAAAGAAAATAGAGTAATTGGTCAATTGATTGAGATCACAGTTTGCAGACAACCTCACATGTGATTACCAAAGAAAGGAAATTGGTAGTGATGAAAATGAGCAGCTGGGTAGTTTGAAGTTGAGGTGATTTGAGTGGAGGAATTGGCAACTGATTGTAGATGAATTTGAGAGCAAGAATTGAGTGAGATCAAGAGAGGCAACAGAGGAGAGGGAGGAGAGAAGTTGATGAAAGCAGTGAGAGAATCAAGAAGTTGGAAGAAGGGAGTGGATGAGAGAGGGACGCGGATTGGAAGGGAAGCAGATGAAGGGAAGCAAAGAGGGAAGCAAATGGACAGAAGTGGATGGTCCCAAGCGGATGAGGAAGCTGTTGAGGGAGGCAAATGGAAGAGGGAGATGAGACAAGATCCTGCAGTGGTGGCCTTGCCTGTCTTGGGGTGTAACAAGTGGGAGCGAACAAGGCAAACCAGTGTGAATAGTAAGTGAAATGTTGATTTGAGTGGTGGAGTTGCGCTGAGATCATGGTAATCTGTGATTTCCTTTCAACACACCACCGTGTTCAGATGAGAGGTTGAAGTATGATAGATGTGAGATTTTTGAAAGAGGGTTTTATAGCCAGCTTGGTTAGTGGGTCAGCCAACATTGATTCAGAGGGGAAAAGATTGGTGACAAGATATTTAGAATCCTTCTGCTCTTGGAGCCTTTTGATTTGAATGTCCACGTGCTTGAGGGCGCTGTGGTGAGATTCTGAGTTTATGAGATTTTTCAGCGCCTTATTATTGATGTGTGAGCAGTGAGTGAGGGAGATGGAAGGGTTCAGTTCTGTTATCAAATTCACTCTCCGGATTTTCTCTTGAGTTAAGAGGACTAGTTATTTGAGTTCTCCTTCCGTAAAGGATAGTGAGACTGTAGGTTGAAGATTGCCATGCCAAGAGGCAGAACAGCCATAAAGAAGGACTAAGTAGCCGGTGTGGCTTCTACGTGAGACGGGCTTGTTTCCACCGTCAGAATCACTCCAAGTCTCAAGATTGAAGTTGAAGGAATTGTTCTTCAGATGCAGAGCTAGATTGCAAGTGGTTTTGATGTATTGCCAGGCATTTTTAGCTTCTATCCAGTGCAAGCGTCTGGGTTTTGGGTTAAAATGAGACAGGGAAAATACGGAATAGGAGATATCTGGTCGAGTTTGCGTTTCAATGAAGTTGAGGAAACCTGTCAAAGAGCGGTAATTGATGTTTAAGTCAGAGAAGGCAGAGGCATTGGTTTTGGTAGCAGGCTTGAGAGAAATTCCGGGAGTCACTGGTGTATTAATGGGTTTGGATTCTGATAGCCCGAGTTATGTCAAAGCTGTGTCAATGTGATTGGGCTGGTGAAGACATGGTCCTTGTGGCGACTCAGTGATGTAGTTGCCAAGGATCTTGAAGAGAGGACCTTCATGTGAAATGGAAAACTTTGTCTTCAGTTGAGTTTGAAGCTCCTGAGAATTTCCTATAATCACCAGGTCATTGAAGTAGCAGAAAATAAAGGTTTGAGAGAGTTTATTGATGAAAAGACAGGGATCAGTGGAGGACTTCATGAAAACTTGGTCAAGAATCCAACGTCTCAGAGTGTCAAACCAGCTCTGTGGTGCCTTTTTCAGACCGTATAAATCCTTATTTAGTTTTAGTTAGGGAAAGGGAGTGTTGTAACCGGGAGGAGTCTTGATGAAAATATCTTCATCCAGGGTGGCGTGCAAGAATGCAGACTTCATGTCCATTTGAGTAATTTGAAGCTTTTGATGGAACACATAAACAAGTAATGTTTGAAGGGTGGTAATTTTACCAGTTGGCGCATAGGTCTCTCCATAATCAATGAATTACAGTTGTTGAAAGCCTTGAACACATAAGCAAGCTTTGAATATCACTCCATCATTTTTGGGACTGAATTTGAGTTGATAGACCCAAACAGTCAAAAAAGCCTTTTTACCTTCTGAAAGGGAATGGCAGCTGGTCCAAACACCCATGGTTTCTATCCCATCAAGTTCGGTCTTCATGCCCTTGAACCAATTTTTGAAGTCATGGGAGCGTTTTGCTTCTTTGTAGTTTTGGGGAACAGTTCTGGACATAAAACCATATTTTTGAGGAAGTTGGATGTTTGAGCAGTCCCTTATAGTCATGGATGATGGAGCAAGCTGGTTGATGATGTTTTTGTTGTTGGAGGATTCTGCAGGAGACTGGCTGGAGTTGGAGGATCTGGTAGGAGAGTTGGGATTAATGGTGGCTTCTGAGGCCTGAGATGGTTCAATGGGAGTTGCGTTAATGAGGGGACTGGAGGAGCAATGAGTGGAATGATCATGGTTCATGGAGGAAAGGGTTTCAAGGAGATTGGAGTTGGATTGAATGAGGGTTTTGAAGGGATTTTTGGAAAAAGGAGGAGATTCAGTTAGCTTTACATTTTCAAGGATTTTGTCGTGTTTGAAACAAATTGTTTTGACAAGTTCTGGAATGTAAATAAGGTAGGAGTTGAATTGCAGGTCTTGACCTACTAAGATGCCCTCCCAACCTTTCTTCTCAAATTTTCCCAGATGATTACAAAGATTCAGAACTATTTACTTGGATCCCAGGATTCTGATCAAGCTGAGTTTAGGTTTGATTCCATGCCACAATTCTGAGGGACTTGTTTTTTAATTTTTGGAAGGTAGGAGATTGAGGATTTCACAGCATCCAACAAGAATTTGATCCCATAGCTCTGTCGGAATGGACATATCAATGATTGTAGTTCTGGCAGATTTGACTATTGTGCAATTTCCTTGCTCTGCAATTGGATTATGTTGTGGAGTGTAAGGTTTGGAGGTTGTGTGTACAATTCCAGAATCTGAGAGGAATCTTGAGAGTTTTGAGTTCACAATTTCTCCACCATTGTCAGAGTGGAAAGATTTTAGTTGATATCCAAGTTGGTTGGAGTGAACTTTGATGAATTTAATTATCTTGTTGGCAATGTCTGATTTCAATCTGATGGGAAGACAAGTTTTGAAGCAAGAGAACTTTTTGGTGAGGAGGAGGAAGTAGAGGTTACCTGTCTTAGAGACAGGATTTATTGGACCAAACACGTTGGCGTGGAGACAAGAAAAAGGTTTGGAGCAATTGGAAATGTGACTTTTGAAGGGATAGCAATGAATTTTTCCAAGAACACAGGATTTGCAGGCATGCTCCTTCCATTGTATCTTGGGAAATTATTTTGAAAGCAGCTTGGTTTGATTGAGGTGAGGATTTCCAAAGCGCTTGTGAAGAGTGGTGAGCATTAAAAAATTGTGGGATGATTTGGATTGCGGAAGTGTAAAGTCTCTAATCACCAGAAGATTGTCCTCAATGACACCCGTGAGGAAAGTGTTACCTTTGAAGTTGACGGAAAAATTCTTGGGACCAGACAGATGCAACAAGCAACCCTGATTGAGCAGTTTTCCTAATGACACAAGATTGACTGCTATCTGAGGGACGTATAGAAATCAACTGAGGCGGACGTTACAGAATTTGGACAGAAGCTTAGCGGTTCCAACCCCTTTGGTGCTGAGGGAGGTGTTTTCTTTCCCAGTTTGAATTTTGGTGTGATCCTCTGAGAGATCTTCTTTGAAGAAGTCAAGTGAGTTGAACATAGATTGAGACTCTCCAGAGTCCAAGATGATGGAATGCTTGGTGAGCAGTCAAGAGTTGGTCATGGCAAAGTTATATGATGTACAGGTGAAGTTTTCCAAGGCTGATTTATTCTTGTTGGATTTAGAGTTACTTTTTTTGTCATTGTTTTTCTGGTTTGTTTGGAGATGAGGATAGAGCCACCAGCAAGAATTTTTGGGATGGGACAATTGCGGATTGTGCCAGGTTTCCCTGCACTTGATAACTTCTTGCTTACCACTCTTATTCATCATGGCCAATGCGTAGGTTCCAGCAGCAATCTCATTTTTAACTTGATTCAAGTTTCAAAGAACAAGATTGCCGTAAATTTTGGATTTGCCCAAGGAGTGAGTGAAGGTTTTCTTGAGATTTTCCAATTTGGGCGGAAACTTGTAGAGCATTAAATATGCCACTATGTCATTGTCCATTTAAATTCCAATCTCAGAGATTTGGATGAGGCATGACTTAACTTCTGTTATGAATTTATCCACATGTTTGGGATTTAACAGGAGATTGAGGAAGCTGAAGAAAACTTGTGAACAATTTGCAGTTTGAGATGAGGTGTAGAATTTTTTTATCAATTTCCAGAGTTTGATTCCGTTTGCAAGATGGTGATCTTTGACACAATTGATGTAAGTGCTTTTGTCCAGTTTGGCTAGGATATATCCTACTAATTCAAGGTGAAATTTGGGAGGAAATTTCTTGGGTTTTGATGAAAGGAGCCATTGACCTATACCCTTCAGTGCAAATATTGTTGTTAATTTAGAGCGCCATAGCAAGAAGTTTGATTCAGTTAGCGTGGGAATAGAGTCAGTGAGAGTCTGGAGAAGGGATCCATTGAGATCTGGGGGTCCAGGGGCAAGTGAAATTTTTTTGCTTGATCCATTGTGGGAGGTTCGCAATTTTGGCTTTTAACTGTGAAGATCTAAAATTATCTAATTCCCTGGACAAAAAGACTAAGACAAGAAAGTTGATCAGATAAAAGAAAGAATCAGGGACAGAAGAAACAAGAACAATTGTGAAGAAGAATTCTCACTCTGTGCTAACTAAGAGGAATAAATGACGCTTATGGAAAACAGAGTGTAAAGGATGGTGAGAGATGAGGAGGTAGTAGGAGGGATGGAATCAAGGTCTAATCACAATTTTGATGAAAAGAAAATAGCGTAAGTGGTCAATTGATTGAGATCACAGTTTGCAGACAACCTCACATGTGAACAACAAAGAAAGGAAATTGGTAGTGATGAAAATGAGCAGCTGGGTAGTTTGATGTTGAGGTGATTTGAGCAGAGGAATTGGTGACTGATCTTAGATGAAGTTGAGAGCAAGAATAAAGTGAGATTGAGAGAGGCAAGAGAGGAGAGGGTGGAGAGAAGTTGATTAAAGCATTGAGAGAATAAAGAAGTTGGAGGAAGTGAGTGGATGAGAGAGGGAGGCGCATCAGAAGGGAAGCAGATGAAGGGAAGCAAAGAGGGAAGCAAATGGACAGCAGCGGATAAGCCCTAGCGAATGAGGAAGCTGTCAAGGGAGGCAAATAGAAGAGGGAGATGAGAAGAGATCCTGGAGTGGTGGCCTTGAGTGTCTTGGGGTGTAACAAGTGGGAGCGCCCAAGTCAAACGAGTGTGAAAAGTAAGTGACATGTTGATTTGAGTGGTGGAGGTGCGCTGAGAGAATGGTAATCTGTGATTTCCTTTCAACACATCTCTGGCTACTCTTTTTTACTTGTGGTTTCAAGCAAGAAATTAAATGGTTGACTTATTGAAAATATGGAAAAATATCAAGTATCAGATGGCCAATTTGTTTTTTGGGACCTTGGCTTTGGAATTGATTTCAAGCAAAAAGGTATAGTCAAAATGGTTTGGGAAGCTAATAAGTACAAGCAATTTACCTTTCCTGCTGTGGACACAGCAACCCATACCTGAATGGCCATGTCACCCCAAATTGATAAAACAACTAGAAGCACTTTTAGAAACTTGAATAATGGCCAAATTTACTCTGAAAAAAAAATATAAATAAAAACAAAAAGGATTTGTATGTAGGTGGGGTTAAGAATACTCTCAAAAGTTGTAATCAAAAATAATTTTTTGGTTTTTATTTCACCCATGCAAATATATTTACAAGCCCAGCATTTGAGTTATCTGCTGTATCTCATCTACTGTTCTACTGCTACCACTGCAAGCCAAGGCTACTTATACCTTATCCTTTTTTTTGGTTGCAAAACTTTCCCTTTCCTTTTCCAAGTGGGCTTTCTGTTGATCCTTCTCCTTTTCTGATTTTTGAACTCTTGCTCAGCCTGTTTCAACTTCCACTCAGTATCCCATATTTTTTGATCAGACAAACTCTTGTCTTTCTGCTTTTGAACATACATGCCCAGTTGAAAATCCCTCTTTTGCTTTTCAAACTAAAGTTGTTTGGATTCCATTTGTGATTTGACTGTTTTTTGCGGGGTAAAAGCAATTAGCATGGTTTTGAAAGCAAGGATATTCGCCCAATGGATTTACATAAATCTTGCGTCCCCATTATTTCTTCAAAGCCTGAAAAACGGGAAGTGTTTCTCCTCTTTTTATGACTTTTGGGTTTGTTATTGATGGAATTAGAGGCCTTTTGCTTACCCTTGGCAGAGGAGGTTTGAGTCTGAAAGTTTTCACTGGTGTTCAAAGGTGATGTGGGAGGCCCCATTGGCTTGAGTGTTTGGCCATTCTGGAATGGATGAGCCTGATTTTTTACAATCTAAATCAGTCAGGATTAACAAGAAAGAAGAGAAAAGAGCTTTGTTTCTTACTTGAATGAAAGTTGAGGGTAATGGAGACTGAGGAGTATCTTGTTCTGCATCAGCAAGGTTGATGAGATCTGCTAACACTGGGAGAGAGCAATCAAAAGAAGGAGGGGAGGGGTCCAAGGTATGGTTTTACACATCAATCAATGCAGAAGTAGACATGATTTGAGCTGATAGCAATTGAATATCCTTCTTGGCATCAGATGGGGGCCAATCCAAGGAAAACGTTTCTTCAGGATCACCATTGCTAGGCTGAGCATCCCCAGCCAAGTCCTCAGCGTAAACTGAATTGGATTTTTGGGCATCAAAAGAGGCTAAAGGGGTGATGTTGGCCTTGTTTAAAAAGATTTCATCCATTTGAATATAAAAAGGACAAATGGAGTCCAACTTGAAAACCACCAAGTTGATTACCTTGGCTTTGTCAGATTTGGTGATACCAAAGCCGGTGGAGATTGACATGGAATGGGCATTTTTGTACTTGGCTTGATAATTCTTGTATTTCTCCCTCATCTGTTTGGATGAGAGATCCAGCCTAACCTTTTTTTTTCTTGAGTTCATTGGCCATGAGTAGATAACCATTGAGGTTAGAGGATGGAGGTTGGCCAACACGTGTTTCATTGTCCAATCCAAAGCAGGCATCATAGTTGGAGGGAATCTTGAGCCAGTTGACCAGGATGATGTGATCAGCTCTCTTGAGCTTATTTGAGCCCTTGGAAGCTGATGGGGGAGATTTGGTTGAGCCCTTGGAAGGTGATGGGGGAGGATTGTTTGTTGTGGATTTCCTTGGAAATGTTTTCTTTGGTGTGTTGGACTTTTATGTGAACTTGCTGGGGGAGGTTTGCTGAGGGGATATTGGGAAAGAGTAAGGAAAATAAGGTGATGAGAGGGATAAAGTGACAAGCAAAATAAATTGATGAGAGATATTAAGTGATGAGAGCAATAAAGTGACAAGAGCAATAAAACAATTAATGTATTCTTTTGATGAGGTTGGAGGTAGAGTGATTAGAGTGATGAAGGGATGAGAGCAATGAAGCAATGAGAGAAATGAAGCAATGGGAGCAATGAAGCAATGAGAGGGATGAAGCAATGAGATCAATGAAGCAACAAGAGCAATGAAGCAATGAGAGCAATGAAGCAATGAGAGCAATGAAGCAATGAGAGAAATGAAGCAATGAGAGAAATGAAGCAATGATAGCAATGAAGCAATGAGAGCAATGAAGCAATGAGATAAATAAAGTGGTGAGTGATCAAGTGATTAGGATGATAAATTGATGAGAGTGACAATGAGAGTGAAAAATTGATGAGAGTGGTGAATCTTTTTATGATGAGGCTGGAGGTAAAAAAATTTGCAATGAGGTTGGAGGTAGAAGGAGGTGGGAAGCCAGGGGTGGATAACGTGGAAAGGTGGCAGAAGCCTTGAAATACTTTATTTGAAAAAACCCACTTATTTCATGTTAACTTTGAGATGTGTGAGGCGAAATAAGTGGGTTTTTTTTATTTTTAATGGCGGGTTTGGTTAACTTTGATACAACCTAATTAATTAGTAATAAAATAAACAAATGTCCCTGAATTCAAATTGAAACCAAACCAAGTAAAATTAAATCAATCAAATACAAATTAATCAATTAAAAATATCATTAATAACCCGAAAAAACATGAATAAAAAAAAAAAAAAATATATCAAGAATTGAATGATTTGACTTAAAATTTGCCAAAGCATTGAAATTTTCAAAATAAAGTATGTATCCCAAAAAATGAAGAAAATATCTTATTTCCAAAGTATATCAATTTCCTTTTTGAAAGTTACAGTGATGGAAACCTTAACAATCTGGAAAATTTTCCGGAAACCATTCACATTTGATTAAGTCCCATAAATAATTTGAATAAATATGATTTTCTTGATGGTATTCACCAATTTATTCATTAAATAAAATTAAATACCTCATAATTGCAAATCTTCTTTATTAAATGCATGCACTACAATTACTTGTAATACTCAAGAACTGGTACAAACAAATTTTCTCAGGTTCTTAATCAAGTTAGAAACAAATTTTCACAGAGTCAAAACCAAACCAAAATGAGTTCCAGGTGCTACACCTGCTGGCAGGTGCAGCCTTTTTTTTATGGTGAATAGAACCAATCACCTCTTGAAGTAGTGTTTCAGGCAACTAAAGAGCATGCATAGAGTCATAGGTGCTTTATCACAGATTATCAAAGAATCTCTTTTGAGATATTAATGCTTTTTGGAATGCTTTAATATTTTCAAAACATATTTTTGATCTTCAAGGTAATTCCAAAGTTTAGATAATTTGTTCTTTTATTTGGTAGATTAACAGCTTTTATTCCATTTACATCATACACAAAAAGGTTTTTGCTGACCCACCAGCCCATGAATAAAAAAGGAAGAGGGTTGAGAGTAATTGCATGCATGAATTAATATGCTTCTGTCAACTATCATAAACATATATTTTTTGAAGATCTGATTCATTCATAGCAGCATTTCTTTTCTTCAGAAAAGATCCAGCCCCTGCGAAAACTTTAAAACTCCATTGTTTGACCAAATCTTGGAAATTCTGGAAATTCTTATTCAATATTTTTTCAACATCTTTGAAATATAATTGTGGTGATTGATGTTAATATTTAATTTGTGAGAAATCTTTTAACTGTAATCCCAGAGTGAATTAAGCCTTCAATGTAAAATTGAAGCAAGAATTTGATAGTAAAAGTCAGTTTGATCGCTGAAAAAGTGCCAATGGCATTCTGATAAACTTCCTTAGTTAAAAAGGGTGAATATCCTCATTGGCTTCTTGAATTTGGTTTTTTTGAAATGATGATAAACCTCAAGTAAGCCGTTGGACAAATCTGCCTCTATTAAATTTGGATAAGCAAATCTATTGACTTGCCTTAGGTTTTCAAATGCAGCATCACCATCAAAATTATCCAGAAACAACCTAATAAACCACCTTTCTGAATCTGAAGTATGAAAAGTGTAAATTCTCACAATTTAATAACCACCCTGAGAGTGCCTTTATTCTATTCTGAGAAAATGCAATGTGAAGTATAGTAGAAATTCAGAATATTTGATTCTCCTTGAAAGACCATTAATTGTATTATCTTGAAATTTTATGTGATCATAGTTGTTCCTTGGGTTAATCTTTGAATAAATTCATCCAGGGCTTCACCTGACTCAAAAAAACTTGTTAATGGTCAGGAAGATCAATATCAAACCTATACCTGCACATATGCTAAAATTGATGCAGGGAATTGTTACTTTTTTAAAAGTTAAGGATTTTAAGGAACAACCCAGGAATTACAAATGAGGAAGTTTGCATGATCCCTCCTTGGTGAAATGGTAGTTTCATTGTGGTGTTTTATAAAGATGTGATGAATTCTTGAACCCCCAAATGTTAACAACATGTAGCAAATTTGGAACCACAAAGTAAGGGGAGGATTGCATTCTTCTATGTAATGAATTTTGGAAGTGACAAAGCCTTATGAAATTTATAAGTGAAAAAACTGAAGTGTTTTAATTTTTGGGATGAGGGGGAAGTACATCAAGTCAAGGTGGGATGGAAGTTTTTTTATTTAAAAGTTCAATGTTCCAAAAAAAAGCTTGACAATGTTCCAAAAAAAACTTGAACTACATGATCAATTAGTGTTTATTATGTGTGTTTTCAATGTCCTCTGTTACAGTCCTCATACCCTTGTTAAATTTTTTGGCCCTGCATGTGTGTGATAGTACAAAAGAAAACTAACAAAAAAAAGCTTGAACTAAATGAGGAATTAGAGTTTATTACATGGGTTGTCAATGTCCTCTGTTATATTCCTTGTGTCCTTGTTACATTTTTTGGCCCTGTATGTGTGTGATAGTACAAAATAAAACTAACATATGTGAAAATTATGGCCAGAAATTAGCTTAGTTGCAGGAGGAGCAGTGATTAAATCAAGAAAAAATTCTGGAAACCTTGGGTCTATAAAGGCAAATGGGCTCTCACAATGGGGCAATATGTTGGATAATCGATTTGATGAATTCAATTGGATATAAATGTAAAATAGAAGGGATAAAGGCTTGTTAAGTGCAAAAGATTTGCTTCTTGTGGGCACATGATAGAACAGGGAGAAAAGCAAAATTTCCGCCCCAAAAGAGCTCCACAGGCTCTAGAATCCCTGTTACTTGGTTTGAGCTACTTCAGCCTGCAATGCATCTATCCCCGCACCCTCACAACCAGCCTGTTCCCATCTGTTATAGTGTTTCCACTGTTATGGGTCTGAACCATCCCCTTTGCTGTTCAATCCCCTGGCTGTTTGTCCCTTAAAACAAGACCAGTTAATCTTATGACCTTAATAAACAGGCTGGTTTCCTCATGCAACCAGCACCTTGCCCCACAAATGGACCAGGTGGGACCCAGGACACACCTGGGTCCGTTAACTCACACCTAGGGGGGGTGTAGCCAAGGAAATGCCATCTCACCCCCTCTTTCTGCCAGTTGCCTGGAAGGGGGAAGTCAAATCCCCCCACAAGGGTCTGGGAGGTTAATTCCCCCAGGGCATTGCTAAGTGGTAAGTGGGCTGGGGGGTGGTCAGGTTCCCTCCAGCCGGTTGCTCCTCCCCCTTGGTACAGGGGAGGGGGAGATGGCCCCTTCTTTGTGGAGAGGTAATCAGGCCCCCCCCACCACCAGTCGCCTCTTTGAAACCGGCCTGGTTGCTTCTTCCGCTCCCTTGGGGCAATGGAGGTGAGGGGATGGGGGGAGGTGGTCTTGCTCCCCCCACTGTTGCAGCAGCCCCAGAAACCAACTAAGTTGGTGGGATTCCAATTGAGCCCCTATGACCTCCTACAACAGCCCTGCACGGGCCTTGGTCCCAGAAAAAGGCCAAACACAAGAAACAGTGGCCCCAACTGGGCGGCAACAGGCGTGATGGCCCCAATGGGCCATCTCAGCCCAAAAAACTAAATTGACTACTTTGGCGGGCCAGCCCAGATGGCCAAGTAGGTCAAGAATGAACCCTGCGCTCAATAATGCCCATAAAAGCCCTTTTGGTTGGGCTGGCTCATCCATCCTAACGGGCCCATGATGACCCATGTGCCAAATGACTTATTTCACGTTTTTTGAGGCCAGTTTCCCCGAATTGGTGACATTCACGCAGGCCCATATGGTCCGTGCAATTGTCCAATGGGCTGCAGAGGCCCATAGGTGCATCCCATTTGGATTTAAACTATATGTTGCGCACACATCAGTGCATAGGTGTTTTAACAACATATAAATAAAACCAATATATACATACAAAGAGGTAGTTCAAAATCATTAAAAATAAATAAACACAAACCTTACATATGTGCATACATCAAAAAAACTTGAATACATAAAAAGAGGTAGTTGAAAAGTATTAAAAAGAAATAAACACAAACCTTACATATGTACATACGTCACACAAACCCAAATACAGCAGTTGAAAAGTATCAAACCTTACAATCTATGTACACACATTGGTTCAAAAAAGTGGCCCTGGAAAAAAAACGCAGACAGATAAAAAAAAGCAGACAGAGAAAAAAAAGCAGACAGAGAAAAAAAAAGTGGAAAAATAAAAAAAAAGTGGACAGAGAGAAAAAAAGCCGCTGAAAAAGAAGGGGACCTAAAAAAAGGGGGCCTAAAAAAAATAAAAAAAAGCAGACTGAACTGGATGCAAGAGGTGCACCCTAAGATTGCAGAGAACAATTCTGGCTAGTCAATGGGTTTTCAAGGGAGGTTTCCCAAGGAGGCCAATTTTGGTATTTGCCAACCCTGAAAAACCAATCTTTTTATATTTATACAACATGAGCAATAAGTGTTTATTACACGTGTTTTCAATGTCCTCTGTTACATTCCTTGTGCCCTTGTTACATTTTTTGGCCCTGTATGTGTGTGATAGTACAAAATAAAACTAATATATACATAAAACCAATGCATAAATACAAAGAGGTAGTTTAAAAGTATTAAAAAGAAATAAACACAAACCTTAAATATGTACATACATCATGCAAACCTAGATACATAAAATAGGTATTTGAAAATTATTAAAAAAAAATAAAGATAAACCTTACATATGTACATACATCACATAAACCTAAGTACAGCAGTTGAAAAGTATCAAACCTTACAGTATATGTACACACATTAGTTGAAAAAAGCAGCCTGGAAAAAAACAGACAGAGAAAAAAAAGCCAAAAGAGAAAAAAAAGCAGACAAAGAAAAAAAAATTGAACAGAGAAAAAAAAGTGAACAGAGAAAAAAAAGTGAACAGAGAAAAAAAAAGTGGCTTGAAAAAAAAGCGGACAAAAAAAAGCAGACCAAAAAAAGCAGACCAAAAAAAGCAGACCAAAAAAAGCAGACCAAAAAAAAAGCAGACCAAAAAAAAGAAAACAAAGTGGACTGAACTGGATGCAAGAGGTGCACCCTAAGATTGCGGAGAGCAATGCCGGCTAGTCAATTGGTTTTTTAGGGAGGTTTCCCAAGGAGGCCAACATTGGTATTTGCCAAACCTTCAAAAACCAATCTTTTTATATTTATAGATTTCAATTCCAATTTCAACTTTCAGCTTTATATTCTCAATTTTTATTTCTATTCTATTATTTTCCATTTTTATTTCTAAGTTTTTATTTGTTTTTGATTTGGATTTATGATCTAGTAACCTTCCCCAATCATATGTAGGTGGCACAAGGTACATGAATGCTTGATATCAATATTATATTGCAATGTTTCAGCATATGGGAAAGCCAGATATTTTTATAACAGGAAAATTCAACACAGCATGGCCACAAATTCTAAAAAATATTTTCCCAGGTCAAAACAGCAAAGGATAGGCCAGATATCTTGACAATTTTTTCAAATCAAAATTTAAAAAGATTCTAGCATGGAATCTTTGAAACTGTAATGGAATACCATCATTTCATAGCATTCCAGAAGAGAGGCCTTCTACATGCTCACACCTTGGTGATCTTCTTTCATGGTTACAAGCCCAGAGCATCTGAACATATTGAAATGATTTTTTTGCAGAGATTAATGATCAAAGGAAACAGCCTCATATTTTTGAAGAAGTAAGACACACATGATACATAGAACATGGGGTGTTTTATACCTTGAATCCATTTTCATGAATATTGTTACATGCAGAAATAGATACCCAAAATAATTCTTCCCTGAGAACATCATGGTAAAAAACTTCAATCCTATCTATCAAATATTCCAAAATGGATTTAAATGATCTTACTAATCCCACTACCAAAACAATTTTTAACTCCTGGGATTTCTTTTAAAATACCTACCTCTTTGCAAAATACCAATTCAACATTAATGTAGAAGTTTTTTCAGTTATCTTAACTTCCAAATAGCTCTGAAATTATTTTTACAGGGGCCATGAATGGTTTACTGTTGATTTTGGTGAAAACCTGGATGAAATAAACCATTTTAGTGATACAAGATGGGTTTCTCCTCCTGAGGAATGCTGGAGAATTTTTTTCTTTCAATTTACCAATGAAGCATCAATATAGAAGTTTTGGCAGGTATCTTATCTTCCAAATAGCGCTAGAATTATGTTTACAAGGGCCATGAATAATTTACTGTTTATTTTGGTGAAAAGCTGGATGAAATATACCATTTTGGTGACTCAAGATGGGTTTCTCCTCCTGAGGAATGCTGGAGAATTTTTTTCCCTTCAAATTACCAATGGAAAATTAATTTAGAATTTTTTGCAGGTATTTCATCTTTTATATAGCTCTAAAATTATTTTCACAAGTTCCATGAATAGTTTACTGTTGATTTTGGTGAAAACCTGGATGAAATATACCATTTTAGTGATTCATGATGGGTTTCTCCTCCTGAGGAATGCTGGAGAATTTTTTTTCTTTCAAATTACCAATGCAAAATTAATGCAGAAGTGTTTGCAGGTATCTTATCTTCCATATAGCTTTAAAATTATGTTTACAAGGGCCATTAATAGTTTACTTTTGATTTTGTTGAAAACCTGGATGAAATATACCATTTTAGTGATTCAAGATGGGTCTCTCCTCCTAAGGAATTCTGGAGAATTTTTTTCTTTCAAATTTTTCCATCTCACCTGTGTTCACACAACTGGAAATTCAAATACTTGAATACACCTGGAAATTCATCTGCTGTCATAAAACTGCAAATACACCTGTATGAATAACAACAACTGATTTTTGAACCTGATGAAGCCCTGGATGAATTTTTTCAAAGTTTAAACCACTCCAAAGATATCCTCACAGTATACTTAAAAATTAATTCTACTGATACATTTGCAAGAACAAACATACCCTCTGAATTTAGAAAATATTTCACCTGTCATCCCTGGGGAAGAGAATGGAGGCCAAGATGGAGAGATTTACTCATTGGCAGTATTTAAAATGTTTTCTGTGAGGATGCTGAAAGGTTGTTTCTCAGATATTGTTGAATAATTCTTTTGGTTATACTTTTTTGGATCACCTAAAACTTCCCAATGGGATTTCTTGCCCAACTTTCATGAAGGAAGCTTTAGCCAAGGGTCTGATTGATGATTATAATTGTTTGAAAACAAAAATAAAAGATTCTGAGGAATATCTTTGAATGTCTGACCTCAGTATGTTTTTTTTGAATGCTTTTATCATTATTTCAGCCTTCAGATCCATGTAGCCAATGGATTTTTTCCTTAAATTTTTTGTTTGATGATTTAATTAATTCTTGAATTTCAGGTAAAACATTTCTCACAACGTAAATGTTAAGCTTCACAACCCCTATCATATTTCAAAATTTTGACAGAATTTTTGAAAAAGCTTTTTCTAATCTTCAAAGGCTTTATCAATCAGTGGAGGGAAAAGGGGAAAACAGTAAATGGATACTTATTGAATAAAAAATGCTTTTCTGAATCAATTAGACTTGAAAATCATCTCTCTTCTGAATCAAATAGGAGCAAATCTTCAATCTGGAAAAAATGCATGCAATTCTTCCAAACCCTCCTACTTCTTTCTTGATGAGCCTGCTTTGTTTTTAAAAACTTCTTATATAAATTCCTTTTAGATTCTTTCAGAAAATCTGGAAGAATAGCTATTGTATGTGCTGGTAGTAGAATAGCTGCCATGAATTTACAAAATGGGATAACAGCTAATCTTAGCTTTGGGATTCTGTTGAGGTTAAATAACTCCTCTTTATCTACAAGAATATCAAAGACTTCTCAAAGAGTGAAGCTCTCATAAAGGAGTCTGTGATAATCTGGGATTCAGCACCTATTAGTCATAGGCATGCTCTTGAGTTTTTTCATAGGCTAGTTCAAGACCTCATGGATTCACACCTACCTTTTGGAGGAAAAATTTGGTCCTTGGTCCAGAATTTAGGAACAGTTTACCTGTGATTAGAGAACATACATTTCCCCTAATTTTTTATGAAATTTTGAATAATTCTTCTGGCCATAGAAATTTCCAAAATTTGAAAGTTTCTTAAAGTAAGAATAGCTCAGGGGATCCTGATTAACAGATTTTTGTACTCAAATTTTGAAATTTTCTGAATAATATAAAGTTTTGAAGAAAAATTATATCCCCTGAACACATTTTAATCCAGTTTTATATTTGAGATCAATCTTTTCAAATATAAAGTAAGGATTCTTCTCCAAACTTTGACTTTTGCTACCTTGAAAATGTTTATTTGATGGAATTTTTTTATTTTATGCCACAACAACACAGTTTTCTACAACATAAATGAATGGCTACTGGATTCTCTTCCTGGAAATGAAGAAAATTTAAGAATGTAAAAATAACATGTGTCCTCTGGGAATTTAACACAGTTCTCTCATGTTCATGGCAAGTGTACTACCAACTATACTAAGGATGCTTGCTTCCTGGTGGTCAAGATGTTCTTTTAGAGGTCAATGACAATGTCACTTTGTGAGGACATATGATGAGTGAGTAAACAACTAAAAGCATGTAGGGACTGAGGTCCTGAAGACTGCACCAAAGAATTGATCATATAACAACAGAAAACTTTAATATAAGTAATTTTTCAAGCAATTACTGTTGAAGATGATAATCAAACGCTTGAACAAATAAGATTGCCTCAAAAATATTATTTCTTCCCAAATTTCCTCCTCATAGCTTGACGCCAAGCATTGGTGCCCCTATAATAATTTTGAGGAAGATGGACTTTGAAATTTGGATCTGCAAAGGAACTCACTTGAATTTTTTCATATTGGGAAGAAATTTCATATTTTCCAAGACTCCAACTGTTGATTTAGTAGGAAGTCTGTTTTCACTTCCCCACATCCCCTTGGTTACTTCCCCTTGTGAAAATGGTCTGCATTTTAAAATTAGTTGCAACAATTTTCAAGTAAATTTGGCTTTCCCATTGAAAATCAACAAATCTCCAGGGCAGAAAATTTCAAATTTTGGTCTTTATCTGCAAAATTCAGTGTTCAGCCATGGTCAGTCATAATTAGAATTTTCAAGCAGAAGATGTGGCCACTCAACAAGGGTAGTGGCCACACATAGAAATTACAACCACATTCCATTTTAAACTGAAAGAATTTTTCAAAATGAGGTCTTAAATTCTATACATGCCATATAATGATGCATTTTGAATTTATATTTTTTAATGATTCCTACATTAATTAATTTATATCTATTTTTGAGCTTAATCCTCATATAATTTGAAGTCAATTTTTTCTGTTTTACATTTCTCCAATCAACCCAAAGAACTGATGCTTTTGAAAAGTTTTTTTTGACTTACTCCTACATTAATGAATTTAGATTTAGTTGTTAGTTTAATCCTAATTTGCTTAGAAATGGAAAATCATTTTGATTTTATGAATTTTTCCAATCAAAAAATATTTCATTCCCAATAAAAATTATGAGATTCCACTCAGTACCAATATTTCATTCCCAATCAAAATTATGAAATTCCAATCTTTTTCTGAATTTGGGAGCAATACTCTAGTTATTCCAATAATTATTTTTTCAAGAAAAAAATTCAAAAAACCAAAATAAAAAAATAAAAAAATAAAATATCTCATAAGAAGAAAAAAAGAGCCAGTCTAAAATTCTTTCAAGAAAAATTACTGAAATCACACCAGTTTTTGGAATGGGTATGATTTAGAAATTGTTTTTCTAATGTGATTTGAAAAGGCCTCATTGGCATGATTATAGTTATTTTTTACTATAATCATGAAAATTGGTGTGCTTTCAAACCACATGAAGGTGTCTTTCTCAAGGTTTGAAATAGTTTCTGGGGTGCAATAACACACCATTTGATGGAGGTTTGGGCCCCCAAAGGCCTATAAACATTAATTGAGGTCCTGGGGGGCTAAATCAAGGCGTCCAGACCCTCTTTGGAGTCTTTCTGGGGTATAATTTCTTGCAGAATTATAATTTTGATTCCAATTGAGTAAATGTAATATTTAAAAGGCAAATGTTAAATTGGCAAACCTGTAGTCGCGAATGGGCATGAAACCCCATTTTCAGCCCACCTGAGTCTTAAAAAACTATATTATACATATATATATATTTTAAAATTTATAATACCTTTTTTTATCTATTATCTATTTTTTTGATTTTAATAAAAAAATAAAAAACAAATAAAAAACAAATGAATCAATTAAATTAAAAATATAGATATAAAAAAAATATAAACAAATAAAATGAAATAAATAAATAAGGAAAAAATAAATTAATAAATCAATCAATTAAATTAAAAATATAAATATATATATATATATATATATTTGCCATTCACAACCTACACCCTTTTTAGGTTGTGAACAAGGGTTTTGTTAAGCAAATGACACAGGAGGATAGTAGAGCGCACGGGAGGCGACTGAACCCATAAGGATGTGGATACTCTAATTGGAGCTATCACCATCCAAGTAGTATGAGAAGAGAGAGTATAGAGGGAGCACTCGAGGATAGATTAATCTTTGATCATCGCAACTACTCTCAGCAATCCCTCTCAAATCTCACAACCTACTCTCACCTCAACTCTCACTCACAACTCTCCAGTCTTCTCGCAACTCTCCAGTCTCCTATTTCTCATTTTCCTTTCATCTCATATCTTCACCCTTGTCAACACATCAGAACTCCTACACCTTCCATACCTCAACTATAGTCCGTGTGCCCGGTGAGATTCTGAAATAACCCTTCTCAAATAGTATACTGGTCATGCTTACTAAAACCCTTGTCTCTCAGCCTCACCCAACTATCTACGCCCTGCTTCTTCAATCCTCATGTCCATGTCCACTAATGCAAATATACTCCTGGTCTGATGTTAGTATTTATACATCCTATTGCCTCTCATGATAAGATGTTGATTAAAGCTTGTTCTTTAGTTTCCAGTTTCTAGTGCAATCCATATAAGATCTCTATTACGGTTAAAAGCCAAAGGGTCGAAGGCTCTCCCACCTCACAAAAAGAACAATACAATAGAAACTGGAAAATGGCGGCCTTAGAAGGATTTCGTCAAGCCATGCTCAAGACTGCCCTGGATACCATTCTGAGACTAAGTGAGGATAATTACGGAGTATGGAAAGACAAAATGGACGCAATATTGGACGTAAGAGGATGTGCAAAAGCCATAAACAATGAAGCTTTGATTCTAGACGTGGACGTTAATGATGAGATCAAACTACTCATAATATCACGAATAGAACCCTCAACTCACAATAACGTAGTAACGCCTTCTAACAAAAACTTGGCGAAAATTCTCTGGAAGGCCATAATCAAAAAGTATGCATCATCTCAAGAGTCAAATAGGGCTAGAATATTTAACGATTTCCTATACATCAAGTTCAAACCGTACAAAATTGAAGAATTCATCACGAGAATCAAGGTATTCCTAAAGAAGATGTTGGAAGTAGGAATCACTCTACCCAACGACATCCTAGCCTATTTGATTCTCTTCAAATTCCCCGAGAACATGAAAGACTTCAAGAGGCAAATAATGCACACGGACAAGCAGCTATTGGTAGAATACGTACTCAACCATCTCACAAAACTCAAAAATGAATCAAAGGCCCAAGGCTCTAGAGACACACTTAACGACAGGTCAGAAATAGCATTGACAAACACCAAACCTTCAACCTCAACTGGATCCACCCTCAATAGAGAAACACAAAGATGCTCCAAGGGATGGCATAATCCCAAACAAGACAAACTTCACTCATTGGACAAATGCTGGCATCTCCACCCCGAGCTGGCTCCAGATTGGTGGAAAGAGGATCAACAGAAATGGAAGAATTGAAAAAACAAATTGACTGCTTCAGCACACTACCTGGCGCTATTGACGGCATGGAGCAATCACGGCGACCCAAAGTCTAAATTTATACTCGATAGCGGAGCATCTCTCCACATGATCAACGACAGCAGATACTTCAAACAGATGTCTTCGTGCCAAGAAGACAACATTAAGACCGGAAAAGAAGGAGATGAGTTAGAAATAAAAGGGAAAGGGACTGCTATCTTTATGTGGGGCGATTTTACTCTAGAACTATCTAACGTGTATTACGTTTGGGGTTTGACCATCAATCTCCTGAGTGCAGGGGCACTTAACTTAGCCGGATGTACATTGAAGGGAGAAAAAGACGGGTTTTCTATCTCGAAGGGTGAACAACGCTTGTTTGGTGGTAAAATAATCAACAGTCTATACACGCTGGAAACCCCAACATTCTTCCGACTCCACATGAACACCGCAAACCTGGCCTACGAGCACAAAGATGATCTAATGCAAATTCATCGTAACCATGGACACGCCTCAATAACTCGACTGGAGAAAGTCACCAGACACATTCCTACAGAAGTAAAACAGAGATTTGAGTGCATACATTGTATCAAAAACAAAATCACCAAGACGCCCTTTAAAGAAACATCAAAACAGGCGAACAAAGTATTCAAACGGATTCATATAGATCTAATGGGTCCTCTCAAACCCCAGTCGACGGGAGGACACAGATACATCTTAACCCTAGTCAACAATGCCTCTGGATACATAGGAGCCTTCCCGATGGGATCAAAAGATGAGACTTCAGACATTCTAATAGATATAATAGAGAAGAAACATTGGAAGAGAGGTTACTACCCATTGGAGGTATGCTCGGATGGGGGCTCAGAATTTATGAATCAGAAGCTGAAGACGTTCTATGAGAAAAATCATATTTGTCAAATTATCTCCAAACCATACCACCCCGAACACAACGGAAGGGCGGAACGGGCCAACAGGACGATTATAGAGTCAACCAGAACCATTCTCAAGGACGCTTGAATGCCAGCGAATCTGTGGCATGAGGTAGTTAAAGCAAGCTGCCTCATGTTGAATCAGATCCACAGAGATGGACACAAGGAGTCTCCCTGGACTCAAGTACACGGTCAACAACTACCGCCAAAATACGTGAAGCCAATAGGTAGCCCCTGTGTCTATCTTCTGTCGCAACGGGAAAAGGGGAGAAACTTTAATGAAAAAGGAGACGAGGGTATCCTTGTAGGCTTTAATCCGCTTCTTCGCTCCTATTGAATCCTAACTAAATCTTGTTCTATTATTCATACTAAGCACGTCAAATTCCTGAAAATGGCTAACCCTCAAATCTCAAACCTCCTTCTCTTGGAGGACAAATCATGTAAAGACAATCAGGGAGAAGGAGAACCAAATACTGTCAGCAATCAACCTCCATTGAAGAACATACCCACGTACACCAGATATTGAAATACAGTGGAAGATTCATCCTCCTCAGAATCCGAGGATCATTCCAACCCAGACTTTGAATCATCTGAGGAAGAAAACGCTCATCCTCATCTAAATGCAACCAGTCCACCAGAGAATCACCCAATAAACAACTGACAAGAACGGTTAACCCCAGTAAATGAGGTACCGACAGACCCACCATCAAGGACATTACGGGCACGTTCAACCCTACGACCCCCGCAACGATACGGCTTTTTCCACTACTACAAGCCGAAATCCTACAAAGATGCTATAGCGTGTGAAGAAGGAGAAAAATGGATCACAGCTATGGACACTGAACTAGGATCAATTGAATCACTGGAGGTCTGGGAAGATTACGATGGACCGGAACCGATAAACCCACTTCGAACTGTCTGGACGTACAAACTCAAGGAGAATTGCCACAGCAACCCCATCAAATACAAAGCGAGAGTGTGCGTCCAGGGGTTCAATCAGATAGAAGGTCTTGATTACTTCGAGACATTCGCTCCAACAGGCAAACCCTTGACCCTCCGCATGTTACTCGTATACGCGCTAAGATTGTCTAAAAAGGTTCGGCAATTCGATGTTAAGAGTGCTTTCCTGCACTCTAAAATAGAAGAGGAGGTTATCATTCGAACCCCAAAGGGATCAAACCGCAAATGCCGATTTCTCAAACTAAAAAAATTGTTATACGGGTTGAAAAAATCGCCTAAAAATTGGTACGAGACTTTTACGGCGTGGTTTGAGGAGATAGGCTTTCACGAATCTCAATGCAATCCATGTCTTTATCTCTCAGAAGACGGCAAGTCAAGACTTTTCTTCCACGTAGCCGACCTGATTCTAGTAGGAGATGGACAAGGATTTGAACAAAAATTTCTTAACAAATTCAACAGATCAGAAAGCAGAAACCCAGATACGCTTCTTGGCATGAAAATCCAGGTGGAATCGGATAGGATACTCCTCAGCCAACCGAACCATATTCAACGTGGCCTAGAAGAACTGGGACTATGCAACTGCAAGGACAAAACTACTCCACTCACTCAAAACCTACAACTGAAGCCTGCAACGGACAAAGATCATCAAGCATTCAAGACATTAAACATAAACTACAGGTCAGCTATTGGGATGATCAACCATATAGCGTGCTATACAAGACCCAACATCAGCTTCGTGGTCTCAAGTCTCGCGAGATTCAATGCCAAACCGGGACTCACCCATTGGAACAAACTCAAGAAGACCTGGAAGTATCTCAAAACGACCAGAGATCTCTGTCTACAGCTCACGTGTCATTCGCAGGACAAACCGTTACAAGTATACTCGGATGCATCCTGGGCAGACGATCCAAACACCTGAAAGTCTCAAACAGGTTACCTTTGCATTGTATTCGGCAGTCTAGTCTCTTGGAACAGCTGCAAGCAAAGAAACATAACTTGGTCGTCGACCAACACCAAACTTAATGCCCTAGTGGAATCATACCATGAGGCGACTTGGATTAAGGCGCTTTTAAATGACATCTTTGGACAACTCATCAGGACTGTCCCATTAAATATAGACAATAGCGGCCTAGAAGACAAGATCAGGAAGTTTGGCTCCAACTCCAAGACCTGACACTAAGACCTAAAAACCAAGGGTATGAGAGATGAACTCAAGGCAAATAACATCGAACTAACATTAGTAAAATCTACAGACATGATAGCAGACCCTCTAACTAAAGCCACCTCAGTTCAGAGCATCGGACTCTTGTCCCGTTTCTTTTTCTCTGGTTCTCATTCAATTAGTCCTAAGTAGTATGTTCTGACTGTTAAGTAGTTTGTTCTTTCATCTCATCGGGCATGGAGGGGTGTTAAGCAAATGACACAGGAGGATAGTAGAGCGCACGGGAGGCGACTGAACCCATAAGGATGTGGATACTCTAATTGGAGCTATCACCATCCAAGTAGTATGAGAAGAGAGAGTATAGAGGGAGCACTCGAGGATAGATTAATCTTTGATCATCGCAACTACTCTCAGCAATCCCTCTCAAACCTCACAACCTACTCTCACCTCAACTCTCACTCACAACTCTCCAGTCTTCTCGCAACTCTCCAGTCTCCTATTTCTCATTTTCCTTTCATCTCATATCTTCACCCTTGTCAACACATCAGAACTCCTACACCTTCCATACCTCAACTATAGTCCGTGTTCCCGGTGAGATTCTGAACTAACCCTTCTCAAATAGTATACTGGTCATGCTTACTAAAACCCTTGTCTCTCAGCCTCACCCAACTATCTACGCCCTGCTTCTTCAATCCTCATGTCCATGTCCACTAATGCTAATATACTCCTGGTCTGATGTTAGTATTTATACATCCTATTGCCTCTCATGATAAGATGTTGATTAAAGCTTGTTCTTTAGTTTCCAGTTTCTAGTGCAATCCATATAAGATATCTATTACGTTTCAAGGTTGCAACTTTAACATTGCCTTATTTCAAAATGCAATAAATATGGAATTTGGCAAGGAATTCAAATCTGGGCTCAGATTTGAAAAAAAACTTCATCCAATGCAAGAAAAAGGAGAAAAATGATCATAGTTCATTTAAAGAAATGGAATATGAATAAAAATTGATATTTCTAGTGGGATTTGAATACCTTGTACCAAACTTGAAAAGAAAGATACAAATTTTGAATGTAACTATCTCATGAGGAAAATGCAAATATGTTGAAAAATTCTAACAAAGAATAAATTTATTAACACAGTAATACTGATAAAATCTAAAATTGATCTGTTGAATGAAAAATTACATTTCATTCAATTTAAATATACTTTTACCAAAAATAAAAAAGATATAAAAATTCAGGATAGAACCATTGCATGAGAGGAAATTTAAAATTACAAAATAAACTGCATCAAGTGCAAGAATAATCAAAGAAATATAAATTTTTATATTTTGTGAATTATTTTTTCAGTTTATGTAAATTCTTTGGAACAATTTAATGATGTTTTGATTCATCTGATTTGAGATGTTTGTTTTGGTAAGTTTCAGCTTACTGATACCAGGAACCTTGAAATCCTTCAGCTAAAGCAAGTGATATTGGTGTTGGAACAATAATAATTCCAAGAAAATACATAAAATGCGCAGAAATATTGGTATAATGAGAGCAAGTGCAAAGTTTGGGGTTTTGGCTTGGTTAAGATTTTTGAAATTTTTTTTCAAAGAGGTGCCAGAGTCTATACATAACTGGGGATCTTTATTGAAACAACCTCTCTTCAAGGGTCTCTTTTGAACTGTGTGAATACCTTGGGACAATGAGGTCCTAAGTGATTGCTCAAAAGGGGTTTACTCAAGGGGAATGGGTTTACTGGTTGTCTCACAGCACTTATTCCTGGAAGCAAGGAGGGGATAACTTACTAATTTAAGAAGACACTCCAAGATACTTGCCAAAATTCATGGATTGAAAGGGTCTCAGGACGATTGGTGGGTTTTTTGCTGATATTCTTCAATGGAATTAATGGTGGGGTTGGAATTAATAATTATAATATCAAACTGAGGCCATCAATTGATTTTTTATCATTAATAAACACTTTATCAAGGATGGAAATAATTCAGGATTGATTAGTTAAAAATCAATGGTGTTTAAATCATCCAAAAAAGGGCTGTATATATACCTTTTGGGGTAAAGAGGTCCTTCCCAGGGCATGTAGAGAGCTTTTTTATTGTTGGATAAGGCTATCAGACTGGCCAGGGCCAGTTTTGCACATATTCTTAGTTCTTTTAATCAGCTGGACCTGTCTGTGTCATATTTATGGGTGAAATAATTCTCAAAATATGTTTAAATATCAATAGGGTAATTTTATATGCACGGATCATTGAGCCATGCACATGGTTTGAAATGGGCCGTGTGGCATGGCACACAGTCCAATTCAAGCTGTGTACAGCCCCCCACAGCTCATGGAGTTGTGCGGCCCAACCAACCGGGTCCCCCACTGTGTGGACTTCCACACGACTTCATTCAAGCCGTGTGGAGTTGTACACAGCTCAAATGTAGCCGTGTGGCATTCCACATGGCACCGGACCACAGTGAGAAAAAAAAAGGAAAAGGAATGAAAGGGTACTTAAAAAACCCATAAACTAAATAAACCTTCCAAAAAGACACAAATCAACCAAAAAATCAAAGAATGTTCATTTTTTGGTTAAAAAAAAAACAAATAAATAAATAAATAAAAAACTGGTAGTATCCAATGGAATAGCCCTAAAGTAAAAAGACCCAAAAAAAGCCAAATAACTGGACTAGCCCTAAACTAAAAACACCAAAAAAAAGACAATTAACTTGACAAGCCCTAAAGTAAAAACACCAAAAAATAAAACTAACTTGAAAAGCCCTAAAGTCATTTCAACTCGACTAGCCCTAAAGTAAAATGGCTCAAAAATCAAAGAAGTCTTTTGACAATCCCTAAAGTAAAATTGCTCAAAAAAATAAGTCTTTTCACGAGCCCTGAACTAAAAACACCAAAAAAACAAGTTCAACTTGTGTTAAGCTGATCCCATCCCAAGCTTAACATAAGTTAAGTTTGTGATGGAATCAGCCCAACACAATTTGAACTGACTTACCATTGAAATCTCATTCAAAATACTCAATATAATGAAGTTAACTCAAAACACTCAACATGATGATTTTCAAAATGTGATAACCCTATATATTGATAGAGCTTGTTAGCTGCATTAGAATTACAATTTATATGAAACCCAATGATGAAATGAATTCAAAGCCTATTACAATCTAGAATAAATTTTCAGTTGATCTTTGAGATGATCAACCCAACCAGAGGCTTTTTTAGAAATAAAGGAATGTGGTTTTGCTACAATGGGTGGGATTTGAATCATTTCTCCCTCAAGTACTAATAGAACCTAGTGATTATTGTTTACAAAGGAAATGAAAATTGGATCTGATTGATTGGTAACACCATTTTTCAATGAAGTATAATTATCACATGACTCTGTTGAAACTCAACTCACAGCCTTGCATCACTTGACTACTCACTGTGAATACTTCATAACTGAAGTTGTTCTGTTCCTCACACGCGTCTATCTCTCCTTCATTGAGGACAAAAAAATCAACTCTTTCTGATCCACACAATCATCCTTCCCTTCAATTGTCCATCTCCACCTATACCCACATCATCAATTTCCTACAGCTCTCAAACTTTGTCCTTCCTTCTTCATCCCTTGACCTAAACCATCCCTCTTTCCATTCTCTTCTTCACTTTTCTTTTTTCTTCTTCTGTTCTGGTTCATTTTCTAAGTCTTTTGTCCAATATTATCCATTTCTGGTCTCCTACTTTCAGAAATAAACAGGTTTAAAATTCTAAAAGACTCCAATGAAATGAAAGATATAGGTTTGGAATACATGTCTGCTATGATTGGACCCATGTCAAATTTAGCAAGCCATTTTGAGGAGGGAATCTTTTCATTGATGTCTTCAACATGAATTCCTTGTTTAATATTTTCAACCTCCTTTGCACCATCAAGCATTTTAATGTAGCATGTTTTATGTTTCTCTAATGTTTCAATCATTTACTTCCTAAATTCAAACCAACCATGTTCTTCATAATCAAGAGATTTATCAATGACTCCAAATCCACAATTCCTATCTCCAATTGGATCCCAAACCTCACCCAAGAACTTATGTGATTTCTTGGTTATATGATTGAGGTATTTCACCTTTGGTTCCTATCATTAAAACTACCTTAGTATTGATTTCTTTAATTAGATCAATTAAATGAAAACTCACCAAAGATGAGCTTCTGGTTGAGCTTTGCTGCATTTTCTCTTCCTCTGAAGAGGATTTGGATCCCAAATGAAGTGATCCCAATTCACTTTCATTCTCTTCCTCTGAAATATGAAATTCAGATACAGATTATGCCAACTTTGACTAACAATTCATCATTAGTTAGTAACTAAGTTCATTAAACCCAAAAAATGAACATATCTCAAAGGAAAAGACTTAAAATCTTTTCTCTTTTATTTTTTGGAGCCCTTCTAGTTCTTTTTTCCTCCTTGAGTTTTTTTTTGACAAGCTCAAACTGAGATGGTTCTAGCGGTGTATCTGTCAATTTTGGCGGGCCCCTACTTGATTGTAAGACTTTAGGTTCAAGTCTTGGCTTCAATCAACATTCTGTAATCTTCTGAATGATATACTTCAATAGTCCGCTTTTCTCATGATCTGGAGATTCCAAGAGAATTGCGTTGAATTTTTCATGTAACTGAGTAATGCTTAGCATTTCATTGAAATTGAACTGGAAAAATTCAAAATGATCAACCATTAGTGAATTAGATAATCAAAAAGCATTAATCACATAGTGATTTGAACAATCCAACTTAACCCAACTTACAGAACTAGAACTGCAAGGCTCATAGTCCAACCTCCACCAAGGATGAACATCATCAGGTACCATGGAACCTCTGAATGCTAGACAGTCACCTATTTGGTGGGAACAGGGAAAACCAATAGTCTTGAAATATGGCTTGGTGCAGACTTTGCCATCATGATCACGTTTGAACTTCTTGAATTGTTCCCTAAAAAGATGGATTGCCTCCAAAGACAATTTGTAACCCAATTGTAACAGTTAAGTTGAAAGAACTTCCCCAACTTAATTTGAGAGTTCTAAAGTGACTCATGAACCAATTTAATTTTATTTGAAACTGTTGTTTCAAGGCTTTTCCAAACATCCAACAGGTTTCCCAAAGAGTTTGCAAGGAATTGTTTGAGAGTTTCATGGGGCCCTTCAACCCAAGAAGTTGTTTTATTTCCAAAATCTGGGTTTATACAAGTCCACGCTGTTACAAACGTCTCTTTGATAGGGAAAATGTTATTTTCCATATGCTTGATTACATCCTCATAGTCTTTCAAGAAACACTGTACAAGCCAAAATGTCAGAACCTAAAACTATGAAGAATAAGAAGCATTAATTTGGACCTACTCTGAGTTCCGCATCATTGACCTCTGCCTCCTCCTTGGTCTTTGAGGCCCCATACTTTGCCCACAGATTCATAAATCTTTTCCATCCTTCAAATTTATTAACAAAGCGCACTTTACAGTTTGCTTGTATGTTTTTAGACAAGTTCCAAGTGCAAAGTTGTCTTGATGACTCTGGGAAATTAGTTTCAATTGCACAAATCAGAGCTTTTTCACGGTCAGTCACAAAGACTTTTGGAAGTCTCTCAGGATCATAATCCAACTCCTTTAATGTGTTTAAAGACCAACTGTATAAATCAAATGTTTCTTTTGTTATAAAAACCAGAGATTTTGTGAAATTTTTCCAATTGGCTGTCATTCCCATAACATGCAATAGTGGGGTTTTGTACTTATTTGTTTTAGAAGTACAATCCAACATAGAAGTATGATGGAATTGTATTGGAAGCTTTGCTGCCTCTGGATTTGCTAAGTACTGGGCCTCCAAGTGACCCTCTCCACTGAACCTTGACCGGTGAATCCAACTTTTTTCTTCAAGTTTTTCATAGAGTACCTCTGTAACACTTTTTCCCTTTAGTTCTACAAGCTTTACCTTCTGCTTAGTGTTATAGATTTTTTGGTCATCAACATATTCCCGCCCATCAATCTTGCTCAATTTTCCCTTCAGTTTTAACGTATTTAGCCCATCATTCATGCCTTCTACTAGATTGTCTAAGGCCATCCCCAAGATTCTCCTCAGTTGAGGATTCACAGAGGGAGGTTTAAATGGTTGATGGTTATTTTAGTTTTCTTTGTAGGAGAGGCTCCACAAGGGGTCTGCCTTTGTTTGACTTTCATTGATTAAAAACTTGCACCCAACCTTCCTTGTGTGAGTTTGTCTAGACCGTTTGGTAAAAAGACTTCCTGAATAGGAACCATGTCTATTACAGGCTAAAGCCAAATATTGGTCACACTTTGAGTTTGAAACTGTTAAAGTGTAACCATGCTTCATTTCCCATGTTTGACAATAGTTTTGTGCTTCTTCCCTAGTAGGAAAAGCACTCAAGGGAGGTGGGTCAAGTGGATCCTCCATAGTTACATAGTTATATTGATGGCATTCACTCCATCAGTTTTAATCAAATTAAATAGGGCAAAAACCAGTAACATAAAATGTTACTCACCACCAGCGGTCATGTCCATTTGGGAAACATTTTGTTCCTAAATTGTCACCCTTGATGAGGATGCAATTGGGACTTCCAATTTTTCATTACCCAAATCCTTTTTTTCTTTTTCCAAAGCTTTGTTGATGGCACTATCAATGTATACATTCCACGCAGCCATATCAGAAGAAGGAGGGCTTGCCCCCGTACCATGCAAAAAAATGCAATGGTATACTTCAGTATTCAATCCAAATTTCAATTGATCAAACAAATTTTGCTCAGTTTCAAGTTGAGAAAGAACTGTTTGCAGATTTCTATATTATTTATGATTATTCACTTTAAATTCACTTTGGTTTTTCTTTAATGTCTATTTGGGATCCCTAGGTGTGGAACAACAGTCTCACAAATTATGCTTTAATCCCAAATTTGGGTTGACAGTGTTAAAATACGTATGCACCTACACATGTTCTAGGTACAAGTGTAATCCAAATGGGATGCACATGTGGGCCTCTCCGGCCCATCGGAAACTCACACGGACCATAAGGGCCTTTGTGGATGTTACTGATTTGGGGAAACTGGCCTCAAAACGCGTGAAACAGGCCTATTGGTACACAGGCCCTAACGGGCCCGGTGAGGTATATTGGAAAATAAAGTCAGATGGGCTTGTATGGGCATAAATGGGCCCAAGGTTAATTTTGGACATACTTGGCCAGACGGGCTGGCCCCCCAAAATATGTTTTACTTAGTTTTTGGGCTTGGGGCGGCCCATTTGGGCCGCTGCCCGTGTTGCAGCCCGTTCGGGGCCGCCTCCTGTGTTGTGGCCGGCTTGGGGCCGCTTTTTTTGCCTTTTGACCGTCAATGGGGCCCAACAGCCAGTGCAGGGCTATCATAGGGGGCAGGGGGACTCAAAATGGAGCCCCCCCACCCCGTTCCCGGCTGTTGAGCCCGTTGCGGCCGCCATGCTGGGTGGCAGCTGCGGGGCTGGAGGCCCTGGCTCCTCCCCCTCCCCTTGCTTGCCATTGGGAGGAGGACAGGGAAGGCTGGCTGGATGGAACCAGCCAGCAACGGGTCATGGTGGGGGGGACTTGATCACCCCCTTATCAAAAGTGACAGCTAGGCCGGTCGCATCAAGGCAACCGCTGGTGGGGGGGAAGTGACCACCCCCCCCCCCCCCACCATCAAAGGGGCGCTCTCCCCCCCCCTTTACCAAGGGGGAGGAGCAACAGGCTGGAGGGGACCTGACCATCCCCCAGCCCACCTACCATAGCAACGCCCTGGAGGTATTGACCCCCGGGGCCCCTGGTAGGGGGATTTGACCGCCCCCTCCAGGGATATGTGAGAAAGAGGGGGGGGCAGCATGTCTGCTGGTCACCCCCCCCCCCCAAGTGTGTCTGAGACCAGACTCAGGTGTGTCCTGGGTCCCTCATGGCCATTTGTATGGCCAGGGGCTGGTTGCATGAGGCAACCAGCCATAATGTGAGGTAACAGGCCGGTTGTAATAGACAAATGGCCAGGGTTTTGAACATTTCAGGGGCTGGTTCAGCCCCATTGAGGTGGAAACACCAGAAATAACTGGAATAGGCTGGTTGTAAGGGTAAAGGGACTGATGCCATGTGGGCTGATGTAGCCCAAACCAAGTAACAAGGCCTGTAGAGCCTGTAGAGCTCTTTTGGGGCGGAAAATTTTCCTTTTGGCTTGTTGTATCATGGGCTCACAAGAGGCCAATCTTTTGTACTTAAGGAGCTCTTCTCCCTGCTGTTTTCCATCATCCATTCATCATCCCATCAAATTCATCACCAATATCATCCAACGTATTTCCCCATTGTGAGAGCCCATCAGCAATTATTGACACAAGGTGTCCAGCATTTCTTTTTCTTTAGGTACTGCTCATTTCCCTAAGCTAATTGCTTGCCATAATTATAACAGACAGAACCCCAGTGTTATCCAGCGGGTGCCCAAAATTCTGGCACGGCTTCCAGGGGGTGGTGCACCCCCAAACAGGGCCAATTTGAGCCGTATACGGGGGTTACACGGCTCCTACACAACCCCCTGGGGGTTGCGCGTGTTTAAAACATCCCTTTGTAGTTTTTTTTTGCGCCCATGGCTCATTTGAGCCGTGTAGGTCCCTACACAACTACCACACAATTGGAGCCGTGAATTTAACATCACCCATATCAATTTGTTATTTTTACAGTTCTGGCGTATCTCCTAATTTTGTATTAGTTTATTTTGAGTCACATGGTCAGAATTGGATGTTTGTAGTCAGGATTGGATGTTTGTAGTCAGAATTGGATGTTTGTAGCTTTTAGGCCATTTTCTGAACATATTTGTAATTTTTAATAATTTTTAGGGGAACTCCTTGACATATTTGGTGGTTCATAAAGATTTGATAATAAAATTTACGTGGCAAACTTTATTATTATTTTGCCTAATCTGTCTGTGTTATATTTTGAATTTCATAATTTTTTATTCAATTTTCAGAGGTTTCAGATATCCCTCCATCCATCAGTCAGTTTGTTAAATATGCATGATGTATTCATGCAGGTTGTAGCCTGTTCCTGACGTACCTGGCTGTCAGGATTAGTGCCCTTATTCTTGATGCGCACATACTTGACAGCTGCATGCGGGAATCCCAAATCCGCAGCCAGAAGAATATTGCATGTGTGTTTCTTGACAGGCAACTACATTTTGAGTTTCAGGCGCGCGTACCCTTGCTGTATGGATGCAGGGCTGCATGCAGGAATTGTGACAGAGCACAAATCCCGCTGTAAATCCTAAAGTATACACAACACCTCAATTCTGAGTTAATTTTAGGAGTGAAACCTGTACATGACCTTTCATGTGCAATACTGAAGTGGCAAAAAAGTGGGCCATAGTGATGCTGTGGCTTTTTGGTCATTTCTTCCTATAAGTATTTAAAAATGTAAGGAGTTGAAATTCAAGGTTGGGGTCAGTGAGTGACCATACCTTAATTTGGGTGAGGAATCCAAATATGCAATAATCTTTTAGGATCTCTCACTCTGTTTATTCTTATGATTGTTTTTTCTACTTTTACAGGTTGCTCTGTACAATTAGCAAGCTGACAGTAAGGGAAAGGGACAGGCATAAGGGAGAGGGAGAGGAGGAAAGGGAGCAGACTCACCAGAGGTTCCAGAATAGTGGTGTAAACCTAGAAAAAGGAGGGGAGATAGAATGAATGTTCAGTGGGGAGATCATAAAAGAAGGGTGTTGGAATTACCAGATGGATTCATAGGGGAGGGGGGGAAGTGGGTTCAGGTGGTTGTTGATGGTCAGGTGAAGGGTTGTGGGTTTTTTTTTATTGCTGAAAGTTGAGTTGAGGATAAGGAGGTTTTGGTGAATAGTGAGTATATTAATGAGAATTTATATAGGTGGTTGTTGATAATGGTGAGTTTCTTTGTTGTTGAAGTTCTTAGCAGTGAGGTGGAAGGTATCATGAGGTGGTGGTTGGCGGGAGGTATAGTCCAGCAAGCAGATTGTGGTTAGTTGTGAGTAGGTGGTGGCTGCTGTTGACTGGTTTCAAGGATGTTGAAGGCTACTGAACGATTTGTTTCCACCCCTCCCCCCCTCCAAAAAAAATGGATTCTTAGGTAAAGATACATCAAAAACTGACTCCAAAAAAAAAACTTGTGGGTTGGAAGTTTGAGAAGTCTTGAAAATTAAAAATTACAATTGAAACTGAGAAAGCTTGAGAGGTAGAATCCACTCAGAAATAGCAAAATATGAAGGACAAGATCAGACCAGAATGTCATTAGGAGGGTCAGGAATATCATCTTCATATATTTTTTCCCATTCATATTTGATTTTGGTAAATATTTTATGCAGAATAATGTAGTAGAAAATCCAGTTTATGATTATCTCATTTGCTTGAAATTTTGAGGATTTTTTTGAATTTCTCTTCAGATTTCCCATCTTCCTTTCAGCACCCCCATGCCATGTCCAATCCAAATGTTTTATTAAAAATGATGAACATTTAGATTGGGTTTTAATTTGTAATTGGAAGAAATTTTCTTGCATGCTGGAAGAAAATATTTTCCACTATCATAATCTGAATCAGCAATCAGATAATTATCTTCATCAAATGAGTTCTGTTCTTCTTCTGCAATAAAAATACTATTTGAAACATTTAAAACATCACAGGAATCTGAGATTTCAGAATGGATTGTAATAAAATCCTTCATTTCATCAAAAAGAAGTTTGAAAACAACAGATATTTTTTTTAAAAAAAAAATTGGTCAGATTTTTAACAAAACAATTTGTTTGAATTGAATTGCTATCCTTTTCCTCTGAAAAAAATAGATGTTTGCATCAAGCTTTTCCCTTTTAATTGAGGGGATCCTGGAGCCATCACCAAAGCCAATAAAATCAGCAAATATTTCTGTCTCTATTACCTTATAAATCTCCTTCTTCTCTGCCTTGGTTTTTCAGCAAAAGACTGAGAGAATGGATCCTGGGATAGCAATCACAAACCTTTTTGTTTATGGTTCAATGGTTCAATATGAAACTCAGAATAGATTTCCTATTTGATGAATAGCTGCTCCATTTGCATTGAATCTCAATCTGGAAAGAGAAACTGAAATTTGGATATCCAAATTGCATTGAGTCTTCCAAGATTTTGTCTGTGGTGGTATTCAATTATCTCCAAAATTTTCATGAATGACACCAAAGAAGTTTTGAGAAGTTTCTGGAAGCTCATTTGAAGAGGTATACAGAGCTTTGTTCTTTTTTAAACACAATTGTGGAGATTATTTCTTCTTTGAACCATGCATCTCTTTTCAAATAAAGAATTCAAAGATAGCCAATTGCATTCACAGTTGGAATCCAAATCAGAGCTAAATAGTAGCAAAAATGAAACATGCTATTTTGAAATATTTCAGTTAGATTTTATGTGTATTTCAGAGACCCACCATTAAAATGGTGGGTTTAGTCAAAAGAAAATGATGGGTTTTTGTTGGTTTTCTAACTCTGATACACCCAATGAAAATATGATTTATAAATTAATTAATTTTAGTCCCTTCAGAAGTATGCAAAATTGAGGGGGAATAGGAGCCCAAAATATATCTCTATAGAAAGATTGAAAAGGTTCGCACACATTACCAAGCATCTATGTCCATGGGTTTTTATTCATTTTTCAACATTTTTATGCACCTCTTGCCTTTAAACCGGGCAAAGTCAACACTTCACTGGGAAAAGTCCATACTGCACCAGGAAAATGCCATACTGCGCGGGAAAAATTCTATGCCTCCCCAAACTTGGAGGGAATACACTATTTTTCAGGGATTTAACCTCTACTTCTAAACTTGGCCATTTTTAAACCTGAAAAAATAATACAAAACTAATATTGAAGTCAGTTTTTGACTAAAACAACCCAAACAATAATTAAAAGCTCACAAACTCAAACAATAAAAAGTTATTGTGAGGAAAAAGCCACACCTTAAACATTTATAAAAGGCAAGGGGCCTTGCTTTAAGGAAATGAAGCTCAAAGGAGTCTTGCTTATAACAAAGCTCACACCCTTTATAGTAGTAAACCACAAGGGTTACTACTCAAATTTAGACTTTCCACTCGAAATTGGAGTTTCCAATGAGATTATTAATTGATTATAATACTAAATTTGATAGCCCCAGTCAATCTCCTCTTGAGACTGAGTTTAATGGGATTTTTAACTCTTGCAGTGTTCTCTTACAAATAAATAATAATATATAACTGATGGAGGGGCTATAGGGTCAATACCCTCCTCTTTTAAGGCAACAGGAGCCCTCTGAGGACTCAAGGAATCATCTGGGGAGCTCTAGGATCTCCCTTGGTTTGTTCTCAATGGCTCAAAACCCCATTATATCATACTCAATGAGGAATAGGGTACTAGTACTCATTGGGGAGGATTTTCAATGTAAAAGGTTCTAATTACATACCCCAAATGGTATTTCAATGATCCTAAGACTTAAAATCAGTCAAAAGGACGGTTTAGAAGTTCTAGAAAACCCAAGAAAGCTTACATACCCATAAATTGATAGCCTTGGTATGTACTTACTTCTTAATTCCTAGTACCTTGGCAGATATTATACACATAAGGTATGTATATTCTTGGAAATGAAATTACATCGTCTATACTTTACAACTGAGCTCAGAGTCCTCTGATTGGACGCTCTCAAGACCCAGTGAAGTATATTAGAAAATAATTACATCTCAAAGAGGGATAAGATTGAAATTGTGCAATTTGTTTATACAGAGTAGAGAGTATGACTTAAAGTAATTACTATAACTTGTTCCCAAAGGAATGGAAAATATTGGGAATTTCTATATCAATAGTTGGGGCAAATATGATTCCTCATAACTTAATCTAAATTTATATTGGATCCCCATCTTAATAATATATATAATCAAGGTTTTAATCCCATAATAAATACTCATAAAAACATGCTCATAAAATGTTATAAAATATTATCAAAATGTATTATATAACTCTAAAGCTTTTGATCATTATTCATTCTTGCCTATATGGTGGGTTGAACCAGTGACCTTGGTGTTGAATAATTAAAAATAAGCCTAGTACTTAACCACTATGCCAACAAGACATATGAGTTCTGCAGACATCTGGAAAAGTGTAATTGACTTGTGGCTGACACTAGTTCTGAATAATTATTCAAAAGCCACAATGGGTTTTTCACATCATCCTTGGAAATTTAGAGAGGGCTCAAACAAAAATTTTGGGGTTATTATTTCTCAAGGATCCTGCTTCAGGGGAAAAACCTCAAAATTGGAGTTTTCAGAGCCTTTAAAGGTTGCAAACTTGCATGGGGTTTGCAAATAATTTCTGCTAAAACCTCTCCAATTTGATTCAATAATAGAAAAAGAAGTTATATGAATGTAAAAATCATCAGGATTGGATCCAGGATTTATTTTAATCGCAGAATACTTCAGGATTAAAAAACTGCCTTGGTCATTCCTTGCAAGGGAGTACTCTTTTTAAGGATACTCATGGAGGATATAAATCATTTTCAAATGAATTAAGGCTATGGAAACAGATAAATAAAGAGTTATATTATTGAATGAGGCTTTAGTAATGCCCAAGGATTCAAAAATGGGGAGCAGGAAAGGGGAGATGAAGCAAGGAGTGAATTGGGTATTCTAAGAGGAATTTTGAACATTAATTGAAGATGGTTTGAGGAAACAGGGGAATGAGCCAAAGTTGGTGATAATAGTAATTTTTCAACAAATAAATTCTATGTTAAATTTATAAAATATTAATTTGGAAAATCTAATGCTTGGGTGTGAAGTCAAAATCATTCTGAATAAAAATATAAATTTATTCTGAATCTCTCAATAAATTAGAAACCACATTCAAATAAAGCAAACTTATGACCAAATAATTTTGTAGCTTGCAAGTTAGAAAAAAGCTCCAATTTATGAAACAAGAATAACAAGAGGAAAAATTCACATGATGAGATGAGCACATGTGTTCTATCAAATGAAGTGTATTAGCTAACTCAATGATCATTTTGTATAAAATAATAGGATGAATAGAAGGATATCCTATCTTTGTGGAGAATGACTATTTTCAGGAGGAATCTCAGATTGGCATTTCTAAACTAATAAAATGCTTACAGGGAGGTTTATATTTAATCAATCTTGGTTCAAAGATTTCAGAAAATCCATCATAGTATGAAGCAAAGGCAGTATTTTTTTGATGGAGAGACCATAGTGGCCCACATGGATGGTTCTTGAATTGATTCATGCTTAAATTTTTTTTTTTTTATACCTCAGACCACATGGCATTAGCTCAACAGCAAGATCAGGAACTTGCATGCATTCAGTCACCATGGGAATAAAAGGCTACACCTTCTGGCACGTGTAGAAATTGGTACTTACATTGAATGTGTCAAAGAATTTCTATAGATTTGTGGCTAAGTTTTGGTAGAACTTGCAACAGTTCATTTTTGGTTGCATGCTCAAACATAAAACTCACATATTGATATTAAAAAGGATATGTAAGTTTTGAAATAATTGGAATGTATGGATTATAATTCAAAAGAAATGAACACTTTATTTCAGATAATTGGCCAAAGGCATGCCTTCAAACTTTGAAGCAATTAAGAAAAGCTTCATTTTTTTGAGTTTTTTTTTGGGGGGGGCTGGGGAAAAAACTTATAAAAGCAAGCACCAAATTAACCAAGTTGAATTTTCTTTTCCAATTTTAGTTTATATATAGATAATCAAATTCTATTCTTTAAATTGAAATAATTGGGAAATTCATCAATTGTTTTTTTACTTCTTCCACCAGAAAAAAATTAATGTCACTTTCTAGCAAGTTCCATCAAGGAGCTCAGGAAAACTCTAAAACCAATCTTTGGTCAAGCTCCAGCCAATATCAGGTCAAGATTTATGCAAGCACCAATGCACAGTTACTGTGCACCAAAAAATTGGTTGGGGCATGATCATAGCTTCAACTAGAGAGTGGAAAAAGCTTCAAATAGAGATTCCTTGATGGCACTTGCTAGCAAGTGAAATCAAATTATTCATGGTAAATTCTCTGTATCATAAAGTTAATTTTGACTATTATTTTTCTTGATTTTTTTCAATGTTTCATTTTTTTAAAAATTTAAAAAAAATTGAAGGAAAAATCCCCAATTTGTTTATTTCATGAATCTCTAAGGACATTTAATACATTTATTTTTTAAGTTTTGTATTGTAAAATTATTTATATTTATATTTAATTTTTTTAAATAATTCCCTTGTTTTATTTTTCCTATCATTAAAACTGGAAAAATAACTATATGAGGAGATGATGTTTTCTAAATTCTTTGATCTTTTATTGTCAAAAAAAATCAAAATAAGAAATAATTAAATCAATTTATCACGTTGTTTTTTCTATCCACAATGTGATTGACCAACAGAATGAGACAGGCCGGTTGGTTTCAGAAATTGGAAAGGGCATATTGGGCCCCCAAAAACAATTCTGATTGATTATCAATTGGCTTTTACTCTGTTTTAGGGCCTTTGAAATTTCTAATTACATTTTTCTTGGCTCTTTTCAAAAATCAAAGATACAGAAAATTTTAAAAATAAATAAAAATCAAGCAAATAAAAAAAATTAAAAATTAAAAGAATTTAAAGCACAAAAGAAAGGAAAAATTTATATATAAAAAACATGTTTTGCTTGAAAAAAAATTGATGCAAAAAAAATTGAAAAAGCTGAGCTCAACACAAGGATACTGAAAAAAAAATGAAAAAAAATTTAAAGAAAGAAGAAGGCTCAATTTATCCAAAAATAAACAAGGTGAAATCATGAAATTTAGATTCAGAAATCCAAATTTCAATTAAATTTTGAAAATTAAAACTCAAGTGAATAGTTAAAAGAAATTTTGAAATCAATAATAGGGCGTATCAAAGTTAGCAAACCCGCCATTAGAAACCCGCCATTTTTTTTGACAAAACCCGCCATTTTTAATGGCCGGTTTCTGAAATACACATACCCCCTAACTGGTGTATTTCGAAATGGCGTGTTTCATGAAAATGGCGGATTTCAATCATCAAACACGCCATTAAACCCGCCATTTGTGCATCATCATCCATCCACCATCCATCACATCAAAAACACCCATCCACATCAGCAAATCCATACCGGTCCCATCTCAATTGCATCACACACATCTCTATTGTTTTTCACATACCTTCACATACCCATCTTCACACAAATCCCATCATCATCTCATCACCCCACATAAATCACCACCTTTCTCTCCCCCCTCCCCTTCATCTTCTTCCTGCCATTGATCGCAAATCAATTGCTTGATCAATTTTCAATCAATCTTGCCTTCTTTTACCCTCCTTGACCTACGTGTGTACACTGACTTTCTTCGATGTTCCCCTCTACCTTTGTCTTTTTTCCCCGCTGTAAGACTCCAAACGGTGCTAAGCCGTGGCAGTTCTGTGGAGGGGAAAGGTGCTGTTTAGGCTGCCCTCCTAGGAGTTACAATAATATTTTACTGTAACCGGAATCAAGGTCCAGAACCTTATGGATGAGAAATCAAACTAAGAGAAGAGGATAAGAATTGTCGGTAGCAATGGAAACAACACTATCTGAGACAAGATGGCGCAGGGAAAGACTTGAACAAATAAGTCAAAGTTTGTTCAGAGTTCAATGGAACAAGGCAGTTGTAAGTAACAACGCCCACAAGCTAATAACTCTGGTCGTCAGCAGCTAATTAGGAAAGATCAACTCAATCCCAACCAACCTCCAGGTTCTCAATGAACCCGCCCAACTCTCCGCAATCAAGCACTTGAAGGGTACCAGATAACTGTGGGAGGCTGAACAAAACAAAAGCAATTTGTTTATGAAGCTCTAGAAGCAAATCAATAACGAATTTGAGCAAGAATATCCCAACACTTCTCAAGGAACTCAAGAATAGCGTGGCGAAATTCAACCTCGAAGAAGAAGGGAGGTATAACACTCCAGGTTTTAAGCTTAATAAAACCTCTTCAATCAAACGTGATTGGCTCCAGAAGGATGATCAAGGGAGATCAAGACCAGTATGGTCGGAAAAAGGGATCAGAGTGGTATAACACACTCAAGAATTCAGGCAGACAGGAATTCTTCTTCAACCAGCAAGGCTATTGGTTGGTGATAAGGATCAAGGTCACAAAGGACAGAGTTTTGAGTATGGAGGCTCAAAGGATCAAGGGGCAATCATAGATATACCCGGATAATTTGCTCAGATAAGTGGGGAAGGATGCCCACGGATAAATTGCTTATGATGATGGAATGCTGAGGCAATGATGATGCGATGATTCGCTAGGATCTGAGGTACTAGGATGATGGCATGGTCGGCCAAAAGGCAGGGGAGAGCCCCTCCTTATATGGGCAGGAGGCCCTGTTAGACTATATACAACGGATTCTACAAATAGAGCGGAAACGGGAAGGCAACCATGCGGTCGCTCGCGTTGGTCAAGGATCTGCCAAATGCTTGCGGGAGCGGTCGGGATGGATTCAGTAGATCATGGATGAGCGTCGCGCGACGGTAGCAAAGAGGAGAAGGGAGGCGCAACGACGAAGATGAAGACACGCAACCAACAAAGATGAGGAGGTTCTATAACAACGGCGGAGATGAGAAGCAATACGGATATAAGTTGCGCGACGCGCGACGCGCGCGGACGGAAGGAGCGCGGCGCGGCGCGGCGCGACGCGGAGCGGAGCGCGGAGCGGAGCGCGACGCGGATAATGGAAGCGCAGCGCGGCGCGGCGCGCGCGCGCGGGTAAACAATAGTTGGATGAGCCTGAGGATAAGTTGTCCAGCCGGGCGGTACGTTTGCGCAACAGTTTATGAATTGAGGTCTTAAGGCGGTCCGGGTGTCCAGGATGGGGCACCACATCTCTCCCCAACTTACAGACTGTCCCTAGTCTGCTCCCGAGTTTGATGCCATAGAAAGAAAGAAAGGAAAGACAGATGATTGAAACCAAAGAATGGCCATTTTGATCTTGAGAGTGGTTGAAGAGTTGAGGAAAATATCTTGATTCTTCCAAATGAACCCTAGAAGCGGCAGGAATAGAACAAGGAGGGCGTCCCAAGTGCTCACATATGTGGCATAAAGTAGAGTTTCACAACAAAAACGCAGCAAATGACCCTGGTGGTGCACAATTGGGAGGACTTACTTCTGAGATAAGTTGCCCCCACGACAATGGAACTTCTTGACTTGATCAGCAGAGAACCTTCTGGCCAACCGGGTACCATCCAGCTCCTCCAAAACATAAGATCCACCTCTAACTTGATGAACCACTCGATAAGGGCCATTCCAACGATTAGAGAAAAGCTTGCCCCACTGGGTTTCCAAAGATCGATTATAAGCTAAAACTAGGTCACCAGGGTTCAAGGGCTCCCTGATTCGATTAGAGTGCTTGTCCTCCCAATACTGGACGGATTTTGCTCTGGCCTCCATCATTGTTTGATAAGCTTCATCACGAACGTCTTCACTTTGCTCCAGTTGCTTGGATCTAGCAACTAACAGATCAGTGGTTGAGGACACCTCTTCCCAAGAGATACCCAAGAAAGATTCCATTTCCAGATCCAAAGGAAGGACTGCTCTTTGACCAAAGATGATTTCGTAAGGTGAGTAGCCAGTAGTTCTTTTGGTTGAGATTCGATCAGAAAAGAGAACAAGAGGAAGGAATTTGCGACAATTCTTGCCACTTTCACCAGCCAGTTTAACAAGTGCAGCCTTCAAAGGGGCATGGCCTCGTTCCACCATGCCTTGGCCTTCAGGATAATAAGGAGTAGTAACTCTATGTTGTCCAGGAAGGGATTGGATCATTTCCGCAAGCTTGCCCCCAAATTCAGAGCCACCATCAGTAGAGTAAGATCGAGCCAGGCCATAACGCATTGTCCAGGTCTCGTAGAGGAAAGCTGCCACCGATTCAGAGCTAAGGTTCTTAAGAAATTTCGCTTCAACCCATCCGGAAAAATCATCCCTAGCCACAATGAGGTACTTAGCACCACCTGCCTTAATATGAACCACATCCATAGCAATCCTTCCAAAGACAGTGGACTCCCCAGTAGGATAACGAATTTCGGCTGGGCGCCTAAGATCACGTTTTTGGCAAACTTCACAACTCTTGCACCATTGGGAGACGGATTTCTTCAAAGATGGCCACCAGAATCGTTCGGATAATCGTCGATAAGTTTCAGTTTCCCCACGATGACCAAGGCCTTCGTGGAGGCTTTCAAGGATGGAATCTTGTTTAGAGGGAATAGTAACGACAATAAGAGCACAAGGATTGCCCCTCTTCATAAGTCTAGAGCCTTGAACAAAAAAATTAGAAGACTTTCGTTTGAGAGATCGAAATTCCTTAGCAGAGAGATCAGGAGGTTTTTGAAGAGTTGAAAGGTACTGCTCTAATTTAAACCAGAAGCCTTGTTGAAAGCCAGAATAATTTTGTGAAGAAAAAGAGAAGATAGGTCGAATTAAAGGTTCCTCTTCATTGAAATTGGTTCCAACATCAGATTCGTTGTCCCCAAGAGGTCATCGAGATAAACCGTCAGGCATGGTGAAAGATTTTCCAGGCCTGTGAACAATATCAAAAGAGAAAAGCTGGATAAAGGCCACCCAACGAGTCATAGGAGCATTGGGAAGACTGGGAGCGTTGATCATTTCAATGATGGATTGGGCATCAACTTGCAATTCGAAATGTTGGCCCCAGAGAACGGTTTGAAGTTTCTTCATCATTCGAGCCACACCACAGAGTTCCAGTTTGGGCTGGGAGTATCTGGATTCTACATCTGAAAACAACAAAGATTCATAAAGAACAGGACGGTCCCAACCATTTTCATCTTCCTGAGTAAGGACGGCCCCAACAGATTGATAACTAGAATCGACAGCCAGCTTGATCTTGCCAGCTCCAGGTCCGTAAGAGATCTTTTTCAAAACTATGTCTTTACCAACTATCCTTTTGAGTAGCTGGAAAGCACATTCACAATCTTGGGTCCAAATCCATTCAGCATCTTTTCTGGTTAGACGACGCAAGGGTGCACAGATTTTGGATAAAGATGGGATAAAGATTCTAACATAAGTGACAACACCTAGAAAGCCCCTAACTTCAGTTGAATTGATTGGGGTAGGCCAAGAGATGATCTTGTTGACTTTTGCTGGTGCCATCCTTCTTCCTTCCTTGCAGACCACATGACCAACAATTTCCAGAGCAGGGACACAAGCCGCCAGTTTGGATCCAGAGACAGTAAGGCCAGATTCCTCGATTCAAAACAGAATCCTCTCCAAGGTAGTAGCATATTCCCAGATAAAACGACGGATTCCTGAATGCCAAGGTAAGAGCTCATTATCATAGTCAGATACTGGACCTTTAATTCCGCCATCATCAATAAAGATACCAGCATGATCAGGGATTTCATCCTGGAGGATCCACATCATCTGAGCCTGATAGACTGCGACCGAGTTGGTGGCTCCTTGAGGCAATCGAGTAAGTTGAAATCGACCAAGAGGAGTGTCAAAAGTAGTGAGAGGACGAGAAATAGGATGTAAGGATCGTTCGTCATAGCCACCCATAATATCCCCTAGACCATAGCAAGCTCTTCCCGCAAAGGATTCAACAAATTCTTCAGTAGCAGGAGGGATACCAGAGTCTTTAATAGTAACTTTATTAAGAGGTTGAAGATCATGAACTATTCTAAGTTTACCATTACTCTTGAGGACACAGAAGACGGGGCTGGAGTAACTAGAAGTTGACTGTTCATACAGGCCAGTTCGAACTCGTTCCCGGACCAACTTGATGAATTCGTCAACTTTAGCAGCAGGGATGGGGATCTTTTTCTTTTGCCAAGGATCATGCTCAACTACAGGGATGATATAAGGGAGGCCATAGGATTCCCGCAAGAGACCTCTCTCTTCTTCACAGAAAGCAATAGATTTTTCTCTTAGAGATAAGACATTTTTGATTAAATTTAACTCATCAGGAAGAAGCCATCCATCTGGACCAAAGTTGACCACCTTCAGACGTTCTTCAGTGACCCGTCCATTAGGCACAAAGGGACCAGTAAGAGATTGAGGAAGCCCACAGTAAGGATCGCGAGATAGAGGAGGACGCATAAGGGGAGGATTGAGGTTGAGAGGCATAGGCTGGTTGACTGGTTGGACCTTTTTAGCAACTGGTTTATACTTGGTGGCAAAAGAGAGAATTTCTTGTTTCCTCCAAGAGTTGACCAGAGAGACTTGATTAGGAAAGCTGAGTCCAAGTTCCAACATCTTCCAAGTCCGATGTTCTGCAATATCCTTGAAGGGTGCCTTTTCCATAAAAGGAGAACCAGGAGATAATACGTTGCTCACATGTGTGGCACAAGGTAGGGTTTCGAAAATGACAGTAAAAGATTGCCCTGGCAGTGCACAATTGGGAGGACTTACTTGTACCCCAAATTGCCTCCACTGCAGCCCATATTCCTTCATACCAAAATCGCCAAAAACGGAATTGCAATTAGGATCTAGTTTAGACTCATTGCGGAGATTCGAACCGGAACTGAGAGAAGATTGATCGGGAAAAGTAGAAGGAAAAGAAGACACAACAGATCCAGAGAGAGAAGGAGATGGAGGAGAAATATTTTTCGATTTTTCTATTTTGATATGTTTTTGTTTTTTAATATTCTTGAGCTCAGTGGAGGATGATGAAAGGAATGAAAAATAAGCCTGAGGGAGGGGAGTTGACCCTTGAGTTGCAGTCTGAGGCTGAAAAGAACTACAATCATTAGTAGGATCAACTATTCCCCTAAAAAATGAGAGGAACTAGAGTTATCCTTCTGCTTTCCCTTAAAAGATGATTTGGGAGAATAACCAGGAAAATCTCTTTCCCAACGACCAGAATCCAAAGAGCAAAGAGGGACTTCAATTTTCCTGCCATCAGCATCAGGGAGAAGAATTCTCTCCCCAACTTGATCAGAAAACATCAGGGTTGCACCAAAGTCCATTAAGAAGGGTCGTCCCAAGATCATAGGACTGTCCAAACGAGTAATCCAAAAATGGCAGGTTCCAACGATATTTCGACCAATCCTGACTGGTACATCTTCAGCAATACCAACCAGTTCACAAGCTTGATTTCCTATCCCATACACTGCAGAGTTGAAGCTGACCCTAGGACTAAGTTTGAGCTTGCAGGCCATAGCATCCGAGATTAAGTTAAGCTGAGATCCAGAATCCACAAGAGGAGAAACAGTTTTAGCTGAGTCACCAAGATAACAAGGAAGAAAGCCAAGGGGACAGGAATAAAAATTGGATTCTATAGAAGGACTGGTTCCACCAGAGTCCTCCATTAAAGTGCCAGAGGAGACTTTGAGTTCTTCAGGGCCAATTTCCACACGTCGACGAGAGACCCATTTCTTCATTCCTTCAGCAACAGATGGAGAGATCGATAGAAGTTCAGCCACAGATAGATCAGGAATTTTGAGATCAGAAATTTTCTTTAATACTCCCTCCACAGCATTAGGGTAATCCTTGGAGATGCCTCTTTCAAATCGAACTTTTGGCTGGGTGGGGGGAGGAAGTTCAGGTGACGCAGAATCTAAGATTGGATTAGAAGGTTGAGGTGAGGGAGAAGGATCAGGGTGATCTGGGAACCTTTCCATGAGTGGTTCCTTTTCCACCTCCATTTCTTCTACATCAGAGGAAGGAGGCTCAAGTGTTGATCGACGTTTAACGGGTTTTCGAAGGATTGAAGTTGGCAAGGAAGGAGCCTTATGAGGTTTAGGTTCCTCATGTCGTTTCCTGGCTGGATCGGATTGATAAGTAGTCCCAGCAAGACTAGAGGAAGAAATGGCTGGAGGATACCAAGGTTGGAGGGTACCACAGGATGATCGAAATTCAAAGGAAGCCAGAGATGCTTTCACAGGAGGTGATGGCTGGTAAGAGGCCACCACGTGTCGGATAGGACGAGACGAGTCGAAAGGGATTAGGGCACCATTAGGGAGGAAGTAATTGTTTCCCCTCTGCTCTACCAACTTTTCCTTTAAGTCCTTCTGAAGTTCTTGACATCGTCCGGTTCCATGGCCTTCCCTATGACAGTAGTAACAGACCAGAGTTGATTTGGGGACAGAAGAAGGAGTTTTAGGAGTAGCTAGCGAAGAAATCTTTTGATCTATTTTGTTCTCAAAGGCTCTAAGTAACTTGGTGATTTCATCGATAGTAGTAGGTTCTCGATTGGAATTAGGATCTGCTTTAGGCCTACGATCTGCCTCCATTTTAATCATAATATCGTTTGACTCTTTAAAAGAAGGAGCATGGACTGGTTCAGTAGTTCTAGGCTTTTCAAAGGTAAGAGCAGTTTGACCTTTCATGACTTTATCCACAGTACTCCTAAGGGTAAGAAAAACAGGGAGCTTGAATCGATTATCCCTGCTGGTAATCATGGATCCAGATTTGACCAGTTCGTCTTTAATCCTTTCCTGCACAGCCGCCGAAAAAGATTGGAAGAACTTTGCTCGAATTTCGTCCACTGTGTCAATGTGATCGTTTCGGATAAGATAGTTTTGAATGGGGTCCCAAGACTTCCTAAAGATCTGATAGTCAGAGGCTGAAGAAATACCACCATTTGAGATCCACTGAGAAACCAGAGCATCCAAATCCTGCAGAGTAAACCTAGCCACATCTATTTTACCCCAGTATGCCAACATAGCCTCCCTGAGAAGCGTCCAGTTGTGGGATTCGAATCCCTCGAAAGACTTGATTACCTCCATAACTTCATCTGAGGAGATAAAGAATCGCAACTGATAAGCCATATCGAATTCACTAGCTCCATCCACTTCAGCAGCCATTTCGTGGGAGTCCAAGAATCGCTCGACATTTGTACTGTTGAAGCCTAAGTTCTTGTTCTGGGGTTTGATCTTTACCATCTTAGGTCAAACAGAGGTGGTTGGAGTAGCGGGAGATGCCATATCCAATAACAGAGTTCCTAGGGGATCCAAAGAGCAGATTTCCAAAGTGGCTCACGAGTGTGGCAAGAGTAGGGTTTCGCCAAAAACGACAAGTATCTTGCCCGAGCGGTGCACAAATTGGGAGGACTTACTTCTAAACCAAGCTGCCTCCACGGATCGGAAAAAAGAACAAACGGAAAAAGAAAGAGAAATTGGATAGGATTTTGGAGTTGATTCTTCAAGTTGGGACTGTAAATCCCAAGGTTGCTGGTTCGATCCCGGCCCGGGGGACCAAATGTAAGACTCCAAACGGTGCTAAGCCGTGGCAGTTCTGTGGAGGGGAAAGGTGCTGTTTAGGCTGCCCTCCTAGGAGTTACAATAATATTTTACTGTAACCGGAATCAAGGTCCAGAACCTTATGGATGAGAAATCAAACTAAGAGAAGAGGATAAGAATTGTCGGTAGCAATGGAAACAACACTATCTGAGACAAGATGGCGCAGGGAAAGACTTGAACAAATAAGTCAAAGTTTGTTCAGAGTTCAATGGAACAAGGCAGTTGTAAGTAACAACGCCCACAAGCTAATAACTCTGGTCGTCAGCAGCTAATTAGGAAAGATCAACTCAATCCCAACCAACCTCCAGGTTCTCAATGAACCCGCCCAACTCTCCGCAATCAAGCGCTTGAAGGGTACCAGATAACTGTGGGAGGCTGAACAAAACAAAAGCAATTTGTTTATGAAGCTCTAGAAGCAAATCAATAACGAATTTGAGCAAGAATATCCCAACACTTCTCAAGGAACTCAAGAATAGCGTGGCGAAATTCAACCTCGAAGAAGAAGGGAGGTATAACACTCCAGGTTTTAAGCTTAATAAAACCTCTTCAATCAAACGTGATTGGCTCCAGAAGGATGATCAAGGGAGATCAAGACCAGTATGGTCGGAAAAAGGGATCAGAGTGGTATAACACACTCAAGAATTCAGGCAGACAGGAATTCTTCTTCAACCAGCAAGGCTATTGGTTGGTGATAAGGATCAAGGTCACAAAGGACAGAGTTTTGAGTATGGAGGCTCAAAGGATCAAGGGGCAATCATAGATATACCCGGATAATTTGCTCAGATAAGTGGGGAAGGATGCCCACGGATAAATTGCTTATGATGATGGAATGCTGAGGCAATGATGATGCGATGATTCGCTAGGATCTGAGGTACTAGGATGATGGCATGGTCGGCCAAAAGGCAGGGGAGAGCCCCTCCTTATATGGGCAGGAGGCCCTGTTAGACTATATACAACGGATTCTACAAATAGAGCGGAAACGGGAAGGCAACCATGCGGTCGCTCGCGTTGGTCAAGGATCTGCCAAATGCTTGCGGGAGCGGTCGGGATGGATTCAGTAGATCATGGATGAGCGTCGCGCGACGGTAGCAAAGAGGAGAAGGGAGGCGCAACGACGAAGATGAAGACACGCAACCAACAAAGATGAGGAGGTTCTATAACAACGGCGGAGATGAGAAGCAATACGGATATAAGTTGCGCGACGCGCGACGCGCGCGGACGGAAGGAGCGCGACGCGCGACGCGCGCGGAAGGAAGGAGCGCGACGCGCGACGCGCGCGGACGGAAGGAGCGCGGCGCGGCGCGGCGCGACGCGGAGCGGAGCGCGGAGCGGAGCGCGACGCGGATAATGGAAGCGCAGCGCGGCGCGGCGCGCGCGCGCGGGTAAACAATAGTTGGATGAGCCTGAGGATAAGTTGTCCAGCCGGGCGGTACGTTTGCGCAACAGTTTATGAATTGAGGTCTTAAGGCGGTCCGGGTGTCCAGGATGGGGCACCACACCGCTCACACTCTAGGACTCTCCTCAGGATTGGTTTTCTGTTGGGATCCTGTGGGCCGGAAATCCTTTGGAACAAGCTTGTATGTACCCGACACGCATGCCTTTGTTCATCCAAACCAATCCGTCCCCTCTAATCTAATGCCTTCAACTTGTTTGGCTCCAATATTGATCCAAACAGCTGTCGCACTATCCTTGGATCATCTCATCAGTGCTGGTCTTCAAGTTGGCGACTTGTTCAATCTGATCCCACTCCCTCCCATCCTCCCCTCAAACCATGCCGGCCCAGGTCATGGGACCAGACTACCCGAGGCATTGGAAATTCATCTCAAGGAGGTTGATCCTGGGAGTTTATCCACCACAACCAAATCCCTAGCTCAAACTCAACCTACCGGAGAATGCATCCAACATCACACCAAACCCACTCATCAAACTAATAGAATCTGGGAAGGCTTTGTTTGTGAGGTACTTGGTCCGTTGAAACGCATACCCTTCCATAAATACCAGGCCATGATCTTTTAGAATTAATTCCAAATCTTATCCTCTGTGGTATCACGAACCGCAAACGTTTGCTTTATGACCTTCCCCAGTCAATCAAAAGTACTTGGCTCTTAACCATTACTTCTTGGTGCCATTTTCCAGTGGGTTACGACTATAATGTATCAAGAACATCATCTCCACAACCTCTCCCTCCCAGCCTCCAACTTTGTCCCACCCCCCCCCTCGAATTATTCGTGGTGAATTGACAGACACATCTGCAGATCACCAATTTACCCCCTTCAACCCTTGGGAGTCACTCACCAACAAATATTCCTACTGCCGAGGCTCCCAAGTTGAATTCCAGTTGGTTACACCCTTTTCTCGCGCAGGAAGTTGGTTATGATGCGATTGGCGGGTTAGAGTCTCATATCAAACAGATTCGTGAATTGGTTGAGCTCCTGTTGACGAGACCCGAGCTCTATTCCCACTTTGGTAAGTCATCAAGCCCCCGTAGCAAACCAAGTTGACCTTAAAAACACGTACTGATCAACCATTTGATCTCATCTCGCGCATTCAACCAAATTCTACCAAACAAAAGGCCTGACCCCCCCTCGAGGGATTTTACTCCACGGCCCACCGGGTACTGGTAAAACGTTGCTAGCCTTGATCATCGCCAAATCTACAAACTCGGCTCTTCTTAGTCTCTCTGAGACCACAATCAGGAGACGATCCGAGAGATCCTTTGGATCGCCAAACAGGCCAAGGCCAACAAAATCACACTCCTCAACTCTCAATCTTGCCCTCAATCTCAGGCTTCGATCCGTAGTATCCGGCTGGCTGAGGTCAAGTCTGAGGCCAATCTTGCTCAATCCGAGTCCAAGAAAATCATCCAACTTGTCCAGCTCACCTCTCAGACCTTACAGATTGATCCAATCCTCCTCGGACTCAAACCTCCCCCTCCCAAGCCCCAGCCGCTGCTCTCCATTCCCTCCGATCAGGATCCAAGCCTCCCTACCGGCCTCATCATCCAAGCCTTCCTCAATAGCTTGGCTTTGATCCGTAGTATCCGGCTGGCCAAGGTCAAGTCTGAGGCCAATCTTGCTTGATCCGAGTCCAAGAAAATCATCCAACTCGTCCAGCTCACCTCTCAGACCTTACAGATTGATCCAATCCTCCTCGGACTCAAACCTCCCCCTCCCAAGCCCCAGCCGCTGCTCTCCATTCCCTCCGATCAGGATCCAAGCCTCCCTACCGGCCTCATCATCCGAGCCTTCCTCAATAGCTTCAATACCAAGTGGGAGGCAGAACAACGCGCCGAGGAGTTTGACTGGGATCGTTGCTTGCCTCATCAGATGTTGGTCTGCTCCCTTGTCAAACTACCGGCCATCTTCAAAGCCGTCATTGACTCGATCAAACCTTGTCAGGCCAGACCCAATTGTCTCATCCCTGCCAACGTCCTGACCCTATGCGCTCGGTTCGCTGCCCATATGGATACAATCGAATTGTTGGAGGAAGTCCTGTTGGGTGCCGTCAATTGCATCAAGGAGATCATCTTTGTGTGTTTCTCAATCTTGGCCGTTTGCATTGCATCCATTGACCTGGCCCCGGCGCAAGGGAGGGTGGGGGGGGTGGCGAGGGGCAAGCGGGGTGGGGGGTGGGGGCATCGGGTGGGAATCCCATCAGTCACTAATCTCACTGAATCCTCTTCTCCCTCTTCCCATCTCATCAAACAAGGCTCTTCAAGAAAATATGGCTCACTCAACGTTTTGGCTCTTCAATTTGATCTGCTTGTTGTACTACTTACAAACCAATCCAGTGACAAGGGACCTGACGCCCAATGTACAATTACACCTTGAGGATCTAGTCAATGAGATCTATGTCTTCATTTTCCGAGACGCCAAACGCAGGTTGGATTGATTGATTGATTGTGCAATCCTCAACTTTGAGCCCTTACCCAATATGGTTGTCAATTTCCAACCCAAAGGCTCTTGGAGTTTTGTACAAGCGCTGACCGTAAAGCGGAATTGGATGACTTCTCAAGCCAGAATCCCTCAATTCCATAAGCCCATCACAAATCCTTCCAACCCTCCTCCTCCTCCTACTTCTAAACCTCCTCTCCCTTCAACCTCCTCAACCCCCAAAGCTCCCCCTGGTGGCGGTCATGGCTCTCAAACGGTTAGCTTTCCCTCATCTCACTTGACTCGGGAAACCGCTCCTTCGAGTCAACAACCTTTGACAAGCCCTAAACTAGTGACCAATCTATTATCATCCGTACTCTGCCTACTACAAGCTTACAAGATCCATCCTTTGGTGATCGTTCAAACGTCTCAATTGATTGGCGATTGATTTGCAATTGTTTGGGCCGATCAATGCAGAGTTTTTGGAGGGTACAGGGAACTGACTTTCCCTTTGTTTTTTCTTTGTTTTTGTTTCTTTTTTTTTAGGTTTTCTAGCTCTGCCAGAACAAATTCTCTCAAGTCTTACGCCAACCAAGCTACGTCCTGGGACATTCTGGTTTGCCTAGTATGATGCCAGCCGCGGCTCCTCATCATTACCACTCCTCCCCAGCTAATTCTATTCTTTTGATATCGATTCCTTCACTGCCTACCGAACTCAAAATGTTATACAACCATTCAAATTTCACCTTGATCCTCACCTCGGGTGCAGCAAGTGCCTGGGAGGGAGAAAGATGGAAGGAGATGGTATGAAAAACATAAAGAGAGGTGGCAAGCAGAGGAATTGTAGAAAAAGGAGGGCTCAAATGAGGGATTCAGAAATTTCTTTGGAAGTGACTGACAACTGGATCAAGGAAAAGTTTGCCTGGTCTAGACAAAAGATATGCCCTTTGGATCTGTACCCTGCTATCACAGCTGAAAAGAAAAAGAACCCTTGAAAACCCACCCAGGAAGAATTTAAGCAAGCAAAACAGACAATTGGGGCTTTCCACTTCTTCCACCATGGAAAAGTTATTGTTCTCAACCAATCTGATCACCATGCTCTGGTTTCCGTCATTGAATTTGTGCCTTTGGATTGACTATCTGAGCAAGATAAGAAAGATATCAACTTTGTGACGACATTCCTTCACTGTTCAAAAAAATTTGTCAACCCGGTTGGTCCCTCAAGATCTTGGGGTGGAAAAATGTGGGCAATTGGTTGGCAAAAATTGATGAACCCTTTGGAGTTATTTGGACGTTATGTGAAGAAATAATCCATTAGATCTTCTCCTCAAGAGTACACTGTCCTCAACCTGAAGGCCGACAAAGTATCCCAAATTTTAGGACAAATGTTTTGTAATTTGGCCAAAATTGCCTTTGAATCAAACCGTGATACCATGAAGGACAGCAACATCCCCTCTTTCTCTTTGTTGGAATTTGGTTCCAAGCCTACACCTTTTGATTGCTCCCCACACCTCACTTTCACCTTGGATTCTTTTTAGGACCCAGCAATCCATACCAGAATGGCCATGTCACTCCAAATTAATAAAAAAACTCAGAGCACTTTTAGGGACATGAAAAACGGCCAAATTTACTCTAGAGAAAAAAATATCAATAAAAACAAAAAAGATCTGTATATTGGTGGGGTTAAGAATGCTCTCAAATGTTGTTGTAGTAAAAAATAATTTGTTTTTCTTTCATCCATGCAAATATATTTACAAGCCCAGAATTTGAGTAATCTTCTGTATTTCTTCTACCAATCTACCACTGCCAATGCAAGCCAAAGCTACTGATACCTTATCCTTTTTTTTGTTTGCCCGTTTTTCCCTCTCCTTTTCCAGTTGCACTTGCTGCCCATTCTTCTCCTTTTCCTATTTTTGAAACTCTAGCTCAGCTTGTTTCAACCTCCACTCAGCATCCAATTTTTGTTGATTAGCCAAAGTCTTGGCTTGCTGCTTTTGACCATCCATGACCAGTTGACAATCCCACTTCTGCTTTTCAAACTGAAGTTTATCTGATTCAATTTGTGATTTCACTTTTTTTTGGAGGGGAATGGCAATGAGCATGATTTTGAAAGCAAGGATATTGAATCAATCAACTTACATGAATCTCACTTCTCCATGATTTCTTCAAAGCCCCAAAAACTGGAAGTGTTTCTCCTCTTTTGATGACTTTTGGGGTTGACATTGATGGAATTGGAGGCCTTTCACTTGCCCTTGGCAGAGGAGTTTTGAGTCTGAAAGTCCTCACTAGTATTTGAAGGCAATGTGGGAGGCCCCATTGGCTTGAGTTTTCGGCCAATCAAAAATGGATGAGCCTGTTTTTTTACAATGTAAATCAGTCAGGAGAAACCAGACAGAATCAAAAACTATTTAGTTCCTTATTTGAGCAGATGTTGATGGCAACGGTGATCCAGGAATAACATCCTCCTCATTGGGCAAGTTCTCCAGTTGTTCTGCCCCAGGAAGAGAGCAATCAAAAGAAGGAAGTGAGGGGTCCAAGGTTGGGATTGAATGATCAATCAATATCAAAGTAGAAGTGATTGGAGCCAATTGTGTTTGAATATCCTCCTCGTCATCAGATGGGGGCCACTCCAAGGCCAAGGTTTCATCAAGGTCCCCGTTGGTAGGCTGAGAATCCCCAGCTAAGTCCTTGGCATCAACGGAATCGGATTGTTGGGCATTGAAAGCAGCTAGGGGGTGATGTTGGCCTTCTTTCCAAAGATTTCATCCATTTGAATATAAAAAGGACCAATGGAGTCTAACTTATCAACCACCGAGTTAATTCCTTTGGCTTTGTCCAAGTCGGTGATACCAAAGCCAGTGGAGATAGACATGGAGTGGGCCTTTTTTTACTTGGCTCAATATTTTTTGAACCGCTCCCTCATCTGTTTGGATGACAGATCCAGCCTACCTTTTGTTTTTTTCTTGAGTTCATTGGCCATCAGGAGATAACCATTGACCTTAGAGGATGGAGGTTGGCCAACACGTGTTTTGTTGTCGGATCCAAAGCAGGCATTGTAGTTGGAGGGAATTTTCAGCCAGTTTACCAGGATGATGTGATCAGCTCTCTTGAGCTGACTTGAGCCCTTGGAAGCTGATGGGGGAGGATTGTTTGTTGTGGAGTTCCTTGGCAATGTTCTCTTGGGTGTGTTGGACTTGCAGGGGGAGGTTTGCTGAGGGGCCATTTGAAAGAGTAAGGGCTACGCAAGTGATGAGAGCAATAAAGTGATGAGAGTGGTGAAGTTTTGAGAGCGATAAAGTGGATGAGAGTGATCAAGTGATGAGAGCGGTTAAGTGATGAGAGTGATGAAGTTTTGAGAGCAATGAAGTGGATGAGAGTGATCAAGTGATGAGAGCAATAAAGTGATGAGAGTGGTCAATCAATTTTATGATGAGGGTGGGGGTAAAAAATTTTCCGATGAGGTCAGAGGTAGAAGGAGGTGAGAAGACAGGGGTGTATGACGCTGTGGTGCTCTTTTATGGACGCGAGTCAGGAAAGTGCTGCAGGCGGCGCGCTCAGCAGCAGTCAGGTAGGCCCAGCAGCGGTTGGGTTGGGCTCAGCACCTGGAGACGGGAGACGACGGATTGCGCGGACCGGAAAGCTTGTGAGGATTTGAAGGCTTGCGTGGATTGGAAAGCTTGCGCGGATTGGAAGGCTTGCGCGGATTGGAAAGCTTTTGCGGTTTGGCAGGCTTGCATGGATTGGAAGGCTCACGTGGATTGGAAAGCTTGCACGGATCGGACCGCGCATTGCAAGACGCGCGGATTGGGTCACAAGGGTACGCCCCAGATATTGGAACGGGTTGTCGGGCGGACGCGCGCGGGCGGATGAACCGGGCTCCGTTAATACCAAAGGGCGCGGGTAATGGCGAGGGATGGAGGGATAGGGTTGGGCTAGGGTTCTGCGGCTTAGGGTTGTATTTCATCACTCTTTCTTGTTACTTGTGGTTGTACTTAGGTTAGGGTTGAGAGCAAGGGCTTAAATACTTTGCTCTCAACTCTGGCTTGTAGGGGCATCTTATGATAGGGAGGAAGGAAGGGGAAGGAGGGGGAAAAACACTTCACCCCACTTCACTTCACTTCACTTAACTTCACTTCACGGACTGGACTGCACTCTAGGATATCACTTTTTATGGCATCGGATTGGATTGGATTGGAAAGGAAGGAATTCATCTTATTATTGCTCTCTCTCTCTCCCTCTCTCTCCCTTGAACGGCTGCATCCAACCTCCTTACAGACGCTTTGGTCAATAACTTCCAGAACTCAAGGATAACTTCTGGGGTGTTGCCCCTCTAGTTTCCACAACGCGGACAGGTGGTGGAAGCATTTAAATACTTTATTTGAAAAAACCCACTTATTTCAGGTTAACTTTGACACGTCTGATCTGAAATAAGTGGGTTTTTTTGATTTTTAATGGCGGGTTTGAAATGGCGGATTTGGGTTGAAACGCGCCATTAAAAAATGGCGGATTTGGGTTGAAACCCGCCATTAAAAAATGGCGGATTTGGGTTGAAACCCGCCATTAAAAAATGGCGGGTTTGGTTAACTTTGATACCCCCTAATAGGATGCTTCATATAAAAAAAAAAAAAAAAAAAAAAAAAAAAAAAAAAAAAAAAAAAAAAAAAAAAAAAAAAAAAAAAAAAAAAAAAAAAAAAAAAAAAAAAAAAAAAAAAAAAAAACTTGATTGAAAATATTTAAAATCATTTCAATCAAAAATTTGAAAACATTCATGAGAGGCCAAAGCCATCAAAAAAACTTTTGCTATCTAATTCAAGTATTCTAGATCTCAAATGAGGCTATAAAAAGAGGTTTTATTGAATCATTACATTAAATTCAATTTTCCTTAATTTCATATCCTGTATAAAAACCATGATTAATAGCTCATTTTTTATTGATACTTGCCACAACACTGCTAAATTTTGTAATCTTTGATTACAGATTTACCAACACTCAATATCTTCCAAAATCTTCCTATTCATTCAATTCATATCAATTTATTTAATTAATTACATAAATCAATTCAAAAGGATATTCCAAGATAATCCATGCATCTTTTTCAAGTTAGACTGACTTTCTTCAGCAGAGCCATCACAAGCACCACAACCAATTCCTGGTGCTACACCTGCTGTCAGGTGTATTGCTTTTTTGCCATTTTGAGTGGCTGTAGGTTCAATTCCTAAGAACTGAGTTACCTCTTCCACAAATCTCCAGAATTTTTGAGCCTGGTGATACAAGCTGCTTGAATCTGATATTGATATGATTTCAAATATGCCTCCTCCTTCCTCATATTTTACAGTGAAAGATAGGGTCAAAGGGTATGCCAATGGGTGGTTGGTGTATGGGGGATTGTTTTTCTGTACACCTCAAACCAATTGATTGTACATAACTCAAGGTTAGATTAGATTGCATGAATTAAGTGGTTGCAGGTTTAATTCCAGTGAGCTGTTTTATATTTTTCACACATCTTCACAAAGTTTTTCATGATGATTAAATGTAGGATTACAGGTTTGCTGGAGACACCAGGGGGAAAATGGAGGCACATGCTAGCATGTGCCCCCCTGCAATGTTGTTGTTACAGAAAGAAATAACTCTGGTGTAACTGGAGGTTCAGCAAACCATATCTCCAACATAAAAAACATGTAAAGTTTTACAAACCAACATCAAATTCAGTTCCAATTCTGATACAATGCAAATGAGTCTGTCACGTGGAGGCTTGACACAGAGGCAGGGTTGCAGTAAATAAACAAACAAGGAAGACTAGTACCAGGGGGGAATCCAAAACAGATTGAGTTGAGATATTCAGCAGAGAAGAGTGAGTACTCCAAGGTGGGTAAGAAAACCAGCAAGACCCAAAATGAGTCTGGATAGTAATAGAAGGAGGTGAAATCCAGAAATGAATGAACTGGAAGTCAGGGTGCGGAAAAATGAGAATTTATTTCATAAGGAAAGGAGGAGAAAGATCATTAGATTCAAGGTTTATATAATGATAGATAATACATTTCATTCCCCTAATTGTAAAATATTTGTAATATATTAAAAGAAAGAATAACAAAATAATATGTATGTGAATACAATCAACTGAATATGTCACAAGTGTGACAGAATACCCCAATTTAGAATAGGTGTACTCCTGAACACATTTAAAAAATGAAGTAGGTTTAGAAAAACATGATAACTAAGAGATTTTATTAGGGCTTATCAGAGTTAAGCAAACCTGCCATTTTTTAATGGCGGCTTTCAAACCAAATCCGCCATTTCAAACCCGCCATTAAAAAACAAAAAAACCCACTTATTTCAGATCAGACATGTCAAAGTTAACCTGAAATAAGTTTGTTTTTTCAAATAAAGTATTTAAAGGCTTTCACCACCTGTCCACATCATCCACCCCGGGCTTCCCACCTCCTTCTACCTCCAACCTCATTACAAATTTCTTTACCTCTAGCCTCATCATAAAAATATTCACCACTCTCATCACTTTATCACTCTCATCATCACTCTAATCAATTTATCACCCTCATCACTTGATCACTCACCACTTCATTGCTCTCATTGCTTCATTTCTCTCATCACTTCATTTCTCTCAATGCTTCATTGATTCATTTCTCTCATCACTTCATTGGTCTTATTGCTTCATCACTCTCATCACTCTACCTCCAACAAGAACTTGTACCTCCAACCTCATCCAAAGAATCCAATCATTGTTTTATTGCTCTTGTCAGTTTATTTCTCTCATTACTTCATATCTCTCATCACTTTATCTTGATTTTCACTTTATCCCTCTCATCACCTTATCACCCTTACTCTTTCCAAATGGCCCCTCAGTGAACCTCCCCCCCAAGTCAACACAAAAGTCCAACACACCAAAGCAAACATTGCCAAGGAACTCCATAACAAACAATCCTCCACCATCAGCTTCCAAGGGCTCAAACAATGCTCCCCCATCAGCTTCCAAGGGCTCAAAAAATCCTCCCCCATCAGCTTCCAAGGGCTCAAGTCAGCTCAAGAGAGCTGATCACATTATCCTGGTCAACTGGCTCAAAATTCCCTCCAACTATGATTCCTGCTTTGGATTGGACAATGAAACACGTGTTGGCCAGCCTCCATCCTCTAAGGTCAATGGTTATCTCCTGATGTCCAATGAACTCAAGAAAAAAACAAAGGGTAGGTTGGATCTGTCATCCAAACAGATGAGGGAGCAATTCAAGAATTATCAAGCCAAGTACAAAAAGGCCCACTCCATGTTAATCTCCACTGACTTTGGTATCACCCACTCTGACAAAGCCAAGGGAATCAACTTTGCGGTTGATAAGTTGGACTCCATTTGTCCTTTTTATATTCAAATGGATGAAATCTTTGGAAAGAAGGCTAACATCACCTCCCTAGCTACTTTTGATTCCCGAAAATCCAATTCAGTTGACGCTGAGGACTTGGCTGGGGATGCTCAGCCTAGCAATGGTGATCCCAAAGAAACCTATGAGTGGCCCCATCTGATGCTGAGGAGGATATTCAAATGCAATCACCTCCAAGCACGTCTACTTCCGCGTTGATTGAGGAGTCAAACCATACCTTGGACCCCTCCCCTCCTTCTTTGGATTTCTCTCTTCCTCTTTTAGCAGATCTCATCAACCTTGCTAATGCGGAAAAAGATACTCCTCAGTCTCCATCACCCTTAACATTGGTTCAAGTAAGGAACCAAGCTCTTTTCTCTTTGGTCTGGTTAATCATTACTGATTTATATTGTAAAAAAACAGGCTCATCCATTCCAGAATGGCCAAAAGCTCAAGCAAATGGGGCCTCCCACATTGCCTTCAAACACTAGTGATGACTTTCAGACTCAAACCTCCTCTTCCAAGGGTAAGCAAAAGGCCTCCAAATCCATCAATATCAACCCCAAAATTCATCAAAAGAGGATAAACAATTCTGGTTTTTCAGGCTTTGAAGAAATCATGGAGAAACAAGATTCATGTAAGTCCATTTGTTGACCTTGCTTTCAAAATCATGCTCAGTGCTTTTCCCCTTCAAAAAACAGTCAAATCACAAATTAAATCCAAAAAACTTGAGTTTGAAAAGCAAAAGTGGGATTTTCAACTGGGCATGGATGTTCAAAAGCAGAAAGCCAAGATTTTTGCTCATCAACAAAAATGGGATTCTGAGTGGAAGTTGAAACAGGCTGAGCTAGAATTTCAAAAAGAGGAAAAGGAGAAGGATTGACAGCAAGCACAAATGGAAAAGGAGAGGGAAATGTTGAAACTTGACCCACAGCCGCGCACCACTTGACTCATCTCTGTGAACACTCCATTTGTGGAGTTGTTCAATTCCTTTTCCGCTTCTCTCTCTCTCTCTACTCTGGATCATGATCTCAAATTTCCTCCTCCTATTTTCCAACAGTCCCTTCGTCTTCTGGATTCCCGGTCTCGACCACTCGATTGATCAACTTATTTCAGCTATCACTTCTCGTCTCGACCTCCTTTCTTCAATCATTTTACCATAAACTTTACTTAACCTTTTCTATTCCTATTTCCGGTTTTTTTTTTCCTTTTTTATTTTTATTCCTCCGTTTCTTTCTTTTTTCTTCTATTTCTCTTTTCTGTTTCTTCCTTTATTTTTCTTTCCTTTTCTGTTTCTATTTTTCATGCTTTTCTAACAATCAACCATCTTCGACTCGCGGCTCTTCAAGTGTCCTACACTCTTCAATCCAACTCTCATCACCGCCGACGTCCTCAATTATATAAGGCTGTGTTCTCTCATTTGGTGAGAAAGATACTGCTCACATTTCAATTGATTGTCTCTTCCTGAATTATTGTTCTTTCAGTCTTCTTCAGTATCTATAGCTAGTATTCTCAGATCCTAAGGCTTCTCATCCATTTCTGGTCGTCTAAGCTCTTGTCCAAAATTATCCGGGGTAGGACATTTTTCATTTTCACGTGTGGTTTCATTCCAGTCTAAAATATCTTATTGTATATTTGTTATGTTTTAGTCTGGTCTTTTATTTTCAGTAATAAATAGGATCAAAATTCTATCAGGAACAAATTGAAACCAAAAAAAGGATAAGGTATCAGTAGCCTTGGCTTGCATTGGTAGCAGTAGAAAAGTAGATGAAATACAGCAGATAACTCAAATGCTGGGCTTGTAAATATATTTGCATGGGTGAAATAAAAACAAAAAAAATATTTTTGATTACAACTTTCAAGAATATTCTTAACCCCACCAACATACAAATCTTTTTTGTTTTTATTTACATTTATTTTTCTAGAGTAAATTTGGCCATTATTCAAGTCCCCACAAGTTTTTCTAGTTGTTTTATTAATTTGAAGTGACATGGCCATTCTGGTATGGGTTGCTGTGTCCACAGCAGGAAAGGTACAGTGCTTGTACTTATGAGCTGCCCAAACCATTTTGACTACACCTTTTTTCTTGAAATAAATTCCAAAGCCAAGGTCAGGAAAAACAAATTGGCAATCCAATACCTGATATTTGTATACATTTTCAATAAGTCAACCATTTGATTTCTTGGTTGGAACCACAATTAAAAAGGAGTATCCAGAGATGTTGCCTTTGTCAATATGAGGAGAGTTGTAAAAAGAATTGGAGGTGAAAGTGATGTTTGGGGAGCAATCAAAAGGTGTAGGCTTGGAACCAAATTCCAAAAAAGAGAAATAGGGGATGTTCTTGTCATTCATGGCATCACGGTTTTCTTCAAAGGAAAGTTTTGCCAAATTCCAAAACATTTGTCCTAGAATTTGGGATACTTTGTTGGCCTTAAGGTTGAGGAAATCATACTCTTTAGGAGAAGATCTAATGGATGATTTCTTCACATAACATCCAAATAACTCTGAAGGGTGCATCAATTTTTGCCATCCAACTGCCCACCTTTTTCCACCCTAAGATCTTGAAGGACCAACTGGTGTGGTGACCAATCTGGGACACCACAAAAAAAAAAAATATTTTTTTTTTGGTTGTACCCCTATGGGTACCTTCATTTCCCCCCATCTCTCAACTTCTCCCTGTCCTAACGGTCTAGGACAGGCCTCTTGCCTGTCTCTCCGCTTCAATCCCCCCCTCCTATGTTCAGCTCCTACTTGTTGTGCTCGTGGCCCTGACTTTTGGCGACGCGACCAATCGTCGAACCACATTTGACGATCCCTTTGATCCTTCCCGATCCTACTCATCCTTGACCATCTCTTACTCTTCTGTACCATCTCCAATCTATCAATCCTAAGGCTCATCATCCTCACCACTTCCTCCTTGATATGGTCTCGCTCACTCTCAGATCTCCTTCGAGCCCTCATCCTCAAACCCTTGTCCAATCTAGGACTCATCCACTCCACCCATCCATCCCTCGATCTTGCTTCACCTGGTATGGTCGTCCTCCTGATGCTCATCACTGGTTTGGCCATTGATCGCAACCTCAATCCTCTTGAACCATCCGAACTCAGTCGCATCAGGATCGGCTACTTATCCCTCTTGTCTCATCTCGTCGTCAATGGCTTTCGAATCACCAACCTACAACTCGATAAGAACGTCTACAGGAACCAAACGGCCATCTCTCTCTGGGCTACGCTCATCAGTTTATTCCTCAGTCTCATCACTCACGCCCTCCTCGCCCATCATCTGATCCAACCGACGACCGCGAGCGACCGCTTGCGGCCGTCGGAACCTTCACCCCGCTGTCGCCGCCGATCGGGCGACGACAGCCATTGTCGACACCCGCAACCGCTGTCGCGGGTGTCCATCTGGTTGCCCGCGGTCATTCTCGACGCGGGCAACATTTCTTTTTTTTCCTTTTTTTTTATTTTTTTATTTTTTTTTTTTATGTTTTCATTTTCCCGCACCTATTTGTAGTATCTCTTGTACATAGTATACAGGGCCTCATGTCTATAAAAGGAGGGGCTCTCCCCTGCCTTTTGGCCCAGCATCCAGCAGACCATCATCATCTCATCTCATCTGTTTCCCCCATCATCATAATCAACTTATCCGTGGGCATCCTTCCCCACTTATCTGAGCAATTTATCCGGGTATATCCATGAGTGACCCTTGATCCTTTGAGCCCCCGTACTCAAACTCTGTCCCTTGTGACCTTGATCCTTATCATCAACCAATAGCCTTGCTGGTTGAAGAAGAATTCCTGTCTTTCTGAATTCTTGGGTGTGTTATACCACTCTGATCCCTTTTTCCGACCATACTGGTCTTGATCTCTCCTTTATCATCTTTCTGGAGCCAATCACGTTTGATTGAAGGGGTTTTATTAAGCTTAAAACCTGGAGTGTTATACCTCCCTTCTTCTTTAAGGTTTAATTTTGCCACGCTATTCTTGAGTCCCTTGAGAAGTGTTGGGATATTCTTGCTCGAATTCGTTATTGATTTGCTTCTAGAGCTTCATAAACAAATTTCTTTTGTTTTGTTCAGCCTCACACAGTTATCTGGTACCCTTCAAGAGCTTGATGGTGGAGAGTTGGGCAGGTTCATTGAGAACTTGGAGGTTGGTTGGGATTGAGTTGATCTTTCCTAATCAGCTGCTGACGACCAGAGTTATTAGCTTGTGGGCATTGTTACTTACAACTGCCTTGTTCTATTGAACTCTGAACAAACCTTGACTTATTTGTTCAAGTCTTTACCTGCACCATCTTGCCTCAGATAGTGTTGTTTCCATCGCTACCGACAACTCTTATCCTGTTCCCTTACTTTGATTTCTCATCCATAAGGTTCTGGACCTTGATTCTGGTTACATTTAAATATTATTTTAACTCCTAGGATGGCAGCCTAAACTGCACCTTTCCCCTCCACAGAATTGCCACGGCTTAGCACCGTTTGGATTCTTACATTTGGTCCCCCGGGCCGGGATCAAACCAGAAACCTTGGGATTTACAGTCCCAAGACATTTAAAATCAACCTCGAAATCCAATCTTTTTTTTCCTATTTTTTTTCTCTTCTCAAATCTGATCCATGGAGGCAACTTATCCTAGAAGTAAGTCCTCCCAATTTTTGCACCGCTTGGGAAAGATACTTGTCGTTTTTTGGCGAAACCCTACTCTTGCCACACTTGTGAGCCACTTTGGAAATCTGCTCTTTGGATCCCCTAGGAACTCTGTTATTCAATATGGCATCTTCCGCTACTCCAACCACCTCTGTTCGACCTAAGATGGTAAAGATCAAACCTCAGAACAAGAACTTAGGCTTCAACGGTACAAATGTTGAGCAATTCTTGGACTCCTACGAAATGGCTGCTGAAGTGGATGGAGCTAGTCAATTTGATATGGCTTATCAGTTGCGATTCTTTATCTCCTCTGATGAAGTTATGGAGGTAATTGAGTCTTTCAAGGGATTTGAATCCCATAACTGGAAGCTTCTCAGGAAGGCTATGTTGGCATACTGGGGTAAAATAGATGTGGCTAGGTTTACTCTGCAGGATTTGGATGCTCTGGTTTCTCAGTGGATCTCCAATGGTGGTATTTCTTCAGCCTCTGACTATCAGATTTTTAGGAAGTCTTGGGATCCCATTCAAAACTATCTTATCCAAAACGATCACATTGACACGGTGGACAAAATTCGAGCAAAGTTCTTCCAATCTTTTTCGTTGGCTGTGCAGGAAAGGATTAAAGAAGAACTGGTCAAATCTGGATCCATGATTACCACCAGGGATAATCGATTCAAGCTCCCTGTTTTTCTCACCCTTAGGAGTACTGTGGATAAAGTCATGAAAGGTCAAACTGCTCTTACCTTTGAAAAGCCTAGAAATACTGAACCGGTCCATGCTCCTTCTTTTAAAGAGTCAAACGATATTATGATTAAAATGGAGGCAGATTGTAGGCCTAAAGCAGATCCTAATTCCAATCGAGAACCTACTACTATAGATGAAATCACCAAGTTACTTAGAGCCTTTGAGAACAAAATAGATCAAAAGATTTCTTCGCTAGCTACTCCTAAAACTGCTTCTTCTGTCCCCAAATCAACTCTGGTCTGTTACTACTGTCATAGGGAAGGCCATGGAACCGGATGATGCCAAGAACTTCAGAAGGACCTAAAGGAAAAGTTGGTAGAGCAGAGGGGGAACAATTACTTCCTCCCTAATGGTGCCCTAATCCCTTTTGACTCGTCTTGTCCTATCCAACATGTGGTGGCCTCTTACCAGCCATCACCTCCTGTGAAAGCATCTCTTGCTTCCTTTGAATTTTGATCATCCTGTGGTACCCTCCAGCTATTTCTTCCTCTAGTCTTGCTGGGACTACTTATCAATCTGATCCAGCCAGGAAACAACATGAGGAACCTAAACCTCATAAGGCTCCTTCCTTGCCAACTTCAATCCTTTGAAAACCCGTTAAACGTCGATCATCACTTGAGCCTCCTTCCTCTGATGTAGAAGACATGGAGGTGGAAAAGGAACCACTCATGGAAAGGTTCCCAAATCACCCTGATCCTTCTCCCTCACCTCAACCTTCTAATCCTATCTTAGATTCTGCGTCACCTGAACTTCCTCCCTCCACCCAGCCCAAAGTTTGATTTGAAAGGGGCATCTCCAAGGATCACCCCAATGCTGTGGAGGGAGTATTAAAGAAAATTTCTTATCTCAAAATTCCTGATCTATCTGTGGCTGAACTCCTATCAATCTCTCCATCTGTTGCTGAAGGAATGAAGAAATGGGTCTCTCGTCGACGTGTGGAAATTGGCCCTGAAGAACTCAAAGTCTCCTCTGGCACTTTAATGGAGGACTCTGGTGGAACCAGTCCTTCTTTAGACTCCAACCTTTATTCCTGTCCCCTTGGCTTCCTTCCTTGTTATCTTGGTGACCCAGCTAAAACTGTTTCTCCTCTTGTGGATTCTGGATCTCAGCTTAACTTAATCTTGGATGCTATGGCCTGCAAGCTCAAACTTAGTCCTAGGGTCAGCTTCAACTCTGCAGTGTATGGGATAGGAAATCAAGCTTGTGAACTGGTTGGTATTGCTGAAGATGTACCGGTCAGGATTGGTCAAAATATTGTTGGAACTTGCCACTTTTAGATCACTCGTTTGGACAGTCCTATGATCTTGGGACAACCCTTCTTAATGGACTTTGGTGCAACCCTGATGTTTTCTGATCAAGTTGGGGAGAGAATTCTTCTCCCTGATTCTGACGGCAGGAAAATTGAAGTTCCTCTTTGCTCTTTGGATTCTGGTTGTTGGGAAAGAGATTTTCCTGGTCATTCTCCCAAATCATCTTTTAAGGGGAAGCAGAAGGATAACTCTAGTTCCTCTCATTTTTTAGGGGAATAGTTGATCCTACTAATAGTTGTAGTTCTTTTTAGCCTCAGACTGCAACTCAAGGGTCAACTCCCATCCCTCAGGCTTATTTTTCTTTCCTTTCATCATTCTCTTCTGAGCTCAAGAATATCAAAAAACAAAAACATATCAAAATAGAAAAATCCAAAAATATTTCTTCTCCATCTCCTTCTCCCTCTGGATCTGTTGTGTCTTCTTTTCCTTCTACTTTTGAGTCTGATCAATCTTCTCTCAGTTCCGGTTTGAATATCTGCAATGAGTCTAAACTAGATTCTAATTGCAATTCTGTTTTTGGTGATTTTGGTATGAAGGAATATGGGCTTCAGTGGAGGCAATTTGGGGTACAAGTAAGTCCTCCCAATTGTGCACTGCCAGGGCAATCTTTTACCTTCATTTTTGAAACCCTACCTTGTGCCACACATGTGAGCAACGTATTATCTCCTGGTTCTCCTTTTATGGAAAAGGCACCCTTCAAGGATATTGCAGAACATTGGACTTGGAAGATGTTGGAACTTGGACTCAGCTTTTGTAATCAAGTCTCTCTGGTCAACTCTTGGAGGAAACAAAAACTTCTCTCTTTTGCCACTAAGTATAAACCAGTTGCTAAGAAGATCCAACCAGTCAATCAGCCTATGCCTCTCAACCTCAATCCTCCCCTTATGTGTCCTCCTCTATCTTGCGATCCTTACTGTGGTATTCCTCAATCTCTTACTGGTCCCTTTGTGCCTAATGGACGGGTCACTGAAGAACGTCTGAAGGTGGTCAACTTTGGTCCAGATGGATGGCTTCTTCCTGATGAGTTAAATTTAATCAAAAATGTCTTATCTCTAAGGGAAAAATCTATTGCTTTCTGTGAAGAAGAGAGAGGTCTCTTGCGGGAATCCTATGGCCTCCCTTATATCATCCCTGTAGTTGAACATGATCCTTGGCAAAAGAAAAAGATCCCTATCCCTTCTGCTAAAGTTGACGAATTCATCAAGTTGGTCCAGGAACGAGTTCAAACTGGCCTGTATGAACAGTCAACTTCTAGTTACTCCAGCCCCGTTTTCTGTGTCCTCAAGAGTAATGGTAAACTTAGAATAGTTCATGATCTTCAACCTCTTAATAAAGTTACTATTAAAGACTCTGGTATCCCTCCTGCTACTGAAGAATTTGTTGAATCCTTTGCGGGGAGAGCTTGCTATGGTCTAGGGGATATTATGGGTGGCTATGACGAACAATCCTTACATCCTATTTCTCGTCCTCTCACTACTTTTGATACTCCTCTTGGTCGATTTCAAATTACTTGATTGCCTCAAGGAGCCACCAACTCGGTTGCAGTCTATCAGGCTCAGATGATGTGGATCCTCCAGGATGAAATCCCTGATCATTCTGGTATCTTTATTGACGATGGAGGAATTAAAGGTCCAGTATCTGACTATGATAATGAGCTCTTACCTTGGCATTCAGGAATTTGTCGTTTTATCTGGGAATATGCTACTACCTTGGAGAGGATTCTGTTTCGAATCAAGGAATCTGGCCTTACTGTCTCTGGATCCAAACTGGCAGCTTGTGTCCCTGCTCTGGAAATTGTTGGTCATGTGGTCTGCAAGGAAGGAAGAAGGATGGAACCAGCCAAATTCAACAAGATCATCTCTTGGCCTACCCCAATCAATCCAACTGAAGTTAGGGGCTTTCTAGGTGTTGTCACTTATGTTAGAATCTTTATCCCATCTTTATCCAAAATCTGTGCACCCTTGCGTCGTCTAACCAGAAAAGATGCTGAATGGATTTGGACCCAAGATTGTGAATGTGCTTTCCAGCTACTCAAAAGGATAGTTGGTAAAGACATAGTTTTGAAAAAGATCTCTTATGGACCTGGAGCTGGCAAGATCAAGCTGGCTGTTGATTCTAGTTATCAATCTGTTGGGGCCGTCCTTACTCAGGAAGATGAAAATGGTTGGGACCGTCCTGCTCTTTATGAATCTTTGTTTTTTTCAGATGTAGAATCTAGATACTCCCAGCCCAAACTGGAACTCTGTGGTGTGGCTCAAATGATGAAGAAACTTCAAACCGTTCTCTGGGGCAAACATTTCAAATTGCAAGTCGATGCTCAATCCATCATTGAAATGATCAACGCTCCCAGTCTTCCCAATGCTCCTATGACTTGTTGGGTGGCCTTTATCCAGCTTTTCTATTTTGATATTGTTCACAGGCCGGGAAAATCTTTCACCATGCCTGACGGTTTATCTCGACAACCTCTTGGGGACAACAAATCTGATGTTGGAACCGATTTCAATGAAGAGGAACCTTTAATCCAACCTATTTTCTCTTTTTCTTCTCAAAATTATTCTGGCTTTCAAAAAGGCTTCTGGCTTAAATTAGAGCAGTACCTTTCAACTCTTCAAAAACCTCCTGATCTCTCTGCTAAGGAATTTCACTCTCTTTAACGAAAGTCTTCTAATTTTTTTGTTCAAGGCTCTAGACTTATGAAGAGAGGCAATCCTTGTGCTCTTATTGTTGTTACTATTCCCTCTAAACAAGATTCTATCCTTGAAAGTCTCCATGAAGGTCTTGGTCATCGTGGGGAAACCAAAACTTATCGACAACTATCCGAACGATTCTGGTGGCCATCTTTGAAGAAATCCGTCTCCCAATGGTGCAAGAGTTGTGAAGTTTGTCAAAAACGTGATCTTAGGCGCCCAGCTGAAATTTGTTTTCCTACTGGGGAGTCCACTGTCTTTGGAAGTATTGCTATGGATGTGGTTCATATTAAGGCAGGTGGTGCTAAGTACCTCATTGTGGCTAGAGATGATTTTTCCGGATGGGTTGAAGCAAAATTTCTTAAGAACCTTAGCTCTGAATCAGTGGCAGCTTTCCTCTACAAGACCTGGACAATGCGTTATGGCCTGGCTCGATCTTACTCTACTGATGGTGGCTCTGAATTTGGGGGCAAGCTTGCTGAAATGATCCAATCCCTTCCTGGAAAACATAGAGTTACTACTCCTTATTATCCTGAAGGCCAAGGCATGGTGGAACAAGGCCATGCCCCTTTGAAGGCTGCACTTGTTAAACTGGCTGGTGAAAGTGGCAAGAATTGTCGCAAATTCCTTCCTCTTGTTCTCTTCTCTGATCAAATCTCAACCAAAAGGACTACTGGCTACTCACCTTATGAAATCATCTTTGGTAAAAGATCAGTCCTTCCTTTGGATCTGGAAATGGAATCTTTCTTGGGTATCTCTTGGGAAGAGGTGTCCTCAACCACTGATCTGTTAGTTGCTAGATCCAAGCAACTGGAGCAAATTGAAGACGTTCGTGATGAAGCTTATCAAAAGATGATGGAGTCCAGAGCAAAATCCGTCCAGTATTGGGAGAACAAGCACTCTAATCGAATCAGGGATCCCTTGAACTCTGGTGACCTAGTTTTAGCTTATAATCGATCTTTGGAGACCCAGTGGGGCAAGCTTTTCTCTAATCGTTGGAATGGCCCTTATCGAGTGGTTCATCAAGTTAGAGGTGGATCTTATGTTTTGGAGGAGCTGGATGGTACTTGGTTGGCCAGAAGGTTCTCTGCTGATCCAGTCAAGAAGTTTCATTGTCGTGGGGGCAACTTATCTCAGAAGTAAGTCCTCCCAATTGTGCACCACCAGGGTCATTTGCTGCGTTTTTGTTGTAAAACTCTACTGTATGCCACATATGTGAGCACCTGGGATGCCCTCCTTGTTCTATTCCTGCCGTTTCTAGGGCTCATTTGGAAGAATCAAGATATTTTCCTCAACTCTTCAATTGCTCTCAAGATCAAGAAATGGCCAATCTTTGCTTCAATTTCTTTGTTCCCTGCCTTTTTTTTTTAATCCCTTCAAATTTTAGATGCAGACTAGGGACAGTCTGTAAGTTGGGGAGAGATGTGGTGACCAATCCGGGACACCACGAAAAAAAAAAAATTTTTGGTTGTACCCCTATGGGTACCTTCATTTCCCCCCATCTCTCAACTTCTCCCTGTCCTAACAGTCTAGGACAGGCCTCTTGCCTGTCTCTCCGCTTCAATCCCCCCCTCCTATGTTCAACTCCTACTTGTCGCGCTCGCGGCCCTGACTTTTGGCGATGCGAGCCATTGTCGAACCACCTTTGACAATCCCTTTGATCCTTCCCGATCCTACTCATCCTTGACCATCTCTTACTCTTCTGTACCATCTCCAATCTATCAATCCTAAGGCTCATCATCCTCACCACTTCCTCCTTGATATGGTCTCTCTCACTCTCAGATCTCCTTTGAGCCTTCATCCTCAAACCCTTGTCCAATCTAGGACTCATCCACTCCACCCATCCATCCATCAATCTCGCTTCACCTGGTATGGTCATCCTCCTGATGCTCATCACCGGTTTGGCCATCAATCGCAACCTCAATCCTCTCGAACCATCCAAACTCAGTCGCATCAGGATTGGCTACTTATCCCTCTTGTCTCATCTTGTCGTCAACGGCTTTCGAATCACCAACCTACAACTCGATAAGAACGTCTACAGGAACCAAACGGCCATCTCTCTCTGGGCTACGCTCATCAGTTTATTCCTCAGTCTCATCACTCACGCCCTCCTCGCCCATCATCTTATCCAACCGACGACCGCGAGCGACCGCTTGCGGCCGTCGGAACCTTCACCCCGCTGTCGCCGCCGATCGGGCGACGACAGCCGTTGTCAACACCCGCGACCGCCGTCGCGGGTGTCCATCTGGTTGCCCGCGGTCATTCTCGACGCGGGCAACATTTCTTTTTTTTCCTTTTTTTTTATTTTTTATTTTTTTTTTTTTTATGTTTTCATTTTCCCGCACCTATTTGTAGTATCTCTTGTACATAGTATACAGGGCCTCATGTCTATAAAAGGAGGGGCTCTCCCCTGCCTTTTGGCCCAGCATCCAGCAGACCATCATCATCTCATCTCATCTGTTTCCCCCATCATCATAATCAACTTATCCGTGGGCATCCTTCCCCACTTATCTGAGCAATTTATCCGGGTATATCCATGAGTGACCCTTGATCCTTTGAGCCCCCGTACTCAAACTCTGTCCCTTGTGACCTTGATCCTTATCATCAACCAATAGCCTTGCTGGTTGAAGAAGAATTCCTGTCTTTCTGAATTCTTGGGTGTGTTATACCACTCTGATCCCTTTTTCCGACCATACTGGTCTTGATCTCTCCTTTATCATCTTTCTGGAGCCAATCACGTTTGATTGAAGGGGTTTTATTAAGCTTAAAACCTGGAGTGTTATACCTCCCTTCTTCTTTAAGGTTGAATTTCGCCACGCTATTCTTGAGTCCCTTGAGAAGTGTTGGGATATTCTTGCTCGAATTCGTTATTGATTTGCTTCTAGAGCTTCATAAACAAATTTCTTTTGTTTTGTTCAGCCTCACACAGTTATCTGGTACCCTTCAAGCGCTTGATGGTGGAGAGTTGGGCAGGTTCATTGAGAACCTGGAGGTTGGTTGGGATTGAGTTGATCTTTCCTAATCAGCTGCTGACGACCAGAGTTATTAGCTTGTGGGCATTGTTACTTACAACTGCCTTGTTCTATTGAACTCTGAAAAAACCTTGACTTATTTGTTCAAGTCTTTACCTGCACCATCTTGCCTCAGATAGTGTTGTTTCCATCGCTACCAACAACTCTTATCCTCTTCCCTTACTTTGATTTCTCATCCATAAGGTTCTGGACCTTGATTCCGGTTACATTTAAATATTATTGTAACTCCTAGGAGGGCAGCCTAAACTGCACCTTTCCCCTCCACAGAACTGCCACGGCTTAGCACCGTTTGGAGTCTTACACCGGGTTGTCAATTTTTATTGACTGGTGAAGGAAAGTTGTTACAAAGTTTATGTCCTTCTTGTCTTGGTCAGAAATTTTCTCCAATGGGACAAATTCAATTATTGCAACCAGGTCTTGATGATCAGATTGATCAAGGACAATTACTTTTCCACAGTGGAAGAAATGGAACTGTTTGATTGTTTGTTTTGCTTGCTCAAACTCTTCCTGGGTTGTTTTTTGACTATTCTTTTTCTTTTCCGCAACAATTGAAGGGTACAGATCCAAAGGACGCGGTTTCCTACCCAACCAGACCACATTTTTATTAATACCTTCCTCAGAAACCTCCAAAGATATTTTGTAATCTCTCATTTGATTCCTCTTTTGGTGAGCAGCCCTACTCTTCCCACCTCTCTGTATGTTTTTCAAGCCATCTCCTTCCATCTTGTTCCCTCCCAATCCTATACTTAGGTTGGGTTGAGGAACAAGAATAGATTTAGATGTTTTTGTAACATTTTGAGGGGGTGGTAGAATAATCAGACATTCACCAATAGCAGCTGAAGGATTGAAAAAAAAAAACCAAAAAAAAAGAAAACAGTCAGTTAAATGGGCATCATTGGTGAAACAAGATTGGATCAAAGAAAATGAAACCAAACCTGGAATTGATTCCAAGTTCACCAGAAATGGGATCACCCAAAAAAAACTGTACCCAAAAAAAAAACAAAAACAAAAAAATCATGATATCAGCGCCCAACAAAAAAAAAAAAAAAAAAAAAAAAAAAAAAAAAATTATGGGGTTTGAGGGAATTGGGCCAGCCCTTTGGGTTGGGCTTAAGTTGGGTTTTTTGTTGGGCCAAGCTACAGAAGGAGGGGGGGCCTGCAATTGGTGGTCAAGGGGGGGGGGGCCGGGCTGGCGGAGGGATGTGGGGGGGGGGGTTTGAGCAAGGGCAGTGGGGTGCCCAGTGGGGGGGGTGTGAGCAAGGGCAGTGGGGGGGCCCAGTGGGGGAGCTTGGGGGTGGAGGGAGCGGCTGGGGGGCCAGCTGAGTGGGGCCAAGGGCGGTGGGGGGGCCTGGTGGGGGGGCCTGGTTGGGGGGCCTTGTGGGGGGGCCTGGTTGGGGGGCCTGGTGGGGGGGCCTGGTGGGGGGGCCTGGTGGGGGGGCCTGGTGGGGGGGCCTGGTGGGGGGGCCTGGTGGGGGGGCCAAGGGCAGTGGGGGGCCGGGTTGGCATAGGGAGGTGGGGGGGGTGTGAGCGAGGGCAGTGGGGGGGGGGCCCAGTGGGGGGGCCAAGGGCAGTGGGGGAGCCGGGGGGTGGAGGGAGCAGCCAGGGGGGCAGCTGAGGGGGGCCAAGGGCGGTGGGGGGGCCACGCTGGCGGATTCTGAGAGGTACTTCGTCAGATATGGACAAGAGGTTATGCAAACCCAAGTAACCATGATTGGGCTCATTAAGACTATCCCAACCAATCATGGTCTCATCCAATAGATCACCAGCAGCCAAGAGCTTCATGTCTAATCGACAATAATCTTCCAAGAAGTGATACTGAAGATAATCCTGAATATTAACACCATCAATGATACACTTAGGAGCAAAATCTTGCCCGAACCAAAACATGGTATTGATGGTCTAACAGGCCAATTGGTTATATTTGGTTGCCCAGATCATGGCTGAGAACAATTTGGGATTGGGATTATTGGGATGTGGCCACTTGGACTGAAGATAGGCGGCACCAGTGATGGTAAAGTTTGGAGGGTTCAACCCACACGCGTAGAGCGTCCATAGTGGAGCACCTGATCCACCACAAAACCAAGAAAACTGGTAAAACGGGTTTGAATGGTTTGAATCAGCACAAGATGAAAATTCTGATACTGATAGAGGATGAGAGGGGATAACTGAATAGATCCTGATGAGGATCCATGTAGATGCGGAACCCATACTCCTTGCACTTCCGCAACATGGCCATGACATAATCCATATACTTGACATTGTACTGGCCTCTGAGGAGGGGATGAGAGTGAATTGGTGAGATGAAGATAATGAACAGGAGGGGTAAGAGGATTAGTAGGAGACTGACGGTCCTTGATGCTTGCAAGCCTCCCAGACGGTGAAAAATCTCAGACAGTTGAAGCCCCACTGTTGCAGGAGAGTGAGATGGATATCAGCCAAGCCATCTTGGAGATTCAAGTTATGACCAAAGTAGGTGATCCTGGGAGTTTTTAAAGGATTGTTGAGATGATGGTGAAGCTTGGAAGTGTTCTGTTGAGCTAGTGATGATTGGTTTGAGGACTGGGTAGGGGTGGAAAAGTTTTGATTATCAAAGTCAAAGGAGTAGGATGAATTGGTGGTGACCAATGAGGTGACAGAGTGAGAGTGCGGTCAATGAGGGGTCTGATGAAGGAGTTGTTGGGAAGATGGGGTGGATGAGGATGGGGAGGAGGATGGGCTGGGAGGATGCTGTGGGTTTTTTTGGCCATCCTGCTTGGCCAATTCCCAGAAGTTGTGGAGTACATGCTGTGGATGGTACCTAAGGACCTTGGAAGAGCTGGATAGGTTGAAACCCCCAAGGATGAGCGTTTTCCCGTAGTGATCCTTGAAGTGACGGTTATTGGAGTGAATGTAGAAGTGAGGGACCAATTTTCTGGTGATACAAGAGGTTTGATACAAGTCTGGTGAGCTCTTGGAGGTCATGGTGGTAGAGGGGGTGGAGTGTTTTAGATGTGATGGATGGTGGATGGATCATGATGCATAAATGGCGCTTTTAATGGCGGGTTTGATGTTTGAAATCTGTGATTTTCATGAAACCGGCCATTTTGAAATACACCAGTTAGGGGGTATGTGTATTTCAGAAACCCGCCATTCAAAATGGCGGGTTTGGTAAAAAAAATGGTGGGTTTCTAATGGTGGGTTTGCTAACTCTGATACAACCTATTTTTATTCTTTCAGTTCTCTTCATTGCTTCTCCACGTTGTCTTGTCATCCTGTCAACCGCCATAAACAAAACCTTCATGCTTGTCAAGGTTCCTCTATTGATCACTGCCTGGTAAGATGGCTCACAACTTCCCTCAAACAATGGCGGGCCTGAAAATATTCTTTCAATACTTTTCTAGCATCTCTCTTCCGCCAATCTTCTGTCTCTTTTCTCTAGCTCTGAATTCACATTGTCTTGTCTACCTGTCTCTAAAACATTTCATTACCTTTTTGAATCCATTTGTGTTCTATTTCATTTCATTTCTCTTCCCATGATCCTCAATTGTGTTTTTCTGACCTCAAGATCTAGTCTGTTGGTTTTTAGTTTGTAATTTCATTTGCGCAATCTCATCATGGTTAAAAGCCAAAGGAAACACTGCCAACCTTGACTGGAAGAATGAACAAACCAACAGGAGCCTCCAATTATTTCCACCAAGTTGCGCTGAAAGCCACTGCAGATGCCATTCCTCTGCTGAACAAAGAAAGTTATTCTATGTGGCGTGACAAGTTTCTCATGCTATTTGACCTCAAAGACATCAAAGATTCTATCACTAGGAACTTGGGACAGCTATCTATGAAAAAAGATAGAGAAATCAGGGCTATTCTTCTATCCAAGTTGGACAGCACAACACACGCAAACATAGTCAACTCCTCAAATATAACTTCTTCAAAACTCCTCTGGGCCAAGATAACCCATTGATTTGCCTCCTCCAAGACTTCCAATAGGGCAAGGGTTTTCAACCAATTCCTTCACGCCAGCTTCAACAAACATGCCATTGAAGGCTTTGTCACGGACACAAGGAGGGCACTCACCCAAATGGCTGACATTGGAATAGAGCTTCCCAAGAACATCCTTGCCTATCTAGTACTCTTCAAATTTCAACCCATCCTACAGAACCTCAAGCAACAGATTATGCATGTGGAAAAGAATCTAACCATTTATGTAGTCTTTAACCATCTCATTCAATAAGATAACAAGTTCAAGGCCCAGAAGAAAACAACTAAGTCCCCCACCAACATCTCCTTAGTGACAACCAAGAATAAAACAGAGAAATAAGACAAACAAGTGAAGATGCAATGTAGAGAAGGCCACCATGATCCCAATGCTCCCCACGCTGAGTTGTCTTGCTTCCATTTACATCCCCAAATAGCCCCTAGCTGGTGGATTGAACTGCAGAACAAATGGCCAATCTCCTCCTAGACTCCAGTGCCAAAATCCACATTTTTAAAAATCTCAGGTACTTTTCTAAAATTTAGATGCAATAAGAGAGAGAAGAAATTAAAACTGTCAAAATAAAAGCAAACCTTAAGATTCACAGGACAGGCACCGTACAACTTGAATGGAACAACTCAGTTGTCACCCAGGAAGACTGCGCTTACAGCCTAGATATTGTGGTCAATCTAATCAGCCCTGGAAAACTTGCAAAAAGGGGATGCAGCCTTACCCAGCACCAGGACAAATTCTTGGTCACCAGAAATGGCCTCACAGTCTTGAAAGGACTGGTTTGGGACAATCTGTTTGCGATTGCAAAGCCCCAGGCAATTTTTCAAGACAACAAGGTCTACCACCTCACTCAAAAGTCAACCCCCAAGACAAAGGAAACACAATCTCTCACCAATCTCCACAGAATGTATGGTCATGCTTCCATTTCTACTCTCAAACCAATCCTCAAAAACACCTTCTCCAAAGAAGATCTGAAAAATTCCAGTGCAACTGGTGTGTTAAAAGCAAAATTACCCGTTGTCCCTTCTCTGCTACGTCAACCCAGTCAAAAAAACAACTCAAACACATTCACCTTGATCTTATTTTCCCAATTACTCCCCAGTCAAAGTCTGGACACCAATACATACTCATGCTAGTTTAAAACAACACCACATATTGCGTGGCTTTTCCTCTGACCTCCAAGGACAAGACACCAGAGACAATCATCAATCTTCTTGATTTTGAATTCAAGAGATTGGACTATTAACCCTCTGAAATCTTTTCTGACAAAGGAACAGAATTTGTTAACTCAACTCTCAAACGTTTTGCTCAATCCAAGCACATCAAACTCCTCACCTCAGAACCATACCACCCTCTACACAATGGTCGCACAAAAAGAGCAAACCAAACTATGATAGAGTCAGCTTGGGCCACATTCTCTTCCTCCCAATTGCCTAAGAATTATTGGCATATAGTCACAAGCAGCTGCTGTTTTATGCTCAATCAGATACCCAAGGAAGGTAATGACCAGTCCCCCTGGGAACTAATTTTTAAGAAGAAACTTCCAACTAACTATTTGAGACCTGTAGTTTGCCCTGCGGTCTATCTCACCAATTGCATTCAAAAAGGGAGGAAATTTGACAAAAAGGGAACTGAAGGAGTTTTAGTTGGGTTCAATCCCTCTTTTCACTCTTATCTGATTCTTAACTCATTTGGTTCTCTCATCAAAACAAAGCACATCAGATTCCTCAAGAATCACTTGAACAGATTTCCTCTTCTTGAATCAGAGGGACTGGACATTTTATCCCAAGTTTCTCACGATTCAAATGAATCTGATTTCTCTGGCATGGACAAACAGTTTGTGTTGAGGGATGCCGGAATGGAGGACTTGGAGACAGACTCAGACCAGAACTTGATAGAAAATTGATCTAATTGATTGCTTTAAAAGTATAAGACCAGACTAACAAAAACAGGAGATTCAATAATTGACCATGGCAGAATGAAATAGACAAGGATCCTACCCCGTATAATGAGCAAATATGAAGAAAACCACAGATATTTTGAATGAGAAGCCTCAGGAACCTAGGATAGATGGAAAGCAACGGAGTAGACTAGTGACAAAGATTCAGAATGAGAGTAAGGAATCTTGACTGAGACACAAAAATCTCTTTCTCACCAAATGAGAACAACGGCCACGATGTGGATAGAAGGCGGTGAAGGATTATCTGAAGATAATGAGGATAATTGATAGACCCACAAGTAGTGATTGAGTATAATCAATAGAGTTGCAAGTAGTGACTGAGTCAAAGGCCAAGTTGAGGAGCAATGAGGATGATTGATAGAGCCGCAAGTGGTGACTGAGTCAAAGGCTGAGTTGAGGAACCGGTGTGTAGTTGGAGCTCCAATTATGGAGGAGTTTATAGTGCCGGTTCAGAAGGAAGTGGAGAGAAAGGTGAGATGGAAAGTAAGAAAGAAAACGGAATTGAAAACCGAATGAGTAGAAGATGGAGGAAGGAGGATGGATGAGAAAATGAGAGACCAGAAGGGAGTCAAGGCAGGAGAGACAGTAGAGGAGACTGGAGCGACAGGATTTTGTGACAGATTTCACATATGTGACAGATTTGAAATATGACGCAGATGAGAGTAGACTACGGCCGTGAGGTTGAGACAAGACGTATGAAGTAGATGAACAGTAGTCCACGGCTGTGAGATTGAAATTTCAACACCCCGGATCATTTGATGAGGAAGAGTGAAAACAACAGGCAGTCAATAAGTTCAAGGATTGAGATGCAGCAGCTTTAGTAAGCGCATCCGCTATCATTTTGGATGAAGAGATAAGGGAGATAAGGATTTTTTTTCATTGTATAATTTACAAATGTGTTTGACTTTGATGTCAAGATGTTTGGTTTTTGAGTTTGATCCAAAATGTTTGATTTTTTCAAGTAATCCTTTATTGTCAATGTGAAAAAGAGAAGGAGACGGTTTTGTGTTCCACAGTTCAGAGATCAAGTTAGATAACCAATAATCTTCTGGAAGCCATTGGACAGAGCATTGAGCTTGGATTCAGTGGACGATAAGGTTATATTTCTTTGTTTGTTGCTTGTCCAAGAGATAGGGCAGTTTTTCCAGAAGGCCAAAATTCCACTTTGGGAGGTTCTGGTTTCAAGATCATCCGCCCACGTGGCATTGGTGTACATGTTTATTTTTGGATTGTCTGATGTCTGCGGTTGAATTCTCAGTTTGTAGTTGATGGTTGATTTCAGATATTTCCAGCAATGCTTTACTTCCCTCCAGTGATGAATGCCCGGTCAATGGTTAAATCTGGATAAAATGGATGATGCAGCTGCAATTTCGGGACGTGATCGACAAGATATATAGTTAAGAATGCCGGTGAATTGTCTGTATTTTATACCCAGAGACTTGAATTCTTTGAGTTCCTCATCAGACACAGGATTCAGTTGGATACGGGGTGTAAGAGGAGTGGCGACTGGTCGACATTCAGAAAGATTCAGCAGTTGAATACCCTTGTTTATGAGATTGGACTGAGAGAGCAAAAAACTGGTTCCATCCAATTCTACGTTCATTCCCAATAATGTGTCTAAATCATGAGCTGACAAGTTAGGGAAGCAATGAAGGAACAATTCTTCAAATGCATCAGTTTTACCCACCACAACTAAGTTGTCAACATGGAAAAAAATAAAAGAGTCTTGGTTTCTATGAATAAACACACAGGCGTCCAACTGAGACTGTTGGTAATCAATTTCTTCAAACCATCCAGTGAGGGTGTGGTTCCAGTTGGCTGGAGCCTGTTTTAGACCATAAAGAGATTTCTTGAGTTTGAGAAATGGACTGGTGCGGGCAGATTCTTTCGGAGTTTTAATTTATATCTCTTCCTCTAAGGGAGCAAACAAAAATGCGCTTTTGAAATCAAATTGCCGGACAGGAAGATTTTTGTCAGCCGCAAGAGTTAGAAGAAGAAGTAGAGAAGGGAATTTCCCGGTGGGAGCAAATGTATCAAAGCAGTCCACCCCATATTCATGTTTGGAACCTTGAATGCACAGTCTGGACTTGATGCGTTCAGGAGAGGAATTTGTGGCGAGCTTGAGGCAATTGACCCATAGAGTATTGAGCCAACAACTTGGTATTTTGGTTTCATCCTCCCACACTTCATGTTGCTCAATACTCATGAGTTCTTCTTGTTTGGCAATTTGGACTTTGTCGGGATCCAGTTTTGTTGAGAGATAGCTGTATTTGAGAGGTTTTACGGCAAGAGTTCTTTCTCTTAGAACGCAAGAGGGTGCAATTTCTTTGCTGGCATCTTCATACACAGATTCAGACACTCCTGAAGACGGTTCAGTTAATGATTGATCCTTGGGAGGAGACTGATCAGAGGGAGAACTTAGAGTTTCCAGCGTTGCTGGTTCCTCATTCAAGGGCTCAGGTTCTTTTTGAGGGAGATTGGGAGTTTTCTGTTTGGGAATTCATTCTTCGGAGGAAGAATTATTTGAGGGCTTGCAATCTATGTCTAGGAATCAAACATGCTTGGAGTCTAGTACCTTTCCGGATGAAGTGAGAATTCTACAGGATTGAATTTCAGGGTTGTACCCAATTAGGTGACCAATCTTGCCTGGAGGGAGTAGTTTCAATCCAGCAGCCTTGGGAAGAATGAGATAGGACACAGGAGCGCCTAGTGGATGGAAATAAGATAAGGGAAGCCTTGCGCCTTTGAACATCTCATAAGGCAACTTTTTGCTTTTATGGGATGGAATTTGGTTGATAGCTAAGGCTGAAGCCTGAGCCACTTTGTGCCACATTCCTATGGGGATATTGGAGTTGTTCAGTTTTGAGCAAATTGACTCTATGATGGTTTGATTAAATTTTTCAGCCAGTCCATTGAGTTGAGGGGTATACGGATTGGAAAATTGCTGATGGATAAGGTTTTTCTTACAGAAATCTGCAAGCTTGAAGTTCTCGAATTCAGTCCCATGATCAGAGTGCAGGATGGAAGGATAGTATTTGAATCGTTTTGCTTCCAAATCAATAGCTTCAGCAATTAATGAAGGGATTAGTTCCTTACTGGTGACCGGAATAACAGCCACGTATTGAGAGAACGCATCAGTGATGGTAACGAGATACTTGTGTCCGTTCCTTGAAGTAGGTAGGGGCCCAATTTTATTGAGATGTAGCTCTTGAAAGACACGGTCAGCGGATGATATTTGTGAGTGAAACAATGCTCTGGTCACCTTTGAAATAGCCCACGATTTACAATTCTCTGTTTTCTTGACAGGGATATTCAGCTTATGTCTCAATCTATGGTAACTCATGTGTCCCAGAAACTTGTGAAGGTTTTCAGCATAGGAAAGATGAGATTGGTACGTGGACAAGGTAGGAAGATAGAATCCAAGACAAGGAATGTGGTTGAAGTAATTTCCTTTCATTGCAAGATTGCCGAGTTTGTAGAGAGAAAACACGTTGGACTGGAAATCAACAAGGTAGTCATCGAGAAGGAGTCTTCTCAAAGATATCAGGTTGATTGAGAGATTAGGAACAAACAGCACATCATGAAGTTTGACATCTCCCAGATCGCATTTCAGGTTGACTTCTCCTTTTCCTTTTACTTCCAGCAAATTTCTTCCGCAGCTTGTACTGATCATTCCTTTTTCTGAGAGATCAAGATTTGTAAACAAATTAGGGTCAGAAACCATGTGATTGGATGAGCCGGAATCAAGAACAAATTTGAGAGAATCTTGACAGCTAGAAATGGAGAGACAGCTGACATAAGTCTCTGATTCAGGGGAACTGTTTTTCTTTGGTCTGAGGTGAGGGTACAACATCCAGCACTTGTGCTTAGGGTGATTCGCGAGAGTATTGTGTTTCTTTGGTTTGCATTTCCCAGATGCGTTGGTAAAGAGAGAAGCGATCTGATTGGATGAGGAAGCTGATGAGTTGTTCATTCTTAATTCATTCATATGAATGCAAAGATGATCTAGAACAGCATTGGGATTGATTTCAGACTGGACATTCAAATGAGTAATTGACTGCTTGATGTTTCTCAGAGAATCTGGCAACTTGTCAAGGATCATGTAAGTTAGAATGTTGACAGGAAGGACAATTCCGATTTCGTGTAGTTTATTGACACTGTTCTTGAAATCCAGGATAAATTGTTGTATATTGCTCTCATCAAATACAATAGAGGCAAATTGGCTGTATACTCAAGCTTGATTGGATGGTTGAGAGGACACAAAGTGTTTGTGGATTGCTTTCCGTATCTCCTTGGCACTTTCTTTGTTGCTGGCTGATACAACGGTTGTATGGATGGACGGAGAAAGCTTCAAGATCAGTATCAAGGTGAGAATGGTGTTGTCAACGGCCTGTAGTTCTTCTGTGTTAGATCCAATGGTATCTTTTAGTTTAGCAAGGTTTAGAAGTGAGTTTATCCTAGTCTTCCAGATGGTGAAGTTGTCCTTGGTGAGAACAGGAATGGCCTCCAAGGTGGTTTTAAGAATTGTTGGATTGATGTCGTCCATTATAGCTGAGACGGACCTGGTCTTGAGAGGATGGCAATGGGAGATTGCGTTCAACTGTTAATCGTGATATAAAATTGATCCAATTGATTGCTTTAAAAGTATAAGACCAGACTAACAAAAACAGGAGATTCAATAATTGACCATGGCAGAATGAAATAGACAAGGATCCTACCCCATATAATGAGCAAATATGAAGAAAACCACAGATATTTTGAATGAGAAGCCTCAGGAACCTAGGATAGATGGAAAGCAACGGAGTAGACTAGTGACAAAGATTCAGAATGAGAGTAAGGAATCTTGACTGAGACACAAAAATCTCTTTCTCACCAAATGAGAACAACGGCTGCAATGTGGATAGAAGGCGGTGAAGGATTATCTGAAGATAATGAGGATAATTGATAGACCCGCAAGTAGTGATTGAGTATAATCAATAGAGTCGCAAGTAGTGACTGAGTTGAAGGCCGAGTTGAGGAGCAATGAGGATGATTGATAGAGCCGCAAGTGGTGACTGAGTCAAAGGCTGAGTTGAGGAACCGGTGTGTAGTTGGAGCTCCAATTATGGAGGAGTTTATAGTGCCGGTTCAGAAGGAAGTGGAGAGACAGGTGAGATGGAAAGTAAGAAAGAAAACGGAATTGAAAACAGAATGAGTAGAAGATGAAGGAAGGAGGATGGATGAGAAAATGAGAGACCAGAAGGGAGTCAAGGCAGGAGAGACAGTAGAGGAGACTGGAGCGACATGATTTTGTGACAGATTTCACATATGTGACAGATTTGAAATATGACGCAGATGAGAGTAGACTACGGCCATGAGGTTGAGACAAGACGTATGACGTAGATGAACAGTAGTCCGCGGCCGTTGTGGTGTCATTATATAGCCTTGGGTCGGGGACTGCGTCGCGGCCTGCGCGCTCAGCATCTGGTAGGTTAGGCTCAGCAGTTGGGGTGCGCCGGTTCTCAGCAGTAGCCGCTGCGGGTTCAGCAGCAGCCGCTGCGGGTTCAGCAGCAGCCGCTGCGGGCTCAGCAGTAGGCGCGGCGGGATCGAGCACGCGACTGCGGGCCGGGCCTGACTAAGGGAGGCGGGCCGCGACCCGCTTGGATGTCCGACTCATGGATGGAGCCGGGCCGATCGGGTTCTCGGAGCGGCTAGTCGGGGAAGGAAGAAGCGGGGCGACAGCGGGGCTATATGCGTGGCAGCCGCGCGCAAGCGCGGGCCGGCCACGGGACGGGAAATTCGCGACGGCGCGTCGGGTGGATGCGCGCAAGCGCGGTGGATCTTGGGTATCGCGCGGCGGAGGGTCGCGTCGCGAAAAGACGAACCGGATGCGCGTAATGACAGGCGAGCTGGCGGGGGTAGGGTATGGGTATGGGTTTAGGGATAGGTTAGGGTTCTGGGTCTAGGTTTCCTTCTTCATGGTTGTCAGTCTGTCTTTGTGCTTGTGCTTAGGTTAGGGTTGAGGGGGAGGGCTCAAATACCCTACCCCTCGACTCCGGGTTGTAGGGGGGGGATGATGGGAGGATCCACCATCTCTACATCTCATTCTCTCTCTCTCTCTCTCGGAGTAAAGGAAAGGAAGCATTCTCGGTCTTACAGACGCTAGAACCATCGATCCCGTAACTAGGGACAACTTCGTGAGGTTAACCTTAAAAGTTTCCACATCTGGGGGTCTGGCCGGGAAATCTCGATCCGTTCTCAGTCTCTTGAAGATTACGCAGAATGCTACCGACAACCACTCCGGGATCCAATGCTCCCCTTCCCTACCCTCCACGCCCGACTCCCGTCTCTGCTGTTCAACCCCCTCCGCCACCGTCCGCTCATGCTCCTAGAGTCGGCGGGTTCGCTCCTCCCTCGGAAGGGTCGTCGGAGATGGCGGTAGAGGCCCCTCGCCGCGTTTGGTTGAGGCCGAGGGATTTCCCCCATCTTCGGTTCAGTACTTCGGATGTCGAGCGGTTCCTTTCTAGGTTCGAAGGGATCGCGGACTCGGAGGGCGCGTCGGGCGCAGATAAGGTTCGGACTATCGTGCTGTTCATTACTGAGGAGGAGAAGCTGCGGGACGTGGAAGAAATGGTTGGATACGAGAGGCAAGACTGGGGGAAGTTGAAAAGCGAGATGTTGGCGAGGTGGGGAAGGCGTGAACCTCGGTTTCGGGAAAGCGACTTCGATCGAGCTGCGGAGGAGGCGATCGAGAAGGGCGGGGTGCGATCGCGCGAAGGATTAGTGGAATACATGTCAAGGTTCGAGCGAATCTACGGGTACCTTGCAAAGAACGAGGTCGTCGCGGGTCAGACGGGTGCCATGAAGCGGGCTTTCCTGGGGGGTCTCGCGCCCCAGCTTCGTTCCAGGGTGCAACGATACCTGTACGACCACGGCCTGGTTAAGAGGTCGTTGGATGGGAGCGTCGCGATTCTCCCCGATCTTTCGGTTATCCGTCAAGCCGCGGAAAGCGAAATCGATTTGGACGAGCTCATCGCGGATACGGCACGAACGTACCCGTCTTCCTCTAAGAAATCGGTCACGATCTCGGCGCCGGCCCCCGACCAAACTTCGGCCGTGAGGCCGCCGACGCCCTCTCATGTCGGACTTTCCCAGCAGCCTCCGGGACCATCTGTCGGGGAGATAACGGAGATTCTGCGGGACATAAGGGTTTTCCTCAACCGGACGCCGGCTCCTACAGCTCCGGCAGCCGCACCGATTCCGGCGGCTCCTTCCCAACCGCGCGCGGTGCCGCCTCACATGACGGAAGGGTTCCAGCCTCCTAGCGGATCATCCGGATCGTACGGGTCGCCGCGATGTTCATATTGCGGGGTGAGAGGGCACTGGAAGTCAGTTTGTGAGGATCTCACTCGGGACATGGACGAAGGGCTTGTTCGCGCATCCGGGATGACGTACATATTTCCGACGGGTGAATCGGTGGATCTGACTAAGGATAAGCCGCCACCAATGGTGCAAGTGCGGGAAAGAACGAAGGCTAAGACCGAGACTGCTCGGGTCTCGCTCGGGATTGTCACCGCGCCCGGAACATGGGTAGCTCCGAGAGTGGAGGCCGAAGTCAGGGCGTTGGCGGCGAATGAGCGCATTGCGATGGATGTCGACGAGCGATCAACGGCGTCGAAGCCAGTCGCGCGAGTGCCGATTTCGGACGGGCCGTCCTCTAATCCCGTGGGAAAGAAGAAGGCCGCGGACATCGTCCGGAGGGTAATGGGGAACGACTCACCAATACCCCTGACCCTACGAGAGCTAGCGGCGGTGTCCCCCGCGGTCGTCGACGAGATGGTCCAGGCCTTGAAAGATTGCGGTCAGGGTCGGGTGCCGACAACGGTTCAGCGGGTTAACGTGGCGGAGGAGGAAATGGATCCCGAGCCGTGCCGGTCGAAGTCGGTATCCGTCCCGCTCGCTTATGTCGCGATGACCATCGCCGGGCGGAAGGTGTGGGCGATGGTGGATAGCGGGTCGATGGTCAACCTGCTCCCATCAAGGTTAGTGGACGAGCTCGGTCTGGTGCGGAGGAAGTGTGCGATGGGTCTTCGGGCGTTAAATGGCGGGGAATGTCGCGTGGACGGGGTAGTAGAGGCGGAGGAGGTGGAAGTCGCCAAGGTCTGTAAGCCTCTGTCATTTCTCTCAGTGGAGTGCGGAGACGTGATTTTAGGACGGCCATTCATGTTTGGGTTCCGAGCCCAAATGGCCTTCAACGCCGAGGAAGGAACGGAGGCGCTGACCGTCGAAGACTCGCTCGGAGCACGGTTCGAGACGACGATCTGCGATCACGGGAGAGGGAAATGGGTACAGGACCCAATATCTGGCGGCAACGGAGAGTCCGGCGCGGGGGTTGACCGTAAGGGTTACCCTGCGGAGGATTTTTCTTAGTCGGCCGCGGGAACCGTGCGGAGCAGGCTCTGGCTCTGCACGGGCGGCCGACAGATGAGGAGCAGGCGGGGGAGGACGCGCGTGTGGCGCAGGTGCCGGAAGTAAGTCCCATTCCTCAGTATGCATCGCCGGAAGGCTCTACGCTTCGAAAACCCTATCATCGTGCCACAGTCGTGAGCAAAGGCGAAAGCCCCGGTCTGGTCATTACTAGGACTTACGACGGCGACGATCGGGTCTGGATGGCGCGGTGTAATGCGGGCAAGTACAAACCGGTAGCGCGGAAAGTCCGGCCGCGGAACGAGCCAATGCCTCAGGGGCTCAACGGACCCTTACAACCGATTGCGTGGTCCCGTGACCCGTGGGAGACGCCCCTTAGGAAGAATGGATGGGTAACGCGGTCGGCGCGAATCACGGACGAGCGGGTGGACGCCCTTAACTTTGGACCGACGGGATGGCTGAGTGCGGAGGAGATGGATCTGCTGGTGTTGGTATTGGTACTGAGGGAGAAGGCACTTGCTTTTGGACCGGACGAGCGCGGGTTGTTGAGAAGTGAGATCGGGGACCCTTACGTTATTCCCACTGTCCCTCACGAACCGTGGCAAATCAAGCCGATTCCGATCCCCCGTACCGTTCGGGAGCCATTTCTGGAGCTGGTACGGGAGCGCGTGAGGACGGGGCTTTACGAGCAATCCACGTCAAGCTACTCGAGTCCTATCTTCGCGGTCGTTAAGCAGGACGGGAAGTCGCTAAGGATTGTTCACGACCTTCAGAGGCTAAATTCGTTCACTATTCGCGACACGGGGCTTCCCCCGCGTGTTGAAGAATTTCTGGAGTCGATGGCCGGGCGCGCTTGCTACGGGCTGGTGGACGTGATGGGGGGATATGACCAGCGAGAACTCCACCCTGACTCGCGGCCACTGACGGCGTTTGAAACCGGGCTAGGAAGGATGCAGCTGACGCGGCTACCGCAAGGTGCGACCAACTCAGTGGCGGTATACCAAGCCCAAATGACCTGGATACTACGCGACGACCTTCCGGAAGGCGTGCAGATCTTCATTGACGACGCTGGCATTAAAGGCCCCAGGACGGACTACGAGGGCGCGGTCTTAGAGGATGCACCCGCGATCCGGCGATTCATTTGGGAATACGCGGAAACTCTGGAACGAGTCCTCTTCCGAATCGAGGAGGCAGGCCTTACTGTGTCCGGGAAAAAGTTGGCGGTCTGCGTTCCGGCGCTCGAAGTACTGGGGCATGTCGTGGCCTACGACGGGAGGAGAATAGCGGAGAAGAAGCGGAATAAGGTTCTTGAATGGCCGACCCCTCGGACAGTGTTGCACGTCCTGCAGTTTCTGGGGTTGTGCAGCTACGTCCGCATGTTCATCGAGCGGTTCGCGGAAGTAGCGAGCCCAATGCGGGCATTGACGCGTAAGGGGGCGGAGTGGAAGTGGACCGAGGGATGTGATGCCGCTTTCGCAAAGCTCAAGGAAATCGTGGGGCGCGACATTGTCCTTCGGAACCTCGATTACGACGCCGCAGGGATACGCCTGGCGGTCGACTCTAGCGAGCTCGGCGCGGGGGGGGTCTTGACACAGGAGGAGGACGGAAGAGATAGGCCGGTGCTCTACGAATCGGTCACCTTTACCGCGACACAGAGCCGGTATTCGCAGCCGAAGCTGGAACTGTGCGGTGTCACCAAGATCGTACGGCGGTTGCAGCACCTCTTGTGGGGCGTGCACTTCGAGCTCTTGGTTGACGCGGAGGCCTTGGCGCGAATGATCAACTCACCGACGCTGCCGAACGCGCCCATGACCAGGTGGGTAGCGTTCCTCCAGTTATTCTCCTTTGAAGTGGTGCACATCCCGGGAAAGGCGTTCACGATGCCAGACGCGCTGTCGCGGTACCCGCGGGACGACCCATACGAGGGGGCGGAACCTTTGGACGTGGAAGCTCCGGTCGTTTGGGTAGCAAAGACGGAGGCGTCGGTTTGTCTTCCGTTGCGTCAGTCGGGACGTTACGCGGTCTTGTGCTCTTATTTGCAGGATCTCCGGTTCCCCGAGGGCACGACGGAAACGGTCACCCGATGGGTGAGGCGAAACGTTCTGAACTTCTTCTTACAGGACGATCAGCTATGGCGGCGGAGCGGCTCCGTGCCTCTTGTTGTCGCGACTTCCAGGGCCGACCAGGAGGTGATTCTAGGAAGTCTGCACGATGACCTTGGTCATCGGGGTGAGGTCGAGACGCGGAGGAGGGTGAAAGCGAGGTTTTGGTGGCCGGGGGTCGTTCGCGCGGTGCGCGACTGGGTAAAGTCGTGCGAGGCCTGCCAACGGCAAAGCTCGAGGCTGCCCAAGGAGGTCGGCCACCCCACGGGTGAGGACGCGCTGTTCGGGCGCGTTTCGCTGGACGTGGTCCACATCAAGGCGGGTAAGTTTGCGTATTTGCTGGTTGCGCGCGACGATCTGTCTGGGTGGGTGGAAGCGAGGCCACTGGCGAAACTATCGGCGGAAAAGGTGGCTCAGTTTCTGGAAGAGGACTGGTTCGCGCGCTACGGGTCGCTTCGCTTGGTCACCGTTGACAGAGGGGCGGAGTTTCGGGGACGCTTGATGACGCTGGTGCAGAATTGTGGAGCGAAGTTTGGCCGCGTGACGGAATACTACCCGGAGGGCGCGGGGATGATCGAGCGGGGACATCAACCAATCAAGGATGCCCTGGTGAAAATGTGCGGTGAGGACGGCAAAAGGTGGCAGATGGCACTCCCCGCGGTCCTTTTCGCCGATCGGATCTCCGTGAAGCGCTCGACGGGGTATTCGCCTTACGAGTTACTCTACGGGCAGCGGCCCGTGCTTCCCGTGGACATCGAGCTGAACACGTTTTTGGGCGTGGATTGGTGGAAGGTTAAGACGTCCGCGGATCTGATCGAGGCGCGCGCGGAACAGCTCCTTAGGCGTGAGGAGACCTTGGAAAAAGCCGCGGAGCGGTTGAAGAAAACCCGGACGGCGTCAGTCCGCTATTGGGACGAGCGTTGTTCCCATCGGCTCCGGGATCCGTTGCGGAAGGGGGACCTGGTCCTGCTGTATAATTGGAGTCTGGAATCCCAGTGGGGCCGGCTTTTCGCCAACCGGTGGAACGGGCCGTACCGCGTGGCCTCTAAGTTTTTGGGCGGCAGCTACGGGCTTGAGGAATTGGACGGGACGCCGCTTAAACGGAAGGCCGCGGCTTCGCACGTAAAACGCTTCTTCGCGCGCGGTTCCACTTCCTTCGACGAGACGGCGAGCGATGATTCGGGGCCCGGAGGCGAGGCGGTCTCGGAGTCGGACAACGGCGCGGATCGTTGGGACAGCGAAGTAGCGGCGCACGACGCGCGACCCCGGAGAAGTAGGAGGTTGCAGACGGCTGGGGACAGCTGTCAAGCTGGGGGGGGCGCTAGGTGGTTAAAGAATGATTTGGTAAGGGGGTGTTCTAGCCGGTTCACAGCCGGGACAACTAGACACCCCAGAATGTTCGTTTCCTTATGTTTTGGTTTGGGCTTGGCTTTGGATTGGTACTGGCTATGGGTTATTTATTGCAGGAACGCGGGCGCGGCGTGGTGTCGGGCCCGCAAACGCGAGGACGAGCCCCGCTCATGGATGGCGGGACGAAGAGCTAACTAACTGTAAAAAAAAAAAAAAAAAAAAAAAAAAAAAAAAAAAAAAAAAAAAAAAAAAAAAAAAAAAAAAAAAAATGGAATGAATGGAATAATAAATATAGGATATTTTGTTTCTCTTCTTGGGATTCGGGCTGTTTCCTTTCTTTTTTTGTCTATTTCTCTCCTGTTTCTCTCTTCATTGGTTGCGCGCGACGGTCGGGGACGGTATGGACGCGGATTTAAGCTTAGCTTGGTAAGGGGGTGCTCTAGCCGGTTCACAGCCGGAACGACTAGACACCCCAGAATGTTCGTTCCCATCGCCTCTCCCTTATACTCCCGGTTGTGAGCGCGCGCTGTCGGCGCGGTGTTTGTTTTGTTTTGTAGAACGGGTACGGGGAACTGTGTGGCAGTCCGTCTGGGGCGGTCCAGGTACCTCTTTTCGTTGGGATAACTGGTCACTTGCGGTCTCTCACAGAGGGAGCGCGCGGACGCGGATCTCAACCTCAACCTCACTCACACTCACTTCTCACGCGGACGCGGATCTTGGCACTCACACTCACTTTCCACCCGGACGCGCGGACGCGGGCCTTTCGTTTCCTCGCGCAGCAGAATATATTTCTCTAACGACCGCGGTACAACAATGGAACAAGAGAGTACACGAGAAAGGAGAAAAGGAAGGGGGCGGGGACGTCTAAGCCATTCGCATCATCTCCTCCATGTCCGCCCTCAATGATGCCAGAAGGGCCCGGTAAGACGCCAAGAACTCGCGCCGGGATTCGGAAGATTGGGCTCCGGGGGTCGCCAGGAAGTTGCGGAGCATCGCGGTCGACCTTTCCGCGAAAGCCTCGAAGCCAGCTGCCGGGAGTGCCATCACGACCGGGATCTCCGGGATCTCGGGGGAGTTGGAGGAAGGCGGTGCCGGTGCTGGGACGGGGCTTGATCCGAGCGGACGAGGAGGTGATGAGGGGGTCCCTGGGGCATCGCGCGGAGGGCTCGGTCCATCTGGGGGCGACGACGGAACAACGATCGGGGACGGCGGAGGAGGGACCTCTGGAGTAGTAGGCCTCCCGTCCGAGACCACGGGTGACGCGGGCGGCGGTGGAGTACCTTGCGGAGCCGGGGCGGAAGGAGCTGGTGTAGGGGCCGGAGGGGGAACTGGGGCTGCGGCAGCGCAACGTCGGAGAATCTCATCGAGTCGCGGGTCCCTCGCGCCTTCCCTCATCCGAACACGATCCGACCAGAATCGTACGGCCCTCCGATAGTCGTCAACGGACGAGAAATCCTCCTTCCGCGGCGGTCCCGCGCGGCGGAAGGGGGAAGCCAAGTCGCGATCCTCGCTCGGCGGAGGGTGACGGGACGGGGAGCCAGGCGGAGTCCACGAGTCCTCCGAGATGGTGTCGTCATCCGAAACCACGAACGGGTCCGGACGAGCCCTTTTGCGCGGCCTGGGGCGGGAGCCGAAGTTGGGTGGAGCTCGGGGCATTCGATCGCTAAGTGAGCAACGACGATGGCCGCGACGGCAAGCGACACAGGCGCGTTGACCAGGAGCAATCAAGCACGCCTGCCCGGTCCGGGCGCAGAATTCGCAGGGGAGCATGACGGCGATGAGTGCGGAAGGGGAGTTGGTGGAGTGTGGTGGAGTGTGGAAAGAGGAGTGGGTAGGGAGGAGCGGGGTGCGGGTAGTCGAGGTGGCGATGGGAAGGGACCTCTGGGGACAGAACTCAAGTTGGGGGGGGGATGTGGTGTCATTATATAGCCTCGGGTCGGGGACTGCGTCGCGGCCTGCGCGCTCAGCATCTGGTAGGTTAGGCTCAGCAGTTGGGGTGCGCCGGTTCTCAGCAGTAGCCGCTGCGGGTTCAGCAGCAGCCACTGCGGGTTCAGCAGCAGCCGCTGCGGGCTCAGCAGTAGGCGCGGCGGGATCGAGCACGCGACTGCGGGCCGGGCCTGACTAAGGGAGGCGGGCCGCGACCCGCTTGGATGTCCGACTCATGGATGGAGCCGGGCCGATCGGGTTCTCGGAGCGGCTAGTCGGGGAAGGAAGAAGCGGGGCGACAGCGGGGCTATATGCGTGGCAGCCGCGCGCAAGCGCGGGCCGGCCACGGGACGGGAAATTCGCGACGGCGCGTCGGGTGGATGCGCGCAAGCGCGGTGGATCTTGGGTATCGCGCGGCGGAGGGTCGCGTCGCGAAAAGACGAACCGGATGCGCGTAATGACAGGCGAGCTGGCGGGGGTAGGGTATGGGTATGGGTTTAGGGATAGGTTAGGGTTCTGGGTCTAGGTTTCCTTCTTCATGGTTGTCAGTCTGTCTTTGTGCTTGTGCTTAGGTTAGGGTTGAGGGGGAGGGCTCAAATACCCTACCCCTCGACTCCGGGTTGTAGGGGGGGGATGATGGGAGGATCCACCATCTCTACATCTCATTCTCTCTCTCTCTCTCTCGGAGTAAAGGAAAGGAAGCATTCTCGGTCTTACAGACGCTAGAACCATCGATCCCGTAACTAGGGACAACTTCGTGAGGTTAACCTTAAAAGTTTCCACACCGTGAGATTGAAATTTCAACAGAACTCATCCAATTCCCTCAAATCTGATTCCCACAAATCCTATCCCTCACCACCTCAAAAATCTCTACCTCCGGAGCCTGTCATCCAGGAAGTGAACCAACATCCGCAACAAGAAACTCAAAAGCCCCAACAATACGGCTTCCATCACTACTACAAACCACCCTCATACAAGGCGGCGCGAAATTCCCAAGAGTGGGCTAAGTGGCAGAAGGCATCTGAAGAAGAACTAAACTCAATTGAAGACCAAGAAGTCTGGGAGGAATATTATGGCACTCCCAACAACATTCTAAACACCACATGGGTTTTTAAAATCAAGCAAAATTGTCATGGTGAGCCAGTCAAATAAAAAGCAAGATTGTGTGTACAGGAATTTGATCAGGTACATGGAATAAACTATAATGAGACGTGGGCCCCAATGGGCAAGTTAGGATCTCTACGTATTGCTCTCTTATATGGTCTGAAAGAAAAGATGAAGTTCACTCAATTCAACGTTAAGGGCACCTTCTTACATGCTCCACTGGACAAAACAGTCATTATAAAGACTCCAGAAGGCTCCCACCAAAAGCCTCCCTATCTAAAGTTGAAAAAATCACTATACAGTCTCAAACAGTCTCCCAAAAACTGGTATGAAACACTCACAACGTGGATCAAATCACAAGGGTTTCACGATTCATTGAGTGATCCCTGTCTCTACATCAATCCCAAATCCAAAGAAGTCCTCTACTTCCATGTGGAAAATTTGATCCATTTGGGTAAGAGTGAAAACTTTCAATCAAATTTTCTAACTCGCTTCAAGAATTCTTCCTGTCATCGGCCCAATACAATTCTTGGCATGCTCATGGAGGTAGAAGAGGACGCAATTTTTTTGAGCCAACCGAACCACATCAAACATGGACTGGAAGAACTGGGTTTTTTGAGCCAACCTAACCACATCAAACGTGGACTGGAAGAAATGGGCTTAGCTGACTGCAAGGCAACTTACTCCCCCCTTACACAAAACTTGAACCTTGAGCCTGCCACAGATGAATATCACACAGAATTTATACAATTGAACATTGACTACCGTTCTTTCATTGGTCTACTGAATCACTTGGCTCAATATACCCAACCTGGCATAGCATTTGTGGTTTCCAGCTTGGCGTGATTCAACATCAAGCCAGGCATGACCCACTGGCAGGAAGCTTGCAAGGTGTGGAAATACCTCAAGACTACTAAGTACCTCAAACTTTTCCTAAGCTTTGAGGCAAATGCTGAAGCCATTTCCGCTTACAGCAATGCAACTTGGGGAGACAACCCCACATTCCAAAAATCTGAAAGCGGATTCATCATCTTTCACTATGGAAGCGCAGTGGTCTGGAACTTGTTCAGACAGAAGAACATCACCTACTCATCCACCGAATCTGAGCTCAATGCTCTGTTGGACTGCTTTCTCAAATTGAAGTGGATATCTCATCTGATCAGCAAGATTCACCATTCTCCCAAGCTTAAACCCACCATATACATCAATAAAAAAGGGCTGGACAACAAGATCAAGAGATTTGGGTCACACTCCAAATGCCAACATATCAACATCAAAACAAAGGGCCTTAGGGAAGAGTTCAACAATTCCGAGTTCCAGCTCTCCTTAATCTCAACAAACAGCATGATAGCCGATCCGCTGACAAAAGCCTTGCCCATCAACTCCTTAAACCTTTTGCTCAAATCCATCTGCAACTTCCAAGACAATAGACACGTCAACTCTTGCCCTTTTACCAGTCAGGAGGGGTGTTGAGAGCTACTCTCAATTAGCCCTGCTGGCTTCCACGCCTCTAAACTCTAACTCCTTCTGGACTACCCCCGGATGGAGACTCTCTCCCCTATGCTGCTGCAAATTCCCATCCAGGGGGGTCTAGGTACTCTCTTCTGCTCAAGCCCCCAAACAGTCTCTTGGGTCCCGTAGGTCTTCCAATCTGGATTCTTCTTTCTTTCACTTCCGTTCTTTCCTTTCTTCTCCATTACTTCTCCGCTCTGTCCATTCTTTTCTTTCATCTCCAATACTTCTCCGGTCTGTTACCTTGTCAATTGTCTCAACTCCTTTCTTTTCCTCAATCTCCTATCTTGTCCATTGCCTAAACTCAACTGGCCTCTTCTTCAAGGCTTCTCTGAACATCTCTCCCTGTTAAGATGGCTTGCCTTTCCTCTCAAGACTCAAATTGGCCTGACAATACCTGTTCAACATCTCATTAGCCCTCCAACCAATTTTCTGCTTCTCCTCTCTAGTCTTGTCTTCTTGTATCACTGCCTGTCCATTGTAAAATACTCTCATCTCCCTGCCCAAGCTGTTGGTTTTCTAAATTTTATCTCTTTCCTTCTTCTCTCCTTACTGCTTCCATGTCTGACCCCAAATCCAGCTTGTTGGTTTTAGTTCTCAGTTTCATCTGCGCAATACTATTAATTTCAAACTAACTCTAAAATTTGATCCAAATTCCAAAGTCATTTCCTCCTGAAGTGATGCAACCTGGGCGGATGACCCCACCTTTGGAAAGTCACAAAGTAGATTTTTCATCTTTCACTAAGGAAGTGAGGTAGTTTGGAACTCATTCAGACAGAAGAACATCACTAACTCATTCACCAAATACAAACTCAACGCCATGCTTGACTGCTTTCTTGAATTGAAGTGGATATCTCATCTGATCAGCAAAATCCACCATTCTCACAAGATCAAACCCACTATATACATTGAAAACAAGGGGCTTGATGACAAGATCAAGAGGTTTGGGTTTCATTCCAAGTCTCAACATATTGACATCAAAACCAAGGGACTAAGAGACAAATTCAATAACTCTTAGTTTCAGCTCTCCCTATCATTGCTGATCCACTCACAAAAGCCGTCTCCATCAACTCCCTAAACCTCCTCCAAAAATCTATCTTCATCCCTCTGGACGGCCAATGTCTGATCACTTGCCATCTTACTAGTCACAAGGGGTGTTGAGATCTATCCCCATCTTTTCCTGTTGTTCTCAATCTCCATCTCAACAACTATGCAGAAAAACCCTTTTGCAAAGTCTCCTCCTGCCCTCAAGAATTCCTCCCTGGGAGTTGGGGGGGCTCTTCCAGTTGTCTACAAATTCTTCCTCTCTTCACTGGAGGTCTTGGTTGGTCTTCCTCTCTTCATTTTTTCTTCCCTGGTCCAAAAACTTCTTTGCGTTTCTATTCATCTTTCATTTTCTTTCTTTCAGTTCTCTTCATTGTTTCTCCATGCTTTCTTGTCATCCTGTCAACCGCCATAACCAAACCCTTCACACTTGTCAAGGTTCCTTTATTGATCACTTCCCAGTAAGATGGCTCACAACTTCCCTCAAATGCTGTCAGGCCTGAAAATATTCTTTCAATACTTTGCTAGCATCTCTCTTCTGCAAATCTGCTGTCTCTTGTCTCTAGCTCTCAATTCACACTGTCTTGCCTTCTTGTCTCTGAATAATTTCATTACCTCCTTGAATCTATTGGTGTTCTATTTCATGTTATTTCTCTTCCCATTAGCCTCAATTGTGTGTTTCTGACCTCAAGATCTAGTCTGTTGGTCTTTGGCACTTAAGTTCATTTGCGCAATCTCATCAGATGAAAATTTTCTGCCAGGAGATTTACAATATCCTGACCTTCATTCCCAAGTTCCCTCTTCAGATTTAGGAGTTATTGCTTATTTTTCTGACTTACCCCTTCCTTTTTTCTTTTAAGAGAAACAGGAGCCAACCAAAAAGTGTATTTTGAGCTCCCTAATCCTCTTGCATTGTGTGAGCACTTCAAAGCTGGTGCTTGAAGATGAAAAGCTTGAATATTTAGAAATCATTCAAGAGTATTTACCTTTGGTTTACCATGACTTTTCTGATGTCTTCTCAGCTCTAAAGGCAGATAAACTTCCTCCTTCCCATTCTTATGATCACAAGATCAAACTCACTGGCCCACCTCTGGAACCCAGACCAGTCTACTCTCTCTCAAAGCAAGAATCAGTGATGCTTCAAGAATAAATTGCAGAAAATGTATCAAAAGGATCTCTTCAACCAAGCAGTTAAAATACCGGCTTGCATTTCCTATTTTTCCCAAAGAAAGAAGGCGGCTTTTTCCTTTTCATTGACTAAAGGAAACTGAACCAGGTAACCCAGAATTATGCCTACCCAGTACTGCCTATGTCCCAACTCCTCACTCTCTTCCATGGAGCTGCTTATTTCTCAAAGTTAGACCTTTGAGGCGCCTATAACCTATTTTTCATTGCAAAAGTTCAGGAGTATTTGACCTCAATGAGAACACGGTTTGGCAGTTATGATTCTACTGTCATGCACTTCAGCCTCTGCAACACTCCTTCCACTTTTCAATATTTTTTCAATGAAATTTTTTCTCACCTTGTAGAGAAATACCTCATGGTGTATCTTGATGATATACTAGTATACTCAATAACTCTTAAGGATCACATTGCACATGTGCAACAGGTGCTGCAGCACTTTGAAATAATAAACTTTTTGCAAAAGCCTCCAAATGCAAGTTTCATACTCATTCTTTTCAGTTTTGAGGTTTTATAGTCTTGAAGCAAGGATTATCAATAAACCCAGCCAAGATTCAGCGCATATTGGACTGGCCTTCACCTTCTTCAGTCAAATACCTTCAAATTTTCCTTGGCTTCAGTAATTTTTACAGGAGGTTTATTGATAATTACGCCAAGAACACTGTAAATCTTACTAAACTTCTTCAGAAAAACAATCATTTTGATTTTACAGAACAAGCTGCTTTTGATTTTGAATCTCTAAAGAAAGCCTTCACTACTTTTCCAATACCTGCTCACTTTAACAAGCTAGCTTGCACTATTGTGGAGACAGACACAAGAAACTATGCAATTGCAGGGGTAATCTTCCAGTTTTCTTCCTCTTCTTCCCTCTTTCATCCTGTAGCTTTTGAGTCTAACAAACTTCTTGCTTCAGAGCTTAATTAAAATATTCATGACAAGGAACTTATTTCAATTTTTTACTGCTTGAAGAAATGTTGTTCATACCTTTTGAGCCTTATGGAACCCTTCAAGGTTTTAACTGATCAAAATTCTCTTAAATATTTCATGAGATCAAAATTCCTTACATGCAGGAAGGCACAATGGGCCAAATACCTCTCCAAGTTCAACTTTATGATCACATACTGTCCTGGGAAACAAGCGGTATTCCCTGATGCTTTATCACATTGGGACAATGTTTACCCAGGGGGGGGGAGCAACTTTGCCAATAAAAACCCTGAAAAATTTAGGAAACTCTTCTCAACCCAGTCTTCCCAACTCAGTTTGGTAATCACTCATCTGAAAGACACAGCTTCCAAACTAGGACAATCTCAACTTTACAAACCCAAGTTTATTGAAATTTTCAAGAGTTTGAATCTATTAGATAGTGTTTACAGTATTGGTGAAAATGGTTATTGAGTTTATAAACACTGTGTAGTAGTACCACATAATCCTTGCATTAAGTTAGATATCTTTGTTTCACAGCATGATTCTCCCCTTTCTGCTCATCATGGGCAGGATAAAACCTCCCAACTGATTGCACAATATTTCTATTGGCCCGTTATTACCAAGGAAGTAAAAGACTATATTAGTGCATGCTATGATTGTAATTGTAACAAGTCCTCAAAAAAACAGAAGTATGGGATGCTCCAGCTACTTCCAATTCTGCCTATTCCTTGGCACTTGCTTTCTATGGATTTCATTTTTCAATTACCAATTTCTAGTGGTAATGATGCTATTTTATTATTATTAGACTGCTTTTCAAAGATGGCTTTATTTCTTTGCAGTACTTTGACTGCTGTGGTGACCAATTTGGTGCACCTCAAGAAAAGGGGCTAAATTTAAATTTTTTAGTTTTTTTTCTGAGAAAAAAAATTTTTTTGCTATGGTTGCTCTCCTTCTTTCCCATTTACCAACTTCTTCCTGGCCTAGCGGTCTAGGTAGGGCCCACCAAGGCTTTTCAAGTCCCCCAGATCCTCCATTCAATTCCTCCTTCTCGCACCTGGTGCCTGACTTCTTTTGCGTATGGCCATTCTTGGCATCCCTTGGGCCTCCTCCTCCCAAGAGCCACTAGTATGCTTGGATTGAAATCCCATCCAACTCCCAGAGGCTCAATCATCTCAATTGTTGGCAACCCATCAAGATCCTCCTCATCCATCATCCCCCCCCAACTTCCATCCAACCAAATCTTTACCCCCCCCCCCCCACTCAGGACAATCCAACACTCTTCCAACACTCTGTCAAATTTATCTCTGTCTATTACTTTCTCAAAATCTTTAGCTCTATCCTAGCCATCCAAAACTTCAGTATCTCAAAACTCAAAGCCAACCTAGATGGCACTCAACCCAACTCTTAAATTCCCATATTGATTCATAAACTTTTGGTTGCTGTGATGGGCAATTGATCCATCAATTCTGCAAACTGGGAATCAAGTTTACAGAGAGAATTTGTTAGGCAGCAACCCAGTGAAAATCCTCTTGGCAAACAACCCCTCCAACCAAAACCTAAAATCCCTAAACAAATAGTTGGTTATGTTTATATCCCTGTCCCCAATCCTCCATTGATCCAAGCACTGCCTGTTGCTTCCTTGACATCTGATGGGCCCGTAAATGGTTGCTTGCATCCATCATAAGCCTTCATCCGCTGACCCCTGACACCCTTTTGACCATCCCCCTCATCCTCATCATCCAATCCACCACCCTTTGATCCATCCATCCATCCTAACCCCTCCTACAACAATCATCTCAACCACCTCTGCCCAATTGCTGCAACTGTTGCCATCCATCATCTGCCACTGCTGTTGTGGCCCCACGTTGTAAGACTCCAAATTGTGCTTGGCTGTGGCAGTTCTGTGGAGGGGAAAGGTGCTGTTTAGGCTGCCCTCCTGAGTGTTACAAAATTATTTAAATGTAACCAAGATCAAAGTCCAGAACCTGGTAAACAAGGGACCAAATTTAAGAGGATAAAGATGATAGTAGTCGGTAGCTGGGGAAACAACACTATCTGAGGAAAGATGATGTTGGGGAAAACTTGAATAGAAGAAGTCAAGGATTTTTCAGAGTTCAACAAGACAAGGCAATTGTAAGTGAAAACGCCCACAATCTAATAGCTGTGGTCATCAGCAGAAGCTTTGGAAAGATCAACTCAATCCCAAACAACCTCCAGGTTCTCAATGAACCTGCCCAACTCTCCGCAGTCAAGCGCTTGAAGGGTACCAGATAACTGTGGGTGGCTGCACAAGACAAAGCTAATTGTTTGATGACACTCAAGAAGCAAAACAATAACTGATTCAAAAAAGAATAACCCAACACTTCTCAAGGGACTCAAGAATAGCATGGTGGAATTCAACTTCAAAAGAAGTGAAGGGAGGTTTAACACTCCAGGTTTTAAGCTTAATAAAACCTCTTCAGTCAAACGTGACTGGTTCCAGAAAGATAATCAAAGGATGATCAGGACCAGTATGGTCGGATAAAGTGATCAGGAGTGATTTAACACACTCAAGAATTCAATCAGTTGAATTCTTCTTCAACCAGCAAAGCTATTGGTTGGTGATAAAGATCAAGGATCAGGGTTTGAGTATGGAGGCCCAAGGATCAAGGGGCAATCATGGATATACCCAGAATTCAGTCTCAGATAAAGGGGAATGAGACCCCACAGATAATATATTTCAAGATGGTAGTGATGATGTTACTCTCTGGTAAGGTACCATATTATACCCCCCCCCCCCAAAAGGCAGGGGAGAGCCCCTCCTTGTATGGGCGGGAGGCCCTGTTAGACTATGTACAAGTGATTCTACAAATAGAGCAGATTTTTTTTTTTTTTTGATTTCAGATGATCAGAAAAATAGATCAACGCAGGCCAGTGGAAATCCGGCCTCCCTGACTGGGGTGGGATCTTTCTCATCCCTTCACCTCTCTTGCGTTGATCCGCAAAGGGGCGCGCACGACAACACAAGAATCTACCACCCCTCACCCAAAGGCGGAAGGGGTGGGAAAAAAAATGAACCAGACCGCCCACGGATGTCCGCGGGCGGTAGACGACGCTTTTTCACCCTCACCCAAAGATGGAAGGGGGTGCAAGAGGAAGTTGGCAGGATAGGAGCCAGGGGAGGATACAAGGATGAGCTTGTTGAATGGATAGCCTAGTGGGTCAGATGATTGGGTTGGATGATGATTGGAAGTTGAGTGGGTGGTGAATTGGTGTGAGTTGAGAGGATCATGGTGAGATAGGATTTGATTGATGGGTTTCAATTGGGTCAAGCTTTTGCTTTCTGCTTGTATTGGTCATCAGGTTGGATGATGAGAGTGGCGCCTGATGGTTGGCAAGCTCCTCATGGAATCAATGGGCAGGGCTGGAGTGAGGGAAATTGTAGGAGATTAGGTTGAGATTGGGAATGGATAAATGGAGGATCAAGTCCAAGTTGAGCTTCAAGGATGGCTTGGGATTGATGGATGATGATGAGCCTTGGACTTGGGTAGTTCTAGTCTGAGGTTGAGGTTTAGTGCATCTATCAATGACTAATTGTAAGATCCTTGAAAGGATGGGTTCCAAGTGACAATCAAGGTCATCCCAAGCCGGGAGTAGACAAAGTTGTTGAAGGAAGTTGACAAAGGACTGTAGGCCATAGACACCACGGCTGACGCTTTGCTGGGCATTCTTGGGGGAATCAATGGGGAAGATGTTGTCAAGTTTGGATTTGAGTTGATTCCATAGTAGGATGGGATCCAAGGGTACATGGTCATGGATGAAGAGTTGATGATTGTGGGTGGATGATGAGGTAACAATGGGCAAGAGAAGATTGGGCCAAGCGGGTCTTGGCCCGCGCATTTGGCCAAAAGGAAGGGGGGGAACAAAGAGAGAAGGAATCAAACGCAAGCCTAGGTGATGAGACCAAAAGAGGCCTGTCCTAGACCACAGGGACAGAGGAATGCTTGGCAGGATGAGGAAATTGGAGGAGTGATACTGATACATAAAAATTCTGATTTTTTTTTTTTTTTGATTGACACCTAAATAAAAGCATTGTAAAAAAATTTGAATTTTCCGCATCTGGTCCAGGGTGTCAAGATTTGGTCACCACATTGCTCCCCAACTGACAGACTTTCCCTAGTCTGCATCTGAGCTTGATGTCATAAAAAAAAAGAAAGGAAAGATGATTGAACACAAGGAATGGCCATTTGATCTTGAGGGTGATTTGAAAAGAATATCTTGATCCATCCAAAGAAAATCCTACAGTTGACTGCAATAAAATGAAGAAGGCGTCCCAGGTTCTCACGTATGTGGCATACAGTAGAGTTTCACAACAAAACGCAGCAGATGATGACCCTGGTGGTGCACAATTGGGAGGACTTACTTCTGATCAAAGTTGCCTCCACGACAATGAAATTTCTTGACCTGATCAGCAGAGAACCTTCTGGAAATCTGAGTACCATCCAGTTCCTCCAAAACATATGATCCACCTCTGACTTGAAGGACCACTTGATAAGGACCATTCCAGCAATTGGAAAAAAGCTTTCCCCACTGAGTTTCCAAGGATCAATTATAAGCTAAAACTAGATCACCAGGATTCAAGGGATCCCTGACTTGATTGGAATGCTTATCCTCCCAATACTGGACTGATTTTTCCCTTGACTCCATCATTTTCTGATAAGCTTTGTCACAAACATCCTCACTTTGCTCCAGTTGCTTGGATCTGGCAACTAATAGATCCATAGTGGAAGAAACCCTTTCCCAAGAAATACCTAAGAAAGATTCCATTTCCAGATCAAGAGGAAGGACAGCCCTTTGACCAAAGAGGATTTTGTAAGGTGAGTAGCCAGTGGTTTTTTTAGTTGAAATTCAATCAGAGAAGAGGGCCAGAGGAAGAAATTTGCAACAATTCTTTCCACTTTCACCAGCCAACTTGACAAGAGCAGCCTTCAAAGGGGCATGGCCTCTTTCCACCATGCCTTGTCCCTCAGGATAATAAGGAGTGGTCACCCTATGTTGACCAGGAAGCAATCGGATCATTTTGGCCAGTTTGCCACCAAACTCAGAGCCACCATCAGTTGAATAAGATTGAGCCAAGCCATAACGCATTGTCCAAGTCTCACAAAAGAAGGCTGCTACTGATTCAGAGATGAGGTTCTTAAGAAATTTTGCTTCAACCCATCCAGAAAAATCATCTCTAGCCACAATGAGGTACTTAGCTCCACCAGCCTTAATGTGAACCACATCCATAGCAATCCTTCCAAAGACAGTGGACTCTCCAGTGGGATAATTAATTTCAGCCAGGCGCCTAAGATCACATTTCTGACATACTTCACAACTCTTGCACCATTGAGAGACTGATTTCTTCAAAGATGGCCACCAGAATTGTTTGGATATATGTTGATAGGTTTTGGTTTCCCCACAATGCCCAAGGCCTTCATGGAGAATTTTGAGGATTTAATCTTGTTTAGAGGGGATAGTGACAACAATAAGAGCACAAGGATTGCCTCTTTTCATAAGCCTAGTACCTTGGACAAAGAAATTGGAGGACTTCCTTTTGAGTGATCAAAAATCTTTAGCAGAGAGATCAGGAGGCCTTTGGTGAGTGGAAAGGTACTGCTCTAATTTTAGCCAGAAACATTGTTGGAAGCCAGAATAATCTTGGGAGGAAAAGGTGAAGACTGGACAAATTAAAGGCTCCTCCTCATCAAAGTCTGCTCCAACATCTGATTCTTCATCTTCAAGGGGGCGTCGAGATAAACCATCAGGAATGGTGAAGGATTTTCCAGGCCTATGAACAATATCAAAAGAGAAAAGTTGGATAAAGGCCACCCAGCGAGTCATAGGAACATTTGGGAGGCTGGGAGCATTAATCATTTTGATGATGGATTGTGCGTCAACTTTAAACTCAAAGTGTTGACCCCAGAGGACAGTCTGGAGTTTCTTCAACATTGGAGCCACGCCACAGAGTTCCAGTTTTGGTTGGGAGTACCTGGATTCTACATCTGAAAATAAAAAGGATTCATAGAGAGCAGGACGGTCCCAACCATTTTCATCTTCCTGAGTGAGGACAACTGGAATCAACAGCCAATTTGATCTTGCCAGCTCCTGGTCCATAAGCAATCTTTTTCAAGACTATGTCTTTGCCAACCATCATTTTAAGTATCTGAAAAGAATTTTCACAATCTTGGGTCCAGATCTACTCAGCATCTTTTCTGGTCAGGCGACGTAGAGGAGCACAGATATTAGATAGAGATGGGATAAAGATTCAAACATAGGTAACAACACCTAGAAAACCCCTGACTTCAGTTGGATTGATGGGAGTAGGCCAAGAGAGGATTTTGTTGATTTTGGATGGAGCCATCCTTCTTCCTTCCTTGCAGACCACATGACCAACAATTTCCAGAGCAGGGACACAGGCAGCCAATTTGGATCCAGAGACAGTGAGGCCAGATTCTCTGATTTGGAACAAGATCCTTTCCAAAATGGTTGCATATTCCCAGATAAATCAACAACTTCCTGAATGCCAGGGTAAGAGCTCATTTTTATAATCAGAAACTGGTCCTTTAATTCTGCCATTGTCAATAAAGATACCAGCATGATCAGGGATTTCATCCTGGAGGATCCAAACCATCTGAGCCTGGTAGACTGCAACCAAGTTGGTGGCACCTTGAGGCAATTGAGTAAGTTGGAAATGACCAAGGGGAGTATTGAATTTAGTGAGAGGGAAAGAAATTGGATGTAATGACCATTTGTCATAGCCACCCATAATGTCACCTAGACCATAGCAAGCTCTCCCAGAGAAGGATTCACCAAATTCTTCAGTAGCAGGGGGAATACCAGAGTCTTTAATATTAAACTTATTTAGAGGCTGGAGATCATGAACTATTCTAAGTTTACCATTACTTTTAAGGACACAGAAAACAGGACTGGAATAGCTAAAAGTTGACTGTTTGTATAAACCGGTTTGGACTTGTTCCCAGACCAACTTGATGAATTTGTTGACTTTGGCAGCAGGGATTGGGATCTTTTTCTTTTGCCATGGATCATGTTCTACTACAGGAATGATATAAGGCAGACCATAGGATTCTTTCAAGAAACCTCTCTCTTCTTCACAGAAAGCAATAGCTTTTTCCCTAAGAGCCAAGAAATTTTTGATCAAATACAACTCATCAGGTAGAAGCCATCCATCTTGTCCAAAGTTGACTACTCCCAGACGTTCTTCAGTGACACGACCAGAGGGGATGAATGGACCAGTGAGAGATCAAGGTAAACCACAGTAAGGATTGCAGGATAGAGGAGGACGCCTAAGAGGAGGGTTGAGATTGAGAGGCATTGGTTTGTTGACTCGATGGATTTTCCTAGCAACTGGTTTATATTTGGAGGCAAAAGAGAGTGGTTCTTGTTTGAGGCAAGGGTTGACCAGAGATATCTGACTATGAGGATTGAGACCAAGTTCTAACGCCTTCCAAGTTCAATGTTCTGCAATGTTTTCAAAAGGTGCATTTTCCATAAAAGAAGTCCCAGGAGATAATACATTGCTCACATGTGTGTCACAAGGTAGGTTTTTGAAAATGATAGTAGTAGGATACCCTGGTGGTGCACAATTGGGAGGACTTACTTCTACCCCAATTTGCCTCCACTGAAGCCCATATTCTTCCATACCAAAGCCACCAAAAATAGGATCAAGATTGGGATCTAGTTTAGACTCATTGCAGAGATTTGAACCGGAACTGAGAGAAGATTGATTAGGAATAAGAGTACAAGGAAAAGAAGAAACAACAGATGAAGAAGAAATATTTTTGGGTTTTTCCATTTTGATTTGTTTTTTTATTTTTGATATTTTTGAGATCAGGAGAAAACGTTGAAAAGAAAGAGAAATAAGCCTCTTGGATGAGAGTTGACCGTTGAGATGAATTTTGAGGCTGAAAAGAACTACAACTATTAGTAGGATCAACTACTCCCATAAAAAATGAGAGAGACCAGAATTATCCTTCTGTTTTCCTTTTAGAGATGACTTAGGAAAACGACCAGGGAAATCTCTTTCCCAGCAGCCAGAATCCAAAGAACAAAGAGGAACCTCAATTTTTCTACCATCAGAATCAGGGAGGAGAATTCTCTCCCCAACTTGATCAAAAAACATAAGAGTTTCTCCAAAATCAATTAGGAAAGGTTGAGCCAAGATCATAGGTCCATCCAAGTGTGTGATCCAGAAATGACAAGTTCCAACAATGTTTTGTCCAATCTGGACTGAAATGTCTTCAACGATTCCAACCAATTTGCAAGACTGGTTTCCTATTCCATACACTGAAGAGGTGAAGCTGACCCTAGGGCTGAGTTTAAGTTTGCAGGCCATAGCATCTGAGATCAAGTTGAGCTGAGAGCCAGAGTCAACAAGGAGTGAGACCGTTTTTGCTGATTCACCAAGATAGCAGGGAAGAAAACCAAGAGGACAAGAGTAAAGACTAAACTCAGAAGAGGGATCTGTTCCACCAGAATCCTCCATCAAAGTTCCAGAGGAGAACTTGAGTTCTTCAGGACCAATTTCCACATGTCAACGCGAAACCCATTTCTTCATTCCTTCAGCAACAGATGGAGAGATTGACAGGAGTTCAGCCACAGATAGATCAGGAATTTTAAGATCAGAAATTTTCTTTAAAATTCCTTCCACAGCATTGGGGTGATCTTTGGTAATTTCCCTCTCAAACCACACTTTGGGCTGGGTGGAGGGAGGAAGATTGGGTGAAGCAGGAACAGGATCAGGGGATTGAGGAGGTTTAATAGATGAGGGATGAGGATCAGGGTGATCTTGAGACCTTTCCATGAGTGGTTCTTTTTCCACCTCCATGTCTTCTACATCAGAAGGGGGCTCAGGTGAGGAATGTCGTTTGGGTGGTTTTTGGAGGATCAAGGTTGGCAAGGAAGGAGCTTTATGAGGTTTGGGCTCCTCATGTTGCTTCCTAGCTGGATTGGATTGGTAAGTAGAAACCAGAGAGGAGGAGGAAATAGCTGGGGGATACCAGGGTTGAAGAGTACCACAAGAAGATTGGAAATCCACAGAAGCCAAGGATGCCTTCATAGGAGGGGATGGCTGGTAAGAGGCCACCACATGACAAATGGGGCAAGACAAATTGAAGGGGATTAGGGCCCCATTAGGAAGGAAAAAGTTATTCTCTTTTTTCTCTACCAATTTCTTGTCTTTGTCCTTCTGGATTTCAAGACACCAACTGGTTCCATGGCCTTCCCTGTGGCAATAATAGCAGACTAGGGTATTTTTAGCAACAGCACTAGAAGTTTTAGGAACAACAAGGGAGGAAATATTTTGATCCATTTTGTTCTCAAAGGCTTTGAGCAGCTTAGAGATCTCATCCATTGTAGCAGTTTCTTGGTTAGGCTGAGGGTTCTTGGGCCTGCAATCAGATTCCATTTTATTCATAATCTTGTTTGACTCTTTGAAAGAAGGGGCATTAACTGGTTCAGTGGTTTTAGATTTTTCAAAGGTGAGGGCTGTTTGACCTTTCATAACTTTATCCACCACTCCCCTAAGGATAATAAAAGCAGGGAGCTTGAATCAATTATCCCTGGTAGTAATCATGAATCCAGACTTGACCATTTTGTCCTTGATCCTTTCCTGCACTCCAAGAGAAAAAGATTGGAAAAATCGGACTCAAATTTTGTCCACTGTGTTGATGTGATTGTTTTGCACAAGGTAGGATTGGATGGGATCCCAAGATTTCCGCAAGGACTGATAATCAGAAGCTGAAGCCACACCACCATTGGAGATCCACTGGGAGAAAAGTTTATCTAGATCCTGCAAAGTAATTTGTGCTACATCTATTTTTCCCCAATAGGCCAACATTGCTTCCCGCAGCAGGACCCAGTTATGCCATTTGAAACCTTAAAATGACTTGATGATTTCCATAACTTCATCAAAGGAGATAAAAAATTGTAACTGGTAAGCCATATTGAATTTGCTGGCCCTGTCCACCAAAGCAGCCATCTTTTACAAGTCCAAGAAGCGTTCCACATTTGTCCCATTGAATCCTAAGTTTTTGTTCTGGGGCTTGATCTTAACCATCTTAGGATGAGTGGAAAAGGCACTGGTAAATTCCATTTTGACAAAGTTTCCTAAAAGATCCAAGGAGCAGATTTCCAAAGTGGCTCACAATGTGGCAAGATCAGGTTTTCTTGAAAAACAACAAGTATCTTGCCCAGATGGTGCACAATTGGGAGGACTTACTTCTAGAAAAAGTTGCCTCCACGGATCTAGATGATGACAGAAAAAAGAAAGAGATTGGATTTCAAAGTTGATGATTGTTGTTGAAACTGTAAATCCCAAGGTTGCTGGTTTGATCCTGGCCTGGGGGACCAAATGTAAGACTCCAAACGGTGCTAGGCCGTGGAAGTTCTGTGGAGGGGAAAGGTGCTGTTTAGGCTGCCCTCCTGAGTGTTACAAAATTATTTAAATGTAACCAAGATCAAATTCCAGAACCTGGTAAACGAGGGACCAAATTTAAGAGGATAAAGATGATAGTAGTTGGTAGCTGGGGAAACAACACTATCTGAGGCAAGATGATGTTGGGGAAAACTTGAATAGAAGAATTCAAGGATTGTTCAGAGTTAAACAAGACAAGGCAATTGTAAGTGACAACGCCCACAAACTATAGCTCTGGTTGTCAGCAGAAGCTTTGTAAACATCAACTAATTCCCAAACAACCTCCAGGTTCTCAATGAACCTGCCCAACTATCCGCAGTCAAGCACTTGAAGGGTACCAGATAACTGTGGGTGGCTGCACAAGACAAAGCTAATTGTTTGATGACGCTCTAGAAGAAAAACAATAACTGATTCAAAAAAGAATAACCCAACACTTCTCAAGGGACTCAAGAATAGCATGGCGGAATTCAACTTCAAAAGAAGTTAAGGGAGGTTTAACACTCCAGGTTTTAAGCTTAATAAAACCTCTTCAGTCAAACGTGACTGGTTCCAGAAAGATAATCAAAGCATGATCAGGACCAGTATGGTCAGATAAAGGGATCAGGAGTGGTGTAACACACTCAAGAATTCAATCAGTTGAATTCTTCTTCAACCAGAAAAGCTATTGGTTGGTGATAAAGATCAATGATCAGGGTTTGAGTATGGAGGCTCAAGGATCAAGGGGCAATCATGGATATACCCAGAATTAAGTCTCAGATAAAGGGGAATGAGACCCCACATATAATATATTTCAAGATGGCAGTGATGATGTTACTCTCTAGTAAGGTACCATATTATACCCCCCCCCCCCCAAAAGGCAGGGGAGAGCCCCTCCTTATATGGGCGGGAGGCCCTGTTAGACTATGTACAAGTGATTCTACAAATAGAGCGGATTTTTTTTTTTGATTTCAGATGATCAGAAAAATAGATCAACGCAGGCCAGTGGAAATCCGGCCTCCCTGACTGGAGTGGGATCTTTCTCATCCCTTCACCTCTCTTGCCTCCATCCACAAAGGGGTGCGCGCAACAACATAAGAATCTCCCACCCCCACCCAAAGGCGGAAGGGGTGGGGAAAAAAATGAACCAGACCGCCCACGGATGTCCGTGGGTGGTAGACAATGCTTTTCCACCCTCACCCAAAGATGGAAGGGGGTGCAAGCGGAACTTGGCGGGATAGGATCCAGGGGAGGATACAAGGATGAGCTTGTTGAATGGATAGCCTAGTGGGTCAGATGATTGGAAGTTGAGTGGGTGGTGAATTGGTGTGAGTTGAGAGGATCATGGTGAGATAGGATTCAATTGATGGGTTTCAATTGGGTCAAGATTTTGCTTCCTGCTTGTATTGGTTGTCAGGTTGGATGATGAGAGTGGCGCCTGATGGTTGGCAAGCTCCTCATGGAATCAATGGGTGGGGCTGGAGTGAGGGAGATTGTAGGATATTAGGTTTAGATTGGGAATTGATTGATGGAGGATCAAGTCCAAGTTGAGCTTCAAGGATGGCTTGGGATCAATGGATGATGATGAGCCTTGGACTTTGGTATTTCTAGTCTGAGGTCAAGGTTGAGTGCATCTATCAATGACTAATTGTAAGATCCTTGAAAGGATGGGTTCCAATTGATGATCAAGGTCATCCCAAGCCAGGAGTAGACAAAGGTGTTGAAGGAAGTTGAAAAAGGACTGTAGGCCATAGACACCATGGCTGATGTTTTGCTGGGCATGCTTGGGGGAATCAATGGGGAAGATGTTGTCAAGTTTGGATTTGAGTTGATTCCATAGTAGGATGGGATCCAAGGGTAGATGGTGGTGGATGACAAGTTGATGATTGTGGGTGGATGATGAGGTAACAATGGGCAAGAGAAGATTGGGCCGAGCGGGTCTCGGCCTGCACGTTTGGCCAAAAGGAAGGGGGGGAACAAAGAGAGAAGGAATTGAACGCAATTCCTAGGTGATGAGACCAAGAGAGGCCTGTCCTGAACTACTGGGACAGAGGAATGCTTGACAGGATGAGTGAATTGGAGGAGTGATACTGATACATAAAAATTCCAATTTTTTTTTTTTTTTTTTTTTTTTGATTGACACCTAAATAAAAGCATTGTAAAAAAATTTGAATTTTCCGCATCTGGTCCAGGGCGTCCAGATTTGGTCACCACAACATCTGCGCTGTTGCAGATGTGGATCCCCTTGCTGCTCATCTGCCAACCCATGGATGCTCATCTGCTGTCCGCTTTCACCCTTGAGGCGGTTTGGTTTTTTTGTTTTGCCTCATCTAAGTTTTTTACATGTCATGATTTTCCTGTCACCATCATTTTTTTTTATTGTCATGACTACTCTCAAAAAAAAAAAAAAAGTTTTTTTTGCACTCTAATTTGTAGTTATCAATTTTAAATAGTCAACAGGGTCTCTTTCCCATAAAAGTAGGGGCTCTTCCCTGCCTTTTTGCCCCATCATCCAATCATCCATCATCATCTAAGTAATAAATCCATGGGGCCCTTCCCCTTTCTGAGAATCCTTATCCTGTGTATATCTTTTGATTGCCCCTTGATCCTTGAGTCTCCATACTCAAATCCTTTGATCCATCCTCTGTGACCTGATCCTTATCACCAACCAAAAGCCTTGCTGGTTGAAGAAGAATTTATTGGTTTGAATTCTTGAGTGTGTTAAGCCACTCCTTCAATCCCTTTCTCTGAAAACTTTGGTCCTGATCATTCATTTGGTTGCCTTTACAGAACCAGTCACGTTTTACTGAGAGGTTTCTTTAAGCTTGAAACCTGGAGTTTTAAATGTCCCTTCATTTCCTTTAAGTTTAATTTTGCCATGCCACTCTTGAGTCCCTTGAAAAGTGCTGGGTTATTCTTGTTTGAATTTATTAATGATTTTCTTTGAGAGCTTCATAAAACAAATTTCTTGATTTTGTAAAGCCACCCACAGTTATCTGGTACCCTTCAAGCACTTGATTGCAGAGATTCAGGCAGTTTCATTGAGAACCTGGAGGTTGGTTGGTATTGAGTTGATCTTTCCTAATCTTCTGCTGATGACCAAAGTTGTTAGCTTGTGGGTTTTGTTACTTACAACTGCCTTGTTCTATTTAACTCTGAACAAAACTTTGACTTGCTTGTTCAAGAGTTTTCTGGTACCATCTTTTCCCAGATAGTGTTGTTTCCATTGCTACCAAATACTATCAAAAATCATCTCTCCCATTGATTCCTTGTCCATAATGTTCTGGTCCTTGATTCCAGTTACACTTAAATATTTTTGTAACACTCAGGAGGGGAGACTAAACAGCACCTTTTCCCCTCCAAAGAAATGCCTTCGGCTCAGCACCATTTGGAGTCTTACACTGCCTCTTTGGAAGACTTATCTAATTTATTCATAGAATATGTATTTTTGAAACATGGTCTGCCTGTTAATGTAATTATTGATTGTGATCTTTGTTTGTTTCTAGCTTCTGGACCTTGTTATGCCAACATTTGAGGATCACTTGCAACTTATCAAAGGCTTAACACCCAGAAACAAATGGGAAAACCTAGAAATTTAATCAAATTCTTGAAGAGTATCTTTGAATGTATTTGCCTATCAACAGGAAAACTGGTCGCAATGGCTCCCATTAGCCAAATTTGCCTACAACAAATCCACTCATTCCTCCACCAAACAGTTGCCCTTCCAGAATCTTTAGGGTAGAAACCCAACTTTCTCATCTTTTCATGTAGGACCTTCTCAACCTGCTGCCAATTACCTTAATCACATTCAATCCCTTCAATTTCAACTTTTAACCAACCTCAAAGCAGAAAATCAGTGCTACAAGGAGCAAGGAGACCAACTTTGCACCATGGCTTCAACCTTTGCAGTATGAGATCAGGTATGGCTTGATGCTTGCAACATTTGCAGTACTTGCCCAACCCAAAAACTCTCTGAACAGAAGCTTTTCCCCTTCAAATTCAAATCAGTCATCTCTCCCAATACTTTTAAAATTACCTTACCTGCAAAATGAAAAGGTATCCCCCCAGTCTTTCATGTGTCTCTCCTAGAGCCAGCTTGAGTCCTATACCTGGGCAAGACTCATCCCCCTCCAGAACCGGTCAATGTCCAAGACCATCTAGAGTGGGAAGTAAGCTGTATTCTGGGTTCCAGGTTACACAAAGTAAAAATTCAATACCTTGTCAAATGGACTGGCTTCTAGTCCAACAAAGATTGCACCTTGTGGGAACCAGCCCATAACCTTTGCAACTCTCCTAATTTGGTTTGAGACGTCCATGCAAACTACTTTTGCAAACGTTGACAATCTTGATTCCATCCCTTCCAATCCCATTCCACATTTTCACTCCATTCCATTCCATCAATTTCATCACCTTTCTCACCTTATCCAATTCTCCCTTTCAGTTTCTTAAACTTTTTTCTTTTTGCAATCTTTGATTATTTTTTTCTTACATTTCTTTATTCTAAGTAAACTCCATTTGCTAAAAACAAAAATATATATATATAATGATAAAAAAAAATAATGATAATATAAAATAAAATACAAATTAAATTACATAAAAATTTTACAGATTTTCCTTTACTTCTTGTTTGGCCTCTTCCCAATTCTTGGTCAACTCTGCAACCATTGAACCAAACTCATCTTAATCCTCATCATTTATTAGAGTCAATATTTGTCTTCAAATCAGTACTTGTGTAACCAGATGTTTCTCAAATATCTCCTCACACTGTGCAGTCAAAGCCCTCTTTGGCAGGGCATTCCATCCACCCTCTTCCATGAGCTCCTCATATGCTCTTTTTCTTTTGCTTTGTGTTGGAATAAATTGCCTCTTTCTTTATTGGCTCTTTCTTTAGTATTCATTTCTTTCATTTCTTTATTATTTTCTTTCCTCCTTATTATTTTATCATCTTCTTCATTATCTTTTTTCTTATTATCTATTCTTTCTTAGGCGCGTACTTTTCCCTGATTCCGCGCTACACTACTTCAGCGTATGCATATTCATCATGATCATACAAGTCTAAGTCTTGTTCTACTCTCCGCGATCACTGTGGTCCCTTTCAATTGTCGACCTTCTTTCTCATTTCTTTGAACCATCCTCAAGATTCAGCATTTGCGACAAGGATTAGATCAATCAGAAGGTTCTGACCACCCGCGGTTTACTTGGATAATTTGGTGCAATTACCTACTGCGACTTCCGTAGCTCAGGACTATCCTAATCTTCTCTTCTCTGTCCTTTTGTCTCTAAAGTTTATTGTCTTTCTTAGCTCATATTGTGGTTGTCTCATAAGTCTTCTTTATCTCAAAGTGCCTCTGAATCCCCTCATTTTCATCAGCTTGGGTATGACCATCTCCAACTCTAGTTGTGTTCTAGTGATAAAATTTCTAACCACTTTGTTCAGTTTTCTGGTTTCATGTCAATCAATATTTTATTGAAAAGGAAATAGTCACACGATTAACAGTTGAAAACGCGATCAACCAGAAAACCAACAATGACAGACTCACTCACGGCTACTATTCTCAAAACGGCCATAGAGGCTATTCCACTCCTGACTTTAGACAACTTTTTGATCTGGCGAAATTGGGTAGTGAACATGATGGATCTTCAGGAAGACCTTTACTCCAAACTTACAAAGGAAAAGAGGGACGCAAATGGGAATCCGATTGGACTCAGCAATAGCGAGAACGTAAGGATCTGCACTATCCTAACCTCCAAGCTTGACACTACCGTTCAAGCCAATATAATCACTCCCAAGAAAGAGAAGGATGCCCATCAGATTTGGGCGGACATCAACAAATATTTCGCCTCGAATCACTCATCCAATCATGCAAGGATTTTCAAGGAATTCCTTCGAACTCCATTCACTTTTGCAAACATTCCCGGATTCATCACCAACACCAAAACCTCTCTCTCTAGACTTCACGAGGTTGGCATTGATCTACTGAGTGATATAATTGCATATCTGATTCTGGAAAACCTACCGCCATGTATGGATACGGTGATCCAACAAATCACCCACTCGGAAAAAGAGATTTCACCCCATCATGTACTGGACCACTTACGAATGTTTAATAATAATAGATTCTTGAATAGAGACGCACCAACGGACAAGTCCAATGAAAATTTGAACTCCGTCTCTTTTCTTACCACCAGCATCAAGCCATGTGACGACAAATGGCACAACCCAAAGGCTGCTCACCCTGAAGGTAGATGTTGGAAACTATACCCACATCTCAAACCATCCTTTCCTAGAAAAAAGAAAAACGGTTTGGAGTCTGCGTTGGAGGGTACTTCTGTTAGCTCCTTCCTTACAAACTCAGTTTTCTCCTCTGATCACTTTGTGGTTGATTTGGGCTCTTCAAGACATATAGTGTCTGATTCAAAACTCTTCTCCAATTTAGACCAATTGTTGACCGGATTAATCTCAACTACATCAGGAAGGAATTCTCTCAGATATGAAGGAATCGGATTGATGATTGTCTTGGATGATCAAAATCAACAGGTTACCCTCTCTAACGTACTGTTTTCTCCTAACTCTACCATCAATCTACTGTCAATGCGATGTCTTGTCCTTGATGGTTTTACCATTGATTTCGGAAAAGACAAATTTGTATTATGGAAAGACGTATGGAAAAAGTGTGGCATCTATGATTGCAATATACCTATCCTTCATTTCCCCATTCATAACCAGTCTCCGTTGGCCCTTCTTACGAGTGAAGAAATCCTTCATAAGTCCCTAGGACATGCTAGCTACGCAAGAATTTGTCAAAAACTTGGTATGCCTATAAAGAAACCATCAGTATGTGAAGCATGTGCCATTGCTAAAATCAGCCGAAAACCCTTCAACAAGAAACATACTTGGGCAGAGAGACCTTTTCTGGAACTACACTGTGACTTAGTTGGGCCTATTCACCCACTGAGCCTTAACGGCGATGCTTATTTTTTGACCGTTGTTGACAGCTGTACCAGATACTTCACGGTAATTCCCATCAAACACAAAGGAGAAGCTGCAAATACACTGGAATTTTTAATCGAGGTCAAATCAAAACGCTTCAATTATAAACCCATGATTATTCATTCGGACCGGGGAACAGAATTCTGGAATCAGAGTCTCTCCAGCTACTGCAAGGAAAACAAGATCAGACAAACCTTTTCCAATGCGTACACACCACAACAGAACGGATTAGCTGAGCAATTCAATCGTCTTGTCCTGGAGTCTCTTAGGACGGTACTTTTTGACTCACAACTTGATAAACAATTCTGGAATGTAATTATTAAATCCTGCGCATTAGCTCTCAACCAGATTCCCGCTCTCAAGTCAAAGAAATCACCCTACAAATTGTTCAAGGGAAAGACGCTGAATATTGATTATCTTCATCCCATAGGAAATCCAGTGAGCTATATTCTCAAAGATCGCCCTTTGTTTTCAAAACTGGAACCCCGTGGACTTGTTGGTAGGTTGCTGGGGTACAACAACGAACTCCTGTCTTACAAAATTCTGACAGCCGACGGAAAGGTGATAGACACTAAGCACATAACTCTGCTAGAATTTGATTCAAATCTCAAGATGAAAGTCGTCAATGAGGTGAACGTTGGAGACTGGTGCTTGGAGTCTATCGGACAGGATTCTTTTGATGATGCAAATGTTGTTTTGAATCCACATTCCGTCTCTCCTGGAGAAGACTCAGCTGTCATCGACGCGCGGGAATTGTCACCTCCAGTGGATTCTGTCGACTCTACTGAAGTAGATCAGACTCAGCCTCCACAGACGTACAACTTGCACAAACAAGTTTCTTCCATCAAACCACTCAAATATTCCTATGGTACTTTTACAAAAAAAGGACCATCATATTTCTCTAATGAGAAACAAATTGAGATCAATGAAATCGAGATTCAAGAAGTTTGGGAGGATACAGACACTGTACCAGATCACTATCTCAGAACAATGTGGGTTGACAAAGTCAAGCCAGCAACCAGCCTTTCTCCAGAAAGACAAAAATCGCGACTGTGCATTATGGGAAATCTGAAAAACCCTGGGGTGGACTATGGGGATACCTACGCTCCCACAGGGAAGTTTACTACCCTTCTTCTTCTTCTTTTAAGCGGCTTGGATCTTAACTTAAAAATCAGACAATTTGATGTTAAGGCGGCCTTTCTATTTTCTCCACTGGAAGAGGACATTTACATACTTAAACCCAAGGAGTGTAGAAGAGCTTCAAAGTTTTTAAAACTCAAAAAATCACTCTACGCACTCCGACAAGCTCCATCAAACTGGTACAACACCCTCACTGAATGGCTGGTTGACATTGGTTACGAGCAATCAGATGCCGATCCCTGTCTTTACTCTCACAAAGATCAACGTTCATCCATTTTCTTTCATGTAGATGATCTGATTGTGAGCAGAGAAGTTGAATGGTTTGAAGAAAGATTCTTAAAGAAATTTCCACGCTCCTCGGTGCATGATCCTGATACTATTCTCGGCATGGACTTTTCCTATTTGAAGGGGGGTATTTTGTTGAATCAAGCCAAGCTTATTTGGAAGACTTTGGAGGAGCTGGAGCTCTCAGATGTTAAACCAGTGATTAGGCCTCTTACTCCTGGGATTCAATTAGTTCCGGCTTTGCACGCAGATATCTTGGAATTTAATAAGCTCGGAGTGAACTAAAGAAAATACACAGGTTTGCTAAATTATCTGGCGTGTTGGACTAGGCCGGATATTGCCGCAGCTTCCTCCATCCTATCTCAGTTCAATCAAAACCCGGGTTTATCTCATTGGAAGGAGGTTCTTCACGTTTGGAAATATCTCGCAGGGACATCTTCATTCTCTCTTGCTCTGAAGTCTGATTTGTCTGCACCGAACTTGCTACAGGTCTTTACCGATTTGACTTGGGCTGATGATCCGTGCAGTCGGAGGTCTCAAACTGGCTTTGTCATCTTCTGGAAGTCGTCGCCCATCCCTTGGAAGAGTCGCAAGCAGTCTAACATTACGCTCTTGTCTACGGAGGCCAAACTGAATGCTTTGACCAATGGTGCTCAGGAATCCATGTGGATTCAATCTATTATTAATGACCTCTGGAAGGGTTCTCAGATTCAGCAATCTACTTTCTACGTGGACAATAAGGGACTGGTCAACAAAATCAAGCACTTTGGATCCAATTCCAAAACCAATTACATCAACATGAAAATGAAATGGCTGAGGGAGCAATCAAGCTCCAAGGCTATTCACGTGAAACTCATAGTCACCAATAAAATGGTCGCCGATTCTCTTACAAAGGCGGCGGATAAACAAGCCCTTCAACTTTTGACCTCCAGGTGCTTCTAGGCCTACACCGCACCAAATTATGGGGGGGTGTTGGAATAAATTGCCTCTTTCTTTATTGGCTCTTTCTTTAGTATTCATTTCTTTCATTTCTTTATTATTTTCTTTCCTCCTTATTATTTTATCATCTTCTTCATTATCTTTTTTCTTATTATCTATTCTTTCTCAGGCGTGTACTTTTCCCTGAGTCCGCGCTACACTACTTCAGCGTATGCATATTCATCATGATCATACGAGTCTAAGTCTTGTTCTACTCTCCGCAATCACTGTGGTCCCTTTCAATTGTCAACCTTCTTTCTCATTTCTTTGAACAATCCTCAAGAATCAGCATTTGCGACGAGGATTAGATCAATCAGAAGGTTCTGACCACCCGCGGTTTACTTGGATAATTTGGTGCAATTACCTACTGCGACTTCCGTAGCTCAGGACTATCCTAATCTTCTCTTCTCTGTCCTTTTGTCTCTAAAGTTTATTGTCTTTCTTAGCTCGTATTGTGGTTGTCTCATAAGTCTTCTTTATCTCAAAGTGCCTCTGAATCCCCTCATTTTCATCAGCTTGGGTATGACCATCTCCAACTCTAGTTGTGTTCTAGTGATAAAATTTCTAACCACTTTGTTCAGTTTTCTGGTTTCATGTCAATCAATATTTTATAGAAAAGGAAATAGTCACACGATTAACAGTTGAAAACGCGATCAACCAGAAAACCAACAATGACGGACTCACTCATGGCTACTATTCTCAAAACAGCCATAGAGGCTATTCCACTCCTGACTTTAGACAACTTTTTGATATGGCGAAATTGGGTTGTGAACATGATGGATCTGCAGGAAGACCTTTACTCCAAACTTAGAAAGGAAAAGAGGGACGCAAACGGGAATCCAATTGGACTCAGCAATAGCAAGAACGTAAGGATCCGCACTATCCTAACCTCCAAGCTTGACACTACCGTTCAAGCCAATATAATCACTCCCAAGAAAGAGAAGGATGCCCATCAGATTTGGGCGGACATCAACGAATATTTCGCCTCAAATCACTCATCCAATCGTGCGAGGATTTTCAAGGAATTCCTTCGAACTCCATTCACTTTTGCAAACATTCCCGGATTCATCACCGACACCAAAACCTCTCTCTCTAGACTTCATGAGGTCGGCATTGATCTACCGAGTGATATAATTGCATATCTGATTCTGGAGAAGCTACCGCCATGTATGGATACGGTGATCCAACAAATCACCCACTCGGAAAAAGAGATTTCACCCGATCATGTACTGGACCACTTACGAATGTTTAATAATAATAGATTCTTGAATAGAGACGCACCAACGGACAAGTCCAATGAAAATTTGAACTCCGTCTCTTTTCTCACCACCAGCATCAAGCCATGTGATGACAAATGGCACAACCCAAAGGCTGCTCACCCTGAAGGTAGATGTTGGAAACTATACCCACATCTCAAACCATCCTTTCCTAGAAAAAAGAAAAACGGTTTGGAGTCTGCGTCGGAGGGTACTTCTGTTAGCTCCTTCCTTACAAACTCAGTTTTCTCCTCTGATCACTTTGTGGTTGATTTGGGCTCTTCAAGACATATAGTGTCTGATTCAAAACTCTTCTCCAATTTAGACTGATTGTTGACCGGATTAATCTCAACTACATCAGGAAGGAATTCTCTCAGATATGAAGGAATTGGATTGATGATTGTCTTGGATGATCAAAATCAACAGGTTACCCTCTCTAACGTACTGTTTTCTCCTAACTCTACCATCAATCTACTGTCAATGCGATGTCTTGTCCTTGATGGTTTTACCATTGATTTCGGAAAAGACAAATTTGTATTACGGAAAGACGTATGGAAAAAGTGTGGCATCTATGATTGCAATATACCTATCCTTCATTTCCCCATTCATAACCAGTCTCCGTTGGCCCTTCTTACGAGTGAAGAAATCCTTCATAAGTCCCTAGGACATGCTAGCTACGCAAGAATTTGTCAAAAACTTGGTATGCCTATAAAGAAACCATCAGTATGTGAAGCATGTGCCATTGCTAAAATCAGCCAAAAACCCTTCAACAAGAAACATACTTGGGCAGAGAGACCTTTTCTGGAACTACACTGTGACTTAGTTGGGCCTATTCACCCACTGAGCCTTAACGGCGATGCTTATTTTTTGACCGTTGTTGACAGCTGTACCAGATACTTCACGGTAATTCCCATCAAACACAAAGGAGAAGCTGCAAATACACTGGAATTTTTAATCGAGGTCAAATCAAAACGCTTCAATTATAAACCCATGATTATTCATTCGGACCGGGGAACAGAATTCTGGAATCAGAGTCTCTCCAGCTACTGCAAGGAAAACAAGATCAGACAAACCTTTTCCAATGCGTACACACCACAACAGAACGGATTAGCTGAGCAATTCAATCGTCTTGTCCTGGAGTCTCTTAGGACGGTACTTTTTGACTCACAACTTGATAAACAATTCTGGAATGTAATTATTAAATCCTGCGCATTAGCTCTCAACCAGATTCCCGCTCTCAAGTCAAAGAAATCACCCTACAAATTGTTCAAGGAAAAGACGTTGAATATTGATTATCTTCATCCCATAGGAAATCCAGTGAACTATATTCTCAAAGATCGCCCTTTGTTTTCAAAACTGGAACCCCGTGGACTTGTTGGTAGGTTGCTGGGGTACAACGACAAACTCCTGTCTTACAAAATTCTGAAAGCCAATGGAAAAGTGATAGACACTAAGCACATAACTCTGCTAGAATTCAATTCAAATCTCAAGATGAAAGTCGTCAATGAGGTGAACGTTGGAGACTGGTGCTTGGAGTCTATCGGACAGGATTCTTTTGATGATGCAAATTTTGTTTTGAATCCACATTCCGTCTCTCCTGGAGAAGACTCAGCTGTCATTGACGCGCGGGAATTGTCACCTCCAGTGGATTCTGTCGACTCTACTGAAGCAGATCAGACTCAGCCTCCACAGACGTACAACTTGCACAAACGAGTTTCTTCCATCAAAACACTCAAATATTCCTATGGTACTTTTACAAAAGAAGGACCATCAGATTTCTCTAATGAGTGACAAATTGAGATCAATGAAATCGAGATTCAAGACGTTTTGGAGGATACAGACACTGTACCAGATCACTATCTCAGAACGATGTGGGTCGACAAAGTCAAGCCAGCAACCAGCCTTTCTCCAGAAAGACAAAAATCGCGACTGTGCATTATGGGAAATCTGAAAACCCCTGGGGTGGACTTTGGGGATACCTACGCTCCCACAGGGAAGTTTCCTACCCTTCTTCTTCTTCTTCTTTTAAGCGACTTGGATCTTAACTTAGAAATCAGACAATTTGACGTTAAGGCAGCCTTTCTATTTGCTCCACTTGAAGAGGACATTTACATACTTAAACCCAAGGAGTGTAGAAGAGCTTCAAAGTTTTTAAAACTCAAAAAATCACTCTACGGACTCCAACAAGCTCCATCGAACTGGTACAAGACCCTCACTGAATGGCTGGTTGACATTGGTTACGAGCAATCAGATGCCGATCCCTGTCTTTACTCTCACAAAGATCAACGTTCATCCATTTTCTTTCATGTAGATGATCTGATTGTGAGCGGAGAAGTTGAATGGTTTGAAGAAAGATTCTTAAAGAAATTTCCACGCTCCTTGGTGCATGATCCTGATACTATTCTTGGCATGGACTTTTCCTATTTGAAGGGGGGTATTTTGTTGAATCAAGCCAAGCTTATTTGGAAGACTTTGGAGGAGCTGGAGCTCTCAGATGTTAAACCAGTGATTAGGCCTCTTACTCCTGGGATTCAATTAGTTCCGGCTTTGCACGCAGATATCTTGGAATTTAATAAGCTCGGAGTGAACTAAAGAAAATACACAGGTTTGCTAAATTATCTGGCGTGTTGGACTAGGCCGGATATTGCCGCAGCTTCCTCCATCCTATCTCAGTTCAATCAAAACCCGGGTTTATCTCATTGGAAGGAGGTTCTTCACGTTTGGAAATATCTCGCGGGGACATCTTCATTCTCTCTTGCTCTGAAGTCTGATTTGTCTGCACCGAACTTGCTACAGGTCTTTACCGATTTGACTTGGGCTGATGATCCGTGCAGTCGGAGGTCTCAAACTGGCTTTGTCATCTTCTGGAAGTCGTCGCCCATCCCTTGGAAGAGTCGCAAGCAGTCTAACATTACGCTCTTGTCTACGGAGGCCAAACTGAATGCTTTGACCAATGGTGCTCAGGAATCCATGTGGATTCAATCTATTATTAATGACCTCTGGAAGGGTTCTCAGATTCAGCAATCTACTTTCTACGTGGACAATAAGGGACTGGTCAACAAAATCAAGCACTTTGGATCCAATTCCAAAACCAATTACATCAACATGAAAATGAAATGGCTGAGGGAGCAATCAAGCTCCAAGGCTATTCACGTGAAACTCATAGTCACCAATAAAATGGTCGCCGATTCTCTTACAAAGGCGGCGGATAAACAAGCCCTTCAACTTTTGACCTCCAGGTGCTTCTAGGCCTACATCGCACCAAATTATGGGGGGGTGTTGGAATAAATTGCCTCTTTCTTTATTGGCTCTTTCTTTAGTATTCATTTCTTTCATTTCTTTATTATTTTCTTTCCTCCTTATTATTTTATCATCTTCTTCATTATCTTTTTTCTTATTATCTATTCTTTCTCAGGTGCTTACTTTTCCCTGAGTCCGCGCTACACTACTTCAGCGTATGCATATTCATCATGATCATACGAGTCTAAGTCTTGTTCTACTCTCCGCAATCACTGTGGTCCCTTTCAATCGTCAACCTTCTTTCTCATTTCTTTGAACCATCCTCAAGATTCAGCATTTGCGACAAGGATTAGATCAATCGGAAGGTTCTGACCACCCGCGGTTTACTTGGATAATTTGGTGCGATTACCTACTGCAACTTCTGTAGCTCAGGACTATCCTAATCTTCTCTTCTCTGTCCTTTTGTCTCTAAAGTTTATTGTCTTTCTTAGCTTGTATTGTGGTTGTCTCATAAGTCTTCTTTATCTCAAAGTGCCTCTGAATCCCCTCATTTTCATCAGCTTGGGTATGACCATCTCCAACTCTAGTTGTGTTCTAGTGATAAAATTTCTAACCACTTTGTTCAGTTTTCTGGTTTCATGTCAATCAATATTTTATTGAAAAGGAAATAGTCACACTTTTCAACAAACCTTCCCTGAAATTTCCAGTCAACTGCCTTGAATCAGTCTCAATTGTCAACAAAACTTGCACCTTGTTCCCCTCACCTTGGCCTTCCATCCCATTTCCTTCCAGTCCATCCCCTTCCACTCCACCTCCTTCTGTTCCAACCCTTTCCTCCCATCCAGTTCCATTTCCTTCTTCTGTTCCATTTCTTTCAGTCCCTCCTCCTTGTTCCTTTCTTTTCTCCCCTTCCACCTCCACTTGTTCCTCTCTTTCCTCCTTGGTTATGGTTGCAACTTGCCCTTCACCTTGCACCTTGTTTTGCAACTCAGGATTCATCTGGCTCTCTTGGTACTTGGTCAACGGCCCAAAATATGGTGGTGGTGGGGGCGGTGAATTAGTTGTATATCTCCTAAATCTTGGCAATAATAAAAGACAAAAGTTAAAATATATTATTTTCATTTTTCATTGTAGTCAGTCTCTAGCCTTACTTACCTGGGTTTTGGATACCTAAGAACTTGATCTCTGGCACTGGTGGTATATGGTAGTTTACTCATGGCGCAGACCTCTGACTTTGCACTTCACTCATGGATGCCACTGTGGTATTGACCACTGGATTTCTATTTAAGGGAAAGGTGAAAGCAACCTTACAAAGGCAGAATTGTTTGCATTTGCCTTGGAGACCTTGCACAGCAGTACTAGGGACACATCTCTCATTTTGGCAAATGCAGTTTTTTCAATTACAAGATGATGATGACAACATATTTAAATTACAAATTTATTTCAAAGCAATGAAGTATAGTAGTATTAAGGGTATACAGTAACTAAAACAACTTTTGGAATCAATGGGAAAATCATCTGAACGCTTTCAGGAGCTTGCAGCTTTATACCCGGGCAACTTTCATGTTTCAAGCTTAAGTTTTATTGTCTTCTTCACTTCAACATATCCTTTCATCAGCAACATCTACCTAAGTCCATAAGCTTAACATAAACAAAGCACAACATCACTGGTGCCTTCTGCTTACCTCCTCTGGCTTGTGTAATGACCTTCCAATCTCAGGGGCTGACTCAGTATATACTTTCAAATCTTGCAGTTAACTCTACTCTGGTCAACCATCCATTCAATCTTTGATCTTCCACCCTGGGTATCATCAACCCTTTGACTTCCATTCTTGGTCATGAACTCACACTAGTTTTCCCCCATGCCTAGATAGCCACACCAACTGTATAGTTTGCAAATGGACTAGTCTCTTACCCTGCATAAACTACATCTTCACATTTGCATTGTTTCACATGTCATTCCTTCCTGTCCCATGCGTTATTTCCTTGTAAAATCAGATTCTATTGTCTCTCACCTATGCTACAACCTCAGAAAAAAATGTACTTTTATTTCATTTCCCATCCTTTTCATGTCATTCATTGCCTCATTGCCTCCTAGCTGTAGCTAGCCATCTATTAGGCTGTATCTAGTCACCTTCAGATTACCCTATGAAGGCATGTTGTCTGCCTGAATATTTTCTCCTCAGTTAGTTAATTTAATACATTCTTGCATCTTGAAAAATCCAGTCATCACATTGGGCTTGGCTTTTGTTTCCCTTCCATTGGAACATTTCTCCCCCACTTGTTGTTTGTTGAGCCACTCAATCATAAATTTTGCACTTTTCAGTTAGCCCCGCTACCTCACACTTGCCTTTGCACTCAGACTCTCCATTTGTGCTCACAATCATCTAAGATTTCCCTATAGTACGTGTGGTGGTTGTGTGAAACCCTAGATCTGGACAGACTGCCTATACTATCCACCCTGGGGTCTCAAATGCATATAGTGTTGCCCAGACCTTCAGGCAAAGATCTGGGGGACCTTTCTGCCTCAATTTGAAAAACCTTTGGGGAATTAATTCATGTCAGAAATATTTTAAACAGCCAATTAAAAACACAATCACATATGTTCAAAATGGATAACTCCATCAACCCTGGATTGTCATTATATCTTGAAGGGGCTGAAACTCAATTGCCACAATTTTAAATACCTTGAATCTGTGTCTGCCCTTTTCCAAGAGAAAAAATGAAGTTTTATTTTTTTGCAATTATATCTACCTGTAAAAATGTTAAGAGAAATTTCAAGAAAAGTGATAGGTTCACACTAAACCAACCAAATTCCACTCATAAAACCTTTTGGATCATTCATCATTTGGAAAGAAATTGAACCAGGTTTTTTGAAGGTTAGCAGCTAGAAATTTTGAATAGTTGAATGGTGAAAAATTTCATTTGAAAAATTTAGCAATAATGTAGTCTAAAAAAATCCTGTTCAAGATATTTCCAAATTTATTCAGTACAAAAATAGATGCTTCAGTGTTAATGAAAAAACAAAAAAAAAACAGATTACACTCCATCATGAAAATATATTGGACCAAGAAATCTGCAGGTAAATCAGGAGTTGAGGTACATAATCAAAGCTTTCAAATTCCCCTCAATCCATTGGTTTTCTACAATGTTATCACCAAACAGGAATATCAGCAAGGGTAACAAAAATTGGAAAGAAATGATAGATTGTTTTTATCTTCATGAATCACTGATTATTTTGATCCACTTCTTTTGTGGGGTTTGTGAAGTTAATGATTCAGCTTTACATAGTAGGCCAAGAAGATTAACCATAATAAAAAATATATATCATTTTTTAATTTGAAAGCAAGGTTCTTTTTTAAGAAGTTCAGCTACAATGATGATTTCAGTGTGTAGTTAAATCATGCTCTTCTTGGATCAATTGTTCAGAAAATCAATTTTGACAGTCCTGAAAACAATTGAAGATCACAAAAAAGAGTGATGGCTCTATTGATTATCAACCAAAAACATGGGCAAAAAGCCCCTGAAAGATTTTTAAAATTTGAGGGATATCCTTGTAGTATGAACAAAGTAGCTAATTAGACTCTGGGTATCATTGTTTTTTTTTGTTTGAAATAATAAGCTTATGAGAAACTCTTTCAAAGATTGAAGCCTCAGTTATATATTCTTGCAATACTGGTGTTTTTATCAAATTGATGATGCATATACAGGCTCCTCCTTGTGAGTAAATTAGGTCAAAGAACAAGTTTGAAAACAGGATATAAAGGGGTTTTTTTTTCTGAAATGAATAGGGACACAGCTGGAGTGGTGTTGTGTTGGGAATTTCAAGGTCCAGATTTGCAGCAGTCAAATTCTCCCAAGATTGATTGATTTAGTCAATCTCAAATTCTTTTTTTTTTTTGGGAAAATACTGGAAACTCTATAATGGATTTCCAAGGATGAAAAAAAAATTCTTAAAAAAAAAAAATTGGTATGATCTATATCAAACTGATTTTTTTTTTTTGATCATGAATCACCAAGATATATTAGAAACTTCAGAGAAACCTTAAGTGATGATTGAAACTTGATTCAAGCATGAATAAATATTAAATATCCCATTGGTTATAGAGTATTTCAACAGAACTGGTAGTTTGGGTGCTTGGGAGTTATTTGGATAGATTGCCTGAATTAGGACAGAGTTACTACCCAGTGGTAACCAAGTTGAAAGAATTTTATGGGGTGGCCCCCATGCTAGCGTGTGCCACCATTTTTCCCCTGGTGATCGGAGAGTTTCAAGTTTTTGAATTTGATCGAAGTAAGCATCTTTGAGATTTCGGAGGGTATCTTACAGAGTACTTTGATGCAAGTAGGGAATCTTGAGGTTTTTAAATCTCTTGTTTTCTTCTGAGATAATCAGGTTGGTCGTCAAATGCTGGATGTAAGTAAGTATTTAAGATCTGGTGGTTCTAATGTACGATTCGATAGTTGACTAGTTCACTCTACGCCATCTGAAACAGTCGTTATGAGTTGAGTCATCGATCTGAGGATACATCCGTAGTGGGGGATCTGTCATTGGCTGACCTTCACTAGATGACCCTCGACGGGCTGAGTCTGGGTCTGAGTCTGAGTCTGGGGGGTCTAGTTGGTCTAGCTGGGTCTGCGTGACAGGTGCTGGGGGGGGGGGGGGGCCATGCCTGCCCGGTTGTCGGCCATCAGTTTGCTGCCCGTCCTCCCGATCGGCGTTCGGTCTGGGTTGACGTCAGTTGATCATCCATCGTACAGCTCTCGACTCGATCAGACCACTTCCTCTCGAGCCATCCTCCTCGTCCTCGTCCACGTCCCAAGTTCGCCAGTGGTCGGCTCATCGAGGTCTCTGGATCGACGAGACGTTGATCAGGATCATCAGCTATTGACCTACCAGCCGCTGCAGCCATCTCCACCCAACCGCCCCAGTCGGCCCCGCCAAGCTGAACTTCCAAGACCAACCCCCCCTTGCGTGGTCGAGCGGCCACCCACCGGGTCGACCGAACGCCCAACCGGTCCATCCTCGCCCTCTTCATCCGCCCTCCCCCTCCGCCGCGACGACGACCACCAGGCCGACTCATCACCTTCTCCCAGTCACCCCTCCACCCCCCTCTTCGTTCTCCTTCGCAACCTCATCCACCGTCTATCATCGACACCACCACCTTCACATGGATCCATCCCATCAACCCCCACCATCCTCAACTCCAGCTGGCCTCCACCATCATTCGATCGGCTCAAATCTCACCCTCAACCTGTAATCCTATCCTCACCCGTCCTTCGGATCTGACCTCCAACTGATACAGCACTTTCTTTCGTCATCTCAGTCCATCTAGATCCCATTATCATCTATCCCGAGAAGAATGGATCAAGGGTATCGCCAATCGATTCGTCTTCAGTCAGATATACCTCTACCTCTATCTATCGATGGCCATCCTATCTGTGTGTATTCCAACCTTTCTTTTTTGTCTTCATGAAGCTCTCGACGGCGCATCGGAAACAACTCGGTCGATCGTAACTGGCATCAATTCTTGACCCATCCAACGACCTACACTGGCGTCTCTCTCTCTCTCTCTCTCTCTCTCTCCGATCCTCGAACATTGACATCCTTCCGGTACATCTTAAGGACAGTTAACCACCGTAGTCCTCTCACTCCTATCGGAATGTCCCAGCCTATCCTTTTACATCCTGGAGATCGTCGTCAATCTAGCCATGATACTCGAAGTCGTCATCAGGCTCGTTGCGTTTGGAAAGGTGGGTTGTACCTAGTATCTAGTCAAGAACTAGAGGATGAGTTTCAGTCCACGTTTTCAGAGAGGTTTCTGCTGCCAAGAAGAAGAAAGAAAGGGGGAAAAAAAAAAATAAGGAGGAAGATTAAAAACGTGTGGAATTGACTTGCATCTTTGGCGGGGTGATGATGATTCTTAGCAATTTTGGAAATCGCCGTTCAATTGGCTAGATCTCATCATCACGATCTTCTGTTTGATCACCGTGATGGTGATATTCTTTCAAGGTTGTAAAGCGAAGAAGGAAGAAGTCTTTGATACGTTTCTGTTGGTCATTCGGAATGGGATCCAGTTCTTCAGATTGGCGTTGATGCTGAGGAGGTCGGTTTGACATCATTCTTCTCCATCTTCGCTCAAACGGGAAACGAACACTAGCTCCTGATCCAGAAATCCTGCTGCCATTCAATTTCGATCGATCAAAAAATCGACGCAGGAGTGGCAAGAACATCTTTACGACCATCCAGCCGATCGACTTGGAGGGAGCGATTCATCATACCGATGCCTCGGCTTTCTTCTTAGATCTCGAGGACGAAGAGGATTTAATCTCGAGGAGACCTTCGACCATAGCCTCAAGCCGTCAGCACTTCGGACTGACATCTACTTCGGACTCGGCTTCGGTTCCTTTCTTACAACATGCTGACCCAAGCGACGAGCACATTTAAGATAGTCTACTCCATTAGTCTTGCCATCTTTAATATCTTGATGCCTTCTCTGAACATTGAAACGAACTAAAATGTGTTATATCATGTTCTTCTTTTTTTTTTTTGATTAACTTGAGATTGATCTTCGTAGGCGTAGTAATGCGTCAATCATCTCGACTTTCAAACGTCGTTTGCATCTTCACCTCCCATCATTTTCATCCATTCTGTTTGCGAACACCAACCACTCATTGGTACCTTGTTCCAGGCCTCATGTTTAGATTTCCTTTTCCTTAATCCCTCCGTATTATTATCATAGTGCATACTATCATTTCACGTGTGCCTGCGCGCTTGCCCTAGCATTTTCCATCGCCGAGTTTGGAAATCTCGAAAGGTCATCTTCTCAATCGAGTTGATGTATCACTTGCATCGGCTCTAGCTCGTAAGGAGTGTTGCCTCTCTGAGCTCATGGTCGTGCTCACCGATCTGCACTTCCCCCGCAATCTCGCGAGCAGGCAGCTGTCTCAGCGGACTCTCTCGACTTGCGCTAGACTTGACCATCACGATCATCGATCCTTTCCAGTCTTGATTCTGAATATAAATTGCAGGTACCTACGCGTCTTGTCTGTCCGTCTTGAAAGCAACCGAATCGTTCCCGAGTTCTTCCCGAAGCTCTTGGGTCCGGATCTGTCGATCTCCTCTTTTCGAGTCGCCATCGGGACATCTTCCCCCTTCTGTCGTCCGCCTCCGGCCTCCGGTTCCCCTCTTAGCCTCCGGGAATACTCCGTCTACTCCATCCGGTCAAGGATCAATCGTCTGGCAAGTACTTACTATCCGTTCCAATAAAACCGTCCAGTTTTTTTCTTCTTCTTCTTCTCGTCATCCTTAGTCTTCAAGTTTTCAGATGTTTTTTTTTTTTTTTTTTTTTTTTTTTTTTTTTTTTTTTTTTTTGTTGTTGTTGTCGGTTACGATGTACTTATGCGTCCAATCGTCTCGAGCGATCGAGCTTGATTTCCTCAAGATTTTAATTTACATTATTTATTTATTTTTTTTTTTTGGTCCTCGTTTTTTTTTTTTTTTTTTTTTTTTTTTTTTTGACTATGTGTGACCCCTGCCCTAGGATGAAAAAAGAAAGTGAACAAGCCTCTTTTTTTTTTCTTTTTTTTTTTTTTTTTTAAAAAAAAAAAAGAAGAAGAAAACAAAGAGCTGTTGACTGTTTATAAGATTTTTTTTCGTCTTGAAATTTTTTTGGAGGTTCTTGGTCCACGGCTACCTTTTCGATCGACATGATTTTATTTTGGCTGGTTGAATCGAGTACAGAAAAAAAAAGGGGGGGGGGGTTGAAAGAAGGATGCGATCAGGAATTGACGTTTCAAACGAGAACAAAGTATGTATTCTTGTCTTAGATTACAGACAAATCAGTAAACATCATAAGTCATTTCTTGTAAACGAAAAAAAAGAACAAAACCAGAAAATTGAAAGAATACAAAAGAGGGGATTGAGAGACGTAAAAGTAAGTTGGAATCATAATGATTGATAATTAAAACATTCTTCTTGAGGATATGCAAGAGCTAGGATCCTGAGTCATGCTCTTATTCATGGGTTCCATGTTCCCACATGCATTAAGAAACTTTTGAAAAATGTATGGAGCACTTTTGAGCAACTTCTGGAATGATTTCATGTTTGTGATAACTTCATGTCATGGGAAAGACCTTTTTGAGAGTTAGAATATGTTTGAATTTGGTCTTGATGATACTGACAGAAAAAGAAACTTGATTGGGTTGAGCGTGGGAGACAATTTGGGAAGGAGTTTGATTGTAGTCTCTCTTTTTTTTTGGGGGGGGGGGTTGAATCCTCCATTCTTGATACATTATCCTTCAAAATATTCTCACCAAAATTAATTGGTGGTTTTCCCATGATGAGAAAGTTTATTCAAAATGGTTCATGGATCCATTGGAGGAAATGTTGTATGATTGAGGGGGATGGTACCCTCTGATTGCTTTTTCTTACTATCCTTGTTTACTAACATGTAACATATCATTCCAAAGTTTTCCAAATCTCTGACAAGATCAAAAATGCTTTGACTTGCGTTTGTTTCAAGGTAGGAATCCTGAAATAAACCAATATATATATATATATATATGTATATGTATGATCAAAACAATAATCATAATAATCAAACAGTTCAGCCAAAATAAGAAAAAAAATGGATGAATTTCAAAGAGTGAAAGTGCAAGCAGGCTGATTCAGGGATTTAAAACTCAACTCATCAATGAAGATTATGTTCCTTCCTACATCAGTGACACAGTTGAGAACAGAACTGTGTTTATTTTTTTTTTTTTTTTTTTTTTTTTTTTTTTTTTTTTTTTTTTTTTTTTTTTTTTTTTTTTTTTTTTTTTTTTTTTAGGAGGGAGCTTTCATTCCACCTATCCAGCACTGGATCCATCATCTTTGGGGTGATTTCAAGTCTTCTAAGAAGCTTCTGGATAAAGTCAATCAAGATTTGGGAATTGAATTTACCCTTGATGTGACCCATGAGACCTTTCAAACAAAACACTGGATTAGTTTCAAGATGCATCAAGTCTGATCCAACAATTTAATGTCCAATTTTAGTCCTTCCATGTCTGTTTATAAATCATTTTTTCAAACTTGAGTATAACCAACGATTCTGAAAACTCAACAGTCAAAAATCCCAAAGCCTTTGAAAAGCTCCACTAGTAATTATTTCCTTTTTTTTTGGTCAAGGACTTTCTGTTTGATAAGGGTTTTGATTTGGCCAGCAATGGTTTGATGCAGTTTTCTTGCATGACTGATTTCATATTTGGTGTTGTTCTTGTTTCCTTGATATTTTTGAAGGTTTCTTGGTAAATTTTGGTTTGATCTGAGGTGGAAATAAGCCTCTTGAATGGCTATGGAATGGGCCTTGATTAATTCTTGATACTTCCTTTCTTCATCTTTACAAGCCTTTGGGATTTTCCCATAGTCAATTTGTTTTAAAATGGCTACCCTGGGGAAAAGATACCACCCCAACCAAAAAAAATGGAATTGGAATTGATAATATGAATAAGATTGAAGAGAAATGAAAATGGGAAAAGAAAGATTGAAATGACTTGAGGAGTTGAAGGGGAGAGAGAATTGAGATTACTTACAATGAAAATTTGGTTGCTTTCTGATGAGGTGGTTGATTGGCTCATGGTGTGAGTAAAGGCCTGCAGTCTAGAATCTGCTTTGAGAAAAAACTGGAAAGGAAAACTGGTTCAGGTCAATTTGATTTGGTGAAATTTTGTTTCCCTTGGTCATCTAATTTTTTGCCTACACTTCCCAACCTTTTCATGACAGTTTTTTTCAGACAGACATCAAAAAAAAAAAAAAAAACTCTGGAAGTTATGATTGGAACCTGTAGTATTGAAACAGAGCCTTATAAGCTCTCAATAAAAATCTCAGTATAAATGGGACACATCATATTCTTTCAACAACTTTAGTCCATGTAGTCAGTCCAACTGAAGTTCTGGATCCCCAATTTGCATAGAGAAGAGGACAGGGGCAGGTAGGGGTGTAATATTGAAGCTTATAAAATTTTCTGAATTCCAGGGTGTTTATTGGTTTCAACCCACCCCTGTTTTGTGAGAACAAAACTGGACCAGGTGTCAGCAGGCTAGGATGGGCCAGATATGATCTGAGTCTTATTGGGCCCAAACCCAATGTAGGCCCAAATTTCCAGGTCCTCTTGTGGGTTTTGGCTGGTTAGTGGGTCCCCATTTTTTTTAAAAAAAATTGGAAGCTCATTGCTGAAAATTCAATTAGCCAATCAAGATTCTGGAGAAAGGAGAAAAAAATTTGAGTCATGAATATATGGTGGTATGAGGGGAAAAAAACAATTTTTTTTCAATGATGGAGAGTAAAGCTAACAAAAGTTAGTATTCATTTATCAATCCAATATTGAAGAAAAATCAGGGCTCAAGAGCCTTGGGAGCTATTTATTGTTTAAATTCATTCAAAACATGAAAGATTGTAGAAAATTTCTAAAAAATTATAAATTAAAATGAGTTATTAAGGAATTATCATGTTTATGGATTTGAATAGTCAAAATTAAATAGGGAAAGCAGATTTAATCTTGATTTTTTTTTTAAAATTGATAATAGTAGGAGATAGAGGAAGTATTAGAATGAGAGGATGATATTTAAAAAGAAGAAGTGGAGGGTGGGTCAATGAATTTGATTTAATGAATATTGATTAAAAAAGAGTTGAGGGAAGAATTGGAATGGAGATGAGAAAATCAAAGGGAAAAAATGAGAGGTAGAAAGGGAAGTAATGGAATAAAATAAACAGAACTAAAATGGATCCATTCAGTTTTCACAGGAACTAATGACAGGAGTTGTTTAGAGATGTTGAGACAAAGCAATATTTAGTTGAAAAAAGCTCAAAATTCCAACATTGTGGAATGTGAGAAATTTATATTGATGAGCCTAATTAAGAGAAATGATGGGAAATATTATATCACCAAGATGAGCAGATATGATGGACTCAGAGGTGAATTTGGGTTAGAATTTACCAGGGAAAAATAAGGATTGTTTAGTTGAGATTAATAAAAATTACATACTATCACCAGGGAAGAATGGGGGAAAATTCTAGCATGTGCCAACCTGTAAAAATTTTTCAACTTGTTAACAACTGAGTTTTAACTCTTTCCTAATCCAGGAAATCTATTCAAATAACTCCCAAATACCTTAACCAAAACTTCTGTTGAAATATTCTATAACAAATCTGAAATCAAATATTATTCATTCTCAAAAATAGTTGCAATTATAACTTGAGTCTTCTTTGGAATTTCTAAGAAATTTTGGTGATGTATAATCAAAAAATCAGTTTGATATAGATTATACCAATTTTTGTTTAATTTTTTTCCTTCTTGTAAATTTGTTATAAAATGGGTAATGTTAAATTCACAACTCATTTGAGTTGTCTACACAACTCAAATGGGCCATGTGGCATGATACACCACTCAAATGGGCTGTGTGGCATGCTACATGACACAAATGGGCCGTGTGGCATGCTAAATGACTCAAATGGGCCGTGTGGCACCCTAAAAAACTACAATAAAGTTGTGTAGCCTCCACATGACTTGACTGCAGTTGTGTAGCCCCACACATGATAGTCCAGTTTTTTGTGGCACCATGCACAACTACATTCAAGTTGTGTGGGGTTGTAGATAAATCAAATCTAGTTGTGTTCTGTGCCACACAAATAAAAGCATAGGAGGCCAAAAAAAAAAATAAACTAAAATAAACTAAATAAAAATACAAAAAAAAAAAAAAAACAGAAATCAACCAAAAAATCAAAAAATGTTGATTTTTTGGTTTAAAAAAAAATAAAATAAAATAAAATATTAAATAAAATAAAATATAAAATAAAATATAAAATAAAATAAAAATAAGTAAATTCTTGCACAACCCCAGGGGGGTTGCATACCCCTGTCAACAGGTCTAAATGGTTGTGTATGGGGGTAAAAAAATCAAAAATGCCCATTACGGGGGGTATATGCCCCACCAGGGGTTACACATGTTTGGAACAACCCTTTGGAGTAGTTTATGGGCCCCCAAGCATTGATTGGGTCATTTGGGGCCCTACACAACTCCCACAGGTTGTGTGGGGTGAAGGAAAAATGATGATATCTGAGGGATCAAAAACTAAGAAAGGGAGAGAAGAACACCAGAAATTAAAAAAAGGCGTAGAGGGCTGAGAAAAGATGCCAAGTATGAGAAACAGTAAAAAGAATACTACCACCATGAAAGGCTCAACAAGTATTCTTTGACCAAATGGATTCAGCAGAGGCAGAGAGGATGAGAGGACAAGACAATGGATGAGACCAGACAAAGACAAGTGTAGGTTTACAAAAAGAACCAATGATCCACCTCTGTGCGCAGTAGTACAAGAGGCCAGAGATTGAAATCAAGGATTGGAAAGAATCAGACAAGAGAAAAGAAAAGAAGGACAATGTTGTTCATACCAAACTGGATCAGAGGTTGAAGCGTTGCGGTAATTGATGAGGGTTTAGTTTTGAGGATTTCAGGAGATAGATGGGATAGGAAAGTAATGAGGAGAAGGAAGTGAATAGAAAGGGATAAGAGTAGGAGGCAGTTTGGAATGGATATGGATAGAAAGGACACAGCGGTATGTTTTTTAGTGAGCTGTCTGAATAGAATAGGTAGAAAGTCTAGTTAGAGAGATGATGATTGCTAATTCAGACAGTGTCTCTGGCCCGTTGAGAACAGGGATGGAAGTGAGGCAAGTCTGTGACATTCAGATGAACTCAGTCAAGACGCGCAGATGAGACTGTCATTTATCTTCAACATGGGGCCCTACAAGACTTCCTTAGGTTTTGTGGGGCCCTACACGACTCCCAAAAGACTGGGATTTGTGAATTTATCATCACCCTTATAAAATTTCAAGTATTTTCTCAAAAAAAAAAATTCAAATTTAAATAAATCAATCAATCTCAGGAGAATGTTACTGCTGCACAGCTGCACCTTGAAATTTGGAAAACAAACCCACTTCAGCTGGGTCCCTATTCATTTTTTAAAAAAAAGTCTATCCTTTTTTCATTTCAAACTTGTTCTTTTAACTAATATATTCACAAGGATGGGCCTGTATATGCATCACAACTTTTATAAAAATACCAGTATTGCAAGAATATTTAGTGAAGGCTCTAACTTTTGAAAGAGTCTTTCATAAGCTTATTATTTTCAACAAAAAATGATATTGAGAGCGTGATTAGCTATTTTATATATACTAAAAGAATATTCCCCAACTTTTAAAAAATTTTCATGGCCTTTTTACAGATGTTTTTGGTTGATAGTGAATAGAACCATCAATCTTGTTTCTTATTTTCCATCATGGGAAGGACTGTCAACATTGTATTTCTAAAAAATTGATCAAAGAAGTTCATGATAATGAAAGCATTATTGTAGCTGGACTTGTTAAAAAAGTATAATTTTTCAAATTAAAAATAAATAAATTTTTTATTGGTCACTCTTGTTGCCTTATTATGCAGAGCTAAATCATTAGCTTCAAAAAACACACAAAAGAAGTGGAAAAAAATAATCATTGAGTCAGTAAGATAAAAACAATCTATAGTTTATTTTCAATGTTTGTCCCCCTTTCTGTATTCCATTTTTGTGATACCATTGTAGAAAATCAATTTATTAGGAGAATTTTAAAGGTTTGATTATGTAACTTCCCCCCAAATTTCCCTGCAGCTTTCTTTGTTGGATATATTTAAATGAGGGGTTGAAATATGGTGTTGAGTTTTGTCATTGACTCCACAGCATCCGCTTTGTACTGAATAAATTTTGAAATTTCTTTCACAAGGTTTTTTTAGACTACAGTATTTCTAAATTTGTCAAATAGAATTTTTAACAATTCAACTTTTCAAACTTTCTGGCTGCTACCCTTCTTCAAAACTTGGGAAATTCCATTCCAACTGATGAATGGCCTAGAAGTTTTTATGACTGAAATTTTGTTGGTTTAGTACGCACCTATCACTTTTCCCAAAATTTCTTTTAACTTTTTTACAGGTAGATAAAATTCAGGCCAAAAAAATCCGTTTCTGCTCTCAAAAAAGGGGGGACACATATTGAAGGTGTTTTAAATTTTTGCAATTGAGTTGCAGCAGCTTCAAGATGAAATTAAAACCAGGTTTGATGAAATTATCCATTTTGAACATATGGGATTTGGTGTTGAATTGTCTTTTTAAACAATGCTCAATATGAATTAATTTCAAAATAATTTCAAAATCAAGACAGAAATTTCCCCCAGACCTTTTCCCAAAGGTTTGGGGGACACTATATTCATTTGGTTATTTTTAAAAAAATTATATGCATATAAATACTGTCCTTCTTCAAAATTCATAATATCAACCCTTGTAAGTTTGCTTCAACATTCCCCCTTGCCCTCACTGCTGCGTCTGTCATTGACTCCAGGATTACTGACTTGCATCTTTCCCTATTTGCCCCCAATAATCAAAGCTTCCAGTCATATTTCCTTTAGTTCTCTGGCTGATATTCCTGCCAAAGTCAATGACACATCATTGTTTTCCTCTTCTCCTGCGAATCCTCCTATGCTTTCCCGCTGGGATGGACCTCCTGTTTTTGGATTTGTTGTGGCTGATCCTACCAAGAAAGCTACTCATCCATCTTCATTGGGCGCTTCTACTACATCCAGTCCTAGCGGCGCTGGTTCAAAGGAATTGGGTTCCTGACTGCATTGTATCCTCCAGATAACCTACAAACCCTGATCTAAAACACTATCATCCAGGTGGATCCTCTTCTCATTCTCTCTCAGGTGTGCCTTGCTCAAAATAGCACCAAATCAGCCTCTTAAACAACCCACTGCTTGGACCCAGTTAATTCCTTGGTCACTGCAACCAACCTGGGTTTTTTGGCGCAAGAACTCCAGCTAGTGCCCCCCCTGCAAGCATTACCAAGCCTAGCAATATCCATATGTTGGAGGAAATCAAAGCCCATTTACAAGCCAATGCTGCTGCTTCTGCTAAGAAGAGCCCCCCCTTTCAAGTCTCCAGCCACAAGTATTGACCTTCAGTTTGTGCCACTCATCACCCAGGATGATAAGCATGTTATCAGATCCAGTTTTCCTTATTTACGTCACAACTGCTTGAAGGTTTTTGACCCAAGAGCCTGGTTGCATGTTGTGTGGTTTTTTCATGATTCCATATGCAAATTTTGGATTGCCTGAAAATTATTTAGCAAGCATCTGGTCTTTTCAATGCTAAAATTGAGTACTTTTTCAGTAAATCCAAATAACAGGATCAATTCAAAAACCAGTCTAAATGTTTTGGAATGATAGAATAAATTCAAGGCCCTATTATGGGGACAACCAGAATAATGAGTTTTCATAATGATGCTTCATTTTTTATTTTATGCCTTGTCAATATTTTTAATTTTATTTAATTTAAATTTGAAGCTAATTTCCTTTTTGAAACCTGGTATGCATGTGCGTTGTATCAGAATTAGAACTGAATTCAATTTTGGTTGGGAAAGAGTTACATTTTTTTTATGTTGGAGATATGGTTTTCTTAACCTGCAGTTACACCAGAGTTATTTATTTCAGTAACACCAACATTACAGGGGGGAACATGCTAGCATGTTCCTCTGTTTTCCCCCTGGTGTATCAGTTTCAAGAAAATTTTCCAGAGTTTTTTTTGTGCATGCCTGGCCAGCCAAAATGTCAAAATGGCTGGAAAGCCTGGGGAAAAAACTGGACACGTAAGGGCAAAATGGTTTGCTCAATTTTTCAAGTGAAAGGTCACCTGTATCAGTTTTCCTGTCCAGGTTTTGCTCAAACTGGACAGGAGACCGCACAGGCCTTCACACCACACCCCTCACATGGTTTGAGACCAGTCAAGCAAGCCTTGAGGCTTCAAGTTGTCCATGTCTCCCTTGAACTTCCACCCTCCTGACCTCATTGACTCACAAGAAAAGCATCTGAATCAAGCAAGAGGCTAACTTTGACAACCCATATCCCACCACCATCAATTGGTAAGTAAGTAAGTAATTATCTATCATCTGTTTATCAAACTGTCATAACCGCAGTTCTAACAATCATTCAACTAAATCAACTCAACCCTCCATCAGATTCAAATGCAGCTCAAGTCCAACTTCACTTACTCCTGTACATTCAACTGGATAGTACACCTGTACATCTCTCAGTCTTCACCTTCTCCTACCAGGTTCAACCAATCCCCCTATGGGATAACCTCTATGTTCATGAAAACCTTACCACTGTGTCATGTGATTCAGTCAACCTTCTCATGATCTCTCTTTCTCTCCATGGCTTGGTACATCATCCATCTCTCCTGAAACCAATCAGTATATGAGTCAGTACATATTACACTTAGTATATACGTAGTACATACTCTCCACTTTCTGCTCAGCCCATACCCCCAGTACTCCAGATCAGTACATGTCAAACCTTCCTGAATAGGCTCATCACCCAATGAGTCAACTACAGCCTCCAGCACAATCAGTCAACATGTAATACTGTGGGAACTCCAACCTGCAACACCAGCCACTCATCCCTCAAGGCCTCCTTCTCAGCTCTCACATATACTTGCCTCTCCTTCCCTCCTGGACTAATTCCCCCCAAAGAATTAGTATACTACTTCTTACTGGTTAGTCCCTCTGCCAGTAGGTGTCATCTCAGCACAAGACAACCTTCACCTAGCCTGCTTAGCTCATATCACCTTGTTGCTTCCTGGTGTTACTCTTATGGGATTCAACAACCCCTTATTCAACAACCTCCTCCTAAAATTCTCTATTCCATCCTTACATCTTCTCATCACTTGTAATCCTCTTCTCATCTTCTTCATTGCAATCCCAACAAATCAACCTTGAGTTACATGAGTAGTAGTGCCTGTGCCTTGAGCCCCTTGCAGGCCAGGGGAAGTTGTGACACAAACCCTCCAGTCAACAAAAAAAGCAGTTCAAGAGGATCAGAGCACCCCAGTTGAAGAAATTTATCATCAAAGAGAATGAATGGTTTTAAGGATGCAATCCATTTTCAAGACTGACCAAAATCAATTTTTTATACTCAATCCTTCCAACAAAAAAATCTTTTCTGCCAAAATTAACAGGCGGACAGAAAACCTGAAAATTCAGGACAAAAAAATTATAAGACTGGACAGCCTTTTTTTAAGGCAAGGCCATGTTTTTTTCATTGCTGGACATAAATAGTAAAAAGGAGGACATAGAAATTTAATATAGGACAAAAATTGGAAAAAATAAAATAAAATAGAGGACAGAAACTCAGAATTTGGACAAGAATTACAAAAAAAAGGTCAGTTTTCTTGAAACTGATAGTAATAGAGAATATAAAAGCTATAAAATCAGCAATTAGAAACCTTCCATTTTTTTTGGCATGCCTATTTTCACTCTAATAATTACTTATGGGACACCCCTTCGTTGGAATGTGAACTCCACATGCCAATACATTTGGTGTGAAAAATTACACACACCACTCTTTTTGGCATGCACAGTCCTACACACCAATTATTTGGAATGAACATTTCCACACACAAATGACTTTTTTTGCACAGTTCCACAAACCAATGATTTGGTGTGCACAGTTCCTTACACCAATTATTTGATGTGCACTGTTCCACACACCAACAATTTGGTGTGCACAGTTCCACACAACAAATTATGGAATATATATACATACAGAAAAAATGGTAGCTCTAAGACCAAAAATTGCACCCCAATCAAAAGTGTCCAAATATGCCTGATTTCATCCAAAATTCCAAAGAATTGCTGGCCAGAAATCCTCAAATCATGCTGTCTCAGAGTCAATGAAAGTTCCCAAAAGGGGAATTCTCTTTCTCCATGGGAAATCATGCACAGGCACTGCATTCCAACAACTTACTTCAAAACTCTGGGAATCTTGGTTGTTTATCTCAATAAGCTTTTGATGAAAGGGAAGAAATTCCATCAAAAATGAATTGAAGGCAATCTTGTTGGGTATAGCCCTGACTATGGGTCATACCAGATCCTTCAGTCAAGTGGTGCTTCAATCTTGTCAAAACATGTAAAATTTGACCTCACCCCTCTGGCACACCTTGGAACCCCAAGCCCATTGGATTTCAAGTTTACAGTTGAAAAACTCAAACTTACCAATCAAGACCAGGAAATACATGTGCCACCTGTTACAGCCTTTGATTTCAACAAATATTGAGAAAATTCAAACAAACAATTCTCATCCAACAAGGACTCTGAAGACCAAGCATAGCCTTAATTTCAAGTGAGACCAGAAGAATGAAGAGAAAAACTTAAGATAGAAAGATGAAATGACACAAAGGAGAAAAGGTAATATTCTTACTTGAGATTTGATTAAAATTTAAAAATAATTATGAAGCAGAAAAAGAGATAATGAATCTGAGAAACAGCTGGGACAAGCTTAAAATAAATAGTTCAAAACATAAGTTAAATGATACAGAAAACAAGGAAAATAGATCTCACAACTCAAAAGTATGAAAAATGGCAATGCTAAATTGGCAACCCTATGTGGCTTGTTCACAACCCAAATTAGGTTTTTTGGTGCAGTTTTTGACCAATTTAAGTTGTGAACGGACGCTCCTGACCTGTCTCAGTCATGGAAGGCCACTCACAACTCATTTTAGCCGTGAAGGGCCATTCACAACCCATTTGCAGTGAGAAAAAAAAAGAAAAGGGAAAAGAAAAAAAATTAAAAATAAATAGAAATAATTAAATAATTAAATAATTAATTAATTGAATAAATAAAAAATTGAATAAATAAAAAGTTGAACAAACAAAAACAAAACAAAACAAAACAAAAACACCAAAAAATGTAAAAATGTAAAACAATCAAAAAATTGGAAAAAAAATTGTAAAAAAAATAAAAGATTAAATTTAAATTATAAAAATTTCACCACTCTGGGGCCATGAATGCGCATCCCATATAAATAAACAATGAAAAATTCTATGGACCAGAACCCAAGTAAAAACCCAAAAATCAAATAAACAATTAAAGCCTATGGACCAGACCTAAAGTAAAAATGCCAAAAAATACAAGGTCAACTTGTGTCAAGCTGATCCAATAAGGTGGACTTGTATCAAGCCCACCTCAATGGAATAGCCCTAAAGTAAAAGGGTGATTATAAATTCACAACCCCCAGTTGTGTGGGAGTTGTTTAGGGACCTAAATTGCCCATTTGACCTGTGGGGGCCCATACAAGACTCCAAAGGGTTGTTACAAACATGTGCAACACTGACCATAAAATAACCCCAGTCTCTCTGCTATAGCCAATGTCTGATTTAGTCTACCTGGTACTGAATTAATATTTAGTCCTAGTGATGGTACACAGAAATCCTGAATGAAATCATTTGCTGTTACAATGAATCTTACATGATTTTCAACAGGAATGAGTAGTCTGTTATCTACATCTAGAATTCTTAGTTCACCTTTTTCTAGATAAGCATCTGGTACCATTTAAAAATAAAACTCAATGGATTCCCCATTGTTGTTAGTAAAATCACTTAGCTTGTGAGATCAAAATCATTGACTCCCTGTTACCTTTACTTTTAGCATTGGGCTAATTACTTCATCCATCAGATAAATAAGCTTAAAACTTGTAAAAGAAATTTCCACTAGAATTAGTACTGGTTTAATTGTTCAAATCAGCTCAATCAGTGTCCCATGTGTCTGGTACTTTTGTACAATTGCCTGTTGCTCTGAATGAAAAATCACTAGAATTTATCCTTGTACTCAAAATACTAGAAACAAAATGAGAACCAGATAAAAAAAATCAAATCATGCAGAATAATAATCCCTTCATGAGTTGGAATTGCACTATCTTAAAAACCAGTAGTTGTGTGGCATGTAAAACAACTACATTTGAGTTGTGCACAACCCTACAAAGAATTGAATGTAGTCATGTGTGGTGCCACACAAAACCAAACCATTGTTTGGGGTCTACATGACTAAAATTGAGTCATGTAGGGGCTACATAACTAAAATTGAGTTTTTTAGGGGCTAAACAACTTGATTGTAGTTGTTTAGCATGCCACACAGCACATTTGAGTTGTGGTCATGAATTTAACACTTCCCAAAGTAAAAAAACCAAAAAAGACTTCTATCAAGTCCACCTTAATTGACAGGCCCTAAAGCAAAAACACCAAAAAGTAAACCAAGTTCAACTTGTGACTTGTATCAATCCCAACTCAATGGACTAGCCCTAAAGTAAAAACACCAGAAAAGAATTCTACCAAGTCCAACTTTTTGGAGTTTTTAATACAGGCCCTAAAGTAAAAACACCAAAAAAAAAACTTCAACTTGTGTTAAGCTGATCCCATCACAAGAATGAAAAATACTCCTTATGATGGGATCAGCAAAACACAAGTTGAAATGACTTTCCAATAAAATCCCATTCAAAAAACTCAACATAATGATTTTAACTCAAAAAACTCAACATAATGATGCTCAAAATGTGATAACCCTTTATATTAATAGAATTAAAAGATCAGAAACAGAAACCAAACCCACATGATGAAATTAACATTATGTTTATAACTTAGAATAAAAATTAAGTTTATCCTTTAGATGATAAACCCAAACAGAAGCTTTTTTAGAAGTCAAAGAAGCAGTTTTGGAAAAAATGGGCAGGATTGGAATCATTTCTCCCCCTAGTACAAGATGAACCCAGTGATTATTGTTGGAAAAGAAAATGAATATAGAATCTGATTGATCTTTGACACCCATTTTAATATGAGTATAAGTACAACATGAATCCAATGAAATTAAAAATATTGATCTTCCATAAGTATCAGCTATTAATTGGCCCATTTCAAGCCTTGCAAGCCATTTTGAAGACAGAATATTTTCATTGATGTCATTAACATCAAGTCTTTGTTCTATCTTTTCAACTTCTTTAATGCCACCAAGGATCTTAGAATAGCATTTCTTATTTTTCCTCAATGTTTCAATTGTTTCCTTTTGAACTTTGAACCATCAATGCTCATTGCACCCAAGTGATTTTGCAATGACTCTAAATCCACAATTCCCATTACCAAAAGAATCATCAACCTCCCCCAAAAAATTATGTAAGTTCTCAGGTAATTGATTGAGGTAATTCACTTTTGAGTCCTACAATCAAAAATTACTTAGCCAAAATTTTAATCTCATTAAAGAAATTGACATTCACCAAAGATGAGCTTCTGTTTGACTCCTCCATTTCTTCTTCTTCCTTGGAAAAGGATTCTGATTCCAAATGAAGGGAGCCTAATTCAATTTCAGTCTCTTCCTCTGAAATATGAAATTCAGATGAAGAGCTTCTGTCAATCCTATAATTGGTACCCTTGAAAAAAAACCAAAAGGACAACTTAAATTATGTGACAAGTGAGTGATGTGTACAATTTTTGAAAAGTCTTTGGTTTGCCAATAGGCAGAATGCAGTTTCCAAGTTTGCAGAATGCAGTTTCAAATTTATTTTTTTGGTCCAATAATAGTCCCACATAGTATGCTACATCCCAAAATTTGGGTTGACAGCACTCAAATGTGGTCCAGGGGTCCCTAGGTACCCCAATTCCACCCTCAAATTTCCAATTTGGGGCTATTTTGCCCCAAATGGGCCAGGAAAACAGGCACAACCCCCACTCACAACTCATGAATCCCCCCAGGGGTTGGAAACCCCCAATTGCAACCCTTTGAGATTTGTGAATCCCCAATCAAAACTTGAAAGGGGTGTTGGTTTGAAATGCGCAAGTTGTGAGCAACTTTGCTTGCTCCTTGTTGAGTTGTTATTTGCTGTTCATAACACATATGGGTTTTGAATGGCATTTCATGCCTGTTTGCAGCCCTGGGGTCATGAATTTAACATTTCCCTATAAACAATTACTGATCAATCTTGATGAATGAGCAAGTTGGTATGGATTGGGAGATTTTATTCTTGAGGAGGATTGATTGAGATTGTAAAGATTAGTAGGGGTTGAGATGTTGAAGATTGATGTAAGATTGACAAGCAATGAATATTGGAAGCAAGAAAGGTTGATGAGAAGGGTGATAAGGAAATGGGTGAATTGAGGATTACAGAGAAGTATTTAGGAAGAGGAAAATTGTGAGATGGGAGAATGAAGGATTTGTGAAGGGAAAATTGAGTAGCCAAGAAAGGGGAGAGTTACCAGTAGTCTGGATGGTTGACCTTGTCAGGTGGAGCCAAGGTGCCTGATGAGCTGAAACCATGGGGTTGTGCAGAGCATGGTTGGGGTAGATTTTGATTCAAGGTAGTTGCCCTGAGATCTGGGTCAGTGATTGGTCCACACTGCCATGTCTAGGAGGGAGATTGAAGTAATCTGGAGGTTAGGTGCATTATTGAAGTTTTGATAGCCAAATTTTTCAAGGAGTCTGCAAGCATTTTTGCTGGAGAGGATAAGGGTTTAAAGGAGCTTGAATTCATTCTTCTTTTCCTGTAGCCACTTGGTCTGGATTTCAAGTTTCTTCAGGGTGTTTTGATGAGAGTCCTGGTTGAATAGATTTTGAACAGCTTTATGGTTGATGAAGGCGCAGTGAGTTAGTTTTAAGGTGGTTTTGAGATCAAGAGTGAGAGGCTTCAGAAAGATTTCTTCTTGGTTATCCAATACAATTGACTTTAGTTCTACTTTTTTTGATGATAGAAAAATCAAGGGTTTTAATTTTCTATGCCAGGAAACAGTGCACCCATAACCCAGGATGAAAAATTCAGAATTGCTTTTCCTGCCAATGGGATTGTCCCTGCCATCCAAGTTTCTGAATCTTTGGAAAAGTATTTGAAATTTGATGAGGTAAGGTTTAGGGAAAAGTTTTTGCTAGTGTTGATTTATCTTCATAAAGGTTTTTCCTGTTCCCATTTTGTCATTCCTGCAAAGTTGTTGAATCAAGAGAGACAGGAGAAATCATTCAATGAGTCAGGTTGTGTTTGAATAGTAATGAAGTTTAGGTAGCCAGTAGCCAATCAGAAATTGATTCCAAGTTGAAGGAATTTTAAATTTTCCTCATCAGAGGCAGGAAGAATTTTTACATTTGGGTTCATAGGAGCGCCAATGGTTTTGGATTTTCTGAGGCCCAGTTCTTCCAGAGCTATGTCAATGTGCTTGGTGGAAAATTTGTTTCCATTCTTGAAAATGTAATTGCCTAAGATCTTAGCCATTTTCCCTTTGTGAGAGATTTTTAAGCAAGATTTTAATTTTGATATGAATAAATGGGAATTTTTTATGATGAGAAGATCATCTACATAGAAAAATACATATAGCTTATTGGAGTGATTTATATACAAAAAGGCTGGATTGGCCTTGGATTGTGTGAGATTTTCAGATAGAAGCCAATGCTTAAGCATATTGCACCAGCTTTTGGGGGCTTGCTTCAGGCTGTGGAGGAACTTCTTCAGTCTGAGGTAGGGAAATTTGAAGTTTTAGCAATTGTGGAATTTGATGTATTTTTCTTTGTCCCAGGAAGCATGTAGAAAGGTGTATTCTATGTCCATTTGGACAAAATTCAATTTTTGATAAAGGGAGTAAACAAGAATGGTTTTCAGAGTTGTTATTGGACCAGTGGGAGCATAATTTTCTGGATATTCCAGGAATTCCAATTGCTTGAAGCCATGGACTCAGAGATTTGACTTGTAGGTGAATCCATTTCTTCTAGGATTGCTCTTAATTTGGTATACCTAGGTGGTAGTTAGATCTTGTTTGCCAAGAGGGATCAAATAAAAACCTTCCAAAACTTCAAATTTTTGATTCCATCAGTTTTGAACTTCATTGCATTGAGCCAGTTAAGTTTCTCTTGAGAAATTATGATTTTGGAGTAGATTTTTGGAACAGTGAGGGCAAGGAATACATCATGAGTAGGAGTCCTGAGAATGATCCTATCACATAGATTTCAAGGAGAATTATCTATCAGTTTATGTGCTATCTCTTCTTGATTGGATACAGAAGATTATTGATCCAAGGTGTTAGAAGATGGAGAAAGTGATTGATTTTCAGAGGTTTGGTTAGAGAGATTAGATAGGGAGCAATTGGGAGACTGGTTTAGATGAGGGTTAGGAGGCATAGAATTGGGGATAGATGATTGATATGAATATAGGGAATTGGAGGAATTCAATAGGTCAGTGAGCTTATCATTGATAGAAAGGAGAGGATCAAAAAGAGACTCAGAGGATTGGGATTGGGAAGTAGAAAGAGAAGTGTTTTTGAAAATTTAATTCACAAACCTACACAACCCATAAACAACTCAAACTGGTTTGTGCGGCACATTTCACAACTAATTTGAGTTGTTTATGGCTCCCCATGACCCACATAGTTGTGAACGGCCCTTCACAACTTGGATGGGTTGGGATCCAGGCCACACAACCCATTTTGTGTTGTGGCATGCCGTTCACAACTGGTTCAAAACTCCAGGGTTGTGAGTAAACAAAAAAAAACTTAAAATCAAAATGAATTGAAATAAATACAAATAAATGAAAAATTGAACAAAAAAACATAAAAAAAATTATAATAAACTCAAAGAAATTGAAAAAACAATTGGAAAAATTAGAAAAAAATTCAAAAAATTCAAAACCTCCAGGGCCATGAATGCACATTCATGTCCCTATGAATAAATAAAAGGGTGATGTTAAATTCACGGCTCCAACCACTTGGTAGTTGTGTAGGGCCCTACACAGCTCAAATGAGCCATGGGGGCCCAAAGAAAACTACAAAGGGCCATTTAAAACACGCGCAACCCCCAGGGGGTTGAGTAGGAGCCATGTAACCCCCAGAAGTTGTGCCAGAATTTTGGGCACCCCCTGGACCACACTTGGGTTCTGTCAACCCAAATTTGGGATTAATGCATACTTTGTGGGACTGTTGCTCCACACCTAAAAATCCCAAAGAGAAATTAAAGTGAAACCAAAGTGAAATTAAAGTGAAAACTGAAATCATAAATCATATAAAATTCTCAAAAAAATTCTTTCTCAACTCAAAAGTGAGCAAACTTTGTTTGTTCAATAGAAAGTTGGATTGAATACTGAAGTATACCATTGCATTTTTTTGCATGGGAACAGTGGCAAGCCCTCCTTCTTCTGACATGGCTTTGTGGAAGGTCTACATTGATAGTGCCATCAACAAAGCTTTGGAAAAAGAAAAAAAGGATTTGTGTAATGAAACATTGGAAGCCCCAATTGCATCCTCATCAAGGGTGACAATTGAGGAACAAAATGTTTCACAAATGGACATGACTGCTGGTGGTGAGTAACATTTTATGTTACTGTTCTTTGCCGTATTTAATTCAATTGAAACTGATGGAGTGCATGCCATCAATATAACTATGTAACTATGGAGGATCCACTTGAACCACCTCCCTTGAGAGCTTTTCCTACTAGGGAAGAGGCACAAAACTATTGTCAAACATGGGAAATTAAGCATGGTTACGCTTTAACAGTTTTCAACTCAAAGCTTGACCAATATGTGGATTTAGCCTGTGATAGACATGGTTCCTATTCAGGAAATCTTCTTACCAAATGGTCTAGACAAACTCACACAAGCAAGGTTGAGTGCAAGTTTTTAATCCATGAAAGTTGCACAAAGGCAGATCCCTTGTGGCGCCTCTCCTACAAAGAAACCCAACATAACCATCAACCATCTGAAAATCCCTCTGTGCATCCTCAACTGAGGAGAATCTTGGGGGTGGCCTTAGACAATCTAATAGAAGGCATGAATGATGGGCTCAATACGTTAAAAATTAAGAGAAAATTGAGCAAGATTGATGGGGGGGATCATGTTGATGACCAAACAATCTATAACACTGAGCAGAAGGTAACGCTTTCAGAACTAAAGTGAAAAAGTGTTATGGAGGTACTCTTTGAACAGCTTGAAGAAACAAGTTGGATTCACTGGTCAAAGTTCAGTGGAGAGGGTCACTTTCAGGCCCTGTACTTAGCACATTCAGAGGCAGTAAATCTTTTAAAATAATTCCATCATATTGCTATGTTGGATTTTACTTATAAGACAAATAAGTACAAAACCCCACTATTGCATGTTTTAGGAATGACAGCCAATTGAAAAACTTTCACAAAATTTCTTGTTTTTATAACAAAAGAAAACTTTGAGTTCTACAGTTGGTCTGTAAATGCATTAAAGGAGTTGGCTTATGATCCTGAGAGTTTTCCAAAAGTCTTTGTGATGGACCTTGAAAAAGCTCTGATTTGTGCTATTGAATCTAGTTTCCCTGAGTCATCAAGAAAATGTTGCACTTGTCAATTTTCTAAAAAATACAAGCAAACTGTAAAGTGTGCTTTGTTAATGATGTTGAAGGATGTAAAAGCTTTATGAATCTGTGGGAAAAGTATGGGTCCTCAAAGACCAAGGAGGAGGCAGAGGTCAATGATGCAGAACTCAGATTATTTCCAAATCACTGCTTCTTATTCTTCCTAGTTTTGGGTTCTGACCTTTTGAATTGTTTAGTGTTTCTTGAAAGACTATGAGAATGTACTTGAGTATATGGAAAATAAAATTTTCCCTATCAAAGAGAAGTTTGTAACAGCGTGGACTTGTATAAACCCAGATTTTGAAAACATAAAAACATCTTGGGTTGAAGGGGCCGATGCAACTCTCAATAAATTCCTTTCAAACTCTTTGGGAAACCTGTTGGATGTTTGGAAAAGCCTTGAAGGAACAGTTTCAAATAAAATTAAATCAGTTCATGCATCATTTTATAACTCTCAAATTAAGTTAGGTCTTGAATTAAGTTAGGGACAGTTATTCCTCCTGAACTGTTACCATTGGGTTACAAATTTTCTTTAGAGGCAATTCATCTTATTAGGGAATAATTTGAGAATTTCAAACGTGATCATGATGGCAAAGTCGGCACCAAGTCATACTCCAAGACAATGGGTAGTGTTCCCACCAAATAGGTGACTGTCTAGCATTCAGAGGATCCGCGGTACCCAAAGATGTTCATCCTCAGTGGAGGTTGGAGTATGAACCTTGCAGTTCTAGTTCTGTAAGTTGGCTTCAGTTGGATTGTTCAAGTTGGATTGCTCAAATCACTATGTGATTAATGCTTTTTGATTAATTATTTTTGATTAATGATTCCTAATTCACTAATGATTGATCCTTTTGAATTTTTCAAGTGCAATTTCAATGAAATGCTAAGCATTCCTCAGTTATGTGAAAAAGTGAATGCAATGATCTTGGAATCTCCAGATCATCAGCAAAGCGGACTATTGAAGTATATCATTCAGAAGATTACAAAATATTGATTGAAGCCAAGAATTGAACCTAAAGTCTTACAATCAAGTAGGGGCAGGCCAAAATTGACAGATACGCGGCAAGAACCATCTTGGTTTGAGCTTGTTGAAAAACAACTCAAGGGGGAAAAAAGGACTATAAGGGCTCCAAACAAGAAAAGACAAAAGATTGTAAGTCTTTTCTTTTGGGATATGTTCATCTTTTTGGTTTAATGAACTTAGTCACTGACTGATGATGAATTGTTAGTCAAATTTGGCAGAATCTGAATCTGAATTTCATAGTTCAGAGGAAAAGACTGAAACTGAATCAGGATCACTTAATTTTGAATCAGAATCCTCTTCAGAGGAAGAGAAAGTGCAGCAAAGCCCAACCAGAAGCTCATCTTTGGTGAGTATTCATTTAATTGATCTAATTAAAGAAATGAACACTAAGTTATTTTTCATGATAGGAACCAAGCGTGAAATACATCAATTAAATAACCAAGAAATTCCATAAGTTGTTGGGTGAGGTTTGGGATCTGATTGGAGATGGTAATTGCGGATTTAGAGTCATTGCTAAATCTCTTTGTTATGAAGAACATGGTTGTTTTGAAGTTAGGAAGGAAATTATTGAAACATTAGAGAAACAGAAAGCATGCTACATTAAGATGCTTGGTGGTGCAAAGGAGGTTGAAAAGATTAAAAAAAGACTCAATGTTGAAGACATCAATGAAAAGATTCCCTCCTCAAAATGGCTGGCTAAATTAGACATGGATCAAATCATAGCAGACATGTATTCCAAACCTATATGTTTCATTTCATTGGAGTCATGTGATACTTATACTCCAATTAAAAATGGTGTTACTGATCAATCAAATCCAATGTTCATTTCCTTTGTAAACAATAACCACTGGGTTCTATTAAGACTTGAGGGAGGAATGATTCCAATCCTGCCTATTGTAGCAAAAACACATTCCTTGATTTCTAAAAAAGCCTCTGGTTGGGTTGATTATCTGAAAGATCAACCACAAATGTATTCTAGATTATAGAGATTATAGACTTTGACTTCATTTCATCATTGGGTTTCATATAAATTGTAATTCTAATGAAGCTAACAAGTTCTATTAATATAAAGGGTTATCAAATTTTGAACATCATTATGTTGAGTTTTTTGAGTTGAAATAATTATATTGAGTGTTTCAAATGAGATTTTAATGGCAAGTCATTTTAACTTGTGTTGGGCTGTTTCCATCACAAGCTTAACTTATCTTAAGCTTGGGATGGGATCAGATTGAAACAAGTTGAACTTGTTTTTTTTGGTGTTTTTACTTTAGGGCTGGTCAAAAGACTTGTATTTTTTTGGGCAATTTTACTTTAGGGATGGTCAGAAGACTTATTTAATTTTTGGGCCCTTGTACTTTAGGGCTAGTCAAGTTGAACTTACTTTAGGTCTTGTCAAGTTAGTTGGATTTTTTTTTGGTGTTTTTACTTTGGGGCTTGTCAAGTTACTTGTCCTTTTTTTTGGTTTTTTTACTTTAGGGCTAGTCCAGTTACTTGTGTTTTTTGGGTCTTTTTACTTTAGGGCTATTCCATTGGATAGTACCAGTTTTTTTTATTTTGATTTATTTATTTATTTTTTAAACCAAAAAATGAAAATTCTTTGATTTTTTGGTTGATTCCTGTTTTTTTGGAAGGTCTATTTAGTTTATGGGTTGTGTTAGTACCCTTTCATTCCTTTTCCTTTTTTTTTTTTTCTCACCACAGTCCGGTGCTGCATGGGATGCCACACGACTACATTTGAGCTGTGTACAACTCCACACGGCTTGAATGTAGTTGTGTGGAAGTCCATACAGCGGCGGACCAGGCTGGGTGGGCCGCACAACTCCTTGAGCTGTGGGGGGTTGTACCCGGCTTGGATGGGACTGTGTGGCGTGCCACATGGCCCTTTTTTAACCGTGTGCACGGCTCAATGAGCCATGAATTTAACATTACCCTAATTAAAAATAAACAATTAAAAAGTCTGAAAAAATCAAAAAATTATGCTTAAAAAAATAAAAAAATGAAAAAATGAAAAAATGAAAAAATGGAAAAATGAAAAAATGAAAGTTGGTAAATAAAAATAAAAAGGAACATTAACCATAAAATACAGCCCTGAAATTAAAACAATAAAATATAATGTTTAAATGAAATACAATGAAATGTATTAAAATACAAACATTCTATTGTATATTAAAAAAGAGATTGAATTCAATAAAAAAATCCAACTAAATTAAATTAAAAAAAATTAATTCAGTTCATAACATTTCATAAAGTCAATCAATGAACCCCCAAAAAAGAGGAAGGGAAGTCAACCTCATTGGAATAGCAAACTACACCAAACCCCAAAACACATATGGCTAGTACATTGAGGTGGACTTGATAGAAGTTCATCTCAATGGAATAGCCCTGAAGAACACCCAAACAAAAAAATTTAAACTTTTTTTAAGCTGATTCCATCATAAGAAGTAAAAAAGCTCCTTGTGATGGGATCAGCCCAATACAAGTTGAACTGGATTTCCAATAAATTATCATTTAAACACTCAGCATAATGATTTTAACTCAAAAAACTCAAAATAATGATGTTCAAAATGTGATAACTCTTTATATTAATAGAAGTACAACATCAGCATCAGAATTATGTCTTAGACCAAACCCAAATGATGAAATTAAAATCCAAATGATGAAATGATATGATGTCTATAAATTGGATTACAAATCCAGTTGATCTTTGAGATGATCAACCCAAAAAGAAGCTTCATTTGAATTTAAAGAAGAAGGTTTGGATACAATGGGCAGGATTAGAATCATATCTCCCTCAAGTAATAAATGAACCCAGTGGTGATTGTTAAAAAAGTAAATGAAGATTGTGTCTGGTGTTTCTTTAGAACCCATCTAAATAGGAGTATAAGTACAAAATGGCTCCAATGAAATGAAAAAAATTGGCCTTGCATTATCATCTGCTATTATTTGACTCATATCCAACTTTGAAACCAATTTTGAAGAGATAATATTTTCATTTATTTCTTCAGAATCAAGTCTTTGTTTTATCTTTTCTACCTCTTTTCTACCCACCACCAATTATCTTAGCACAGCATGAATTATTTTTCCTTAATTTTTCTATAATTTACCTTTGGACTTGAAAACATCCATTTTAATCATACCCAAGTGATTTAGAAATGACTCTGAATCCACAATCAACATCACCAACAGGATCCCAAACCTCACCCAAGAACCTATGTAGTTTCTCAGGTATTTGATTAAGTCATTTCAATTTTGTTTCCTACAATCAAAACTCACTTAGCCAACATTAAAATCACATTTATCAAATCAATACTCACCAATGATGAGGTTCTGGTTGAATTCTCCTACAAATCTTCTTTTTCAGAAGAGGATTTCAATTCCAAATGAAGGGGGGCTAATTCAATTTCAGTGTCTTCCTCTGAATTATGGAATTCAGATTCTGAGCCTGAGGACTTGGAACAGAAAAATCATATGATCCTCTGTTCATCAAAACATCAAAATGAACATTTCTAATAATAAAAAACTTGAAATTTTTGGTCTTTTGGGTGCCCTTCTAACCCTCTTTTCCCTCTTAAGTTCCTTTTAAACATGTTCAAATCTTGAAATTTGATGCCAGGTGCCTTTTGATTTGGGTCAAATGCAGCTGGACAGTAATAATTTTGGCTCAAGCCTTGTCTTGGAGGAAAGAGATGTTTTTTTCTTGACCAGGTAATTTAAAAGCTCCAAGTTAACTTCTTCAGTTTTTCCCATAACAATTGAACTGAGATTAATGAACAATTGAGAATATTCAATCACTGGATCAGTGTCAACCTTTCAAAATTCAAAAGCATCAGTCATTAGTAAATACATTAAGGGATCATCAATCAAAAAGAAATCCAAAAGATGCAACAATCAAACGTACTGAAATAGAAGGGTTATAGTCTAACCTCCACTCAGGATGAACATACTCAGTCACAATTTATCCTCTTGATGCTAGTATTTTGCCTAATATGTGGGAACAGGGAAAGCCTATTGTCTTGGAATATGACTTTTTGCACACTTTGCCATCATGATGATGCTTTAACTTCTCAAATTGTTCCCCAAAAAGTTGAATTGCCTCAATTGATAATTTTTATCCCAAGGTAAAGTCCACACAGTTACAAAAATTCCTTTGATATGGATCTTTTTTTACATATACTCAAGCACATCCTCACAGTATTTCAAGAAACACTGTATAAACACTTTATACAAGATTCAAAATCAGCAATCCCAGAAGAGATGAACAGAAGAAGAAATAAATTGGCCTACTCTGAGTTCTTCATTGTTGATTTCTGCCTCTGCCTTGGCTTTGGAGGCCCCATACCTTTCCCATGGAGACAAAATGTTTCAATCCTTCATCATCATTACTGAAGGGAAATTTGCTATTTTCTTGAATATTTTTAGACAAGTGCCAAGAGAAAAAATTTCTGGATGACTCAGGGAAACTATGCTGAATAGCACAAATCAGTGCTTGGTCATGTTCTGTCACAAATAATTTGGGAAGCCTCTCTGGATCATAAACCAACTTCTTTAGTGAATTCACCACAGAAATCAAATTTTTATTTTTTTATAAAAAAAAAGCCTTTGTAAAAGTTGTCCTGTTTGCATTCATTGCTAAAAAATAAAATAGCAGGATTTTGTACCCATTTGATTTATAAGTACAACTCAACAAAGAAATATGATGAAATTTTTTCCAAAGTTTTATAGACTCAGGATGAGCCAAGAACAGGGCCTCTAAGTGACCCTCACCAATGAATTTTTACCTGGACACCCACTGAGTATCTAGGAGGTTTTCAAAAAGCACATCCATAACACTTTTACCCTTGAGTTATGCTGCCTTTACCTTGCCCTTATTTTTATAGATTGTTTAATTTTAAATGTATTCTACACCATAAATCTTTCTCAATTTATTTTTTAGTTGAATGGAATTGAGCCTATATTTCATGTCTTCCTTAATTTCATCTAAGTCACACCAGAGATTTTCCTCAGTTGAGGATGGTTGATGATTATGTTGGTCATATCCAATGGAGATGTGGCATGTAGGATCTGCTACTGTGAAACTTCCACAGATCATGAATTTACACGCAAAATTCCTTATGTAAGTTTTCCTTTGCCATTTGGTGAGCAACAGCCCTCAATATATTCCATGTCTGTTGCATTCTAGGTTTATTTATCTGTCTTTATTTGACTTGAATGTTGTTAAAGCATAGCCATGTATGGACTCCCATTTTTGACAAAAGTATTCAGCTTCTTCCCTACTAGGAAATGATCTCACTTGAGGATTTTCAAGGGGTTATGGAACCTCATAGTTACATAGTTACATCAGCCATAGCTACATTATTTTCCATCAAATCAAATTAATCAAATTTTACATTAAATTTTGTGCACAACCACCAGTCAATTCCAGTGGTGAAACATCTTGTTCCTCAATTTTAACCCTAGATGAGGATGTGATTGGGGCTTAAAATTTTTTATTTCCCAAATACCTAGCTTCTTTCACAGCTTTGTTAATGGAACTTTCAATTAAGTCCTTCAATGCAGCAATGTTGAAACAAGGGGAGCTTGGGCTTGCAACTTTTCCCAGAATCCTAAAAATTCAAAAGAAACTTCAGTATTCAATCCAACTTTCAATTCAAAAAACCCAAAATTTAGTAGTTTTTGGGTTGAGAAGGATACAATTATCCAACAGGCAATTATTGTGTACAGTTTGGGACAAGAGTTTGTACCCTTTGCCAATAGGTGGACTGTTTGATTTCCAAGTTAATTTTTCGGGTCCAATAGTCCTAAAATCTATGTAAATTCCCCAATTTGGGTTGATGGCACTGAAATGTGGTACAGGGGTGCCTAGGTACCCCTGGTTCCCCCCTAAAATGGCCCATTTGGGGCTATTTTGCCCCAAATGGACCAAAAGTGTCCATCTTGTCATTTTGTGTTGTGAATGTTTTTTTCACAACCCAGGGTTGTGAATTTATCACTTTCCAAATTTTAATGTTCTTGGAATGGATGAAATCACCATTTTTGGGGCAGAAGATTTTATAATATTGTAGATTTACCTCAAATCCTACAAGAATTCCTTCCAGGCCTTATTTGGAGAATTTGGAGAGGTTTTTTTATTTATTCAGAAAGATTGATTTGGTTCCAACAGTTTTGATAAGGGATAAGTTATTAGATGAGAAGTTCCAGTGCTCAAAAGAGGAGATTTTTTAAATTTTAGATGGAATGAGTTTCAGGATGAGGCAACACCCTGATACAATTTTGTCCCATAGAACAAGGGGAATTGCCATGTCAAGCATCATTAACCTTGCAGCCTCCACAAGTTTGTGATTGGATTTTTTTGGCTATGGGATTATTCTGAGGGGTTTCAGAGTTTGATTGTATAATCCCGCTTTTGGAGAAGAAGGATGACAGCTTGGAGTTGAGGAATTCACCGCCATTGTCTGAATGTATTTTTTTTGGTTTTTTATCAAATTTATTTGTGTACAATTAAATGAATCTGATTATTTTGTTGGTTGAATCTGACATGAGCTTGAGAGGTATGCAGGTATTAAAACAAGAAAAATTATTGGTGAGAACAAGAAAAAATCAATTTACCAAATTCAAAGGCAGAGAGATTGGTGCGCAGAAATCAGCATGAATCTTGTTGAATTTGGCATTAATTATTGGAAATGCTGCTTTAATGAAAATGATATTATATTCTATGTATCCTTCCCAGATTGTTATAGATTTGAGAGTGATTTTGAAAATTTTTGAGGAGGAAAGCTGTAGCAAGCAACCACCACAAATCAATTGAACTAGTGAAATGAGGTTTATGACTAAGTCTGGGACCAGAAGTGAATTCTTTAGGTTGAGCTGATAGTGAGTGGTGATTAAGGAGGCCAGTCCTAGTCCAGAGGAAGTGATTGATGAGCCAAAATTTCTATTTTTAATGGTTTTATTGTTTTATTTGAGGTTTTTGAAGAATACTGAGCAGTTAAAAATTCTCTGCAAAGCACTAGAGTCCATGATGATCTGGTTCCAATTGATATGGGGAGAGATAGTCATGTCAAAGGTGTTAGCAAGATGAGAAGATGTGTTGTTATTTGGATTGGGCTTTGAGGATGGTGTCATTTTATTTGATCTATTTGATCTCAGATGGGAAAAAGCCAGAAAAACCAATCTTTGGGATGTTTAGCTTGATGATAGTTCCAGTTTTCTTTTCATTGTGGGGTGCCTTGCTGCATGATTATGGACAAGCCTTGAGAACCAGAAGACAATTTTTGTTTCACTTGGTTGAGATGTTGTGATTCCAGGTCCCCATAAATATTTCTTTTTCCAATTGAGTGCGTGATTTTTATTTTTATTTGGTCCAACTGGAGGGTAAGTTTATAGAGGAGGAGATAGGTGATGATATTGTTTTCCGTTTTCATACAAATTTTGGATATATGCAATAGGCATGCTCTGGCCTTGGTAATGAGATTTTATATTTTATTTGGATTGAATTAAATGTTCAGAAATCTAAAGAAGACTTGGGATTGGTTAGCAGTTTGCATGGATGCAAATTATTTTTTAATGGATTTCCAAAGTTTAATTCCATCCAAAAGTTGGTGCTATTTTACACCGTTTACATGGGTTTTATTTTATAGTTTTGCCAAGATATATCCAACAACTTTGAGGTTTATTTTGGTTGGACACTTTTCAGGTTATGAGGAGGAGATCAAATGGGAGATACCTTTGAGGGAGAATATTGTGAGTATTATTTACCACCAGAGAAAGAAAATTGTGTCAGTAAGGTTTTGAATGGAACTGGTCAGGTTTTTCAAGCAAGACAAATTTTAATTTGCTGGTCAAGGAGTTTTAATTGTTCCTGGTTATTTCTGTTGGTGGAGATTTTGGCTTCTAACTGTGAAGACCAAGGGTAGACTTGATTTCAAGTGAGAAAAGAAGACTAAAGTGAACACCTTCAGACAGTCAGGATTTGTAAGATTAAATGAAGCAAAGGAGCAAAGGTAATATTCTTACTTGAGATTTGGTGAGAATTTGAATAAATTTATGATGTGGCAAAGGAGATAATGAATCTGGAAAACAGTAGGAACAATTTATAATAAATAGGTCAAAAAGTAAGTTCAATGATAGAGCAAAAAAGGAAAAGAGATATCACAACTAGAAAATATAGAAAATGACTTGTTGATCTTGAGGAATGAGCAAGTTTCAATTGATTGGGAGGTTGTATGCTTGAGCAGGATTGATTGAGATTTTAAAGATGAGTAGGGATTGATATGCTGAAGATTGTTGTAATATTGACAAGCAATGAAGATTGGAAGAAACAAAGGTTGATGAGAAGGGTGATAAGGAAATGGGATACTTTAGGATGATTGAAGCTGATTGATGGAGAGGAAGATGGTGAGATAGCAGAATGGAGGATTGGTGGATGGAAAATTGAGGAGCCAAGAGCGGGGAGAGTGATCAGTAGTCCAGATGGTTGACCATGCCAGGTGGAGCCAAGTTTCCTGATGAGCTGAAACTGTGGGGTTAGTGGGGTTACACAGAGTGCTTTTGTGGTATATTTTTATTTGATTTAGTTTCACTGAGATCTGTTTCATTCATTTCTACAGACTCTCCCTCCAACAATGAAAGCTCCTACAACAGAAACCATAAATTCAAATTCTCAAGGCACTGTAAGCTTTCTCAACTGCAATACAACCCATCCTCCTCAGCCTTCAATGGGTCAAATTCCTTCTGCTCCTCCCAGTTCCATTTTCAGTAACAGAAACTACCTCCAAAGCCCCTGAGAAATATGGTTTTCATCACTACTAAAAACCCAAAGCTTACATCAAATCCATCATGTGTGAATAATCCACAAAATGGAAGGAATAAATTACAAAGGAATTGTACCAGTTCAAATAATTAGTTTTTTGGTAATATTATGAAGGGCTGGAACCTGTCAAATTGCTGTAAACCACCTTGGTGTTCAAAATAAAAAACAACTTCCACAATGAAACACTAATTCAAATGGAAAGAATCTGTGTCAGGGGATCCAACCAAATATATGGAATTGAATAAAATCAAAAATCTTCTCCAACAAGGAGAATCTCATCCCTCAGAGACATTCTCCAATTTTCAATCCAGCACAAAATCCAAATCAAACAATTTTAAATAAAATAGGCTTTTCTACATGCGCCCATCAAAGAAAAGGTAACAATCAGAACTCCAGACAGTTGCAGCAGCAATTCAAAGTATCTCAAGCTCAAGAAAAGTCTCTATTTTCTGAAAAAAGCACCAAAGAACTGGTATCAAACTCTCACAAATTGGTCAAATTTATGGAATCATACAGTAACTGTTGTCTTTACAAATTTTATTATGCATAATTTTTCATCTTCTTCCACATCAAAAATCTCATTCTGGTTGGAAATGGAAACACATTTTATAAAAAATTCAATCAGAAATTCAAGAAATCACAATGAAAAAACTCAGACAAAATACTTGGAATGAAGTTTGAAAGAAAACCAGGATTAATTCTCCTGATTAAAACCAAACACATCCAAAAAAGGCTGGAGGCTCCGAATATCCACCTCTCCAAGGCATCCAAAAAATATTTCAAAGACTTCAGACATCTAAAAATCAACAGAAAATTGGCCATAGGTTTTCTGAGATAAATTTCTGGAAGGAATCAGCATATATAATTTTTTTGGTCACCAGCCTAGCCATATTTCAAAACAAACCCAAACTAACCCCCTGGAAAGAACTGAAGCAGACCTGGCAATATCTCAATCCAAAAAAAGACATGAAACTCACTCTGACCTATGATGTAAATTCTCAACCTCTCAAATTCTTCAGCAATTCTTCCTGAGAAGAAGATCCAACATCAAGGAAATCCCAGTCTGCATACCTACACTTTTCCTTTAGATTACTTATAAGTTGGGGAAGCTTCAAAAAATCTAAAATCAAATATGCCTCAACTGAAGCTGAACTAAATCCCTTGGTGCACTGGTTCCTGGAAGCTAGGTGGCCAAAGCATCTACTTGAGGAATTCTGGTTGAAACCCATCTTGTACACACTTGACTAAATTTACAAAGAATGTCTTGAAAATAAGTTGAAGAAATTTAGATTTAATTCAAAGACCCATCAAGTAGTCCTTAAATCAAAAGGCCTCAGAAAAGAATTGTAACTGGGAGATCTCAATATTGAGTTGGTATCCACCAATCAAATGGTTTCCATACCTCTTTCCAAACACGTTACAAAAACCACCATCAAAGAATTTGCCACTATAATCAATCCCTCCTATTCCTTTCCTCAAACCAAGTTTGGATAAATCTCTCCATTCATAGGGAGCGTAAAGATTCTACCATATTCCTCTCACACCCATCCTACAGGTGTCCCTCTCACCATGAAAAAAAGATCACTTTATTACAAGTGAAATACCTGAGGACAAAGGGGCCCATTGTGCCCTTGTATGTCACTTGAAATCAAGTGATCATTGTTTTTTCATAGTGTCTCAACCTTGGCTTGTCTTTAGATAAACCCCAAACTACATAAGATCAACTCTCAAAAAATCCCAGTCATAGAAATTCCAGGCAGGACTTGAGGCACCGGAAGGACCAACCTTCTGCATAAATCATCAACTCATCACAGCCTCATCATATCCTCACAAGACTCTAGTGCCTTCCTATTTTCATTAAGATTTTCATCTCTTGTTTATCATTACTTCCTCTGTTATTCTTTTTTGATCTTGTTGCTTTTTCTATTCTCTTACTCTCCATACCCTCAATCAGCTTCCCTGAACTTCATAATTTGCACAACACACCCAAACAATTGCAACCTCTACCTCAAACTCTTAACTGGTGAGATCTATCCAAATCAAACAAAGACAATCTTCCTTCTTCTGACTCCTGCCATTCAGCCAAAAGCTCTCCTACCCAGCCTCAAATCTAACATCACTTTCTCATTCTTGTCTCAGCTTTCCCATTGATCCAGTTCAAACCTGTTGGGTGTTCCTTCCTAGGCTGTCTGCTCTGTCTGATGAATGCTCTGCTTCTTGCTTTGCAAAGCTTTTTCTAATTATTCATTTCAGTTTTCTGGTTTTTTCATCTCTTTATCCTTCTTCTCAACCATAGTAAAAAAAAAATTAGAAATCTCAATCCATCTAAGGTTATGACCCATATTTGAAAAACCTCAAAGCAGAGGATACTGTCAACAATGTGCCATCACTTGTTTTGTTGTTTTGGTGGTCATATATGTAGTTTTTTTTCTTTTCTTTTTTTCACCCATTGAATGTGTTGAATCCCATTATTTGCCTCTCTTTATGACTTTCTTCAAAGGAAGTATCACCCATATGAGGTAAAAAATGTGAAAATCATTGTAGAACAATGATTTAGCACATGCATGTTTTTTAGCTTTTTTAGTGGGCCCTACTGCAGTTTTTACAAGGATGTTAGAACAATCACAAGGCCTGCTGCACCAGTATCAGGGGCAGTAGGGGTTTCTAAAAGGGCCAGAACCTTTTAAATGGGGTGGAAAAACTTTCCCACACCATTGAAAAGTGTAAAACCTTAAAATCCAGTTTTCACTGATTTTGGCATGCATTTCCATGCCAAAAGGGGTAATTTTTTTTTGAAAAAATACCAAATTCACACCTTTGGGCCTGTATCTTGTATTTTTCTTTAAGGGGGGGACATGCCCAAAGGCATTATTTTAGAAAAAAACAAGAAAGCCAAATCACACCTTTCATCACAAACATTTGTGTTTTAGTAAATCTTAGGACATGAATTTAGCATGGGCCTCCAATACATTTCACATTTGATTTCATTCACCAGATTTTCAGGAAACAAACTTTTAACTTACTATAATTAAATCAAGTTGGCCTATGTTTAGAATAATTCACCAGGAATTGGCTATTTTGTTAGGACTAAGGATCTAATTGTGTTTTACTCACTTGAAGGCTAATTGAAGCCTTAAAGTGGTATTCTTAATGAGTATTAAAACAGATGTCTTGGAAAAACCTATGGCTAACATGATTATTACTTATAAATTACTTCTGAAAGACTTTCAAATTCAAAACAGATTGCAAATCTTGATGTTAAAATTTGATTAGGTTTTTTTCCATTAAACAGCCTGCTTCAAGCGCCAGCGCGTTCACCTTGAGCGAAATTCGTAAAGAGTCTTGATCTTTGACTTTCCAAGGGATGATTTGTGCCCGAATACAACTCAACACTTCATAGAATTCTCATTCACCACCAGATTCTGGTGGCATGTAACAGTAATCCTTGGGGACAGAAGATGGGGGATTCAAGAAATATCTATGAATTCCACAAGAAATCAGTCTGGGTCTTTTGCTTCTTTTGCTTCATTTTATGTACTTTGGATTACTTACGTCGGAAATTTAACCATGTTTCCATCCCCTCCTTGCAAAAACATGGAAAGGAATAAAATCATAAGCTGCGCACCGCCATCGAACGCAGCGGACAAGACGTAGTTGTACTTCAGGAACCTGAAGTCAAGAACGGGAAAGGAGGAGTTTCGAAGCAAATATTTAACAATCTTTTAAGGTTGTTAAAAAGCAGAAGGGGTTTCCCACCATCTTGGTCGATATCTACGGGCCCAAAATTGCGATAGAAGTCCTATGATAATGTTCAGAAATCTTCCCGCCGTCGCACCTGTCACAAGAAGGATAAGTTTAAACTTTCATATTTCAAATTTCATGGATTATCAAAAATATACCGGAATATCCTGATGATATAGACCCGCATAGAAGGGCGACGTTCATCTTGTTGAACTTGGCGCGCGGCCATAATTTGTGTAAGAAAACCAGAGGTATGGGTAGGAAGAATCCCAAGATGAGTGCGAGAGGAATGGCAGACTGAATCGAGTGGGTAATAGATGTGGCAAAAAGTAAAAATCCACGTCCTTTGAGAAAATATATCTTTGCCACCTCCTTGGATTTAAAAAAACAAAGAATGAGTTTTTTTTTGTGACACTTACGTATTTCTGTTGTGCGAGAAACAACTTGTGAGAAAAGGCGCCCCAGCTAAGAGATAGCCGACCAAAGTAAAAAACGAAGGATTTTTGAGCTTAGGTGTCAGTAAGGATAAGATTATTTTCAGTATGATAATGAGGAATCTAGGTGTACCTCACGGAATTAGCCTGGAAGGCAGCGATCACGAAACCTGAAAACACTCCATTTCCATGTGCTGTCAGCAAAACGTCACGCTGATTATGCATGATAGCCTTCATTACTCCGTAATTAATGAAGATTCCCATCAAAGTCCCGATCAGTTGGGCCAGTACGATAGTAATGGGTGGCATATGCATATATTGTCCCAGCTTTAGATCCTTTAGCATATTCATTGATTGTATCACCGTCGAAGAGCCAAAAGTGGTGAACCACATATTTCCAAAAGTATTACCAGGAAACAAAAGGCCACCCAACATTTGAACCACTCCTGATACATGCAAGTGGAATCCAGTGATTGCAGTTAAGAATCCCACCGCTAGTCTGTTGAATCAGCTCATTCATTACAGTTCGATTCGTTCCCCAAGCAGTCGAATTCAGTTTTGATAAGAAATGGCGTTTGTTTAACATAGAACACGAAATTGCCAGAATATAAGCGAGATCCGTTCAGGTTAAAATCCGGAAACGAATTTCTTTATTTTCAAGGTTAAACTCACGTCAAGAAGCTGGATAATAATATGGCGAAGAGAAGGCCTTGCGGGGGAAGTCCAGAGCGACCGAAGGCTGAGAGTCCTAGGGCCGAAGAAATCGAAAGAACTAGGATTATTCCAAACGCCCTAAATGAGTAGTTGATGGAAATCAGATCCGTGGTGGGAAAACAAAAATTTGAGCCGCTATTCTCGGTTAAATGCATAACTTGATGAAGCTTACCACAAAGGAAAGTCTTTATACTTCTGACACACTCTTCGGTGGGGGTCGACTTCGCTATTGGACCCGGATCTCTTGAAGATTCGGAAAATGAGGTGATGATTCTCGATTAACACATGGGTGATGGCGGAGGTCGTTGCTAAAGAAGCAAAAATTTGAACAACCACATAGGTGGAAGTAAAGAAGGGCAGGCCAGTTTTTTGAATGGCTAATTCGTTCGGGGCGCCATCTTGACCAACAACTTGGTTGATAGGATACTTAGACCCATCAGAAGACAATAGTGACACAGACATAAATGGAAAGTTTTGTTGGACGCCAGCATCTTCAGCGGGCGAGGTTTTGTTAGTCTCGATCATGTTCCGTCTCAAACTTTAGAAAGTTTCGTTAGATAAAATGGGCTCACCATACCAAGAATTCGTATAAACAAACGACAAGATGAATAGAGAGAGCAATACTCCGATTATGTGATGCACCTTGAAAAAATTATGATTGCAAGGAAGAATTTAAACCACCAACTAGTAAATCTTTATAATATTGAAAGCGTGACTTGATACATGCACTAGACTTACCTGTGCATTCAATGGTGTGTAGAATGGCCCGTGGGCACCAACAAGGGCCCAATCGCCGGATATATTCAGGAATCCCAAACCTTCAAATGGCTGGGCCCCACCAAAGATATTGGTGATGAACTGTTGTTTGGGTAGCGTCAGACAAAATAAGCTGATTGCTTGAAACGCCGGCATGATATAAGTCGGGAAGACTTCATCTAAACGTAGATTATTTATGGAATGAAGAAAATATTTGCCAGTTAAGCACATCCAGTCTCCGCCGCCCGCGAATCTACTTATAGAGTCCACCTTTAGCTTACAAATTGCCATCCCTACGAATGCCCTCTTGAAAAATGCGATTTGATCCTTAGCGACAGGTCCGCCACCACAGAGAGAGTAAAATAATGAAACGGATGGCAAAACTTCCCTGTTTCATTTCATTTGGTTTTTTTTTTGAAAAAATACAATAACAAGGCTGAGTTAATGCCCAGCTGCTTTTCATTCGCGGGCTGTGAATACTTACGGATAAACAACTTGGGACGGATACACCAGTATTGGTTGTAGCAATCCCGCCCATCCATATCCAATTAGCTGCGAGCTCAACAGGATCCCGAACGACATTCCGAAACTTGTAACTCGATCAAAAAACATTTCCTGTGCTGCCAACAGCTTCATTTTTTATTTTCGGGAGAAAACGAGTAAGTCAATTGAAGAATGAACAAGCGGACTTTTCTTGATCAATCAAAGTGAACTGGCTTACTTCAATTCCGAATGCACCGACGCTCGCAGAGGTTGCAATGACTGCCGAAAACACTGTTTCTTTCTGTGGTAAATGATAATTGAAGACACGTTGAAGAGGAAATCGACAGCCTGAGCGATCGGACGTGTAGACTAGAGCCTGAAGTATTTATAGCTCACCAGGCCAAAAGCTCCCGGATTCCACCAAGTAGGGCCCGGTATCCATGCGGCCCCACGACCCAAGAGCATGGCACCGATCTGCATAAATCAATATGTGGCAAACTTAAAACTTGGAAACCCAACCTACGCGAATTCAAGTACTCACTTGCAGACAGGCCGGTTGCAGACGCAGATGAATCGGCTTGAATAAGAAAAGCTAGTGGGTCGAGCGCCAGCCGAAAACCAGGGAAGTGTTGAAAAAAACACTGCGTGAGCTCGGCATCGTAGTTTGATGAAAAATCGAACTCTTCTCACTTGGGTGACAGAGGCTCCCACGACCGCTATTATCAATCCGACCAAGACAGATCTCACCGTTATTATAAGAGACTCCGAGTCATCCGCGAGAGGGATCAAAGCCAATTCATCTTCCGAACCAATTTCTTCTCTTGAATTCAATTCTGTTTCCAAAGAGTTTTTTTCGTCATCAGATGTTGAGGGTGGGTCCTGCGTAACTTCTGAAAATTGCTCTTGCTCTACGAGAATTCCAGCCATTCCCGGCGACAGACACGGTACAATGTCAGCAAACGTCTTGGCTGACTGCTGCACTTTCGAATCCGCCGTTCGCCGTCCCGCCCTCTTGAAAATCCGGTCCATGGGCCTCGACAGCTTGCTTGGATCAACCTGTACTGGTACCTAGGGCGAGAGGATGATGATAAGAGAATAAAAGGGTAATAAAACGCACAAACTTCCTCTTGCAGTGTTAAACAAAGCACCGATAAAGGAAGTGTAGCGCCTCCTCTCAATAAACAGAGAGCCGATCATTTAAGAACCGCCTTAGCTTTGAGAAAGCTGCGATGACTTTTTGGCCTGGTAGCAACCTCCTTCCTGCCGTAGGCTGTAAAAAACTTGCAGAAGTTATTGACAAGGTAGGTTGCTTGGCCCACGGTGAGCGGATGCGTACTTGGATGGACTAAATGGACGGATGCCATGGTATTATGAATTTTCAAAAAAAAAAAAAAATTCGCACTGCAACATGGCGAATGAATGTGACGATTAATCTTATACTAGGCATTTAGGTGAATATTTTCGATCACGCTCACTCCAGTTGGACGTCATGCCGAATCGTTTGGCTCTCCCTACCTCCTTGATGAATGATATAATATCAACCGTTTCGCTGAACATGCTAGTGGTCAAAAGATCTGGCCTCTACTCGCGAGTTTAAGGCAAGAAAGACTAATCGAAGTCATAAGATTGGTGACATGGAACACGAAGAAATCGGGTGAGGCTGGTGCTTGAAGAAACAGTAAAAAAGTGGGAGCGAGAGGCATCGCCCACGAAGGAAAAATCTCTCATGACCACAAGGTTGCTTAGCTAGCCGGGAACGTAAGCAAGATGGTTTAATGCGAATCGCAAAAAACAGGCCAAGAAAATTTACAGCTCACGAAATTATGCCCAGTCAACAAAACCATCAAATGCAATTACTTCTATTGAAGGCGCGCGCTATTTCAAAATTATTGTGAGCGGGTTGATCAAAGCTAGCTGAGGTTCATGCGGTCATTTAAACCGGATCCTGAAACATGTTTATGATTTCGCTATGTTTTGACAAGTATACTTACCAAAATGGTCGTTGAACAGCGCTCGTTCGGTGTAGCGTATGTAGGGTGGACGGACCCATCTACTGTGTACCGGGGAGTACAGCCGGGGAGTAATGCCGACTAGGATGACCCAGCGGCGGGTTAACCCTATTGCCCGTCTTCAGGTTACGAGCCCTTTGATCTGAAAAAACACCAATATCATACATACCAAAGGCATCATTACCCAAGACCAGATAGTCACATAAATTGATCTTTAATACAAAAAATTTAGGTTATAAAATGATGAACCCTTTGGAGTGGTGATTAACAATAGGAGAAAGCACCACAATCTCGTATAATCTTGACCGGTCTGTTGTTAAATACTCCAGTAGAATTACATGCTTTATCGGCAGTATAACTAATACCAGATTAACTTTGGATATTCAGGATTACAGCCTTTAAAAAATTTTCTAGTTTCATGGTAGGATCTCTTTCATGCTTCAAACCAAATACCTTTTGTTATAGGTTTAGTTTGAACATTCACCTTCATGTCCTCAGGATTTACTTTTGAATTGGAAAGTGGACACCAACCAAAAGCTCACTAGTCAATCAGTGCTTTCTAAAAACATTATATTCAAAAAAATGAATAATTTACTTTGGCTATCTCAGTGACTATCTTTCATTGGCCATTGCACCTATTGCATCACTTCAAATCAACAACTAGGGAATTCAAACCTAGTTAACAGGCAAGGCTCTTTCATACCATGCTTCATCTATTCCATTAAAATTCACCATGGAATCTTTTTCTTTCAAACTCAATTTATCCATTGCATTTCTTCATAATAATCAACAGCTCTTCTTATTTTCAGTCATGAATCATTATATTTTGCAACATTTGCTTACCTTTGAACTTACTCTTAATACCTGTAACTACATCCATTTACATTCATATTCCTTTCCTTAAAATCTGATTTGCATAATTTCTTTTTAAATATAATCAAGGAATCCATTCATTAGTTTTATTTCAGACATTACTATTTTTCATCTTTAATTCTTGTCATGTGCATTCTCTTTATCACATAAGGAAAAATTGCTTCAGGCTTTGATTTTCAAATAAGAGGTCTTCTCTTGATCTTAGAAGAATACTGCTTTCTATGTTGAATTTTTTCTTCATTCATTTAATTTCATAAATTCTAGAATTTTTTGCCCTGAAAATTTCATACTGGGCTTGGAAAAGTTTCATTTTATATTGACAGATCTCCCCTCAAACTTGACCTTGTCTTCAAGATCTACTTCAAATCTTCGAAATCAAACCAAGTAAGATCAAACTTTGAAATTAATTTTAGATCTTCTCTTTTTCTGATCATGTCATACTTTTCCATACTCATCCAAATTCAAAAAACTTTACTCAATTGAATAGGGAAGGCATTTAGAATTAAATTAAAAAATTTGAGTAAAAACCTTATATTTGTCTCTTATCTTTGACTATGTTCTATTTTAGATATAACATACTTGATTGACCACAAAGACTAATTGACTTCCTTTCAACAACAATTTTGATGGTTGAGGTCATATTAGAAGCTCTATAGCTTAAAAAACCTTATAAAACATTCACTCTTTGATTTCCAACTTGGGGAAACCACTTGAAGACCCATTACAACATGGGTCTGAATCTGCAGAGCCTTATTTGGATCTAATTGAGAATACACAAAGCTCTCTACACTCCAGTTCTACTATGAGGGGCCAATCACAGGCATTCCAAAATCCCCCTGAAGAACCAATGCAATTCACCATCCTTGATTCCAAACATGTTCATGAAATCTCTCAACCAGAATGCTTAAAATCAAAAAAATAGTGGCTTGATATTTAGAACACCAGGAGTGGGGCAATCAGATGATTTTTTTGGATGAAACACTAATACCTTTTTCCAATAGGGACTAAAAAAACCAGAATCAGATTCCCTTTTGAAACAACAGGAAGCTATGAAAAAACTCCACTTACAAGTATATTGGACTCTCCTGCACCCTTGAATGCCTGCAGAACACTACTGCCTACTCCCAAGGACTATAAGTGAACCCTTACCCAGATCCCTCTTTGAATGGACCCAGGTAAGCTTGTCTTTGGTTCCTCTTTTATTTGATCTACCCCCCACCTCGCTCTTGACTATTCCTGTCATTCAGCTTGATTCACCCATACTTCCCAAACAATTGATAAAACCATCTCTCCAAAAACTAAGTTCAAAGTAGCCCTAGCACCCAGGAGGAGCCAGGAACCATCCAAGTGGATTTAGAAATGAATCCCAAATTATTTTCCTCTCATATTCTTTTTTATCAGAGATGGAATTCTTGCTAATTCATTTTTTTAACCATCAGCATTGAATAATGTTCTGCATTTTTTAAAAGTTTAAGCGGTTTCCTTGAAAAGAAACTATCAATTGAGGGCCATAACCCTGAAAAATTAGAACAGTAAATTAAATGAGTGATCTAGCTTGATAATACATGTCACAGTCAAAACTTCTCTTATTTAATTGAAAAGAAATAATTTTGAAAAAAATGAATCCTTGAAGAAAAATTCAAATATTTATCAAAAGAAGTCATCTCACACTACTAATACTTTTAAATCCATCTGAACCAAAAGGTTAAGGAACTGCATGAAAAGCCAATTTTTCCAGAAAAATAAACTGTTTTCCTTCAAAAATATATGCAGGTTCCAAGCCAAAATAAATTTGTGCACTTATAGTTTTTATTAAGTAATTCAATTCCATTGCACTGGGAAACACGCTTTTCAACTGGGTTTTTCAAAAAATTAACCATCATTTATCTTTATAATTGCAAATAGAAAAAAAAGAGTCTGAAACTCCTCAATTTTATCTTAAAAAATGTGACAAAAAGAATAATCCCAATGATAATTTGATTATTTTTCAATTCTATAAACCTCCTGAAATATTCTTATTAGACTTGGGTTCTAATTTCCTTTGATCATTGATGAATTACACACTTCCAAAAATCTTATGTGTTTTGAGATAAAAAAATTTCCTGTATATTTGATAATCAGCAAATCTGAGACATCTGATTGGGTTTCCCATGAAATCAATTTTCCTAGTATATTTTATGATTTTCTTAGCTTTTAATGAGATTTTATTTTTGATCCATTAAATTCTTGAAAACATGAGAGCCTTTTCAGAAAATTTGTTTAATTATATATGGTGTATCCAGTGAATTTGGTTGGGTGGTCAACTACTGCTGGTCAATTGAAAGTATGTGTTGATGGGAAAACAGCCAAGGAGGCCCTTTCTTGTTGTTTCAGAAAGCCAAATTGGCCATTGATGAACTCATAGCAACAAGAAGTGATTTTTCTGCTGCTGTGATACTCATGACCATTACAACTAACAGAATGGCCTCAAGTCACTGCCATATAAAAATGCAATAAATATTAATTTTTTTCAAGGAATTCAAATCTGAAATAATATTTGGGAAAAAAACTTCATCAAATGTAGGAAAAAAAAGAAAAATGATAAGTTTTTATTTCATTTACAAAAACTGGAATATTTTTTCAGTGGAATCAAAATAACTTGATGCCAAACATAAAAAATGAAAAAAATGCTACATATACCCATTTGATGCTGGGAATTCAAATGTCCTGAAATATTTAAGCAAAAATATCATCTTGAATATAAATAATTGAAAAAAATATGAGAAGCAGATTTCATTGAACAAAATTCAAGATTTCCAATGGAATCGAAACACCTTTGTACTAAAAGTAAAAAAAAAAGTTGGAAAATGCTACATATATCTAATTCATGAATAGAGCTCAAAGATTCTTAAATATTTAAAAAAAGGTTTCAAAAATATGTTTTTTAAGAAAAAAAAACAAAATTAAATATTGAAAATTGATTCCTTTGAAAAAGGAAGGATATTTTGAGTGGGATATAACACCATGACAAAAAATGATCCATTGATTACAAGTTACATACCTGAGGAAAAAGAGGCCCCTTGTGTCCTGGTATGTCACTTGTAATCAGGTTATAATTGTTTTTTCATGGTTTGTATACCTTATAAAAAAATTTAAAATAACCAAAAAAACTAAATATACAAAGAGAATTCAAATTTTCTGGAATATTTCAACAAACAATTCATTGAGTAAAATAATAATAATGATAAAATCAAAAATCAATTCTTTGAAAAAGAAATCAATTTTTGTGATTGAATTTAATCATATTTCTATTTTGTTTAAAAAGAATATCCAAAAAAAACCTGTTTAATGAGAGGAATTAAAAAATTAATAATTTTTTCAAAGAAACCCCATCAGGTGGAATAATAATGAAAGGAATATAAAAAATTTAATTTTTTTTTTGATTATTCTTGCATTTTATGCAGTCTATTTTGTGATTTTTAGAAATATTCAAATTAATATCATTAAATTGGTCTATATTTCATTCTTTAATCTTTTATTTCTGGTAAAAATATATTTAAATTGCATGAGTAATATCAGTTTTTATTCAAACAAAAAAAGGAAAAATCATCATTGTTATTATTTTAGTCAATGAATTCTTTGTTGAATTATTTCAATTTTTTTTCATTATCCTTATAATATAGGTATATTTATCATTTACATTTCTTTTTCATGATTGGTATATTTTATTTACATACCACTAGAAATATGAATTATTATTCAGAAAAACCAACTTTTGATATTTAATGTTTCTGTTTTTTACCTGATGAAGCTTATGAATATTTCAGAATATTTGAGTTTCCCTCATGAAATAGATATATATGTAGTCTTTTACTATTTTTTTAAGTTTGGCACAAATTTGTTTACATTCAATTAGAAACCTCAAGTTTTCTTCAAAGATATCTGCTTCTCATTTTTTTAAATAATTATTTATGTACTAGATGATGTTTTTGTGGAAGTATTTCAAAATTTTTAACTACCAGTATCAAATAAGTATGTTTGGCATTTTTTCATGTTATTTTTATGTTTGGCACAACAATATTTAAATTCCACTGGAAATATAAACTTTTGTGTAAAAAAATGAATGCTTAACATTTTTCTTATTTCTCTTAAATTGGATGAAGTTTTCTTTCAAATCTGAGGCCAGATTTAAATTTATCTGAAAAATTGGTATTCATTGCATTTTTATTTATTACATCAAGACAAGTTGGGCCCATAGTTGGATTCTTTGAAAACTTGTACCCCAGGGAGGCCCCATAGGGGGTCTGTAGGCCTTATTTAAACCACGCAAGGCCTAAATTAATGTTTACAGGCCTTGGGGGGGCAAAAAGCCCTCAAAATTGTTTTTCTACCACCCCAGGCACTCCTTTAAGATTTCAAAATGTGTGCCAATCCTCTTATGTCTAGAATCACACCTTTTTTGTATTGCCATATCTTTTTGAGTTTTAAACACCTTCCTAGAGCATGGAAACAGGCCAGTTGGAATGAATATAGTAATTTATTCATTATTATCATGCCAATGGCGCCTTTTGGAGCCATTAATTCTATTGGAATGAAATTAGATTAGGCCATTCCTTGGAGAGGTGTTGGGAGCTGCTGATAGTTTTAGTTTGCTATTGATGGTCCCTTCCCATTGAACCTTGATTTCAAATTCAATCTTTCAAGTTGATGAATAAATAAGGTACTCAGGAATCATGAAAGAGTCTTTCATACCAGTTAATCACAAATCTTCAAAGTTGTATTGGCTTTAAATTCACACAAAATTCATTTCAGTTGAAGTAATTGCTCTGGATTACAATGATAAAATAAACAATAATGATGATTTGAATGTAAAATGTGCTATATAAACAGATGTGGAGAGATGAAAATACAATAAAAAGATTATGATTAGATATAGGTAGAATGGACACTGGTCTATTTATAGACCAGTCTGAGTCTATAGAATATTCTCCCTGAGCAATCCTCATAGTATATCTTGGTGTGGTACACTTGCTTCCTAAGGCAAGTTTGCTTGTATTGCTTCCAAGCAGAAAAGCAAAATGTTAGAGATGAAAATCTTTTGTGAACTGTGGGAAAATTTACTGGTGAGTTCTTTTATTTCTTACCTTCTCTTTTGTTGCCTCATTTTGATGATTCTCAAATTTCCACTGACATATCTTGAATCACTATTCCAACAATTCCAATTAGACTTGTAAAAACAAGATCATAAATATTTTTATTTCTCTGATTCCTGCAAAAATTGAAATCTTGAAGCCATAATCATTCAAGCTTGAAGACTACACATGTAAAAATTGATAAAAAGGATTTCTTGGAGCAATTAATTAAAATAACAGCTGATTTTTAATATTTGTTTTTGAAAAATATTCTAAACTTCATTTTGATGATGACTATAGAAAACTGAGTCATTTATTTTGAATGAATAATTAATTATTGAAAACTTTGTGGAAACTCTCAGCTCTCTATAAAAGATTGAATCATTCCTAATTTTTTTTACTTTTAGGAGCATAAAACTTCATTGAATCACCACAAGGCTTTTATAATTCCTTTTTGCATTTCCAATTAAACCAGTTTCTTTGAAAAATTATGTCAAACTCTCTCTTAAAAATAGAAATCTCTCCATCTAGTCTTTCAAGTTTCTCTAATTTTCCCATTAAATTTGTATAAATTTTCAGCACATATCCATCTCCAGAAACTGTCAAAATTAAATATCATCTGGAGTGGAATGTAACTTTTACTCTTGATTCATGACTACAGAAAGGGAAGATACAATAAATATCAGAATAGGATTTCTAAATCTCCAATAATCATTTTATGTCTTTTCAAGCATCTCACCCAACTTTGTTAAAAAACTTCATTCAAAGCATGATATTAAACCTCTTAGAAAATAAAATAGTTTCTTTCTATATTGTTCATTTTAATTAATTTTTAAACATATATCTATTCATATTGTTTCATTTAAAATTAATTCTTTCCAAAAATGCATCAAAAAATCAAAATAATTAAGATAACTTCAAAGAAGACCTTTTTTTAAAAAAATATATTGGCACAGGATAAACTCACACCTTCATAATTACTCAATCAAAAATATTTTTCAAAGGAGCAATAATTTCATCATATTTTTTTCAAAATTCATTCCTCCTTCAAAGAAAGGAATGAATCAACTAATTTCTTTACTAAATTCACACCTTCTTGTGTGTTTTTCAAATCCATTCAGGGTTTTAAAACTTAAACATTTTCAAATTTAAAAAATTTGTGATTTTAGAAAATTAATGCTTGGAATGCCTTTTTAAAGTTTTAAAGACTTCATTGTGTGATAGAGCACAACATTTCAAGATGTTTTGGGCCCCCCAAGTCCTTTTAAAATGCCAGGCCTCAAGACCTACTGCGGGGTTTTTCTGGGGAATAAATCTTTTGAGAATAAAAATATGGAAATCATTTGAATTTATTCATCATATAAAAAATATAAATATTTCCTTTTTGCCAGGAATTAAAATCTGATGTTAATGAAAAATTTGATTTTTTTTATTTTTTGAATGAATTTTTCAATTTGTAAGAATACATCAATGAAATCACAAAGAAATATTATATGGCTCTTTTATTTTTTTAAAAAGCTTCCTGAGAGCTTAAATCACCAAAAACAAAAACAATGAAAAAGGCAGAGGAAAGTATCAAAAAATGGAGTAAGAAAGATGTTTTTTTCATTTTTGAATTGATTTTTTAAGGTGTTCTAATGCTTTCAAAACTACTGAAGATTTTTTATGATTATTTGAGAGACCCAGCTACAGGGCTGTGCTTTCAAATTTTCAAAAGAAAAAATTCTTGAAAACTCTGTGAAATAAAGTTTTTGTCCATGTGGGAGTTGTGTTTTGCAGACATGGAACACCCATGATTCAAAGGTTTGTGCCTGAGAGAAAATTAATTGCCTATATATATTATCAAGCAAATTATGAAAACTATTCAATTTTGAATTGGTGTTTTAAATTCAAGATTTTTATACATTTCCAGAGAAATTTATTTGGCATGCAGATCAGTAGGTTAGGTTTGAGTTGCATGATTCATGGATTGGCACCCAAAAAATCTCCTCTTGAAACCAATCAAACCTTCTTTCACCCAGCCAACCAGATTTCACTTGTGCATCAACTTCACTTCATCAACACACCTTGTTTTTTTAATTGATGATTTTAATGTTTATTTTAATTAGATCTTATCAGATTTAAACATTTTGAAGTTTTAAATAGCTAATCTTGGAAAAACCATTGATTTTGAGAAAATATTTTTTTACTAAAATATAGAATTAATCTTTCTTTTATTGGAGGAATAAAATTGATCAAAATTGGTTATATATAAATTTAAAAGTGATAATTAAAAATCATCATACTCTATGATTTTGATAATCAATAAATTAATTGAAATTAAGTAGTTGAATAGGCAATTTAGAGATAGTCAAAAAAGGTCAATTTTGTTTAAAAAGAGTTTTAATTGTATTTTTCAAATACAAAGATCAAACTTTCATATTTTTTTTTCTCAGTATTTTTTATTTTACTAAATTAATTTCTAAGTTTTATTCAATGGCTAATCCTTTGGTGATTTTATTTCATATATATATAGCACTCAAACCTTTTGTAAATTTTAGGTGTTATAATTTGAAAAAATTGTGTCATATATGCCTGAGTTGGTGGGGGAATGAGTCCCTCTGACATTTTTCTGCTGTTTTTATGCAGATAGAGTGCTTAATTGAGAGGGTTTAATGCATATTGGAAGATTTGATTTTTTTAAATTTTACCTGCTTATTTGGCTTTTTTCAAGATTTTTGAAACAGAAGGTAATCTGGAGACAAATTCCAAACTATACACAAAACTCCATTTCTGAATAAATTTCTGTGTTTATTTAAGTATTTGAAATATACATTAAGTGAGTATTTATCAAAATAAACCCCCATTCAGCAAGAGGCACTTGAGGGGTGAAAAATTTGGTGTGGCACTAGTGGATGAATATACCTTAAAAGGAACCAATAAAAAAACCAACCCAACAATATTTTTTGATTTCCTGCTCATTTTGTTTTTTTAAAAAGAATTATGTAATAATTACCATTTCTGTTATATTCTTTGACACTTTTTTCAGGTGAAATAAATATCAAATTAATTTTTCAAAAAAATAAAACTCCATTTAGAAAGAGGTACTTGAAGGAGTGGAAACTTGGGGCTGTTTCCAAGGGATGAATACAACTAAAATGGAGCCAAAAAAACATTTATCTAACAATACTTGTCAATCTACTTCTCCTTCCTTTAAATTTGAAAATATTTTTTCATCAATCATTTTGATTTTTTTTAAAAAATAAAAAAATTCCAAGCAATATTAAAAAATTCTTCTGCAATAGCAAGAAGCTGAAGGAGTTTCTAAATTATTATTTTTATACTTATCCATATACTTATTTTTCATGTTCAAAATTTCAAAATATTTTTGGGAAAATTTTCAGTTCATGTGTAAGTCATTTTTAGAGAGGAAAATTTTAAAGAATGAGATGATTTATTCTTATAGTTATATTTTTGGAAACTTGGATCAAATTTCTTTATCTAATCTCATTTTTTAGAAAGTTAGCAAAAATTCAATTTTAAAATTAAATTTTTGTGGAAAACATATCAAATTTCTTTACATGACTTAATTTTGGGGAAAAAAATAAAAATTGATCTTTGAGGTTGGATTTATTTTTTCTCCATTGAATTATTTTACATAATAGGGCGTATCAGAGTTAGCAAACCCGCCATTATAAACCCGCCATTTCTTTTGACCAAACCCACCATTTTTAATGGCAGGTTTCTGAAATACACATACCCCCTAACCTGTGTATTTCAAAATGGTGGGTTTCATGAAAATGGCAGATTTCAAACATCAAACCCGCAATTTATGCATCATCATCCATCCACCATCCATTACATTTAAAACCCCCATCCCCATTAGCAAATCCATACCAATCCCATCTCCATTGCTTCAGGCACATCTCATCTACATTGCTTCACATCTCCATCCCTTCACATCTCCATCCCTTCACATTTCTATTGGTTCACATCTCCATTGCTTCACATCTCTATTGCTTCACATCTCTATTGCTTCACATCTCTATTGCTTCACATCTCCATCTTCACACAAGCCACATCATCATCTCATCACCCCACATCATTTTGTTTTGTTTTTTCAACCAAAAATCCTAGGCTGACTCACTCCGTTTTTTTTTCTTTTTTTTTTCTTGGACAAAACTGACCCAACACCTCACCCCACCACACCACCCACCTCACCCCACCAAACCACCGGTCCACTCTCCTCCTCACTCACCACCTTTGGAACCCCTGTTAAGCTCTCCTCATCCTCCTCCTCATCCTCCCCATCACCAGAAGCTAACCAATTGTTCCATCCCCCTCCAGGCACCTTCAGGTCCTTGGGTAAGCTCCCCCCTCCTCTTCCCTCCATCCTATCTGAGTCCTCCCTCTTTCTTGCTCCTTCCCCACCCCCCCCCCCCTCCTTGCTTGCTTGCCTGGCCCACCATTGGCCCCCACAACCTTGCTTGCCTGGCCCACCATTGGCCCCCACAACCTTGCTTGCCAGGCCCACCACCGCCCCCCCTCCTTGCTTGCCAGCCCCACCACCGCCCTTCTCCTTTCTTGCTCTCTCCTTCACCCCCCCCCTCCTTGCTTGCTTTCCGGCCCCACCACCACCCCCCCACCTTGCTTGCTGGCCCCCCATCGCCCCCCCCACCTTGCTTGCCAGGCCCACCACACCTGCCGGCCCCACCACTGCCCCCCCACCTTTCTTGCCAGGCCCACCACTGCCCCCCCCTCCTCAATTGCCGGCCCCACCTCTGCCCCCCCTCCTTGCTTGCCGGCCCCACCACCTCCCCCCCCTCCTTGCTTGCCGGCCCCAACTTGGCCCCCCGTCTCCTCACTTGCCCGCCAGCCCCACCTTGGCCCCCCCCTCCTTGCTTGCCCGCCAGCGCCACCATGGCCCCCCCTCTCAATCTGCCAGGCCCACCACCACCCCCCCTCCCCCTTGCGTCAGCCCCGCCCCCCCCCCTTGGATTCCCCGCCTGGTCAATGCCCGCCCCCCAACGCCCGCCTTCCTGGCCCACCAACCCCCCCTCCCTGGTTCCCGGGCCCTGCCTACCTGGCCCCAGGCCCAACCCAAAGGCCCAGCCCAATTCCCTCACACACCAGTAAATTTATTTATTCTTTTTTTCTTTTTTTTTGGGTGCTGATGTGATTTTTTTTTTTGGTAATTTTTTTTTTTTTTTTGGTGATCACGTTTCTCATGAACTTGGGATCAAGTCCAGGTTTGGTTTCATTTTTTTTGATAAAATCTTGTTTCACCGATGATGTCCATTTGACTGACTGTTCTCTTTTTTTTTGGTTTTTTTTTTTCAATCCCTCAAAGGCTATTGGCAAATGTTGAATTCTTTGCCCACCCCCCTTAAAATGTTACACAAACTATCAAATCCTATCTTTTTCCTCACCCCAATCTAATTATAGGATTGGGAGGGAACAAGATGGAAGTAGATGGCTTGAAAAACACGCAGAGAGGTGGGAAGAGTAGGGCTGCTTGTCAAAAGAGGCTTCAATCCCCCTCAAAATGTTACACAAACAATCAAATCCCGTATTGTTCCTCACCCCAATCTAAGTATAGAATTGGGAGGGAACAACATGGAAGGAGATGGCTTGAAAAACACACAGAGAGGTGAGAATAGTAGGGCTGCTTGCCAAAAGAGGATCTCTGATTATTCCTTTTTACTTGCAGTCCCAACCAGGAAATCAAATGGACAACTTATTGAAAACACAGATGAATATCAAGTATCTGATGGCCAATTTGTTTTTCCTGACCTGGGCTTTGGAATTGACTTCAAGCAAAAAGGTGTGGTCAAAATGGTTTGGGCAGCCAATAAGTACAAGCACTGTACTTTTCCTGCTGTCAATACTGCCACCCATACAAGAATGGCAATGTCAATGCAAATCAACAAAACAACTAGAAACACTTGCAGAGAATTGGGGAGTGGTAAAATATACTCCAGGAAAAAAAATATAAATAAAAAGGAAAAATATTTTTTTATTGGTGGGGTTGAAAATAGTCTTAAGTATTGTTGTAATCAAAAATGATTCTTTTTTTATTTTTAAGTTTTTCATCAAAGCAAATATATTTACAAGCCCAGCATTTGAATAATCTGATTTAATTAATCTACTGTTCTGCTGCTACAAATGTATTCTGCAACCATTGACCACTTATCCAGGTTGGGTTTGACTCCTCAATCAAGGCGGAATTAGACATGATTGGAGCTGATTGCATTTGAATATCCTCCTTGGCATTGGATGGGGGCAACTCATAGGTTTCTTTGGGATCAACATTGCTAGGCTGAGCATCCCCAGCCAAGTCCTCAGCGTCAACTGAATTGGATTGTTGGGCATCAAAAGCAGCTAGGGGGGTGATGTTGGTCTTCTTTCCAAAAATTTCATCCATTTGAATATAAAAAGGACAAATGAAGTCCAACTTATCAACCACTGAGTTGATTCCCTTGGATTTTTCAGAGTTGTTGATACCAAAGCCGGTGGATATTGAGATGGAGTGAGCCTTTTTGTACTTGGCTCCATAATTTGTGAATCAATCCTTCATCTGTTTGGATGAAAGATACAGCCTACTTTTTGTTTTATTCTTGAGTTCATGAAAATCAGGAAATAAACATTGACCTTAAAAGATGGAGGTCAGCCAACACGTTTTTCATTGTCAGATCCAAAGCAAGCATCATAGTTGGATGGAATTTTGAGCAAGTTTACCAGGATGATGTGATCAGCTTTCTTGAGCTGACTTGAGCCTTTGGAAGCTTATGGGGGAGGATTTTTGGATGTTGATTTACTTGGGGATGTTTGATTTGGTCCATTGGATTCTTTAGTGGACTTGCAGGGGGAGGATTGCTGAGGGGCCATTTAAAAATAGTAGGAGGGATGAAGAGATGAAGGGCTATGAGAGTGTTTAAGTGGTGAGAGTGATCATGTGATGAGAGGATGAGAGTGATGAAGCAAAGAGAATAGAAAGAGATGAGATTGATGAAGTGAAGCAATGAGAGTTAGGATTTGATGAACCTGATAAACAGATGAGAGCAATGAAGTGATAAGGATAGTGATCCAATGAGAGTTAGCTGGATGTGATGATAGCAATAAACGGATGAGAGTGATGAACTGATCAGGATAGTGATCCAATGAGAGTTAGCTGAATTTGATGAAAGCAATAAAGTTATGAGAGTGATGAAGTGATGAGGATAGTGATCTGATGATAGTTAGCTCAATGTGATGAAAGCAATAAACGGATGAGAGCAATGAAGTGATAAGGATAGTGATACAACCAGAGTTAGCTGGATGTGATGAAAGCAATAAACGGATGAGAGTGATGAACTGATCAGGATAGTGATACAATGAGAGTTAGCTGGATGTGATGAAAGCAATAAAGTGATGAGAGTGATGAAGTGATGAGGATAGTGATGAAGAGATGAAGAGGAATGAATCAATTTTTTTCCAATGAGTTTGGAGTTAGACAGAGGTGGGAATCCAGGGGTGGATGACGTGGAAAGGTGGTGGAAGCCTTTAAATACTTTATTTGAAAAAAACCACTTATTTCCAGGTAAATCTGACACGTCTGATGTGAAATAAGTTGTTTTTTTGATTTTTAATGGTGGTTTGAATTGGCGGATTTGGTTTGAAAGCCGGCATCAAAAAATGGCAGGTTTTCTTAACTCTGATATGCCCTAATAAAAGATTGGAACCAAAATCTAATGTTTTTTTAAACAAAATTGTTTTAATTGTTTCACAAAAAATGGCCTTCTATTTAGTTTTTAGTAAATGATAGCTACAAGATAAAATAATGAAAATTTTATTCTGCAGCCAATAACCCAAATTTCAGGCCTCTGGATTCCAAGGGCTCTGAAAATTCAAGTGAAAATATATGAGATATTGAACCAATCAATTCAATCAGGAATTAAGTATGATTTATGAATCCAACAAGGTGGTTTTCTAAGTTTTGAAATGAATTTTAGGAATTTTTGAGGTAATATCTATGTGTTTATCATATTTAAAATGGGAACCAAATTTTGATAGAGTTTTTGAACTATCCCAAAGTATACATTTGGTCTCCAATATGAAGACTAATCAATTTCTGGTTAACTGATGAATTTAAGTTTTATATAAATAGGGGTAGTTATCTTGGTATTATTGGGTAAAAATAAGCCCCATAAGGTCTATGCTAGAATAAATTGACCAGTAATATTTGGGAGGCAATAGCTACTCAAGATTGAAATAGAGATAGTGGGATGAAAATAATCAATCTTGATACAATCAAGCCAATTCAACTCATTTATATGTAATGAGTGCTTGGATACTTTGGGAATAATTTCTGAATAAATTTTAAAAAATGTTAATAACTGGTTGATTTACCTCACATTTCTCAGAGGAGGCCTCCTTCAATTTAGAAGTAGATTCCCAATGCAATCATGTTATTCCCTTCAAAAATTGAGGAATCAGAAATCTTGTATGATCAGCTATCAGAAGTAAACATTCTAATATGTGGTCAAATAGCTTTCATCCATGGTCCTCCAATGCAATTAGTTTTTTCAAAAATATGCCCTATATTTTGCAGTATAAGCTTAGTCATTTCAAGAAATATCCTCCTTTTTTTATTTCCTCAATTCACTCCAAAATCTTCATTCTCAATGAACCAATTTTTATTTGGCTTGGTTCTCTTTCATAACCCATTTTCAAATATATAGGGATCATTTTAATAAATTTCTCATTATCTTCCAATTATCCACGTCTCAAACAAATTGTCTGGGCTTCCACCAAAAAATTTTAATTTAAACCAGTGAAAGTGTATTTTTTTTGTGTTTTGGGAGTATCTTTGAAGCAGATCTACACCATATTGATGCAAGAAACATTTTCAGGGTAGTTGATGCATAGGGATGTTGTTGATTCTCCTGGTACATTTTTCAGGTTTATGAAGTATTGCACGCTTCAGGCTATTTTTTCTTTTACCACAGCGCAGCTTTGTCCTGGATTTTTTTGGCATGCTGGATGTGGGTTAACACTTTCAGTGGCTGCAAATTTTTTGCACTTCTAGGCTTTTTTTTATTTATAAAACCAACAACTAGAGATAAATCCATAATTGGAGTATTTTTATGTTTTATGAATTATCTCAATTCATAAATCCTTAATCTTCAAAAATTTTCTGGCTCTTTTTTATTTTTCCTAGGTTGAGGACTGAGAATTTGGGGGTGGGGTCAGTTGGTCACTCTGCTCAAAATTGTGCCCTGACTTCTAATCTTTAAGAAAATTCAGGTTTTTCTCAAGGCTGGTACTTCTTTGATTTCTTCCTATTATGGTTCTTTATTTGGTTAATTTTTATCATTTGTCTATAATTTCTTTTATTATTATTGTTTTCCTTAAACTATTTACAGATGACTATTCAATGGTATCAATCCAAAATGACTGAAGCTATCAACAAATCATAAGTATACTCAAGTAAAATTTGCTATTGGTCCATCCAAATTGAAGGGAACAAGTGCTTTTTCCACTTCATCAGCAGCTTATTAACTTCAACTGGCCTTTACATGGCTAAAGGCATACAGTCAAGGGTTAAATACTCTCTTTTAAAGATGTATCAATTTCAAATGCTGGATTGATTATTCAATCTACAGAGTTGAAAAATCTAAAAGCAGGAAGAAATTTAGAGGAACTCAAACTTAAGCTCAGCCTATTTATCCCAGTCGCCAACACTTTTGCTAGATGTACATTAGTTGGTTCTGAATCATGAGAAACAACGGTAGTGTTCGATGTTTATAGCGTCTCAAGCCGCGTATCCTCTCCCAACCGCGTAGTCAGCATAGACGCTTCAGTTTGGTTTTATTGATAGTAAATTCCTACTAATTGGGTGGAAGGATTGAAATTGCTAAGGGTTAAACGAGACGAGTGCCAGCATCAGGTGACCTCTGCCTTGGATCGACCCCGCCCCATTCTGGAGTACCAGGAGGACGGGGTACTCTGACTTGTTCGCCATCCCATTCTTCCCAACTGGCTAATCGCTTCGATTTAGATTGCCTCTTGCCATTATCTGAGCCATCAGATGATGGCGACAATCGGGAGATTTGAGGTGCTGAAGGTTGTGAGAGTCGGAAATAGACTTCCCTTAGATCAAAAGGCTTCCTGCTCGCTCGATCTTGATCGATTCTCAACTTGTCGGCATGGGTAAGTGCTTGAGCTCTGGTTGCTTGATAGTCGTATCGGGTTTGAGTCAGTCTTGACAGCATCACTGAACCAATAAGAAGGGTTCCTGAGGAGAACATCAATGTTCCAACGGAAGGGGAATGAGCGAATGGAAGTTCAGGGGACTCTATGAGTAGAGATCGAACCAATAAAAGGCAATCCGAAAAAAACCACTGGTCGTTGTCGGACATGGAGGATGAGAAACTGAAGGTATGGATTTTGTTGACTGTAGACATCACCGAGGGTCAGAACGATTAAGGGCGAATCGTAAGAAAGGTTCTCAATTCCTCACACGATTTAAGAGGTTTCCGAGGTAGCAGGGCCATCGCGCGGGCGAGATTGAGGTCGGAAGGAGGGATCTGGCATCCAGGTGGCCTGGGCTACACTGCCGATTTGTACCGGGGGCGGGGCCCGGGGATATCCAGACGGGATTTAGCTCAATAAGAGCCCGGGCGGATGTCGGCACGAAGTGCAGTGGATCTGCCACAGCTAACCCCAGAAAACTATGGGGCCGAATTGCCACTTGCAATACTTTGAGAGTCTTGAAGAAGTTTTCCTGTTGAAATGTAGATTTTGATTATTGTCAACTTCAGCTTCAAGCAACATTTTCGGAAAAAATGCGGGAAGAAAATAGTAACATCGATGCTTTGTTACATAAAGTCATGTTGATTCAAGCGGGAGAGCGCACACTCTGTCTTAAGTACTGTCCAGATTTGAAATGCGATGGAAGAATAATTACAAATAGGTTGGATTGGGAAGGGGAAAGATTGGTTTGCCAAAGAAGCTAGGTAAAGCCAAAATTCTTGCATGTCCAGAAAACATGTTAGTGGTGAAATATATTCATAAGTGATATTTGCCACAAAGATGAGCAGGTTTAGAAACTAGCTATGTGAACATGGTTCAAAGATCAAATTGACTCTGGTTGAAGTCTTCTGAATCTGGATAATTATTCCCAAAAGGCAAAAAGGTTGGAAGATTGAGGATGGCCATATTTAAAAAAACTGTGTATCAGAGTTAGCAAATCTGTCTTTAAAAAAGAGCTTATGCTTCAGGGAAAAAAATTGATACCAAATGGAATTTGACACAAACCATCTTAGATTTTCAAAAGGGAGAGATGAGAAAGATTGGATTATATACATGAAAAAGAACAATATTTGCACATCCCTTAATCTTTCTATTAACATTCAACCAGCCAGGCAAATCAAAAAATTGCTTGTATACTTGGATTCTGAATATATTGCTTCATCTTGTTTTTGAAATGATAGCCAGCGAGTGATGGCCAGTGAGACACAGGTCTTGGGACCAAAGGAGACAGACAAGATGGAAGAAATACCTGAACAAGGTATTAGATGAGTTGGAAGACACAACAATGAGTAAAGAAGAGAAAAGGAGACAGGTACAACGTCTAAAATAGTAGGCAGTAGGTACAAGCTCTTTGAAACCTAACGTGAGGATACACAAGGTTGGACCCTGAGGTAGTTTGAGGGTTACGTCTGTGTTGAGTCTTCTTGTCGTTGGTTGGTCTTCAGTTGGTCAATAGTTGGTCAAAAACTACACCCCACCTTGCTTGCTAATCTGATTTGAGGGGCATAACTCTGTTATCTAGGAGAAATTTTTGGTGCAGGTGTGGAGAGAGGATCTTGGTCATACCGTTGGCTATGTTGTTGCCAGTAGGCACGTAAGTAAGAATAAAGTCGCCATTTGCTACGTAGTGTCAAAGCCATTGCAGTCAAACATTGATGTGTTGGGTGCAGTGTTGATAGACTGGATTCTCAAGAAGGGCAATGGCTCCTTGATTATTGCAGTGAAGAGTAGGGGAGACAAAAGTTGCTTTAAGTGGGATGGATAGGGTGGTGAGTAGCTGTGATGCCCACAGCAGATCTTGACCCAATTTGGAGCAAGATTGATGCTCAGCTTTGGTAGTGAAGAGGGCTATTATTGATTGCTTTGAGCATTGCCAGATGATAGGGCCATTTAGAAGAAGCACACTGCCAGTGAATGAGCGGCAGTCATTGCTGGAGGCATGGTCAGCGTTGCAGTATGCATTGAGTTTGAATGCAGTCAAAAGGTCCCCACCCAATGTTATCCCATGGTCTTTTGTTTGTTTGAGGTATTGCAGGAGATGCAAGAATTGTTGTTGGTGGGTGATGGTAGGGTTGTTTAGAAACTGGGAGAGATAACTCCAAGTGAAAACAAGGTTGGGCCTAGTGCACTGAACAAGGTAGTTCAGAAGACCAACCCCTCTTTAATAGCTGAAGCCAGACTTGACAGGATTATTGGAGATAGGGATTTTGGATGGTTTTTGTGGAAGAGGTGTGGAGGCTGGTTTGCAGTCACTCATGCCATATTCTGCAAGCATGTTGGAGATGTATCAATCTTGATGTAGGTGGACCAATTGTGCTTTGCGGTCTCAAGTGACACGCATCCCAAGAGCCCATTGGCATTCACCTAGATCTTCCATTTCAAACCGCTACTTCATGTTCTCCTTGAATTCTAGAACTTCCTCTTTTCTTCCTCCAATAACAAGATCATCAATGTGAATGTAGACCAAAACAAGCTTATTTGGATCTGAATGAAGAAATAAGCATGGATCTACCTTGGAGGTCTTAAAGTTAAGGGAGGAGAAGAAAGTGGTCAAGGCAGTATACCAACACCAAGGACTTTGTTTGAGTCTGTAGAGAGATTTCTTCAAATGAAGGCCATGACACAGGGGGATGTGGATGTCTAATTCTTCAGGATTCTTAATGAATATTTCTTCCTCTGGAATCCCTTTTAAGAAAGCCCATTTCACATCCATTTGATGTAGCTCAAGATCAAAAGATGCCACCAGACTCAGAACAATCCAAAGGGTTGGAAGTAAACCAGTTGGAGCAAAAGTATTGTCATAGTCTATTCCTTCCACTTGGCAAAAACCCCGAGCACATAGATGTGCTTTCTTTTTGATGAAAGCTCCATTGGCGTCCAGCTTAGTTTTTAGGACCCAGGTGGTTTCTAGCTCCCTGACGCCCGCTGGCTTAGGAACAACTTCCCAGACTTGATGGCGCTCACAATTATCCTTTTCATTTGTGATGGCTTTCTTCCAGTCTGGCCAATCTGGAAGTTTCTTTGCTTTGGAAATGGTCTTTGGGTCATTGAGAATGGAGGGTTCCAAGGTGATATGATTTGCACAGTGTTGGTTTCTAGTGGGCAGAATTCTGCTAGTGGAAATATCCAAGCCTACTTCATTTGGAGGGGTGTCATACCAGGGTACGTATGCATGGTGTTTGGAAGCATTAGGATTCTCAACAGGAGTGGTATTGGTTTGTTGGGAGTCTAAAGGTAGTGATGGAGTGGCAGGATTCAAGCCTGCCAAGGAATGGACTGAAGTTGAGGGGGAGTCAGGGAGTAAGGATAAAGGGGAGTCAACAATGGGAGTAGGGGGATTGTCAAACAGGAATTGGTTTCTTGTGGAGACAAGTTGCCCATGGATTGATATTTTAAGGGACATACATTGTTGATAGTTTTGACATTGTGAGACCAATGTATTTTTTCAGAGGATGGGATCCATACTTTGAACAACTTGTGGTGAGATTCAAAACCGATGAGGATTCCTTTGCTTCCAGAGGGGCCAAACTTAGAATTTATCCACTTCTTCTCAATGTAGAGGATCATTTGCAGCCAAAAGGGGGAAAGTGATCAATTTTTTCTGGATGACCGGTCCAACATTCATGGGGAGTTGCAAAGTTGAGAGAAGAATGGGGGGTTTGGTTTTTGAGTAGAACGGCTGTGATCACTGCATTGCCCCAGAATTCAAGAGGAACGCCACTGGAAGCAAAAAGGGTCCTAGTTTTCTCGATGATGGTACGGTTGCCTTGTTTGGAGAAGGGGTTTTTTTGGGGTTTATATAGAGAAGTGGTTAAGTGTTGGATTCCTTTTTCAAGGAATAGGCGCTTGAATTTTTCAGAGACAAAATCCCCACTGTTGTCAGAGACTACGGATTAGACTTTATGTCCAGAGGTTTTTTTTGATTTGTTCAGGAAGATGATGAAGTGGTCATATGAGTCGGACTTACATCAAATGGGATAAATGAAAGAATAGCAACTGAAACCATCTATGATCTTAAGGAAATACTGGTTCCCTCCTTTTGAAACCAGAGTGATTGGCCCACACAGATCCATGTGGATGCATTTGAGAGGGACGGATGGAGTGGGGAAGCTTCCATAGAAAGGGGTTCTGGTCATTTTGTAGGTAAGGCATTCCATGCAGTGAGTGTCTTTGATGGGTAGGTTAGGGAAGAGGTTTTGGAGATAGGAGTTGTTTGGATGGCCCATTGTTTGATGGAGATCAAGGAACAAGTGGGAAGCAAGAGCCAGGGGTTGGTCCACATTGAGGGCAAGGACATTATCAGAGAATCTCCCGGTCATCAACTGATGGACCCCATTGATGCACTCAAAACCATTATCAATAGGATTCATTGAGTAGCCCTTCTGAAGATAGGTTACCATGGAGATTAGTGAATTGGAGATATCAGGAACAAGTAGAGCATGGGGTATTTTCAACAAGCCAGTGTGGTGTCATATTTATAACCTTGGATTGGGATCTGCTTTGCGGGCCGCGACCCACCCAGGGAATGCGGACCAAGTGATGGAGACAGCCCAACCAAGCTTGCGGGTGGCTAGTCCGGAAGGCAAGGGCGGGGAAATCAGGGGTTATACCCGCCGGGGAGGTTTTCACGGGCATAAGCGTGGGCAGACTCACGGATTGCGGGATTTGCAGACGCGCGCGGATGGATAAACCCAGGGGGCTCCAAGTAGGGCGCGGCAGAGGTTCGCGCGGGCCAACTCACGGATTGCGGGATCTGCGGACGCGTGCGGAAAGATAAACCCAGGGGGCTCCGAGTAGGGCGCGGCGGAGGGCTGCGCCATGAGAAGGACAAATGGGACATACGTGATATTGAAGGGGAGGGTTTTAAACGGGGTGGGTGGTACAGGGTAGGGTTAGGGTGGAGCTAGGGTTCTGTACTTGGGGTCATATTTCATCTATCTTGTTGCTTGTGGTTGTACCTAGGTTAGGGTTGAGAGGGAGGACTTAAAAAAACCTCACTCTCAAATCCAGGTTGGGTAATATTATCAGATCATATATAGATATCATCATAGATCATCATCACCCCAGTGTGGTATCATATTTATAACCTTGGATTGGGAGCTGCTTTACGGGCCGCGACCCACCCAGGGAATGCGGACCAAGTGATGGAGCCAGCCCAACCAAGCTTGCGGGTGGCTAGTCCGGAAGGCAAGGGCGGGGAAATCAGGGGTTATACCCGCCGGGGAGGTTTGCACGGGCATAAGCGCGGGCAGACTCACGGATTGTGGGATCTGCGGACGCGTGCGGAAAGATAAACCCGGGGGGCTCCAAGTAGGGCGCGGCGGAGGGCTGCGCCATGAGAAGGACAAATGGGACATACGTGATATTGAAGGGGAGGGTTTTAAACGGGGTGGGTGGTACAGGGTAGGGTTAGGGTGGAGCTAGGGTTCTGTACTTGGGGTCATATTTCATCTATCTTGTTGCTTGTGGTTGTACCTAGGTTAGGGTTGAGAGGGAGGACTTAAAAACACCTCACTCTCAACTCGGGGTTGGGTCATATTATCAGATCATTTATAGATATCATCATAGATCATCATCACCGGACCACCAGGGAATGGTATCGGAAGGATTGGAAGGGAGGAATTTATCTTGTCATTGCTCTCTCTATTCTTAAAATAATCACATCCAATCTCCTTACAGATTCTTAGACAAAAAGCTTCCTGAACTTGAGGACAACTTTGGGGGTATCACCTATCTTGTTTCCACACCTGGGGGTCTGGCTGGGAACAATCTTTTGTCAAAGTCTCTCAAAGGTACTTAGAGATGCTAGAAGCGGTTTCCCCTCTTTCTTCCTCCTTCTCCCACCCCTTCCGCACCAGCCCAAAGGATTACCCTCATATTCTATTCAACACCACCAATGTGGAGCAATTCATCTCATGGTATGAAACAATTGCAGACTCTGAAGGCGCATTGGATTTTGAGCAGGCGTGCCATATCTTCCTGTTCATCAAGGACGCGGAAGAGCGTTGGGACTTAGAAGAGATGAGAGGATACCGGAACCTGGATTGGCCAACACTGAAGGGGGACATGTTGGTGAGATAGGGGAGGCAAAAATATTGTTTTTGGGAAGGAAATTTCAAGCCATCTGTGGAATTGGACTACAAAGCAGGCATGTGCGGCGGGGTCCGGTTACAAGTGGAATTGGATTACGCAGAGCCGTATTACAGGGCAGTGTGCGTTCCAGCCCCATCACCGGCAACCATCCCTTGGGCCAACAAACTTGCAGAGGTGGTAAGGGGCCTCGAGGCCTATCTGGAGATTATTCAGCATCCTAGAACGTCCACGCCCCGGGTGCGCACGTATGGGGACAACAACAATTGTTGGCGGCTGGGACGCGAGTGTTGGATGACGGATTCAAATGGGGGACCGGTTTCCTTGGCGGAGGCGGGGTGTGTGTTGGGGAAGCGGGTCTTGGCAGAACTGGTTAAGCCTTCTGATAGGAAGCAAGCAAGGATGAAGGAATGGGAAGCAGATACTCTGTGCTTTTTGGGGAAGCGGGTCTTGGAGGAACTGGTTCAGCCTGCTGATAGGAAGCAAGTGAGGACAAAGGAACAGGGAGCGGATACTCCGTGCGGTTTGGGAACCAATGAACGGTGGATGGGTCTTGCGGAAAGGGAAGGAGTTGCGGCAGTGGGAACGGGCCAAGCGTTGGAGGATTGTAACCGGGGCTGGGCCTCTTCAACGGCGGGGAGAATGCGTGCAGGACGGAAGGATGTGGTGGTGGCAAGGGGGATGAACACGGAATGGAAGGATGAAGGGCGCGGGGAGTGCGGGATGGATTGACGGATGACGGGCCCGTTGCCATCATGGCTAGCGGAGGTTTTGGCATTGGTGCAACGGAAAATTGTGGCAGGGCATCAGGTGCAGAACAGGGAAGGATTGGGCGCCAATGAGATGACTGGGAGAAAAGAAGTAGGGGTTGCAAGGGCTTTGGCCGCAGAAGGCGCGTTGGGACGGAAGTTTGGAGAATTGGCCAGTGGACGCAACCTTTTTGGGATTGGTTGAGACTGTCAGCTGAGGACAGCAGCCAAGTTGGGGGGGAAGCTAGCGCAGGATGGGAAGTGGGCGCGGCGCGAGCCGGGTCTGTAAACGCAAGGACAAGCCCTGCAGTTGGGTAATGCGGGAAAAGGAGCGGAGGCCCAGTGTTAGCAAAAAAAAAAACTTTTTCTTTTTGGGTTTGGTTCTTTTCTGTGTCTTCTCTTTATCAGTTTTCTTCTCCGGGGAACTGTGTGGCAGTTTGGCTGGGGCCGTCCAGGTACCTTCTGGGGAACTTTGTTGGCTCAGGACGGGGGCGCGGATCTCATTCTCACCAGGACGCAGGCGCAGCGGAGCGGTGATGCGGAGTCGGGGATTGGGCTAGTAGCTGGGGTGGAATGGGAGTAGGGGGGGTGGTCCGGTAGCATGGTAGGCTTGAGGTAGTGATGGAAGGACCTCTGGGGACAGAACTCAACTTGGGGGGGGATGTGGTGTCGTATTTATAACCTTGGATTGGGAGCTGCATTGCAGGCCGTGACCCACCCAGGGAATGCAGACCAAGTGATGGAGCCAGCCCAACCAAGCTCGCGGGTGGCTAGTTGAGAAGGCAAGGGCGGGGCAATCAGGGGTTATATGCGCGGGCATAAGCGCGGGATCCGCGGATGCGTGCCAATGGATAAACCTGGGGGGCTCCAAGTAGGGTGTGGCGGAGGTTTGCATGGGCATAAGTGCAGGCCAACTCATGGATTGCGGGATCCGCGGACGCGCACGGAGGGATAAACCTGGGGGGGCTCTGAGTAGGGCGCGGCGGAGGGCTGCGCCATGAGAAGGACAAACTGGACGTACATGATATCAAAGGGGAGGGTTTTGGAAGGGGTGGGTGGTACAGGGTAGGGTTAGGGTGGAGCTAGGGTTCTGTACTTGGGGTCATATTTCATCTATCTTGTTGCTTGTGGTTGTACCTAGGTTAGTTTGAGAGGGAGGACTTAAAAAAACCTCAATCTCAACTCCGGGTGGGTCATATTATCAGATCATATATAGATATCATCATAGATCATCATCACCGGACCACCAGGGAATGGTATGGGAAGGATTGGAAGGGAGGAATTTATCTTGTCATTGATCTCTCTATTCTTAAACTAATCACATCCAATCTCCTTACCAACGCTTGGACCAATAACTTCTAGAACATGAGGACAACTTTGGGGGGTATCACCTCTCTTTTTTCCACACTGGTGGTGAGTGGTATTATAGCTTCTCCAAATCCCACAACTTGTAGTGGAGATCCATTGGCTGTATAGAGGGTAGAGTGACACTTTTGGAATGTGGAGAAGTAATGGTGGTGCTTGAGATAATGCCCAGAGGAACCGCTGTCAAGAATAATCAGATCTGAATTTGCTTTATCCATACTGAGATTGGCCTTGCCTTGATGAGTTTTTCCTTGGATTTGTCTGAGGGCAGCTTGATGGTAGGCTATAGCTAGTTTGGGGTGTAATTGGTGGCACTGGTCCGCGGAAAGGATGGTGTTTGGATTATGGTTTACATCTTCACAGAAAAGTTGTTGCTTTGGATTTTTATTAGAGGGATTGTTTTGGGTTGATTGAAAGTTTCAAGACACATTGAAAGCAGAGGTGGCTTAAGTTTCTTGGATGGAATCAGATTGCCTTTGAATTTTGAGTTCAAGCTCAGAAAGAAAGGTGTCCATTGGGATCTTAGCCTGTTTTCCTTGATATTGAGAAAATTGTAGAGATTTCATAACAGCAAAAGATGGGGAAGTAGCTTAAGAATGATGATAGCCCAAAGGGTTTAAATAGTTGAGGTGTCTAGATTTTCAAAAGAGATTTCAAACATTAGTCTGAAGGTTTCTTGGAATTTGTTGATTGAGTCCTGCAGATTTACTTTGGAAAAGGGAATGTTGTAGAGTCGGTCCATGAGGTTGACAACATTTTCAAGAGATTTGGTAGCGTAGTGATTGTAAATGGAATCCCAGAGTTCTTTGGGTTTGTAAAGGATAGGATCCTTTACAAATCAAGTGAAGTTTTGTTGATCAAGATGTAATTGGATGGAAGTTGTAGCTTGTTTCTTTTTGAATTTAATTTTGGGAGAGGGATTGGGATGCGCTTTAAGGATCACATTGTCCAAGTCTTTGTATCCAAGTGCAGTCAACACATTGTTACGCCAACTGGAGAAGTTACTTGCACCGGATAGTTTTTTGCAAAGGATGCCGCGTGAGTCTGATGAGTCTACCATAGTGTTGTGAGGTATTGATTGGCAAGAGAGAGATTCCTTTCCAAGGAGTAGATTTTGGATGGTTATTCCAGAAGTAGAGCAGGATTCAAAAGATGAGGAGTTATCACTGATTGAAGTAGAGACTGGTGAGGCTGGTGATGGAGATCAAGTGAGTGAGTCCGCAATTGGATTTGCCACTGTTCAGGATGATGTAGGATATGCGTAGAAGCTCCTTGTCCTATTGTGTTGCACGGCTGGTATTATAATTGGCTCATAACCTGAAATGATATCCAGCAAGTGATGGCAAGTGAGACACAGGTCTTGGGACCAAAGGAGACAGACAAGATGGAAGAAATACCTGAAAGAGGTATTAGATGAGTTGGAAGACACAAAAATGAGTGAAGATGTATTTCAGATAGCAAGCACACCAAGAATTGAGACCAAACAAGATAAGAATAAGCAATAAGAAAGAAAAGGAAGAAACAAAAAAAGAGAGCAGACCTGAAATGATAGTCAGCGAGTGATGGCGAGTGAGACACAGGTCTTGGGACCAAAGGAGACAGACAAGATGGAAGAAATACCTGAACAAGGTATTAGATGAGTTGGAAGACACAACAATGAGTAAAGAAGAGAAAAGGAGACAGGTACAACGTCTAAAATAGTAGGCAGTAGGTACAAGCTCTTTGAAACCTAACGTGAGGATACACAAGGTTGGACCCTGAGGTAGGTTGAGGGTTACGTCTGTGTTGAGTCTTCTTGTTGTCGGTTGGTCTTCAGTTGGTCAATAGTTGGTCAAAAACTACATTTTTTTTGGAAAAAAAAATTCTGAGAAAAAGAAAAAATATATAGAATTTTTTAGGCCAAGGCATTTCAAAAAACCATTTTTTTCTTGAAATAAATGCTAAATCCACAGCAATTAAAGAAAAATTCACCTCCTGTGACCTTGTATCTCTCAGTTTTGAATTGATGTTTCATCAAGAATTTTGGTTGGAACCACAAGAAGAAAGGAGAATAAGGAAAAATTTCTGAAACAAATGTTATGATAACTGTTGAATCCCTGAGTTTTGAATTTTATATGGGTTAAAAAATCAAAATTAGTCATCCTATCTCCATATTCAAAAGGAGAAAATATGTTATATATATATTTGTATTTACTGCTTGGATTCACACCAGAAAATTTCTGGTACTCAAGAAATTTAGCCTAAGATTTTGGAGAATTTCCTGGATTCCAGATTGAGTTATTTTAATGGCTTGATTGAGGAGAAGAGAGATGATTTATTCATGCATCTCCAATAAATTTGGCAGAATTCTATAATTTACACCATCCTGTTCCTCACATATTTCTAACCCAGGTTCTGGAATTTCCAATATGGTTGAGAGACTTCTTTGAATGGTAAAGGTAAGTTTGAAATCAACAAGCTTTTGGATTGGAGGTACCAAATTGTTCAAATTCTAGAACCCAAGTCCAAGAAAGAGAGGAGTATTGGAGGAAGACCCAAAGGAGATCTCAACAAATCCAAGAAAATTTCTCAATCTTCAACTAAAAGGGATGCTTCAGGCTTTGAATATACACAGCCACCATTTACGAGAGGAATGCAAGCAAAAAATATTTTGAAAAATCAGATGGTTAGTGAGCAAAATTTTAATTGAATAAGCTCTTCCTGTATATTCAAATTTTTTTATCTGTATCCAGGATTTGAGAAAAAGGAAGTGGATAAATGACAAGGGAAAGGGGAAACTGAAGGAGGAACCAAAGGAAGAAGTACATTTACTTTAATAGGAATTCAATTTTATATGAAAAACTGAATGTTGAAGCTGATTTTTTATTTATATTTTTTCAAACCAAAAGAATAGTTATTATAAGACTGAATATGAAAGTGTTGGAAAGGAAGTTCTTGTAGAAGAATACTGTCAGTTTTTTACCTTCATTTTATGGAATGTATATTTTCTCATGGATTTATTTTTTTTGGTGATTATTAATAGGGATCTGGAAATTTAGTAAGGAAGATGATTGTTTCACATGAAAACAGGACTGATACACCCCAGAGGATTAAAAAAAGGTGATGATTTCAATGCACCCTATAGGCCACCATGAAAACAATTCTTTGTACCCACTGTACCCACTGAAACTGGTGAAAGTAAATTTGTGAGCATCACTTCTTCCTTTGATTATGTTTTCATAAATTGTTAAAATTAATTATATTTTTGATAATTTTTGGTTTTCTGCATTGTATTATTCTACATTTTTAATCTTTCATGAAGTTGATATTGATCAAGTGAGTTATCAAATATATACATTTTGTCTGATCCTGAATACAATCTGACTCTTTTAATTCAGTTTTAATGCAAAGTTTTTTTTACCATAAAACATCCATTCCCCAAATATACCAGGTTAAAGATGTAACATGAGATGGAACCTGTGTTTTCAAAGCAGAAGCAATTTTATTGGACCAGAAATATGAAGAGTGGAGTGTTATTTGGCAAGAAATGATCAAAGAAATGGATTCCAAACCACTATTCCAAAACTCAAAACTCATGGGAGATTTCTGGGATGAAATTTTTAAAGAAGCTAGAATGTACCTCAAAAACCAGTCTGAACAAGCTCTCAGGCAACTCAACCACCTGTCTGGAACAGGTTCCAGAAATTTCTGGATAGAGGTTCCTTTCAAACGCTTCCAGCTTGTTGAAAATTACAAACAAACAGTGATTCTTTTATCTCCTTTCATGCCCTCTACTTATTTCCCACTTAATTCCCTACAAACTGAAAATTCAAAACCTTTACTCTTATGACTTATTCCTTTAGAAAATACACAAAATAAAGTTTCAATTAAGTTTGAATCTGATCCTTGGCCAGCTTCAAAATTACATATTTACAATTTGGAAGGGCTTTGCAAGCAAGGAATTCAAAAGGTGGATTGCTCTGATTCAGTAAAATTGAGATTTTGAGATGGATTTTTATTTCAATAATAGGAGTTCTGGGAGAGAAAAAATCATGATAAAACTTGATTATTGATTTTATTTATTCATATGTATATAAATTTGAATATTTGGTATGTGACTAGCCTCCCTTCAATCAATTTTTAATATTTCAAAGGGGTCACACTATAAATTTTTATAAATCAAAGGAATATGCAGAATTATTTTAAAATTGATTTAAAAAAAATCTACAAGCCTGAAAGATTCTCCAAAAAGGATAAAGATAAATTGGGTCAATTTTCTTGAAATGTTTTAGAAATAATATGTGAAGGTACACAAAATGGTCCCCCAAACAGCCCTTCATGATGGCATTTGTTTGGGTTTGAGGTGGAATTTTAGGGCTTTCAATGCCAAAAGAATTTTGCATAATATTTTTTGATTTCTCTTATTTTTATGTACATTAATTAAATATTATAGTCAGAAAAAAATCAACAGAAATAGGTTAAAAAAATATTAGAAAAAAGTTTCATTTTTTATGAATTCTTTGACATTTGGTAATGGTTTGAGAGGAAATAAAAAAAAATTTGAAAATTCCCCCTAAATGGTTTTTAAGAACTGTGATATATTGGAAGCAATACTTTCACTTCAAAAATAATGAAATATTCAAGAAAAAAACTTAAAAAGAAGATTAAAAACTAAATATAAAGCAAAAATTATTTGTTTATTTGTTGATTTTTAAAGAAATATCAAAAGAGCTCAATAAGTTCCAAATCTTCAAAAGATGATTTTTTTAGGTGTTTTTGAAGGCTATCTAAATTAATGCAGGTTTAAATATGCATATATTTAAATATTTAAAAACAACATTAAGGTTGTCATGGGATCAGCTCAACACAAGTTGAACTGACTTACCATTAAAATCTCATTCAAAACACTCATCATAATGATGTTAAATCAAAACACTCAAGATAATGATGTTCCAAATGTGATAACCCTTTTCATTAATAGAAATACAATATCAGCATGTCAGAACAAAATAAAATGATGAAATTATTCCATAAGTTAGAATACAACTCAAGTATCTTTGAGGTGATCAACCCAAAAATCTGCTTTTTTAGAAATAATGGAATGTGGTTTGGAAACTATGGGCGGGATTGGAATCAAATCTCCCTCAAGTACAAGCCGGACCCAATGGTTATTGTTAACAAAGCAAATGAACATAGGATCTGATTTTTCTTTTACACCAATTTTCATAGGAGTAAAAGTACAACATGAATCCAATGAAATGAAACATATTGGTCTTCCATAAGTGTCAGATATTATTCGACTCATGTCAAGCTTTGAAAGCCATTTCAAAGAGGGAATCTTTTCATTGATGTCACTAACATCAATTATTTGTTCTATATTTTCAACATCTTTACTTTCACCAAGGATCTTAGAATAGCACCCCTTATTTTCCCTCGATTTTTCAAGAATTTCTTCCCAAACTTAAAACAATACATCCTCATCATAACCAAGTTATTTAAAAATGTTTCTAAAATTACAATTTACATCACCAACTGGATCCCAAACCTCACCCAAGAAATAATGTAAGTTCTCAGGTATTTGATTGAGGTAATTTACTTCCTAAAATTAAAAATTAGTTAGCAAAAATTCTAATATCATGAAAGGAATCACCAATCAACAAAGATGAGCTTCTTTTTGACTCCTCCATTTCATCTGATTCATCCTTCAAAAAGGAATCTGATTCCAATGGCACCAAACCCAATGAAATTTCAGTCTCTTCCACTGAACTATGAAATTCAGATGAAGATCAAGAATTGGACTATAAAAATCTCTCAATCATTTCATCAAACGCAGGAAATGAACCTTTCAAAAAAGAAAAGTTCCTTTTCAAAATGTTCAAATTAAAAAGTATCTTGCCAGTTATCTGTTTATTTTGGAAATCCCCTGCTTGATTGCAAAACCTTTGGTTCAAGTCTTGGCTTTGATCAATAATTGGCCGTCTCCTTCATCAAGTGCTTCAACAGCCCGCAATAATCTTGTTCAAGATGATTTGAGATCATTGCATTGAGCTTCTCATGTAACTGAGAATTTTTGAGCAGTTCATCAACATCAAACTTTAAGAATTCAAAAGGATCAAATATTAGTCAAGTAGGAATAATAATTTCAGTCAAGTAGGAATCATCATTTTAGTCAAGTAGGAATCATCATTCAAAAAGTGATTTTAACAATCCAACTTAAAGAAAATTACAGAACTAGAACTGCAAGGGTCATAATCCAACCTCCACTGAGGATGAAAATCTTCAGGCACAATGGAGCCTCTTGATGCTGTGGTGGTTATTTATGGACACGGAGGCAAGTAGGCTCACCACTGGACATTTGACTTGGAGTGGCTCAGCTGTGGGTGGAAGTCCGCAGTACAATAGGCACAGAGAAGCGCATTGGCAGACTTTATATTCTGGAGTACATTAGCTGAGGGCTTGGCATTGGTGCGGTGCGCATTTTTTGTGGGCACAATGACAAGGATGGTCCAGAGTTTTTTCCTTTTGCGGACATTGCATGGTAAAACATAACTTTCCCTCTGTGGCTGTGGGTTTACTAATGCGGAAGCAAGTGATCAAAGCTAAGTAGTATGGATTAGGCCAATTATGGGATATGCACTGAGATTGTGGAGCGCTATGTGGCAATGAACGCTAAAGTTGAGGAGGCGGCATGCAGATTGTTGGGGATTCATAGTTATGCCGCATGCAGGATTTGGATTGATCCACTAGGGAAGATTGACAAGGATCTGTTGTTAGTTATGCATTGGTGCAACTTAACTGTTACGGGGAATTGGCAACAGGATCATCAAATATACTGCAGATCATCAGATTGTGTAAGGAGGATGAGTGCAAAAGCATGGAGGCGGTGGGGAAAAGGGGTCTTTCATTAGCAGTTCACATTGCTTTTTTGGAGTGGATAAGGCAGGTAAGTGCGGAATGCATGGAGGCAAGAGGGGTCTTTCATTTGCGGCTTGCATTCTTTTGTTGTATATATAAGGAGGCTTTTCTTTTTTATTGTCATGGGGGATCATAGTTCATGGCCATAGGATTATTGGATTTTACCACTATTGGAGAATATCACAGTGTGGTGGTCTTTTATAGACGCAAGTTGGAATTGGCTGCGCGCTGCCCGCTCAGCAATGAATGCGACTTTTCCGCAGCAGGTTGCGCTGCGGGCTCAGCAGAAGTCAAATTGGGCTCAGCATCTGGAGATGCAGGAAGGATTGGATGGATTGCGTGCAGATCACGTGTTGCAAGATGCAGATTGGATTGCGCGGATATGTCTTGGATATCTGGAATGGAATGTTGGGCGGATACAGAAATGCGCAGGGGGCTCTGAGTTGGGCACAGTGCAAGGCTGCGTCATGAGAAGGATAAAATGGGTGGAGGTAATGGCAGGCAGGTGATACGGATGAATATGGGATATGGGATATGTGATATGGGTTGTGGATTATGGGATGGGAAGGATAGGGTTGAGGCTAGGGTTCTGTGCTTAGGGGTTGTGTTTCATTATTCTTGCTTTTTTCTGGTTGTAATTAGGTTAGGGTTGAGGGGGAGGTTACTTAAGCCGCACCCTCAACCTGGTTGGAGGATCAGGCATCAGATCATGGAGGGCCACATTGGGTTGTCATTGTTTTTGGAAGGATCTTTACTCTCAATTCTCTATCTCTGAGTCAAAGGGTGAACAGTTGCACTCAGGGTTTACAGACACAAGGGATCAATAACTTCCAAACTTGGTGCTATTAAAGGAGACATTCTCTTCTGAATTCCACATCCGGGGGTCTGGCCGGGAATTAATCTTTTTTTCCTTGTCTCTTGAAACTAAAGAGCGTGATGTCCCAGTACCACCCATTGACAGTTGTGGGGTCATCTAACATTACCCCCACTCCTCTTCCTCCTCCCCCTCCTCCGGCTTCTTGGAAGCAACCCTCATCAGGGGCGGGATACAGTGTCCCTTGTTCCAACAATGGCGCCAACCACAAGCCAGTTTGCATCAGGCCGCAGGACTATCCTCACATCCGGTTCAACACTGAGGATGTTGAGCAATTCCTTGCGCAATACAAAGGGATTGCCAAAACGGAAGGTGCAATGGGTTTGGATAAGTCTTGGCTCATCTTCCTCTTCATCATGGACAAAGAGAAGCTTTGGGATGTGGAGGAGATGGAGGGGTATGAGGAACTTGATTGGCCAAAACTGAAGGCCAAAATCTTGGCGCAGTGGGGAAGGTGCAAACCTTGGTTTTGGGAAAGCTACTTCAAGCAAGCGCAAATGGCGGATTCCGGATGCAAGCGCAATTGGGGGATTATGTAGCAATGTTCAATTGGATCTATTGCTACCTGGAAAAGAACAAGGTGATATCAGGGCAGACGGGCACAATGAAGAGGGTGTTTTTGGGAGGACTCAGTCCCCCACTCCGCGGGCGGGTGCAGCGGCACCTGTACAACAACAACTTGGTGAAGAGGTTGCTGGATGGGAGTATCATGTTTCTTCTGGACATCCTTGTCATTTTTTGTGCGGTGGAAAGCAAGCTGGACTTAGAGGAAATGATGGAATACACAGCAAGGTTGTTCCCAATGGGTCCAAAGAAGTCCACTTCCCACACTTTGGCAGAATCAAAGCAAGCTCCGGTTGCAGGCCCCTTGAAAATGGAACACACTCAGGCCACACCACCGATGAAAAGCCCAGAGGTTAGAAAAATGACAGAATTGATGAAAGATTTACGGATCTTTCTGAGTCAAATGTTGTCCGGGCCGTGCAACCCACCTCCTCACCTTGGGGGAGTGCTTCCGTTGTCAAATCTACCCGCATCACAGTTATGCAATTACTGCGGGGACAAGGGGCATTGGCGGTTGGGGTGCAATAAGATGACAAAGGACCTCAAGGCAGGATTGGTTCAACCGGTGGGAATGTGATTCATGTTCCCAACGGGCAAGCGGATCTACTCCAAAACTGGGAATCCAACTTTCATGGAGCAAGTGCACTCACGGGGACAGGAATTGGCAGTAACTTCTCAAGCTTTGCTGGGGAATTTCACTGGTCCTGGGGTATGGAAACCACCGCGTGTGGAAGCGGAAGTGAGGGTGTTAGCAACAGAGGAATTGGCGGCGGCGGAAAGGATGGATGTGGACGCCAAGGAATGGGTACTGCCAGAAGCTCCTAAGCCAATTGCGCGCTTTTCGGAAACAGATGGACGGTTGGTGAATCTGGTGGGGAAGAAGAAGGCAGTGGAAATTGTGTGCAGGGTAATGGGAAATGAAACAACTATTCCCTTGACCTTGAAGGAGTTGGTGGCGGTGTTGCCGGTGGTAGTGGATGAGATGGTTCAAGTGCTGAAGGATTGCGGACACAATAGGATCCCTCCAAAGGTGCAGCGGGTGAACTTAGCTTGGGATGACGCGGAGCGCAAGCTAGCAGGGATGAAGTTGGTTTCAACTCCACTGGCTTACATTTTTATGAAGATTGCTGGAAGGAAGGTGTGGGCGCTGGTGGATAGCGGTTCTATGGTGAACTTCCTTCCCTCCAGATTGGTTGATGAAATGGGATTGGCTTGGCCTAAATGCGTGATGGGGCTTTGCGCGCTTAAAAGCAGGGCATGTTGCATGGATGGGGTTGTGGAGGAGGAAGAGGTTGAGGTTGCAAGGGTCCATAAACCACTTTCTTTTCTATTGGTTGATTGTGGGGAGGCTATTTAAGGACGGCTGTTCATGTTTGGGTTCCAAGCGCAAATGACATTTGATCCAGAGGCGGGGACAGAAGCATTGACAGTGGAAGATTTTTCTGGCAGGAAATTCAAAACTACAACCTGCAATCAGGGGTTGGGAAAGTGGATGTGGGATTTGACAAGAGATAAGGAGGAGGACCCTTGCGTGGAGTTGGTTTGAAAGGGTGGTCCAGAGGTGGATTTTGACTAGTTGGCCAAGGTTAACGCACAGAGCAATCTCCAGCTTTGTGCGGGCAGTCAACCAGTGAGGAACAGGTTGGAAGAAGAGAGGAAGCGCAGGATGCATGAGCGCTGGAAGCAAGTTCCTTTCCTCAGTGTGCATCTCCAGGAGGTACTTCACAAAAACACTATCATTGTGCCATGCTTGTGAGCAAAGGCAAAATCTGTGGTTTGGTTTTGACTAGGACCTATGATAATGGATGCGTGGGGATGGCGCCATGCAATTTTGGAAAGTATAAGCCAGTTGCGCAAAAGGTCCGTCCCTGGAACAAAGCAATGCCGCAGGATCTGAACAGACCACTTCAACCAATCCCTTGGTCACAGGAACCTTGGAAATCTCCACTGAAGGTGTCAGGATGGGTAACGTGATCAGAGCGGATTACGGATGAGTGGGTTGTGGCCCTTAACTTTGGACCTCCGGGCTGGTTAAGCTCAGAGGAACGGGATTTGCTGACGTTGTTGTTTGTCCTCCGGGAAAGAGAGTTTGCATTTGGACCTGAAGAGCGGGGACTGTTAAAGAGAGAGATAGGAGACCCTTATGTCATTCCAACGGTTCCGCATGAACTTTGGCAGATCAAGCCAATTCCCCATGGGCAGTTTGTGGGCCCTTCTTGGAGCTGGTGGGTGAGCATGTGGAGACAGGCCTTTACAAGCAATCAAAATCAAGTTACTCAAGCCCAATCTTTGCAGTGGTTAAGCAGGATGGGAATTCATTACAGATTATTCATGATCTTCAGCGGCTTAATTTGTTTACAATCCAAGACGCAGGACAACCTCCACGCGTGGACAAGTTTCTGGAATCTATGGCAGGACACTGTAGAGACTCCAAGAGATAATGGGACTATTTAGAAAATAGCTTGCTGGCAGTCACTAGAAGGGGAATTTAGTTTACTACTACTCTTTAGTAGATAGAGGTAAGCTAAGGTGGTTTTGGATTTCCTGCCCTTCCAAACTATAATAAGTCTGCACAATAATTTTTTTAATTAGTGGCTGGTTTCTTTGAGACTTAAAATAAGTCCCTAATCAGACCTAGATTATTTATTAATAGAGATTTTTTAGGAATTGCAAGACTATTCCAGGTTGGATTGGATTATTGGCAAGCTTCCACCAATTAATAATCAAGAATTTTTGACTTTTCCTGACTATTTTTCCAATTCCAATTAAAGGATTTAAGGGTTGACTAAAAAGTGTTTAACCAGCAGGAGGACCCAAAGATGAGTTTTCCCACAGGAAGATGTGCGGAAAAGAAGCTTGGTTGGTTGTTTTGTTGTGCTCTTCCTTTTTTATAGTATTACTAATCAAACATAAGGGTTTTCCCTTTTAAAAATAGGTGCTGAATATCAGGCCTTTTCTCAGGAACCCTTCTTCAGAAGAACCAGGGGTTTGGTCAAATGGTCAATGATAATTTTGTGTTTGGTCTTTTTTTTCCTCTTCACTTGATTCTGGTTCACTAACAAGCTGGTACTGATAAGGCAGAGGCCATAGACATTAGGGGTCATATATCATGGGTGGGGGCTGATGCCATACTCTGGGGATGATGACATGCTAGAAAACTTGAATAGGGCAAAAGAGCCCTCCTTAAATGGACAAATACTTCCTCAGGGGATGCTCAGGGCTTGCCTGAGTGTGTTTCTGAGCCTCTCTCTGCACTGTTGAAGCACAGGAGGGTACAGCTACATGAGACAAATCATTCTGGTGAGAAAAGGTGTAAATCAGACTGAGAGATAACTGTATTTTTTAGTTTAATTTTTGATAGTCAGGATAAGATATGAGATAAGAAATAAGAATGGTGTGATATGGAGGCTTCTGAGGTCTTATCTTGTATAAAAAATTTATACAGAAGTTCCCAGCAGCTTGAGTTTATTTTGCTGGTTGGGAAAAGCATGAAACATGCTTGGAAGCTGCAAGCCCTCTTTGGTAGCTTGAATGGTGTGACCTGCATGGTTTTGGTGGTTGAAATTTATGTGCTGGGTGTTTCTTAGAAAGCTTCTGAGCCCTTATCATGTATAAAATGTTGCAGGAACTACCTGCATGCTGTTTCAATGGAATTAGTTGTAGATATATGAGGTGTGCTGTTTTACTGCATGCCCCCTTAGGTAGCTTGAGAGTGTGGCTTGTAGGTGCTGTGTGGTTGATATGGTGGCAAACTGAGTATCAGAGTGCTTGAAAAAACGCTTCAGAGCTCTTATCTGGTGGTGAAAGTTCCATAAAAGGCATGTGCACTGATTTGTTATTGCTGGTTGATGAGAATTGAGATATATTTGGCTGCATGAGCCCCTACTTCTGTTGGTGCATGTGTGTGTGTTTTATGGTTGAAATGGTGGAAAACTGAGTATCAAAGTGCTTGAGAGGACGCTTAAGAGGGCTTATCTGGTGGTGAAAGTTTCAGAAAATTCATATGTACTGAGTTGTTATTGCTGGTTGGTGAGAATTAAGATATACTTGGCTGCATGAGCCCCTCCTTCTGTTGGTGCATGTGTGTGTGTTGTATGGTTGGAATGGTGGCAAACTGAGTATCAGAGTGCTTGAGAAGACGCTTCATATCTCTTATCTGGTGGTGAAAGTTCCAGAAACGTTATGTGTACCGAGTTGTTATTGCTGGTTGGTGAGAATTGAGATATACTTGGCTGTGTGAGCTCCTACTTCTGTTGGTGCATGTGTGTGTGTTGTATGGTTGGAATGGTGGCAAGCTGAGTATCAGAGTGCTTGAAAGGACGCTTCAGAGGCCTTATCTGGTGGTGAAGGTTCCAGAAAAGTAGTGTAACTTTTTTTTCATAGTTCTGGTTGTAGTGTAACATTGGTAGTGATATGGTTTAAGTCCTGCTGGTATGGGGTATGTTGTTTTTTTGTGTGGTTATTTTAAGCATAATCTTTTTTGATTATAAATTCATTTGAGACTTTTTATTAATCCATGTGAAATAATCCAGTCTTTGATAGGTGTTGGGTTGTTTTTGTGACAGGTTTTGATATGGTTGAAGGGGGTTATCTGGTTATTGATTTGGTTTTTCAGGTTGGTTTGAGTTTAGAGCATAGTTTATGAGGGGTTTGGAATTTATTTTTTTTGACTTTAATTTGATAAAGAATAATAATTAATAAGATAAAATGAGCCTGATGGCTATAGGACTGGTTTGGTTTACCAAAACACGCGTGCTACGGGTTGGTGAATGTGATGGGCAGATACAATCAGCGCAAACTCATTTAGAGTTTGCGTCCAATGACTGCCTTTGAAACCGGATTGGGCAGGATGCAACTGACGTGGCTACCACAAGGTGCAACTAACTTTGTTTCAGTTTACCAAGCGCAGATGACCTGGATTCTGAAGGAAAACCTTCCGGAGGGGGTGCAGATTTTCATTGAAGATGCGGGCATCAAATGCCGGAAGAAGGATTACGGAGGGGAAACGCTTACCAAAGCTCTGGAAATTTTGCAATTCTTCTGGGAGTATGCGCAAAAGCTGGAACGGATCTTGTTGCGGAATTAGGAAGCGGGACTTGTGGTGTTGGGGAAAAAGTTAGCAGTCTGCATACTGGGGCTGGAGGTCCTAGGACATGTGGTGGCTTCCAATGGAAGGTGGATTTCAGAAAAGAAACGCAACAAAGTCCTCAATTGGCCAACGCCAAAGAATGTATTTTACATTCTCCAGTTCTTGGGATTGCGTAGCTATGTACGGATGTTCATCCAGCGGTTCATGGAGATTGCTAGCCCATTGCTGGAATTAACACGTAAGGGGGCAGAATGGACCTGGGGTTTGAGCTGTGATGTCACCTTTGACAAACCCAAGGAGATTGTTGGGCGCAATATTGTACTGCAGAACTTCAATTATGACGCCAGAGGAATTAAGTTGGCCATGGATTTGAGCAAGCTTGGCGCAGGGGCGGTGCTGATCCAGGAGGATGAGGGGAGAGATCACCCGGTTCTTTACGAGTCCGTTACGTTTATGCCAATGGAGAGCCGGTACTCTCAGCCAAAGTTGGAGCTTTGCGGGGTTGCTAAGATTCTGCAGAGTTTGCAGCATTTTCTATGGGGTATTAACTTCATGCTTCTGATGGATGCGGAGGCGCTGGCATGGATGATCAATTTGCCAATGCTGCCAAACACGCCTATGACCAGGTGGATTGTGTTCCTTCAGTTGTTCTCTTTCACAGTTGTGCATGTTCCAGGGAAGGCCTTTACAATGCCAGATGCGCTTTCTTGGTACCCACGGGATGATCTGTAGAAAGGTGTGGAACCATCGGATGTGGAGGCCCCAATGTTTCAGGTAGGGGTGATGGAAGTAGGTGTGCAACTTCTGCTCCAGCAGTCCAGGAGGTACGCGGTCCTCAGTTTGGATTTGCGGGATCTTTGGTTTCCAGATGAAACGCCAGCCAATATTTTTTGATGGATTTGGCAGAGAGTGGGAAATTTCTACCTGCGGGAAGGACAGCTGTGGCGGCGGAGTGCGCCGGTACCGCTTGTGGTCAGCACTTTTAGGGCAGATCAGGAGGTAATTCTGGGAAGTCTGCATGACAATCTTGGCCATTGCAGCAAGCTTGAAATGCAGAAGCGGGTGCAGGCAAGGTTCTGGTGGCCAGGTGTAGTATGCGCGGTGCGGGAATGGGTACAGTTGTGCAAAGCATGTCAGAAGCAGAGTGCAAAATTAACTTGAAAAGTAGGTATCCCCACTGGGGAGGACGCCTTGTTTGGGTGGGTTTCTCTGGATGTTGTGCACATCAAGGCAGGTAAGTTTGGGTACCTCCTTGTTGGGATGGGTGGAAGCGCGGCCGCTGGTGAAGCTTTTGGCAGAAAAAGGTGGTCAGTTCCTGGAGGAGGATTCCTTTGCACATTAAGGATCACTTTGGCTGGTAATGGTCAACGGGGGTGCGGAGTTCCGGGGACGGTTGGCGGAGTTGGTGCAAAGTTGCAAAGCAAAGTTTGGGTGAGTGACAGAGTACTATCTGGAAGGCGTGGGGATGATCAAGCGGGGTCACCTGCCAATCAAGGATGCAATGGTTAAGATGTGCGGCAAGGATGGTAAGCGGTGGCAGGAAACCCTTCCGGTAGTTCTTTTTGCGGATTGGATTTTGGTAAAGAGATTAACAGGTTATTTGCTGTACAATCTGCTATTTGGGCAGCAACCCGTGCTGCCAATTGACATTGAGCTGGAAACCTTTGTGGGTATTGATTTGTGGAAGGTTAAGATGGCCGCAGATCTGGTCAAGGCCCGCGCCGAGCAACTCCTTCAATGGGATGAGATGTTGGAAAAGGCCCCTAGAAGACTGAAGGCAACCCACACAAAGAAACTTCCACTACTGGGACAAGCGCTGGGTGCATAAACTCCGGGATCCGTTGCAGAAGGGGGACTTGGTTCTGCTTTACAACCGGAGCCTGGAAACTCAGTGGGGAAAGCTGTTTGCTAATTGATGGAACGGGCCCTTCCACTTGATGTCCAAGTTCACCGGAGGTAGTTACCAGTTGGAGGAATTGGACAGAACCCTGCTCAAGCAGAAGTCCGCGGCTTTGCATGTGAAACAATTCTTTGCGCTTGGCTCAACTTCATTTGATGAGACCGCTGGTTTGGAAAGCAAGGGGGACAACAATGCGGATCCTTCTTCCAAGGACAAGCCTGCGCGCACACTTCGCATCCGGCGGAGTAAACTACTGCAGACTGCTGGGGACAGAAGCCAAGTTGGGGGGGAACAATGGATGAATAGGGGATATGATTGGATTTGGTGAGGGGGTATTCTAGCTGGTTCACAGCCGGAGTAACTAGACACCCCAGAATGTTTGGTTTCTTATTTTCTTCTCTCTGGATTGGCTTTGGGATTATTGCTCGCTATGGATGGTTTCTTTTAGGTACAGGCATAGTGCAAAGCTGGGTCCGTTGATGCAATGACAAGCCCCGCATTCTGGATGCAAACGCATGGACAATTTCCAACGGATGATTCAGGGAACTAGGAAAGTGCGTTGCGTGGAACGGATGTGGGTCAAAGAGCAAAGGCGCAGGCTTGGCAAGGGGTTTGTCTCAAAAAAAAAAATCTATTTAAGTTTTCTTGGTTATCTTATAGATGGAAGGTGCAAATGGGTTTGGGCGCATTCATTTTCTTTCTATCTCTCATGGATTTGCGCGCGCAGCTGGTTTTCTTTCTAATCTCTCTGTTCTGTAGATGTGTACGGGGAACTGTGTGGCAGTTTGCCTGGGGAATTCCAGTTACCTTGAGCAGATACTTCTCACTCTCACAGATTCCTCACTCTCCCGGGTTGCTCTCAAAAGCGCGGATGTTCTCTCTCTTACTGGATACCCCTAGTGGCGCGGATTTCTCACTTTCACGGATATTGCATGGGGTTTGTTCTTACTCTCACCAGATACTCTCAGTGGCACCAATCCTTCTCACTCTTACGGATCTTGTGGGCAACTCTTATTTCTCTCAGGGGTCTCACAAAGCCTGAAGGCTGCTCAGGATCACGCGGCAAAAGTCCTTATCTTTTCATAGGCGGGGGAATGAAGACAAGATAGAATGAAGGAAGAAAGGGAAAGGGGGGCAATCTGCTACGCCAGACAAGTCCTCATCACATCCTCTGCATCCCCAAAAGCCGCCATGGCTAGGGATTAGAAAGCCGGCTAGACCTAGCGTCGCGCATTGGCAGTGTGTGCATAGGGAACCGCTAGAAACCTCCAGAGGAGCTTGTTGGTGTCAAACCTTGCCAAGGGAAGTGCCAGAACTAGGGGGATTTATGGGATCTTGGGAGTCGCGGCAACGGGTTCTGGTGACAACTTGAACACCACGGGAGACGGTGCGTGCACGGGCTCAGTGATGACCTTGGAACCGGGGATGGTGATGGAAGCGGAGGAGGAGTTGGCCTCCAAGAAGTGGGAGGACAGGGTGGCTGTGGAGCAGGTGCTGGCCTTGGTGGTGGTGGAGGAGGAGCAGCCAGATGGTTTGGGATCCTTGGGTCCATTGCTGGTATGTTCATCCATACCTGTGCAGCCCACTCATGGGCCGCATTCTGGAAGGCCGCAAAGTTTGGAAAGTCCTGGCGCCTTGGAGGTCCAGCCCAGCAGAACGGCAAGACCGAGTTTTGGCTGTTGAATAAACTGCTTTCCTGTTGAATAAGCTTCTTTCCTGTTGAATATACTGCTTTACTGTTGAATCTACTGCTTTCCTGTTGAATAAAATGCTTTCCTGTTGAATAAAATGCTTTCCTGTTGAATAAAGTGCTTTCATGTTGAATAAACTGCTCTCCTTTCTTCTTTCATTCTCTTCTTTCTGCCTGTCTTTCCTCCTGTCCGCTACATGTCATCCTTCATCCCGCTCCATTGTCTCTTCCTTTTCTTCTTTCATCCACATGTCAAATGGCATTCACAAGTATCTGGCCATTATCTTATCCTTCTCTTGACTCAGTGGCGGAACTGCATTCTTCTTGTGGTTTCTTTTCATTGGAATCTCTCCTTCTTTATCTGAATCTGAACTCTTTTTCTTCCATCTCTTCTTCTTTCCTCTACTTTTCCTCATACCTGTTGCGGCCCCTCCTACACACCAATCTCAACCTGCATGTAGAAACTCTGTCAATCTCTGTCTGGTAAGACTTCCAACAAATCATCTCACCACTAAAACTAACCTGTCTACTCCGTCCATTCAAACTCAACAGTCAACCACTCTTTGCGTCACTCAACTTCTGTTCCCCACCACAACACAACCTAAACTCAATCAACTCATTTTCCATTCTCTGTTGCTTGATGTTTGTCTCACTTCAGGTTCTCTTTACCTTACTTGTAACTGCTTGTGATTCTTTTGTGTGACTAAATAACTAATTGTCCTTTTTCATTAGCCCTCTTGAAATTAGAAATTTTGCTTTCCCTCACCAGAAATCCAACACGGTTAAAAGCCAAAATCTAATCCAACCATGCCTACCAGACAGATGGAGGGATCAAGTAACAATGTCTTCCGCCAAATCATCCTCAAGGCAGCCCTCAAAGCAATTCCCATTCTCACTGACAAAAAACACTCCATTTGGAAGGACAAAATGACAATCCTTCTTGAGCTCAAAGGTGTGAAAGAGGCGCTGGAAGACAACACAAAAAACTTAAGCACAATGGATGACATGGAGACTTGGGTTATTCTCCTCTCTCAAACCAATTCTATTACTCAAAATAACATGGTTAATCCCTTGAATCTCTCCTCTGAAAAGCTCCTCTGGAAAACAATTAAGGAAAGGTTTCCTTCATCTCAAATGGCCAATCAAGCTTGTATTTTCAATGAGTTTCTCTATCAACAATTCAAACCCAATGCAGTCAACTCCTTCATCACTGACACAAAAATCTAATTGAAAAAAAATCCTTGAAGTTGGCATTGACCTTCCAGACAACATCTTTTCCTACCTCATCCTCTTCAAATTTCTGTCTTCACTCCATTTGCTTTGGCAACAAATAATGCACTCCGACAAGAATGTCACAGTGTATCTAGTTCTTAATCATCTAAACCAACTGTACAAGGAAACCAAATCAAAATCAAAAGATTCTACTTACTCAGACACTGCTCTCATTGCCCCCAGAAATGTGAAGAAACCCGTCCCTTGAGAATATTGCTGCAAAAAGGGGTTCCACAACCCACTGTCACCCAATCACTTGGAAGACAAGTGTTGGCACAAGCACAAAAATCTTGCTCCGGACTTGTGGAAAGAGCCTCAAGCCACCTGGAGAGCACAACTCAAATCAAACCCCAAAAACAAGGAAGTTGCTCACTATCATGCCCTGCTCTCTATCTGGATAAAGGATGTAAATCCTAGCAATTGCATCATTCTTGACTCAGGCGCCTCCTGCCACATTTTCAACTCACTGTATTTTTTTGTTCATCTTGAAGACTGCCCTGGGGAAAATTCAATCAGCACGGGCAAGGAAGGAGCTAAAATTCCAATAAAAGGAAAAGGAACCATCAATCTTACCTGGAAAAATTCCGTAGTGACAATCTCAAACTGCTTCTACATCCCAGACCTAGTTGTGAATCTCATAAGCCCTGGCGATCTCATCACTTCCAAGGGATGTGCCTTAGTTTCAAAAGGCTCACAATTCCAAATTTACTCAAAATCAGAACCTGTCTTCTCAGGATTTATTCAGAACAATCTCTTTATCCTCAACATCCCCTCTCTTGTTGTAAGCAATTCAAAGTTCTGCCACTACATTCAAGGGAGACTCAACTTGGATAAAATGAAATACATTCATGAAGCTCTTGGACATGAAAGCCCCTTTTTACTCATGAACCTCATTCCCAATCTATCCTACAAATCCCTTTCCAAATTTCAGTGCAAGGATTGCGTCTACTCAAACATCACCAAATCCTGCTTCAAGAATACCTAAACACCTGCCTCACAAACCTTTGAAAAAATTCACATTGACTTAATTGGTCCAATCACTCCCTCCCCAAGAAACAACATGAAGTACATCATTACTGTTATTGAAAATTTCTCTTGTTAAATTTCTGCCATTCCTCTTCAATCCAAATCAGATGCCTGCCACCAATTAAAAACAATTCTGAACTTTGAAAAAAAAAGCAAAACTGCTACCAAGACACCATCTGCACAGATGGGGGCGGGGAATTTTTATCCACCAAACTCAAGGATTTCCTCCAATCAAATGCTATTCAACATCTTATCTCTGAACTGTATCATCAGAAACACAACAGTAAGGTCAAAAGAGAAAACAAAACCCTAACTGAATGCATTTGCGCCATACTTCACAGTTCCAAGCTACCCCTGAATCTCTGGACCAAAATATCAAAAACAGCTTGCCTCAACTTAAATCAGATTCCCAAAACTCCTCTTTTGCCCTCTCCTTACCAAGTCTTCACCAAAAAATCTCTTCCCTACAGCTACTTCCACCCAATTGGATCCAAGATTGTCTACCTTGAAAATAAGATTGCTCAAGGCAAAAAACTCAAAGATTGCGGATTGACTGAAACCCTTGTGGGTTACAGCCCCAATTTTCTTTCCTTCTAAATTCTCACCCCTGAAAATACCATTGTTTCCTCCAAACATGTTAAAATAATTAAAAACTCTCCTTTGCCTCAACCATCATCTCCCTTCTCCTCTCCTTTTTCCTCCAAATCACTATTGATTAATTTTTATGATGATCCTTCCCACTTTCCCTTCCTACTTCTTCTCCTGCTAACACCCCTGATTTTTCCAACAATTCTCCTTCTCAACTCTCTCCAACAAATCTCTCTACTCTAATCACCAACCAGACTGAAGAGGATCCGTCAGACTTTTCCTCAAACTCCTCTAATGATCTTGATCTTCAACTCAACCCCAAATACTGCCTTTGAGACATATTTTCTCTAAACCCTCCTCAAAGCTACGGGTACCACCATTACTTTGTACCAAAATCCTACAAACAAGCCAAGAAGTGCGCCAACTCTCCAAAGTGGGATGCTTCAATGGACTTGGAACTTGATGGAATCAAAAATCTTGGGGTTTGGTACAATTATGATGGACCCAAACCAATTAACCCTCTCAATACCACTTGGGTGTACCAACTCAAGGACAATTTTCATGGGAATCCTTTAATCTACAAAAGTCATCTCTGCTCTCAAGGCTTTGATCAAATCTACAGCATTGACTATATAGATACGTTCTCCCCAATGGGGAAGGAAGCCTCTGTACAAAGGGCTCTTCTATTTGGCCTTTACCACTCACTCCCCATAAAACAGTTTGATTTTAAAAGTACATTCCTGCACGCTCCCCTTTAAGACCAGGTAATCATCAAGCAACCAAAAGGGTCCAAGCAAAAATTGAAATATCTCATTCTAAACAAATATCTTTACGGACTCAAACAGGCCCCGGCCAACTGGTTCAGGACGCTCACTGCCTGGATTTGCAAACAAGGATTCCAAAAATCAGTTTTGGATCCCTGCTTGTATATCCACTCTGATTCCAAATCCATTCTCTTCTTCCATTTAGACAAATTAATTCTAGTTGGTTTGGGAAACAACTTCCAAACAGAGTTCCTCAATTTTTTTCCCCAATCAAGCCATCATGATCCAAACACCATCTTAGGCATGAAATACAAAAGAGTAGGAAACAAAATCTTGCTCTCTCAACCCAAGAACATCAAACATGGACTAGAAGAAATGAAAATGACAGACTGCAAACCTTCATCTATTCTGCTCACTGCAAACAGAAATCTTTCCCCTGCAACAGATGAGGACCATGAAGAATTCAAGGCACTCAATATAAATTGTTGCTTGGCTGTGTTTCTCATGAACTTCATTGCCTGCTTAACTCAACCTGATCTCAGCTTTGAAGTTTCAAGCTTAGCCAGATTCTGAAAAAAACCAGGGATCAGCCACTGGAGGGAAGTCAAGCACTGCTGGAAGTACCTCAAGGCCACTAACAAACTCAAACTCACTCTTCAAATCAACACTCAAATGACTCAAATTGAATGCTTCAGCAACGCCACCTGGAGTGACAAACTGGAGATGAGACGCTTGCAATCAGTGCACTTATCACTTCTTTTTGGTTCACTCATTTCTTGGAGCAGCTACCGGCAACGCAACATCACTCAGTCAACCACCAAAGCTGAGCTGAACCCCTTAGTAGACTCCTTTCTTGAAGCAATCTGGATGAGAGAGATAGTTGCCAAGCTCTGGGAAAAAGAGGTCAAACCCAGTCTTCACCACATTGACAACAAGGGTCTTGATGATAAATTCAAAAAGTTTGAATGTAATTCCAAGACACACCACATAGACATCAAAAATAAGGCCTTACAAGAGGAACTGAAGCTTGGAAACCTTTCTATCAGCCTAGTAACCTCCTCCAAAATGAAAGCCAATGGCCCCACTAAAGCTCTCTCTCCACTGTCTCTAGCCAACCTCACTAGCTCATTGATCCCTCAACCTCTACCACGTCTTCAGTTTTACCAGACACGGGGGTGTTGAATAAACTTCTTTCCTATTGAATAAACTGCTTGAATTTCTTCTTTCATTCTCTCCTTTCTGCCTGTCTTTCCTCCTGTCCGCTACATGTCATCCTTCATCCCGCTCCATTGTCTCTTTCTTTTCTTCTTTCATCCACATGTCAAATGGCAGTCACAAGTATCTGGCCATAATCTCATCCACCTCTAGACTCAGTGGTGGAACCAAATTCTTCTTGTGGTGTCTTTTCATTGCGCTCTCTCCTTCTTTATTTGAATCTCAACTCCTTTTCTTCCGTCTCTTCTTCTTTCCTCTACTTTTACTCATACCTGTTGCAGCCCCTCCTACACACCAATCTCAACCCGCATGCTGCAACTCTGTTGATCTCTGTCTGGTAAGACTTCCAACAAATCATCTCACCACTCAAACTAACCTGTCTACTCCTTCCTGATAAATTTTGAATTTCTTTGTCTTATAAAAACCAAGGAACTGATACATAATAACAAGGATCATTAGAACAAGAAAATCAAGATCACAGGGTGTGAGAGTTCCTACCCAGATAACAGATGAGAAAGAAACGGATTGAGGTCAAGCAAGTGGTGATAACTTTTCAAATTGGCCTAGTAATGATGCCTGTACTGATAACTGAGTTGAGGTTTTGATTCAGTACGTGAAAGTAGAAGACAAATGATAGTGATTGCACCAAATTAGCCTGAACTCCTTGTTATTGGTCAATCTTCCATGAAGCCTTCATATGTTTGAGTCGTTGATTGAATGATTTGAGATTTGAAGAGCTCGAGTTTTGAGAATGAAAGAGTTGACAACTTTTCCTTCCTCCTCTTGATCCTTGGGTTTGAGAGTCTTGTAGAGTAGCGCGGGTGGAGAGATGATAATGAATATAGATGAAAATGAATATGTCCATTGAATATGAACCACGCTCAACCTCACACTCATTTGCGGTCATCCAGACTGATGAGAATATAAATAAGAAAATAAAATAGAAAAGGAAAATAGGTAAAGAGAATAAGAAGCAAGAAATAGAAAGAAAGAAACTGTAGAAGATGAAGGCTTGATTGATCTGGAATCACAACACGTCCATTCAAACTCAACAGTCAACCACTATTTTTGTCACTCAACTTCTGTTCCCCACCACAACACAACCTAAACTTGATTGACTCATTTTCTATTCTCTGTTGCTTGATGTTTGTCTCACTTCAGGTTCTCTTTACATGACTCATGACTGCTCATGATTTTTTTTTGACTACATAACTAATTGTCCTTTTTCATTAGCCCTCTTGAAACTATAAATTTTGCTTTCCCTCACCAGAAATCCAACAGTGGCTCTTGCGCAATGGAGGATTTCGGCTGGCGCGTTGCAGATGGTTGTAAGGCAAGCCCAGCGGAGTCCACTCATTGGTCAAGATCTCCTTGTTTCTCAATATCACAAAAGAGTTGCAGCGGGTCCTCTTGCGCGGGCAACCTTGGGGGCGGTCGCGCGGCATGCCCTTCAATAGGGAGCAGAAGAAGTTTCTGGCTTGGCATGTGACACAGGTGCGCTGGCCCGGAAGGATGCAGCACAAAAGGCCTTTCCGGCTGCAGTAAGTGCAGGAAATATTTGGTGAAGGGTGTTCAATGACTTTTTTATTTCTTTCTTTTTTCTGATGAAGGTGTGCGGTTGGATGTGGTATAGATGGGGTATGGTGGGAGGCAGGTGAGATATTGGTGGATCTCTGGGGACAGAACTCAAGTTGGGGGGGATGTGGTGGTCTTTTATAGATGCAAGTCGGAATTGGCTGCGTGCTGCGCGCTCAGCAGGGGAAGTGCACTCAGAAATGGGGGCGGCTTTGCCGCAGAAGGTCGCGCTGTGGGCTCAGCAGCAGTCAAATGGGGCTCAGCATCTGGAGATGTGGGATGGATTGGATTGGATTGGATTGGACAGATTGCGCGTTGCAAGACGCGGATTGGATCACATGGATATATCTTGGATATCTGGAATGGTGCGTTGGGCGGATATGGACATGCGCGGGGGGCTCCAAGTTGTGCGCAGCATGAGGCCCCTTCATGAGAAGGACAAACCAAATGGACGTAATGGCAGGTGGGTAATACGGATGGATATGGGATATGGGATATGGGTTGTGGATTATGGGATCGGAAGGATAGGGTTGAGGCTAGGGTTCTGTGCTTAGGGGTTGTGTTTCATTATTCTTGCTTTTTTCTGGTTGTACTTAGGCTAGGGTTGAGGGGGAGGTTACTTAAGCCACACCCTCAACCCGGTTGGAGGATCAGGCATTGGATCAAGGAGGATCACATTGGTTTTTCATAGTTTTTGGAAGGATCTTTACTCTCAATTATCTATCTCTTGGTCAAAGGGTGAACAGTTGCAAGGGATCAATAACTTCCAAACTTGGAGCCATGAAAGGAGAAGTTCTCTTCTGAATTCCACAATGGAAAATCATAGCTTTATTCTTTTCTTCTGTTACTTTGGAGTGTAGCTACCAGAAAGAGTCCTTGGAGGTCATTTTGAGGGAAATAGTTCAAGTGCAGAGCTTTTCAGGGATTCCATCTTGTTTATTTACTATTATTTCATTGCAAGTTAGCTTTAGTGGTTTCTGGCTTGGGTGCGGAAGCGGAGTTTGATTAGGAATTGTGGAGGTACAGGAGTGTGAATCAAGGGCTAGTGGGCTTTCCGGAACTTGGAGCAAGATTGTTGCGGAGAACTTTATAATTTTTCAGATAATTTACCAAACACACAATCTCTTTCCACAACACTAGTAGGTCACCTATTTGGTGGGAACAGGGAAAAGCCATAGTAATTGAGTATAACTTGGTTCACACTTCCCCATCATGGTTTCACTTTAACCTCTCTCATTGATCCCCAACAAGTCTGATTTCTTTTAAAGACACCTTCTATCCCAATGGTAACAGTTCAGTAGGAAGAACTATTCCAATCTTTATTCAAGAGTTGTAAAGGGCAGCCTGAAACAATTTAATTTGATTGGAAGATTTTACCTCTAGGTTTTGCCAAACATCAAACATGGTTCCTGAAAAGTTTGCAAGGAATCATTTGAGAGTAGCATGGGCCCTGTTGTGGTTAGGTCAAACTATACATAATATATCACCAACGGATATCACATACTGTGACACTTGTACCTACTATTTCTATCTCCGCGCGGCCCATTGAAATAAACGAACGAGGGATTCTGACTCCTAACTTACTACAGGCCCCTTCAACCCAAGACATTGTTTTATTTCCAAAGTCTGGTTTTTTGTAAGTCCAACAGTTACAAATTTCTCTTTAATACAGAAGATATTATGATCCATATAATCAACTACATGCTCATGGTAAGCCAAAAAACACTTTATACAAGTAATAATGTCAGAAACCCAAAACAAGGAAGATTAAAAGTATAGGCAGTGATTTGGGCCTTACTTTAAGTTCCGCATCATTGACCTCTGCCACCTCCTTGGTTTTTGAGGCCCCATAATTAGCCCACAGAGACATAGAGCTTTGACACCCTTCAACTTCATTATTAAAGTGCACTTTACAGTTTCCTGTATGTTTTTAGAAAAGTTCCATTGAAAGCACTGTCTTTTTTGCTCAGGGAAAATTTTTTCTAGAGCACAGATCAAAGCTTATTTCATGGTCTGTCACAAAGACTTTGGTAAGTCTCTCAGGATCATAGGCCAATTCATTTGCCCATTTACTGACCAAGTGTAGAACTCAAAATTTTCTCTTGTTATAAAAACAATAGCTTTTGAGAGGGTTTTCTGGTTTGAAGTAATTCCTACAACATGCAATAGGGTGATGCTGTACTTATTTGTCTTATAAGTAAAATCCATCATAGCTATATGATGAATTTGCTTGCAAAGCTTTAATGACTTGGGGTGAGCCAAGAGTAGGGCCTTCAAGTGACCCCTCCCCTGAATTTTTCTCAATAAAACCAACCTGAATTAGAAATTTTTTCAAAGAGGACCTCCATAACAATTTTTCCCTTCAGTTCTTCAAGCGCTACCATACGCTTGATGTTATAGATTATTTGGTCATCAACATATTTGCCACCATTTATTTTGCACAATTTTCTTTTGATTTGAAGTGTATTGAGCCCATCATTCATGCAGTCCTTTAGATTTTCTAAGGCTACCCCAGAGATTTTCCTCAGGTGAGGATGCACTGAGGGGTGTGGAGATAGTTCATGGTAATGGTGATCATTCTTGTAGGAGATTTGCCACAAGGGGTCTGCCTTTTTGTGACTAGCACAGATTAAAAACTTGCACCCAAACTTCCTTGTGTCAGTTTTCCTTGACATTTTGGTGAGAAATTTCCCAGATTACAAGCAATGTCTATGAAAGGCTAAATCCACATATTTATCATGCTTTGAGTTTAAAACTCTTAAAGCATAACCATGCTTCATTTCCCATGTTTGAAAATACATTTGTGCCTCTTCCCTAGTATGAAAAGCTCTCACAGGACTTGGGGCAAGTGGATCTGTCATAGTTACATAGTCATAGTCACAGTTTCATGGTTATATTGATAGAATTCACTCCATCAGTTTCAATCAAATTAGCTCAGCCAAATACAAGAGTAACATGAAATGTTACTCACCACCACAGGTAGTTTCCATTTTTGACAAATTTTGTTCCTCAATTGTCACCCCCAATGAGGATGCAATTGGGGCTTCCAATTTTTCATTACCGAAATCCTTATTTTCTGCAGCTTTGTTCATTGCATTAATTTATTCCTTCAACAAATCCATGTTAAAAGAAGGGGTTGCCACTCTTCCCATAATTCAAAAAAATGCAATGCTACTTCTGTATTCAATCCAAATTGCAATTGAACAACTACCAAGTTTGCTCACTTTAAAGTTGAGAAAGATTAATTTTGTGGGATTAATTTTTCCAGTTTCCCTTTATTTTCAATGATGTGGTTTACAGATTCACTTTCTTTCACTTTAATTTCACTTTGGTATCACTTTAGGATTGCTAGATGTGGAAAAACAGTCCCACATAGTAAGCATTGATCCCAAATTTGGGTTGATAGAACCCACATGTGGTCCAGGGGTTCCCAAAAAGTTGAGCATTACCCCTGGGGGGCCGCGTACCCCCAAAAAAGGCTCAAAAACTCTGTTTACAGGGGTACCCAACCCAAATACGCCGTTTCTGGGGTATATACGGCCCCTCGGGGGTTTCTGGTGTTTGGGAAGACCCCTTGGGCGCATTTAGATGCGTGTTTTTACCCTCAAAAGCTTTTTGGGCGCGTGTATGGGCCCCCATGTGTCCATTGGGCCATGTATTTCCACAGGAACGGGAGTTGTGAATTTAACATCATCCTAAAAAAACAAAAAAAATTAAAAATAAAGATAAAAATAAGTAAAAACAAAAAACCAAAAAAACTGAAGACAACCAAAACACAAAAAATTTAATAAAAAATGAAAGAGTCTATGGGGAAGCCCTAAATTATAAGTTCCAAAAAATACAAGTTCAAATTGACTAGCACTAAAGTGAAATTTCCAAAAAATACAAGTTCAACTTGACAAGCCCTAAGCTAAAAACACCAAAAAAAAGTTCAACTTGTGTTAAGCTTATCCCATCACAAGAAGTAAAAATAATCCTTTTTATGGGATCAGCCAGAAACAAGTTGAACTGACTTAACAATTAATTTTCATTTAAAACACTCAAAATAAGGATTTAATTCAAAAAACTCAAAATAAGGATGTTAAATCAAAACACTCAACATAATGATGTTCAAGATTTGATAAACCTTCATATTAATAGAATTACAAGACCTGCATGTTAGACCAAACCCAAATGATTAAATTGAAATGATGTCTATAGATTGGAATAAAACTTAAGTTGATCTTTGAGGTGATAAACCCAACCAGGGGCTTTTTTAGGAATCATGAAAAGTGGTTTGGATACTATGGGCAGGATTGGAATCAAATCTCCCTTAATTACAAGCTGGACCCAATGGTTATTATTAAAAAATGAAATGAATATAGGGTCTGATGCTTCTTTTACTCCCATTTTCATAGGAGTATAAGTACAGCATGAATCCAATTAAATGAAAAATATTAGTCCTCCATAAATATCAGCTATTATTTGACCCATATCCAACTTTGAAAGCCATTTTGAAGATGGAATATTTTCATTGATTTCATTATAATCAAGTCTTTTTTCTATCTTTTCAACGTCTTTACGGCCACCAAGGATCTTAGAATAGCAAATCTTATTTTTCCTCAATGTTTCAAGGATTTATTTTTTTACTTGAAACCATCCATGCTCATCAAACCCAAGTGATTTAGAAATGACTCTAAATCCACAACTTCCATCACCAACAATATCCCAAAACTCCCCCAAGAACTGATTTAAGTTCTCAGGTATTTGATTGAGTTAATTCACTTCCTACAATCAAAAATTAGTTAGCCACAATTATAATCTCATTAAAGGAATCAAAACTCACCCAAGATGAGCTTATTTTTGAATCCTCCATTTTTTCTTCTTCATCCTTCAAAAAGGAATCTAATTCCAATGGAAGGGACCCTAATGAACTTTCAGTCTCTTCCACTGAACTACAAAATTCAGATGTAGAGCCATCCTTGGACTACAGAAATAATTTTACCATCCGTTCATTAAACCCAAAATATGAACAATTCACAAAATAAAAGACTTAGAATCTTTTGTATTTTCTTATTTGATGCCCTTCTAATTTTCTTTTACCCCTTAAGTTGCTTCTCAAAATTTTCAAATTGAGAAGTATCTCCCTGGGTATCTGCCAATTTTGGCCCACCTCTACTTGATTGAAAGACTTTTGGTTCAAGTCTTGGCTTTGATAAATACTTTGCAGTTTTCTGAATCAAGTAATTCAACAGCCTGAAAAAATCTTTTTCAGGATTTCCCAATATCAGTTCATTGAAATTCTCATTTAATTGGGAATTTTTGAGCATTTCATCAACATTGAACTTCTAAAATTCAAAAGGATCAAACATTAGTAAAGTAGGAATCATCCATCAAAAAGGATTAATATCATTAAACCAATTTACAGAACTAGAACTGCAAGGGTTATAATCAAACCTCCACTGAGGATGAACATCCCCAGGCACAACGGATCCTCTTGATGCTAGTAGGTCAACTATCTTGTGGGAAAAGGGCTAACCCATAGTCTTGGAGTATGACTTGGTGCACACTTCCCCATCATGATTCTTCTTTAACCTCTCTAATTGTTCCACAAAAATTTTAATCTCCTCTACAGACAACTTGCATCTCACAACAGTTCAGTGGAAAGAAGTATTCCTATCTTTATTTGGGATTTTGAAAGGGCAGCCTGAAAGTATTTAATTTGATTAGAAACCGTTCCATCTAGGTTCCTCCAAACATCAATAGTTCAGTGGAAAGAACTATTCCCATCTTTATTTGGGATTTTGAAAGGGAAGCCTGAAAGGATTGAATTTGATTAGAAACTGTTCCATTTAGGTTCCTCCAAACATCCAACATGTTTACCAAAGAATTTTCAAGGAATTGTTTGAGAGTAGCATGGGCCCTTTCAACCCAAGAAGTGGTTTGATTTCCAAAGTCAGGGTTTTTGCAAGTCAGAGCCATCACAAATGTCTATTTGATACAGAAGATGTTATGATCCATATACTCAAGCAAATCCCCACAGTCTTCCAAGAAACACTTTATACAATTCATAATTTAAGCAAACCAAAAATAGGAAGATTAAAATTAGAGGAAGTGATTTGGAAGTTACTCCAAGTTCTGCATCATTTAACTCTGCCTCCTCCTTGGTTTTTGAGGCCCAATACTTAGCCCACAGAGACATAAAGCTTTGCCACCCTTCAACATTCTTGTGGTAAACCAAAACCTGACCTATAGCCATCAGACTCACTTTTTTGGTAGAAGGACTGCTCTTATCCTCAAATTAACCTCAAAAATAGATTCTAGACCAAAAATAACCTATAGTCACCCATGAAAAGTACCCCTCTATTTCTCATGGATTGGAAGAAACTGCCTAATCAGGTTTCACAGCTCAGTGAAAATCATATGGACATACTCTGGAATACTTCAAGTACATACCACATAAATTGAACCCATACACCACTCTCAGTGTATACAGAATTAATATATGCAAGGAACTGCATGAAGAACCAAAAAAATCAACTCATCTGTACACAGCAATATATGCAAGCAGGCACATGCAGTACAGAAGCAATATATACAGGACACTGCCTGCAGAACCAAACAAACAATTCACAACCACGAGTCAGCCACCAGGTGGCACCCCCCTGATGTATATAAATAGAGGGCCTCTCTCCAGCCATTCCCCCCACATCCCCCCAGGCACCCAGCCTGGGGTGGCCACTCTTATTAACGGTATTGAAGCCTTATACAAAATATTCAACGCTATAAAAGATATTAAACCCTTATAAAAGATATTAAAACCTCATCATCATATACTTTGACCATCATCAATCATCACCATCATCATCAGCCATCACCAATCACCAATCATCATCAACCATCACCAACCATCATCAACACCAACCATCATCATCATCATCCATCATCCTCATCATCCATCATCATCAATCATCACCATCATCATCAGCCATCACCAATCATCAATCATCATCAACCATCACCAACCATCATCAACACCAACCATCATCATCATCATCCATCATCCTCATCATCCATCATCATCAATCATCACCAACCATCAGCATCACCAACTATCATCATCATCACTGATCATCATCATCATCCATCATCATCATCCATCATCATCATCCATCATTGTCATCCATCATAATCACCAACAATCATCATCATCATCATCATCATCATCCATCATCATCATCATCAAAAATTACCATCATCCATCATCATCATCATCATCATCATCATCATCATCATCATCATCATCATCATCATCATCATCATCATCATCATCATCATCATCATCATCATCATCATCATCATCATCATCATCATCATCATCATCATCATCATCATCATCATCATCATCATCATCATCATCATCATCATCATCATCATCATCATCATCATCATCATCATCATCATCATCATCATCATCATCATCATCATCATCATCATCATCATCATCATCATCATCATCATCATCATCATCATCATCATCATCATCATCATCATCATCATCATCATCCATTATCATCATCATCATCATCATCATCCATTATCATCATCATCATCATTGTCCATCATCATCATCATCTATCACCACCATCATCCATCATCATCATCATCCATTCATCATCAATTATCAAGTATTTTCTCAACCATTTCAACCTTATTCAGTCATCAACTGTAAAATAAAACAATTATCAACTAGTAACTAATAAAACAAGATAAAATATATAAAGGATAAGACTAGAAGAAAGATTCTTCCCTTACTCAGTTTCTATAGCCAAAGTCAACTATTTGTTCCACCATTTCTTCCTTATCAAGCCTGATTACATTGATCCTAGGTCTGATAGAGACTAGTATAGTAGAAACTCTATCTGAAAATCAGCCACCAATCTCTTTTTCTTTTATTGTTTTGAGACTACTATAGTACTTAGAGGGGCAGGAAATTCAAAGCCACCCTTAGTATTCATCTATTCTATCAATAGTTTTAGTACTAAATTTCTCCTGAAGTGGCTGCCAGCAACGTATTTGCTAAACTTTACCCAATCCCAAATGAGTCTCTACATTTTTATTTAAGCAAAACTTACAGTTTGCTTGTATATTTTTAGAAAAGTTCCACTGAAAACACTGTCTTGTTGACTCAGGGAAACAATGTTCTATAGCACAAATCAGAGCTTTCCCATGGTCCCTGACAAAGACTTTTGGAAGTCTCTCAGGATCATAAGCCAGCTCCTTTGGTGCATTTACAGAACAACTGTAGAACTCAAAATTTTCTTTTGTTATAAAAACAGGATTTTTTTTGAAAGTTCTTTGGTTGGCTGTAATTCCCAAAACATGCAATAGGGGGATTTTGGAATTTTTTTTTATAAGTACAATCCAACATAGCAATATGATGGATTTTTTGCAGAGGGTTTAATGAACTGGGGTGGGCCAATAATAGGGCCTCCAAGTGACCCTCTCCACTGAATTTTGCTCAATGAACCCAACCTGAATAACCAAGTTGTTCAAAGAGGACCTCCATAAACATTTTTCCCTTTAGTTCTGCAAGCGCTACCCTATGGCTAATTTTATAGATTTTTTGGTCATCAAAATATTTGCTGCCATCAATCTTGCTCAATTTTCTTTTTAGTTGATTGGTATTCAGCCCATCATTCATTCCTTCTTTTAATTCACTAAGGCCATCCCAGATATCCTCCTGAGGTGAGAATGCACTGAGGGGTGTGGAGATGGTTCATGGTTATGTTGATCATTCTTGTAGGAGATTTGCCACAAGGGGTCTGCCTTTGTGTGACTAGGGCGGATTAAAAAATTTCATGCAAACTTCTTTCTGTGAGTTTTCCTTGAACCTTTGGTGAGCAATTTCCCAGAGTACAAACCATTTCTATCACAGGCTAAATCCACATATTTATCATGCTTTGAGTTTAAAACAGTCAAAGAATAACCAGTCAAGTTGATCTGTCACCAATGAAATGGTTATATTGATGGCATGAACTCCATCAGTTTCAATCAAATTAAGTAAGGCAAAGACCAGAGTAACATAAAATGTTACTCACCACCAGAGGTCATCTCAACTTGTGAAACATCTTGCTCCTCAATTGTAACCCTAGATGAGAATGCAATTGGGGCTTCCAATGTTTCATTATTCAAATCCTTGTTTTCCACAGCTTTTTTAATGGCACTATCAATTTAGTCCTTAAAAACAGCCATGTCAAAAACAGGAAGGCTTGCCACTGTTAACATGATGCAAAAAAAACATCAATGGTACTTCAGTATTCAATCCAACTTTCAATTGAACAACTACAAAGTTTGCTCACTTTTGATTTGAGGAAGATCATGTTTTGTGTGATTTTAGTTTTGCAGTTTCACTTTAGTTTCAATGATTTTTTTCTCAGTTTCAATTTACTCACTTTAGATTCACTTTAGTTTCACTTTTGGGTTGCTAAGTGTGGTCCAATAATCCCACATAGTATTGGTTGATCCCAAATTTGGGTTGATGGAACCCAAACGTGTTCCAGGGGGTCCAGAAAATTCTGGCACAACCCCCAGGGGGTTTTATGTGATAATTATGGCCAGCAATTAGCTTAGGCAAATGAGCAGTATTTAAAGCAAAAGAAATGCTGGACACCTCATGTCAATAATTTCTGATGGGGCTCTCACAATGGAGCAATACATTGGATGATATTGGTGATGAATTTGATTGGATGATAAAATGGATAATGGAAAACAGCAGGGAGAAGAGCTCCTTAAGTACAAAGGATTGGCCTCTTGTGAGCCCAAGATACGACAAACCAGAAGGAAAGTTTTCCGCTCCAAAAGAGCTCTACAGGCTCTACAGGCCTTGTTACTTGGTTTGGGCTACATCAGCCCACATGGCATCAGTCCCTGTACCCTTACAACCAGTCTGTTCCGGTCATGTCTGGTGTTTCCACCTTAATGGGGCTGAACCAGCCCCTTAACTGTTCAAACCCCTGGCTGGTTGTCTGTTACAACCGTCCCTGTTACCTCACATGCTGGCTGGTTGCCTCATGCAACCAGCCCCTGGCCATAAAAATGGCCAGGTGGGACCCAGGACACACCAAGGTCCGGTCACAGACACACATGGGGGGGGTGTAACCGGCGGACATGCCGCCCCCCCTCTTTCTCTCAAATCCCTGGAGGGGACAGTCAAATCCCCCTACCAGGGGCCCTGGAGGTCAATACCCCCAGGGCCTTGTCAAGGTAGGTGGGCTGGGGGGTGGTCAAATCCCCTCAAGCCCATCACTCCTCCCCCTGGGTAAAGGGGGGGGGGGGAGAGCGCCCCTTTGATGGTGGGGGGGTGGTCAATTCCCCCCCACCTCTGGTTGCCTCACTGCAACCGTCCCAGCCACTACATATGATGGGGGGGTGATCAGATCCCCCCCACCCTGACCAGTTGCCTCTTGAAAATGGTTGCTGGCTGGTTCAACACAGCCAGCCCTTCCTCCTCCTCCTTGCAATGGCAAGCAAGGGGAGTGGAAGGAGCTGGGGCCATTGGAACCAGCTCTGCGGCAGCTGCAACCGGGGTGGGGGGACTCCATTTTGAGTCCCCCTTCCCCCTACAACAGCCCTGCGCCGGCCGTAAGGGAAAAAAGCAGCCCCAAGTGGGCCACAACAGGGGCCACAACCCCAAATTGGCTGCAACACGGGCGGCGGCCCCAATGGGCCACCCCAAGCCCAAAAATTGAGTTTAACATACTTTGGCGGGCCAGCCCGTCTGGCTAAGTATGTCCAAAATAAACCTTGCTCCCAATTATGCCCATAAAATCCCATCTGGCTGTATTTTCCCATATACCCCACCGTGCCCGTTAGGGCCTGTGTTCCAATAAGCCTGTTTCACGCGTTTTGAGGCCAGTTTCCCCAAATCCATGACATCCACACAGGCACGTATGGTCGGTGTGTGTGTCCAATGGGCTGCAGGGGCCCACATGTACATCCCATTTGGATTACACTCATATGTAGCACACGCTTAAGTGCATACGTAGTTTAACACACCCCCTTATTCCAAAAGGGGCAACATTTGCATATTAGTCACAAATCCTTGATGCTTGTTCCTATCTAAAGCCTTAGTCAAGATATCTGCAATCATTGCTCCAGTAGGCATGTACCTCAACACAATCTCTTTGCAGTTAACTGCATTGTAAATAAAGTTATAGTTAACATTGATATTTTTTGTTCTTGAATGGAACACTTGGTTTTGGGCCAAAGCAATGGCACTCTGGTTATCAGAATACAACAACACAAACCCTTGTGGCTTATGTGTATCCTCTAAGACTTTCCTCAACCATTTTGCCTCCTGTGAAGGTGCTAAGTAAGCTCTATACTCAGCCTCTGTTGATGAAAGACTTATTGCTGATACCTTCTTGGACATCCATGACACCAGATTCTTACCTAAGAAGAACACAAAACCACTTGTTGATTCCCTAGTGTTACCATCTGCCCAACTGGCATCAGAATGACCAACCAAATCAAAGTTTTCTGACTTTGTAAACAACAGTCCAAGACTTTGTGTTCCTTTAACATACCTCATAACTCTCTTAAACGCTGACCAATGCCTCATGCTTGGATTCTATAAGTGCTGCAACAAGACACCAATTGCAAAGGCAATATTGGGCCTTGTACACTGCCCCAAATAATTAAGCAATCCAATAGCTGACCTGTAGTTGTTCCCAGATTGAACAAACTCCAGATACTCCTCATCTGTAGAATTCTCTAAACAAATGTTTGACTGCATGGGAGTACCAAAATCCTTTCCATCTTCTAAGCCATATTGCTTAAGAAGAGCTGCCACGTAGTTGCTCTGGTCTAACTTAATACCATTCTTGCTCTTAATGACTTTCATTCCCAGAACCTGTTGCGCCAGACCAAGATCTTTTATCTTGAATTCCTTTTTGATTGTATCCATGACTCTCTCTTTACCATTTCCAATGATGATAATGTCATTTACCCATACAAACAAAATTGCATCCTTTCTCACAAAGAGACAAGGGTCAGCCTCAGACGTCTTGAAACCAATCTTTATCAGTTTCTCACTCATGGTATTATACCATGAACTAGCTGCTAGCTTCAATCCATACAGGGATCTACACAGCTTGAGTACATATTCCCCTTTATCTTCTGAAAGAAAACTTCTAACACAGATTTTCTTAATAGTTTCTGGTTTAATCTCTACTAACCATTCACAAAAACCATCAGGAATTGACATATAAACAGTCTCCTCCTCTCCAAGTTTTGCATTCAAGTATGCTGTTACAAAATTAGCTTGTCTGATTTCTTCACCCAACACTACTGCCAGAGCAATGATGTACCTGAAGGTGGACAGCCTTCCAGTTGGTGAGAAAGTTTCTTGTTAATCAATACGCTCTCTCTGCTTGAAACCCTGTGCAACCCATCTAGCTTTGAACCTCTTAAAAACTCCATTTGTGTAAAACTTCTTGTTTAACACCAATCTAGACCCCACAATGGTCTTTCCTTTTGGAACAGAATCCCGCTTAACAACTTCAAAGACACTATAATTCTCCAGAGAATCAAATTCCTCAAAAATAGCACTCTTCCAGTTGGCTCTCTCATCAGAATTCATAGCTTGTCCAAAGCTATTTGGGTTAACCCTGTTAACCATTTCTGAAATCAACTCCAGGACTTCATTGAGCATACACCATTCCTGAAATGTATCTTCCTCATATCCTGCAGCAGCATAATGGGACTTCCATTCCCCGTACCTATCAACTGGCACTCTAACCCTTCCAATCCTCCTAAGTGGAGGCGGAGGCTCATCAGGTTCCAAATTAATGGATTCCCCTGAGGCGGGCACTAAACCCTCTGGTGGCATGTCTGCCAACTCTTCATCTTCTGGAACCACATGTTCCTCAGACCTTGCTGGTGAAATAGGTGCTAATTCTATTTCTTGCTGTGATCTATTCACAACAACATCTTCACTCCTTTTGAGTGGAAAGGTACTTTCATAAAATTTTACATCCCTACTACGGATAACCTTTTTTGTCCCTAGACAATAGATCCTATACAATTTACTTATTAAATCATAGCCTAAAAGTTCCCCTGTTCTGGCTCTAGGATCTAATTTTACAACCATCTCATTATGGTGGACACTATAATACACCAAGCAACCAATATTTCTTAGGTGTGATGTTTTGGGGTACAACTTCCAAAACTGATAATGAGGGCTCTTCCCATTAACACTTACAATGTTGTGCAACAGACAGACTGTACACATCAACTCAGCCCATAAGAACTTTGGTAGACCAGATTGAGACATAATAGTTCTGACTTTGTCCAGTAAAGTCCTATTCATTCTCTCAACTATTCCATTATTCTGTGGAGTACTTGCAGTAGTGACTATATGAATGATACCATCATCTTTCAATAACCTCTCAAACTCTTTACTCACAAATTCACCACCTCCATTGGTGATAACCCTCTTGATCTCCTTCATTAGACCATTCTGTTTCCAGACTTTGAAGATTACAGAAACCTCCTCTGTGGTCTGATCCTCAGATCAAATTTGTTTAACCCAAAAATAATTAGTTGCAGTATCAACTAAATTGATGAAGTATCTTGCCCCACCAAGGGACTCCGGTGTGAATGGCCCTGCCAAATCAATGAAAAATTCCTCTCTAGGAACATAAGTGCAATCTCTACTCTTAGAGAACACATTTCTAGTCTTAGCCCCAAAGGTACAATTCTCACAGTTGCTGTCCTTTATGTTATGGCCACTTCTATAGTGAGAAAAAGTGCTCAGAGCTGAGAATTTGAACAAGTTTGCAAAAAAAAGCTTATTCCAAACTTGTCCACTAAGAACAGTTGTCCCATCCATATCAATAACAAACCTATCTTCTTTAAGATAACAAATCTGTAAACCTTTTTTCCACAACACTCCAAGAGACACAAGGTTATAAGGCAAATCTGGTACATAGAACACTTTCTCAAAATAAATTTTGAAACCCAAGTGACTTGCAAGAATAACTTTTCCGATTCCCCTAATCTGAATTCTTCTGCCTTTCTGACCAATATTTACAACTCCATCATAATCACTAAGATTTGAAAATAAATTTGGTTCAAAGAACATGTGATCTGTACAACCAGAATAAATCAAAAAAAGAACATCCTCCTTCAATCCTCCTAATAGGAAAGAAGCTTTATCAGTCACTGATAAGTTCTCCTCTTTGACGTTAAGATTACTCACTTCATAATCAATCAAGTCCATTTCTTGATCCTCATCAATTTTGGCCTTCTTGTGGGGACCTTCTTCCCCAACAACCATTTCCATTGGACCATCAAACACCACCATTGCAATGTTTTCAGTAGTGAGATTGACATCCTTGTCATTCTCTTTGGACTTCTTCCTCTTCTTGGCCTCCTTGCAAGATTTTCCAGCCTTTCCAAAAAGAGCTGTTCCACAGCCCCCCTTCATCTTGAACTGAAGATCATCCTTTTCAATCCTCTTCAGCACATCCTCCTCCCCAGGAAGAGGATCCAATTTAGAAATAATTCTGACTAAAGAATCAAACTCCTTTGGTAGCTTCTGAAGGATTAAGAGTGACAAACACTCAGGATCCATGTTAAGTCCTGATGACTTAAACTTGGCTATGCTAGACCTAGCCTTGGCAACAAACTGCTTACAATTCAAATATTGTGACTTGAATAGTTTATTGAAGGATATACCCTTCTGGTGAACAGAATCACCAGTATATTTGGACTTAAGAAACTTCCAAAGGATGCTGCCCCTCCTTCTCTCATCTTCCCTAAGAGTATCAGCAACCCATGTCACATGATTCACATCAAGATGCCTAAGGATGAGATGATAAGACTTTTTCTCCACTTCTGAACTGATCAAAGTGTCATCTGCATCCATTATCTCCCCACAACAGATGTTTTCCAGCTCACTATCCATAAGGACAGCCCAATAATTATAATTCCGACTTTTCAGAACTATCTTGGTGGAGCTAACATAAGGGATACAGGACATCTTCTTGGAAAACTTGATGTCTTCAAGGTTCTCCAGAGTGAGGTACAAGGGTCTAGATGACTTGGAAGTAATGATGATGTTGGTACTTATAATGTGTTATAATTATGGCCAGCAATTAGCTTAGGAAAATGAGTAGTATTTAAAGCAAAAGAAATTCTGGACACCTTGTGTCAATGATTGCTAATGGGGCTCTCACAATGGAGCAATAAGTTGGATGATATCAGTGATGAATTCAATTGGATGATGAATGTCTGATGGAAAACAGAAGGGAGAAGAGCTCCTTAAGTACAAAAGGTTGGCCTCTTGTGAGCCCATGATACAACAAGCCAAAAGGCAAATTTGCCGCTCCAAAAGAGCTCTACAGGCTCTACAGGCCTTGTTACTTGGTTTGGGCTACATCAGCCCGCATGGCATCAGTCCCTGTACCCTTACAACCAGCCTATTCTGGTCAATTCTGGTGTTTCCACCTTAATGGGGCTGAACCAGCGCCTCAACTGTTCAAACCCCTGGCTGGTTGTCTCTTAAAGCTGGCCCTGTTACCTCACATGCTGGCTGGTTGCCTCATGAAACCAGCCCCTGGCATACAAATGGCCGGGTGGGGCCCAGGACACACCTGGGTTTGGTCTCAGACACACATGGGGGGGTGTAACCGGCGGACATGCCGCCCCCCCTCTTTCTCTCAAATCCCTGGAGGGGGCTGTCAAATCCCCCTACCATGGGCCCTGGAGGTTGATACCCCCAGGGCCTTGTCAAGGTAGGTGGGCTGGGGGGTGGTCAAATCACTTTCAGCCCGTCGCTCCTCCCCCTTGGTAAAGGGGGGGGGGGGAGAGCAGGTTGCCTGTTGCAACCGGTCGCTGGCTGGTTCAACCCAGCCAGCCCTTCCTCCTCTTCCTTGCAATGGCAAGCAAGGGGAAAGGAAGGGGCTGGGGCCATTGGCCCCAGCTCTGCGGCCGCCACCCAGGGTGGCAGCCATGACCGGGGTGGGGGGACTCCATTTTGAGTCCCCCTGCCCCCTACAATGGCCCCGTGTGGGCCGTTGGGCCCCATAAATGGGCTGTAAGGGAAAAAAGCAGCCCCAAGCGGGCCGCAGCCCCAAATGGGCTGCGACACAGGCGGCGGCCCCAATGGGCCGCCCCCAAGCCCAAAAATTGAGTTTAACATACTTTGGCGGGCCAGCCCGTCTGGCTAAGTATGTCCAAAATAAACCTTGGGCCCAATTATGCCCATACAAGCCCATCTGCCTGTATTTTCCCATATACCCCACCGTGCCTGTTAGGGCCTGTGTACCAATAAGCCTTTTTCACGCGTTTTGAGGCCAGTTTCCCCAAATCCGTGACATCCACACAGGCACGTATGGTCCGTGTGTGTATCCAATGGGCCGCTGGGGCCCACATGTGCATCCCATTTGGATTACACTCATATGTAGCACACGCATAAGTGCATACATATTTTAACATTTTATACCCCCATACACACATCCAAATGGCTGTTTACAGGGTACACAACCCAAAAATGCCGTTTATGGGGTGTATACAACCCGCCAGGGGTGGGGAATGTTTGAAACAACACTTTCAACGCATGCAGACGCGTGTATGGGCCCCCATGCGCACTTTGGACGTGTGTATGAACCCCCACGGGTCCATTGGGCTTTGTAGGGACTTACACAACTCCCACACAACTGGGAGTTGTGAATTTATCATCACCCTTTTGTATTTTATTTTTTATTTTTTATTTTTTATTTTTTATTTTTTATTTTTTATTTTTTATTTTTTATTTTTTATTTTTTATTTTTTATTTTTTATTTTTTATTTTTTATTTTTTATTTTTTATTTTTTATTTTTTATTTTTTATTTTTAATTTTTAATTTTTAATTTTTTATTTTTTATTTTTTATTCTTTATTGTTTATTTTTTATTTTTTATTCTTTATTTTTTATTTTTTTATTTTTTTATTTTTTATTTTTTATTTTTTATTTTTTTTTTTTTAATTTTCAATTTTTAATTTATTTTTTATTTTTTATTTTTTATTTTTTATTTTTTATTTTTTATTTTTTATTTTTTATTTTTTATTTTTTATTTTTTATTTTTTTATTTTTTATTTTTTATTTCTTATTTTTTATTTTTTATTTTTTATTTTTTATTTTTTATTTTTTATTTTTTATTTTTTATGTTTTATTTTTTATTTTTTATTTTTTATTTTTTATTTTTTATTTTTTATTTTTTATTTTTTTATTTTTTATTTTTTATTTTTTATTTTTTATTTTTTATTTTTTATTTTTTATTTTTTATTTTTTATTTTTTATTTTTTATTTTTTATTTTTTATTTTTTATTTTTTATTTTTTATTCTTTATTGTTTATTTTTTATTGTTTATTGTTTATTGTTTATTGTTTATTGTTTATTGTTTATTTTTTATTTTTTATTTTTTATTTTTTATTTTTTATTTTTTATTTTTTATTTTTTATTTTTTATTTTTTATTTTTTATTCTTTATTCTTTATTGTTTATTGTTTATTTTTTATTTTTTATTTTTTATTTTTTATTCTTTATTCTTTATTGTTTATTGTTTATTTTTTATTTTTTATTTTTTATTTTTTATTTTTTATTTTTTATTTTTTATTTTTTATTTTTTATTTTTTATTTTTTATTTTTAATTTTTTAATTTTTAATTTTTAATTTATTTTTTATTTTTTATTTTTTATCTTTTATATTTATATTTTATATTTTATATTCTATATTCTATATTCTATATCCTATATTCTATATTCTATATTCTATATTTTATATTCTATATTTCATATTTCATATTTTATATTTTATATTTATATTTTATACTCTATTTTTTACATCTTATATCTTATATTTTATATTTTAAATTTTAAATTTCAAATTTTATAATTCATAATTCATGATTCATGATTCATATCTTGTGATTAATATTTTATATTTTGCATTTGATTATGAATCCATGAACATCTTCTTATTTCTCATTTTATTTTCAAGTTTCTTTGTATTTTTTTATTTCATTTTCATTTTTATTTTTTGTTGATTTGATTATAAATTTTTGTTATTTTTTTAATATAATCCTGGGTCATGAATTTGTAGCTTTGGCCATTAGAATTTTTGTGATTTTCTTATTTCCATATACATATTTAGGGCATTTTATTTCCTACACACCTGAAATGAAAAATTATGAACTTCAATATTGTTTTGCTTTCCACCACATACACAATCATATTTGTCAATTGATAATATTTTCTGATTTTTGAAAAATACATTTCTGAAGCTGCTTTGTTTAGAGGGGTTTCTCAACCCCCCTAAAAGTATTTCTCAGATTATTTTAAGGGGTTTTACCCCTTCACAAATCCATCTGAATATTAAAAAAATTAAACAAAACTGTTTCACAACCTGGGTTTTCAGCCATTGGTTAAACCTTTTGCTAAGATATTTTGACAAATTTGGATTAGAAGTATTTTATGAAGAACATTCAACAAGCTTCAAAAACCTTTTAATGAGATTTCCAATTTTCAGGAATTGATTAGAGTCTGTATGCTGCCCCAAAAAAATGCATTCAAAGACAAGAATTAATCAAAAATTAAGATATTTCTTTTAAATTATTTGTGAAATCCTAATGTAATTATTTGGTATCTTGAACTCTGGGAAAGATTTCAAAATCTATAAAATATTTCCCAAAAAGCTTCTTGGGATTTCTGGAATTCCATTTTCTTCTAAAAACTCAAATGATTGCACTTTCTTTTCAACAATTTCCTCAATTGAATGCAAGGAAAAATCAATTTTTCTTAATACAAAAAAATATAATTTATAATGAAATTTGATAAATTCTATAAGAATATTGGTTAAAGAATGAGATTAATCCATTGTTTTTAATATATTTTTGTGAAAACTGATAAAATACAATGAAAAAAATGAAAAATCAATCAAGTCCCATGGTTTGTGTTGTTAAATATTGAAGTGATCCTCCCGCACACACTCTCTTTTTGTCTTTTCATCCTGGCACCTGACTGTCACAGGCTCCACACGCGCGCGCTCCAAACCCTCACCAACACTCAACTCCTCTGGAAGACTCACCAAGAGACCTTATTCAACTCAAACTCAATCATAACATCAACCCAAACAGATTTCCCACTCAACCTTCTTTTCCTTCTTTACTCTTCTTACCATCTCATTTCTTTTCCTCTATCTTTTCTTCTTCTCCAATTACTTGTCTCCTTTTCATCAAAAACTTCCTTTTACCTCCTTGCCGCTTACCGCCAGCATTGTCTGTCAATTTGTATATGTCTGGTAAGACTTGTGTCTCAATTCTCTAGACCATTCTTCTCTTCCAAGCACCGGGTAACCTAGCTTTCAATCACTCAACTCAAAATCCTAAGCCGACCTGCTCCCCAAACCTTGACACCATCTGAAACTCTCACACCGAATCTCTTCCCAATTGACAAATCTTGTTCTCATCAGATTTCTTCAGATTCAACCTAAAACTGCCTGATGTTTTTATTAGTGTCTTTCTTCCATCTCTTCTTCATTTATTTCTTTTGTTTCTCATCCCTCAACTGATGTTTGGCTCTGCACAGCCCTCTTAAATTGTCATTCTATCGTTTTCTTCTTCAGAAATTTATCACGGTTAAAAGCCAAAAATCAGTCCAATTAACCTCACCGGATTGATGGAGGGATCAAGCAGCAATAGCTTTCAGCAAATCATCCTCAAAGCCGTTCTTGAGGCAGTACCCATCCTCACCTACAAAAGTTACTCCATTTGGAAGGACAAAATGACCATGCTCCTCAAAATCAAAGGTGTCAAGGAATCACTCAAGGACAACTCTAAGAACCTCAAACCAACCAAGAACATGGAAACGAGGTTCATGCTACTATCCAAAATTTACTCAGTCACCCACAACAATGTGGTCAATCCTGTGAACATTGTCTCAGCTAAACTACTTTGGCAGACTATCAAACAAAGATTTTTTGCCTCCTCACAAACTGCAAACCGCGCTAGAGTTTTCAACAAATTCTTATACCAACAATTCAAATCAGACTAAATTAACCTATTCATCACCAAAAACAAAATCTCAATGAAGAAACTAATTGATGTAGGCATAGACCTTCCAGACAATATCCTGGCGTATCTTATCCTCTTCAAATTCCCCTCTTCTCTCCAACACCTACCCCAGCAAATCATGCATTCAGACAAAATAATCTCAGTTGATCTAGTTTTGAATCACCTCACGCAGCTCAAAAACAAAACCAAATCAAAAGTCAAAGACTCTAAAACATTTGAAACTGTACTTGTGGCCTTGCAAAGCACCAAAAAGCCAGTCCCTCAAGAACTCCAATGCAAGAGAGGGGTCCACAATCCTCTATCTCCCAATCACACCAAGGAAAAATGCTTGCACAAGCACAAACACTTGGCCCCTGACTGGTGGAAAGAGGCTCAAGCAAATTGGAGAGCTCAAATAAACTCTAACTCAAAAGGCAAAGAAGTGGTCCATTATCATAGTCTACTTACCACCTGGATCAAAGAAGTCAACTCTCAAAACCAAATCATCCTGGACTTGGGGGCATCATGCCACATGTTCAACTCATTGGATTTTTTTGTCAAACTTGAGGAAAACCCAGGAGACAAGTCTGTGAGCACCAGAAAGGAAGGAGAAAAACTCCCAATCAGAGGAAAGTGGACTGTTCAACTCACCTGGAAGGGTGCCATAGTCACTCTCTCTAACTTGTTCTTCATTCCCAATCTATTCATAAATCTCATCAGTCCGGGAGAATTAATTCCCTCAAAAAAATGCACCCTCACAACCAACGCAAATCAGTTTCAACTTCATTCTCTTTCTTGTCCTGTATTTTCAGGGTTTATTCAAGGCAATCTCTTTTTCCTAAAAAATCCATCACTGGTAGGGAGAAAACTCAACCTTTGCTATTTTATGCAAAACAATGGAAACTTTTAAAAGTTGAAGAATCCTCATTTATTGTTTGGACATGCCAGCCCCTATTGATTCAAGAATCTCTATCCAGAACTCACTTCCAGCTCCTTGTCCAGCTTCAAGTGCAAGGACCGCCTCTTCTTCATGATCACCAAGTCTTCTTTTAAAAACACCTCTACCATGGCCTCTCAACAATTCAAACAACTCCATGTAGACTTGGTTGGTCCCATCACCCCGTCCTCCAGAAACAACACAAACTACATAATGACAATTATCAATAACTTCTCCGGTTAAATCTCTGCAATTCCACTCCAACAGAAGTCCAATGCTGGTCCTCAACTCAAAATAATTCTAAATTTTTAAAGGCAAAAGCAAAATTTGTACCCTGCTACCATCTGCTCAGATGGTGGAGGAAAATTCATCTCCTCTGATCTGAAAGATTTATTCTCAGCTAACTCTATACAACATCTCATTACTGAACCATACCACCACAAACACAACGGCAAGATTGAGCGGGACAACAGAACCATCACCAAATCAATTTGCACCATCCTCAGAAGCTCAAAGTTACCTCTCTATCTCTGGGCGGAAGTGGCTAAATTGGCTTGTCTTGTTCTTAACCAAATTCCCAAAACCCCATTTTCACCATCTCCCTATCAAATCTTCACCAACAAATTGCTTCCCCTCAATTATTTTCATCCCACTGGCTCGAAGGTGGTCTATCTCAATAACAAGGTAGCTTGAGGTGAAAAATTCAAAGAGCGTGGCCTGTCCGGCATCCTTGTGGGCTACAACCCTCATTTTCTTTCTTAACATATTCTTTTTCCTGATAACTCTATTATTTCTTCTAAAAATGTAAACATTCTGAAAAATTCTTCTTCTTCCCAGTTAACCTCTCCTCCTCCTATCCCTAACTCCAACTCCTCTGCTCCAATCAATCTCAATGTTGATTTTCCACTTTCCTTCTCCACTCCAAACTCTTCCTCCAAACCACACTCTCCTCTTGACTCTGTCAAACCTGTCAGCAATCACTTCTCTCCTTCTTCCCCTCCCAATCCGCCTGATGACTGTTCCTCAGATTCCGCATCTGAATCCTCTGAAAACCTTGAAATCCAAATCAATCAAAATTACTCTCTTTGAGACAGATCTACAATCAAACCTCCTGAACAATTTGGCTACCATCACTACTTTGTACCCAAATCCTACAAACAGGCCAAGAAATGCTCCAACTCCCCCAAATGGGAGGCTTCCATGGATCTTGAACTCAACGGCATTGAAGACCTCAAGGTATGGGAAGATTATGACAGGCCCAAACCAGCCAATCCCCTCAATAGGACCTGGGTCTACCGACTCAAAGACAACTGTCATGGCAATCCCTTGATTTACAAAAGTAGGCTCTACGTACAGGTTTTTGATCAAATATACGGCCTGGATTACCTTGATACATTCTCTCCGACGGGCAAGGATGCTTCCCTTTGTATTGCTCTCCTATTTGGTCTCTACCACTCTATTCCCATCGCTCAACTTGACATTAAAAGTGCCTTTCTTCATGCTCCACTTACAAACACTGTCATCATAAAGCAACATAAGGGGTCAAAACAAACTTCTAAGTATCTTCTTCTCAACAAGTCACTCTACGGGTTTAAAAAGGCGCCAGAAAACTGGTTCTGTACTCTTAAATCTTGGATTTGCAAACAAGGATTCCACAAATAAATGTCCAATCCCTGTCTCTATTTCCATCCCTCCAGCAATTCCATTATTTTCTTCCACGTCAACAACCTCATTTTGGTTGGCTCTGGCAACAACTTCCTAACCAACTTCCTCAATCAATTCCCCAACTCCTCCCACCACAAGCCCAACACCATCTTAGGAATGAAGTTAGAAAGACTAGAAAACTCCATCCTCTTGTCCCAAACAAAGCATATTAAACACAGCCTTAAGGAATTAAAAATTATGGATTGCAAACCATCCTCCACTCCGCTTACCTTCAACTCCAATCTCACATTGGCCTCTGACAATGACCAACAAGAATTTCTTGCCCTAAATATCAACTATTGGTTGGCGTTGTTCCTAATGAACTACATTGCTTGTCTCACCCAGCTGGACTTGAGCTTTGCAGTCTCCAGCCTGGCTAGATTCTGTGAAAGACCAGGTATCCAACACTTGAGAGAAGTCAAGCATTGCTGGAAGTATCATAACTCCACAAAACATCTCAAACTTGTTCTCAAAATTTGCAACTCCAACACTCAAGTTCAATGCTACAGCAATCTGACTTGGATCAATTACCTAGAAACTAGACAATCTCAATCGGGCCATCTTTTCTTACTCTTTGGATTGTTCATCTCTTGGAGGAGCTATTGTCAACTTAATTTCACACACTCAACAACTTAAGCAGAACTCAACCCTCTGGTGGACTCCTTCCTGGAGGCAATTTGGATGAAGGAGCTAGTATCCAAGCTGTGGAAGAAGAGCGTGGAACCCAGAAAAAACTTTTTTGACAACAAGGGTCTTCTTGACAAACTCAAAAATTTTGGCTGCAACTCAAAAAATTGACAAATTGACATCAAGACAAAGGCCATTTGAGAAGAACTCAAACAAGGAAATCTTTTGATTGACCTCACTCCTGCGGAGAACATGAAAGAAGATGGACTCACCAAAGCCCTAACACTAGTTTCCCTAGCCAATCTCATCCTGCTGATTGACCCTACCTTCTCTATTGACTCCAGCCATACCAGACACGGGGGGTTTTAAATATTGAAGTGATCCTCCCACACACTCTCTCTTTTTGTCTTTTCATCCTGGCACCTGACTTTCACCCACACGCGCAGGCTTCAAACTCTCACCAACACTCAACTCCTCCGGAAGACTCACCAAGAGACCTCATTCAACTCAAACTCAATCACAACATCAACCCAAACAGATTTCCCGCTAAACCTTCTTTTCCTTCTTTACTCTTCTTACCATCTCATTTCTTTTCCTCTATCTTTTCTTCTTCTCCAATTACTTGTCTCCTTGTCATCAAAAACTTCCTTTTACCTCCTCACCGCCTTACTGCCAGCATTTTCTGTCAATTTGTGTATGTCTGGTAAGACTGGTGTCTCCAATTCTCTCAACCATTCTTCTCTTCCAAGAACAGGGTAACCTAACTCTCAATCACTCAACTCAAAATCCTCAGCCAACCTGCTCCCCAACCCTGGACTTCATCTGCAACTCTCACAGCGACTCTCTTCCCAATTGATGAATCTTGTTTTCTTTTGATTTCTTCAGATTCAACCTAAAACTGCCTGATGATTGTTTTTAGCGTCTTTCTTCCATCTCTTCTTCATTTCTTTCTTTTGTTTCTCATCTCTCAACTGATTTTTGGCTCTGCACAGCCCTCTTAAATTTTCATTCTATCATTTTCTTCTTCAGAAATTTATCATGTGTCCCTTCCAGGTTTTTTTTGTTTTGTAAAAAAGCCTCCAGGCCATGATTGAAAATTTCCTGAATCATTTCCTTCAAAGCTTTTCAATACTTGGATGCAAATAAATTCCAGATTGGGTCCAATTTAGTGCCCTCCCAATAATCAAACTTCAAATTGGAAGATGCTTTTTGCTTAAACTCATGCAGGTTAAGGAGGTGAATGGGAGAAGTTCTAGATTTCCCCATGGGGGGAGGGGGGGGGAATTAGTTCATGGCATACATGGTAGTTCAAGCTTGTCTGGGCACATGCCCAAGTTAGCCTTATTTTTGCTAAAGTGCACTGTGAACCCCCTAAAGCCCACTTGGCAGCCCCTAAAGCCTGCTTGGCACCCCCTAAAGCACACTTGGCACACACCCAATTTTGGGTGGGTTGGGCCAAAGTTTGGCTTGGCCAATAGCCAACCCAATTGGCCACGCCCGCCAAATTGATGATTGGGGGCAAAGTTTTTAACATTTTTTTTATTTCTTTGATAAACAGGTAAATACAATTTTATTAAAGCAATGTATTTTTTTTGAACAAAACAAAAGTAAAAAAATAAAAAAAATTTAGAAAAATTTAAAACAAATAAAATTAAGAAAAAAAATCAATAATAAAATATTAATTGGGGTTAGACAAAACTTTCCCCATAATTTCTTGAAATTCAGCGCATGGACAGTAAAGGTGCTGAAAATTCATAAAGAAATTGTGGGCTTTTCCTAGGGTTATTGCCTCCTGAATCCCCTGCTTGATTTGAGTCACAAACATTGCACGATTTGGAGGTTCTTTGGATTGGACATAGCTCTTGATTGAGTGGAAGGCATATTCAATTGGATTCAAAAATTGTGGGTAAGGTGGGAGGAACTTGATCCAAATTTATTTTGAATTTAAGATAGTCTCCCGGATTTTGTTGAATTGCTGGCCTTGATGGATTGGAGCATCATCCATGATGATAATCAAATTGGGTGGAATTTGGGCAGTGAGGCTCCCAAGGAATAGGTAGAATTTGTCTGCTCCTATTCCTTTGGTCCTCACCTCATTGGCGTTGAGGAGCTCATGGTATACAAACCCTTGAATCAACAAGGCCCCTATGAGGTTCACTTGTTTTGCCTTGGGCACAAGGCTCAATACCACAGGTTGACCAAGGAACAAAAAAATTAATAAATAAATAAAAATTATCAATCAAAAAAAGAAAAAAACAAAAATGAATTAAAAAATGAAAAAGGTTATTGACTTACCGGAGGGAGCATATCCCAAGCCCCGGCCTGAATGGAGGTCAAAAACTGCCTTGTCAACAAAAACAATTGTTTTCTCCAAATGCAACCCACGTTGTTGGACAAAATTAGCCCTTTGCTCAAAGAGCTTGGGCTTATTTCAGGAAGCTGGAATATTAGTAAACTGTTTCCATGATATATCCATATCATGGATAAATTTACTAATGGCCTGGGTTGAAACACCTACATCAAATTGATGTTTGAGGAAATCTTGAAGTTCATGGAGGGTGGTGGTTGATTGCTTCTCAAGTTGGAAAAGGACAGTTGTCTTAATCTCATTGGTAAACTTCCCCAGTTGTTTTTTGTTCACCTTAACCCCATTTGGATCTTCATTCTTGATGCGTTGGACTTGAGGACATGGGACTTTGAAGGTCTTCATTGCCTCACTCACCTTCATGCCATTCCCTACAACATTTTCGCGGATGAGCTTGCAAACTTTGGGCTTGATGATTGCGTTGTGTTTATGTTCCTTGTGAGTAAGTTGATTGTTTTGATGCTTGCGTTTTTATCCAAACTTGATTTGGCTTTCAGAATGGCCTTCTTTTGGTTGGTTATTCAATTCAAATCTTGGTGCTCCTTGAGGAGTTCTTGGGCACGTTCTTGGTTTGCCGCAATCTCCAACTTGTCATTGCCATTCAAACTGTCTTTGGGGTCATCTTCAAGGGTCTCAAAGTCTCTTTTGATCATTTCTGCCTGTTCCAAAAAAAAAATTAGAAAATATAATCTAAAAAAAAAATTAAATTGAATAAAATAAAAACTAACCATCATTCCGTTGGTTGAGGCAAAAGCAAAAGTGATGGTGAGAGGAGCAAGGGAGGGAGGGAGCAAGGGGGGATGGAGCAAGGGAGCAAGGGAGAAAGGGGGGATGGAGAAAGGGAGCAAGGGGGGATGGAGCAAGGGAGCAAGGGGGGATGGAGCAAGGGTGGGAGGCGGATGGAGCAAGTAAGGGGGGGTGCCAACAGCTTGGCCTTGGCCAAGCAGAACTTGGCTGTGTGTCAAGATCCGCAGTGCAACCTGATGCAGAAATCAAGCCCGCTGGGCACTCACCCAAGCCCGCTGGGCACTCACCCAATCCCGCTGGGCACTGTGCCAAGCGGGACTTGGGCATGTGCCCAGAAAAGCTTGCAACACCATACTTTCAAAAAGGAAAATATGATTTTTGAAGTCTTTGGACAGAATGAATTCATGGCATGGAAACTTCATCCAGGAAATTAGTTTTTAAGTTTTTATAAATGTGGCTCAATTTTCTTGCTCCTTTTTCATAAATTTCACCCCATAAATCTTATATAAATTTTTTATTATTGAAGATTGTGTTTGGATTTATTTCCTTGATAATCTCCAGTTCTATCTGTTTCAAATATTCCAATAATCTCTCCAAACCAACATCAGCTGATTAAAACACACAGTTCCAATCCCAGATTAAATCTTGAAAATGTGATATATAATCATTGCAGCTTTTAGGGTGAATAAAATCCTTGTATTGAAACTGAAACAAAATACCAAAATCACCTCAGAATTAAATTCATATCAAATTATTTCAATGATCAATTTTTTAATGAAAATTTATTTATATAGTCCTGAAGAATAATCAGATGAATTGGAATATATATGAAATTTCAGAAAAACATTATTCATTAAAATATTCAATCAATTGAAACCCTCAATCACCTAGATTTGTGGCATTGTTACAAAGCTTTTAACCCCCTGCAGACCTTTAAGTATGATCCTTCTCATTTTATCTTTTTTTCATCCTCTGGGGGCCCCTGGACTCTTTTTTTTAATACAATCATCTTTTTCACCAAATTTTCTGATATATTAAATACCAACATATCAAAAAAAAGAAACAAAATTCTGAAAAGGGAAAATATCCCATCCTCCATATAAGGAATATCCTAATCCTCTTCTGTTTCCTATTCTGTTATCAATCCTCCCTTTTTATTTGAAAATTAAAAAAAATCATATTTTCATTTTTTTGAAAAAAAAACCAACAGAAAAACTATGACTCTTCCTTGGATTCCACAGTTTTTCCCTTTACCTTGTAATTACTTCAATTTTTTTTAATTTTAAAGACTTAATTTTATGAATAAAATTTAAAGCTTAAAAAAGAAATAAAAATTGGATGAAACACACTTTTTTAAAATTTTCCTTGTGGAGACAGGGACTCAACTTTAAAAAGAGGAAAGGAAGTTTATAAAGGAAGTGGATTTTTCTGAAGAGATGTGGAAGGAATGAATAATTTTAAAAGCAACATGAGCAAAATTTCCAGAAATTTTTTGCACACAGTGGGAAAACCCAATTCCATATTTGAAATTTACTTGAAAAAAGTGAAAATACCTGTGATGAATTTGAATGGAGATGGATCAATAAACTTCATGAATTGGATTTGAAAAATATAAATTTTGAGAGGTAATAATTTTTTCAAGCAAGAATGAAGCCCTGAAGTCTATCCCTGATTTACCAGCGCTATGAAATTGATAATGTTGGTTTTCAAAATATAAAGCAAATTTCATCTGGAGGAGAATAAATCCTACAAGAGGTATTGTGAAGTATGAAGATTCAACAATAAAGATAAATTGGTGAAATTATTTTGTTATTCTTCTTCTGAGCCGCATTTAACCGAAAAATTCCAGTTTTTTCTGAATATTTACCATTCATCTTCAGATTTTAATTTTTTTTTTGCAATGAGTATGAATATTTTTTAAGATATTCCACAAAGAGAGAAGATGATAAAAATCAGGAAAAACATATTGAATGGAACTAATTGAAAAGTTCCCATTTTCTGTGACAATTACTGGTGTTGAATTGTTTTCAAATATATATTGAGTTTTTCCAGAGACCATTCATAGTTTTCTTTGGTTTCTTGGGAAATAAAGCATAAAACAACAGATAACTTTCAAGATAGGGTATTTATCCCAAATATATGGAGAAGGGATGTACCATTTGTTTTGGTTTTTTAAGTAGATTCCATTGTCAAATCTTCTGGAATGATTTTGAGAGGTTGTACTGAATTGGGATGGGCAATCAATAATTATTTTATAGTTCAATCTGTATTATTTATTTTATATAAATTAGACTTTCTGAGATCAAAATTAGGCACTTCAATTGGTGATTTTCTCTCTAGGTATTGTTTATTTATCTATTTTTCCATTCAGAGTACATTTTATTGAAATTAGTTCAGCAAGTTGTAGAAGAGGATTGCCTTTATTTATTGAATATTTTTGATAGAGGACTCCAGCTTTATTCAAATATTTTATGTTTAACTCCAGAGAACCATTGATTCTTCCACGGATTTGACTTGCTGAAGGAAGGTAAGTAAGGGGGTGATTATAATCATGGAACTTTACTTTGACTATCCAAGATCCACTTTTTTGTGAAAAATTCCAAGATTATTTGAGATTTAATTTTTTTTCTTGTTTAATAAAATTCTTTTGAAATGTAAGTTGGTTTATATTCACCATATTTTTCAGTATGATAAGTAAAAATTTCTTTTTGGTGAGTAGAACTTTTGCCTAAAATGGCATATCCATGGGACTTTTCCCAATTTTTAATTCCCTCAAGGAGGTCCTTCCTTCTATCATATAATCATTCAGGTGATTGAGCCAATTTTTTCAAACAGAATATTAATCAATGTAAGTTGAGAAGAAATATGGAGGAGCTGGATAGGTGGTATAGAAAATTTGGTGTTTATTTTTTTGAAACATTATTAGATGAAAAATTCTTTGAGGTCAAGTGGATTTTAACAGTACAAGCTTTTATAAAAATAAGACACTATAGAATGAGATTCGGAAAGAATTGAGTGAAAAAATCAAATCAGAAACTTGAGATTGGTAAGAAATAATTTTTCTGAGTGTTTTTATTGAGTAGTGCTTATTGTGAATGATTTGAAAAACAGAACAAAGAAAAGAAAAAAAATTGAAAACTGTTGATGAGGAGTGATTTTTTTTTGGTTTTTGTTTAAAAATTTAATTCAGGGGTGTTTTTTCAGTAGCTTTTTAGTGTTTATTGATATTCAATGGGGTTTGGTGTGTGGGTTTGAGTTATTTGTTGGGTGGTGTTTAGTGGTGTTGAATGGGGTGGAGAAGTGGAGGGGTGTTCAAAGGGTGGAGGAGGGTGATGTTATGGTTGATTAGAGTATCAAATAACTGAAAAATGTGAGGATTAACCTGGAAATACTTCAGAATCACATTTCATACAAGCTCAAGCACAGAAAAGGGGCCCAAAAATTCTTACCATAACCCAAAATGGGCCCAATTCTTGGTTTTTGTGGTTAAACTTTTGTGGGTCAAAAAAAAAAATAAAAATAAAAATCCCAATAAAGATATTTTTGATAATTCCAAACAGTTTTATTCAGATTATTTACTTCAAATCACAAAATATATTTTTGAAAAAATTGCAACAATCTTGTCCAAAATGGACCTCAAACACACTCCAATTATCTCATTTTCTTTTTTTGGGAAGGGTTAAGGGATATAAATGGCATTTAGAAAATTCCAAATATTTCTTGGTTATTTTTTTCAGGATTTAAGAATCTGTGTAGATTTATAAATGCCAAAAAACTGAAGCATGATGTCACCATTCAGAAGAAATGTGTTAATCCTTGGTGAATTTTTAAATTTAGTCACATTTTTTGGGGGAATAAAGAACTCCAGAAATTCCCTGGAATTTTTTTTAAGCTTTTTTGATTTTCTCAATTAAATACTGAAAACTAAAATTGTCCACAATATTCCAGAAATTTTGTTTAATAAATGGCTCATGACTGAGGCTGTAAAACATTTTATTTGATTATTTTTAATTTTCAAAGTGCTCAAGTCCATTCAAAAATTTAAAGGATTAATTATAGGTTTCTTAGAAACCCCTCTACACCCCTGCAGCATCAAAAAATGAATTTTCAAAATTAAAACAAGGACACCACTTCTCCACCTTGAGTCAAAATGTCCTTGATGTTGGAGTGACAGGAAAGTAAAAAAGTTTCCCAAGTTGTGCCCATGAAAATTTTTTTTATAAAAAATAAACAGAGGGTAAAAAAACAAAGCACAACCTAGGCCATCTTTTTTTGATGACCTGGGTTCCCCTGAAAGCAGTGGAAAATGCCTGTTTCCATATTTTCTAACTCCTAAACATGCCTGATGGCTTCCAGGACTTCCATATCAATCAAAAGGCTTGAAATTCATAAAAAAGCAGCTGCAGGTCCTGTGCAAGAGCCCTGAAGTCCTCACTTGAATTATTTCCAAATAAAAATCCTGAGAGGGAGTTTATAATTCAATCAAGCTAAAAAAAATTCTTCCTATTTCAATTTGATTCAGAATCTCATTTGTAATCTGAAATGCTATCCTTAAATTTCCTTTTGAAAAAGCAATACTTTATAACCAAAATACCTATGCTGCACCATTATATGTATGAAAGGCAAGTGCACCATCTCATCCCTGAATTAAGCTTCAACAAAATTTTTTAAACTTCTTCTTCATCATTCATGAAGCTTTTGGATATTATGGAAAACCATCACACCTTCTGGAATTAATCTTGAAATCATTAAAATAATCCTGCTATCCAAATTGCAGTTTTTCTGTGCAGATTGGGCTCAAATGGGAATGGAGCAGATATTTATTGATTAGAAGATAATTTCTAAATTTCTTATGGAGAATTCAACTCATGTATCCAAATATTTACCACAGCCATCTTGGTCTTTTTCTGGTCAGCTCTTTGGTTGGAAACCAAGGAATAGCAGAAGGAGATATTTCAGTTGATTGAGACTGAAGGAGTTCCAGGTTTTATTGGCTTTATTGGTGGTAAAATCATCCCCTTGAGAAAAAAAATCAACCTTGATGGCAACAACAATTTCGATTTGAAGAAAAGGAAATCCATCATTTTATTCACAAATCTGTCTTATAAGACTCTTGCAAAAATTGTTTCCTTTGTTAAATTAGATATGCTGTTTCCATTCAAATGGTTTGAAATAAAAACAAGGATTATATTTCCAGCCTTGATGGTCTTCAAGATTCATTCTTTGATTAATTTTATTTTGATTGCATGAAGATTGATCAAGACCTCAGGAATACTTTGAACACAATCAATCCTTCCAGCCCAACCCAGCTTATGCCAGTGGTCAATAGTTGGTTCAAGCATACCTGGATTTTTTTCTGAAAGGAATTTGGGTTGGAAAATGTGGAACCATCCCCAAAGTTCCCAAGACATGAATAAATTCATCAAATGGATCATCTGTTCCATTTTTCTTCATAATTTATTGTAAAAAATTAAAGACGAGTGGGATAAGCTATCTAAAGATGATTTTCATGATCCTCTTCAAGCCATTTGGGTCTCATCTCATCCTGCATCTGTTTCTATACAGGAGATAATTCTACCACTTACTTTATGACACTTTGATTCATGGTTTTTTCCTTTTAACCTTGGTCAAAAAAAAACTCCCCAAAATTTCCGCAGGAATTTTGTTTTTTGAATACCCTCCACCTTATCACTTCCTGCTCTCAATCACCAGTCAAATCTCTCCAGCTCCAAAATTTCAATGGCTTGTTTGAAATGGTCTTTTTGACGGATATCTGCCATTTTTTATTAGCAGATCTATCAAATATCATACACCTTATTGGGAGTATTTAAGTATGGTCCAAGAGTCATTCCAATTACTACACATAAAAGAAAAAATGATTATTCTCAAGCTCTTAAATTGTAACCCATCCACCAACAAGCTACCTCCAAGGCAATGAATTAAATTTCTTTCTCCACATGATTTGGTCAAAGGTCATTTTTAATTTTGTTTTATTTGCTCCATTCTTGGATGTGACTTGCATTTTTAGAGCCCCTTTTTCTTGCAGTTGGGAACATAATGTTGGAATACCTCTTTTACTGATTTATGCAATTGATTTTACGTTTCTACCAGCAGGTTTTTTTTTTTTTTTTACAAATTTCGTAAGGTATGGCCGTCAATTTAAGGTATGGCAGTCAATTTAAGGGATGCCAATCAATTTAAGGTATCGCAGTCAATTTAAGGTATTGCAGTCAATTCAAGGTATGGCAGTCAATTTAAGGTATGGCAGTCAATTGTATGAATGTATTGAGATATTCACCCTGTGAAACATTAATAATTTGGAATTGTTCATGAAGGCTAAGTCTATTTTTATCTGCTTTCTGCCCTATCCTCAGGTCCCTTTACCCCGAGTTTTTGGTCTCGCGGCGTCGAGTAGGCTGAGGGGCTTCTCGATCTGGAGCTCGTCCATGCCCATTCCCCCGCTGGTTTCCCAGTCGCGGGTCAACAGCCAGAGCAGGGAAGCAGCAGCCCAAGCCTAAGCTCGATAACCTTCTTCGAATTTCCTCCCTGATGGCCTCTCAATCGAAGACTTACCCGGAAGTTCCAACGATTCTTTGTACGTCAGTTCCCTCTTCAAGTTTCGATTCCTTAATGCCGGTCCCCATCTCCAGCTCTTTATCCCGACTCCAGTCAAGACTGGTCGAGTACATACATCTTCCTGATCAATCTTCTGATGTTTACATTTACAGTGACTAATGACGATGGGCCTTGCTCAGAAGATGAATCGCCTTTCATTCGCTCCTTCTCAGAATTGTTGGTTACCAAATTGTTGAAATCCGATCATCAAAAGTTAAAAGTCATCATCCCAGATTCTCAGAAATCATGGATTGGTAAAGCTTATATCATCAAGGATAAATTATCCGTCTCACGCTACGACCCATCCACGGGAGAGAGGTCTAACGATTTCTCAAATGACAAGTTCACCTGGACCCTAGTTTCTGGTACTCCCGCAAGCTGCGCAAATCTAGGCCTATTTAACTTGTTCCCTCATCAAATCGACCTAGTCATTGCCGGTCCGAACTTCGGAAGGAATACCAGCAGTGCTTTTAGTCTTTCATCTGGCACGGTTGGGTGAGTTTGATTATCAACCGGAATTTTTTTGAGGAACGTCTGGACCGACAGAAGTGTGATAGTGACTACTGCACCCTCTTTTTTCCTCTACAAACAAATTATGATTTGCTATTGACAAGCATAGAGCAGCCATGGATGCGGCATTATCAAACCATCGTGCGATCGCATTGTCTTACGGAGTATTTCAACGCCCAATCTCTAACTCAATCCTAGAGGCAGCCAATCAAATCGCCATCACAATTATTGAAAAACTTTGGAAATCCGGGTTTGGGGACCCAGAAGACCGCAACTTTCCTGATCTGTACAGTGTCAACGTCCCAGTAAGCCTGCTTTTGTATCTTGATCCTTGCTTTCTCATTCGTTTCAAGTAAACTAGATCAGGATTGAGTCCTACACTAAATGATGAATGTAGTTAGTGCCAGCAATTTTGAACGAGCCAAAGGTTATTTGGACTACGGAGTCCGTCACTCGATATGCGCGATTGTTTCTCCCAGCTACAGATCCTTTTGGCTCGACACCGATAAAGCCGGTGGAGATAGATGAAGCATCCAATCATTTGAAGGATTCCGTCGAATCGGACCCGCAACCAAAACCTTCGAAATCAAAGAATGGGCCACTTGAATTCATCTTCAAACCTGATATCAGCGCATTGATCGATCCCGATGCCCCACAACATCTCGAAGGAACGGATGCCTGGGCTTTAAATAGAGGTTTCTGTACTGTTACACCTTTGAACGCCGCGTTTAAGCCGGGTCCAAGACCGGATTGGGACTCGGTTGAATCTTCCCAGAATCACCAACTTTGGAAACTGTAAATTCTCCATGATAAGCACGTCTGTAGATTTTCTCAGAAAGAAAAAAATAAGAACTCAACAAGGGATCAACTGTGAAAAAAAGGATAACAGTTCAAAAGGGTTCTGGGGCGCATTTTATTGTACTCTTAAGGAGTGACCTTTATTGTAATAATCATGATCAGAAAGCCAATCTTGGCCTCATCCTCGATAAGTTGGGCTTGATTGTTCAACAAAGAACCAATCAAGCTCGATTCAGCTCCTCTTTGTATGAGGCGATGTCCTTGCATCTGCGCCACCCTATACGACTAAAAGCTCGAAAGTTGTAGCTTTGTTCAAGGGTCGTTGGATGCCCGGCTGAACGTGCCAGCGGAACACCCGAATTCCCCAGCGAAAAATAAGTTTTGGGTGGAGATGATCGCGATTTTCTGTATGTATGTTTAAATACACGTATTCCATCGATTGTCTAAGCCTGACTTCGTCAGACCTTCATTCATTGAGCTCGTGCTTGAAATAAGTTTTCGAGTTCAAAGCGTGCACTCTCCACTCTTCGTTTGACTTTATGACGGCCTGCCTCCCATTGCACCTACCAACCAGTACCTCCTTCTTGTTCTCGCGGCTTTAAGGGAAACTGAAGCGCAGAAAAATTGATCTTTTGAGGTCGCTAGAGGTCCTGCTGGTTTGGGTTCGATGAATTGTGACCTACTATCTTTGAGATAGTCTTCATGACCCACAATTGAACCCCCGCCCCCACCCGGCTTCAAAAAAAAGGCATTTCCTTTTCACGCCCCCGATCATTAAACTCACATGGTTTGGTTGTTGCTGCGATGTTGTGCATGTACACAATTTTTTCTTTAGATTCAAGCATTCTTATGTTGACAAATCTGACCCGGGAGGCCTGCAGCTAGGGGTCTGATACCCCACAATAATTTGGCATAATCCTTGAAGGGTTTTTAAAAATTCATCCAGAAGCCAAAAAAGTGGCGGGAATTTTGGTCTGTTTTTTTGACACTTTGCAACCCCCTTTTTTTTGTGTGTCTGTGAGAGGTGGGGGGGAACCTGAGGTTGCAGGTGCACAGAAAGCCATTCTAGCCCTCAAATATATTTTTTGGGAGGTTTCTGCTGCCCTGCCCCCCAAAAAACTGGAAAAAGAAATAAAAAGGCATGTGGCTCTATGTAATTTTTCAAACACTTGAATTTATTTTTGTACAATCTGAAGTTGCAGGAGTGTATAAAACCATTAAAACCACTCAAGCATGTTTTTTTGCATTTTTCTTGGATTTTTTTCTGCCAATGACAAATGTGAGCCAAAGAAAAGAAAATTTAGGGTCTACTGGTTTGATCCAAGTGTTTTAAGGAGCTGTCTTCAGACCTGGGGCCTCAAATGTTTCACTAAAAAATAGGCAAGAAAGGTTTAGAAAGGGCCTGAAAAGGGGTGGAAAGAAAGTGGAAAGAAACAATAGCTTTTTGTTTTATTCAACTTTTTGAGTGGAAAAGATTGTGGATGCCTGAAAGCTTGGATGGAAAAAGAAAGGGATAAGTGTTCAAACAAATACAGGAAAGTTTTTTTTTTGGGGGGGGGAGGTGGTTAAAATTTCAGGGGGTAAAACCCCATCCAGAAATTTCCAAAAACAATCACTGAAGGTACTTGAAAGGCTTCCTAAATTCCCAAAAATCAGGTTTTTGTAAAACAAATGGCACAATTATTTAAAAAGGGTGATGATAAATTCACAAATCGCAGTTGTGTTGGAGTTGTGTAGGGCCCTACACAGCCCAATTGGCGGGTGGGTGCCCATACATAACTCCAAAGTGTTGTTCCAAGCATGTGAAACCCCCAGGGGGTTGTATACCCCCCATAAACATAATTTTTTGAGTCATTTACCCCCGTACACAACCATTTAGACGCGTGTACGGGGGTATTCAACCCCCTGGGGGTTGCGCAAGAATTTTTGGGACCCCCTGGACCACATTTGGGTTCCATCAAACCAAATTTGGGATCAATGCATACTATGTGGGACTATTGGACCACACCTAGCAATCATAAAGTGAACCCTAAAGTGAAATTGCAAACAAAATCATTGCCTTTGGCAAGCAAAATCTGTGAAATTTTCCCTGTCCCACAAAGTAAAATCTCAACTTTCCTGTTGGACAACTGAAAAGTAAATTTTTACTTCCCGTTGGTTAACTTGATCTTTCTCAACTCAAAAGTTAGCAAACTTTGTAGTTGTTCAATTGAAATTTGGATTGAATACTGAAGTACCATTGCATTTTTTTGCATTATGGGAGCAGTGCAAGCCCTCCTGTTTATGACATGGCTGCGTTGAAGGACTAAATGGTGTGAGAATTATTGGCCCACAAGCTTAGTAAAAGAGAAGTACTTAAAGCAAAAGATATGCTTAGACAATAATGTCTTATGATTGATTCTAAATATGAGTAAGAGGAAATGCTGCAGTGGTGAATGTGAATGAATTAGTGAAAAGATGGATGGAAAACAGCAGGGATTAGAGCTCCTTAAATACAAAAGATGGTGCTCATGTGGATCTCATGTAATGAAAAGAAAAAGGCAAAAATTCAGCCCTAAATGGGCTCTACAGGCTCTACAAGCCTTGCTACTTGGTTTGGGCTTACTCAGCCCACTTGGCATTAGTCCCTGAACCTTTATGACCAGCCTGTACCGGTTTATTTTGATGTTTCCACCCTTACTGGGCTGAACCAGCCCTTGTTGCTGTTCAGACCCTGGCTGGTTCTCTATTACAATCAGCCCTGTTACCCGGTTACAATTCCCTCTTGACCCTATTGGTCATTATTACCAACTCACATGGCTGGTTGCCTCCTGCAACCAGCCCCTGGCTCTCAGATTGGCCAGGGAGGACCCAGAAACACTCTGGGTCCGGTAAAACTTACAGGAGGGGAGGTGTAACCAGCAGACATGTGTGTCCCACCCCCCCTCTCTCTCAATCCCTCAAGGGAGTGGTCAAATCCCCCCCAAGGGAGCCCTGGAGGTTGATACCCCCCAGAGCAATGCAAAAAATGAGTGGGCTGGGAGGTGGTCAAGCCCACCCAGCCCCCGGTCACCTCCCCCTTCATAATGGGGGGGGGGGGGGAGATGGCCCCTGCAAGTTGTTGTTGCTATGCTTGAGGTGGGTGGGTGGTCAAATCCCACACCAACTTTCCAGTTGCTTTGTTGCGGCCGGTCCTTGCTGGTCTGGATGGGAGGGAGGACCAGCCATCCTCCCTCCCCCTCAAGACCAAGCGAGGGGAGGGAGGGAGGCAGGGGCTGCGGCCTTGCACACAGCGGGCGGGAGGACTCCAAACGGAGTGCCCTGCCCAGTAAAACAACCCCGCGCGGGCCATTGGGCCCAGGCAGGAAAAAAGCGGCCCTGAGCGGGCCGCAACACAGGCAGCGTCCCCAATGGGCCGCCAAGGCCCAAAGACCTAAAAACTATACTTTTGTGGGGAAGCCCATCTGTCCAAGTGTGTCCAAAATAAACCTTGGGCCCAGTTGTGCCAAAATAAACCCATTTGGCTATGGTGGCCCTTCCACCCTGGTGGGCCTGTTAAGGCCCGTGTCCCGAAAGACCTGGAAAACATTTTTTGGCACCCAAATGTCCAAAACCAATAACATCTCCATAGGCCCACGTGGCCCATGTGATGTCCAATGGGCCGTAGAGGCCCATTTTTGCATCCAATTTGGATTACACACTAAAATGCACATAACATGAGTGCATCCATATTTTAACACACCCCCTTAATCCAAAAGGGATGCCATACGCATACTAGACACAAAACCTTGATGTTTGTTCCCATTTAACGCCTTAGTTAAGATATCCGCAATCATTTCTCCAGTGGGAATTTACTTTAACACTATCTCTCTACAGTTCACTGCATCACGTATATAGTTATAATGAACATCAATATGTTTTGTTCTTTAATGGAACAATTGGTTTTCTGCCAATGCAATGGCACTCTGATCATCAGAATACAACAACACAAACCCTTGTGGTTTATGAGTATCCTCTAAGACCTTTATCAACCACTTTGCCTCCTGTGAAGCTGACAGGTATGCTCTGTATTCTGCTTCTGTTGATGAAAGACTTATTGCTGACACCTTCTTAGACATCCATGACACTAGATTCTTTCCTAAAAAGAATACAAAACCACTTGTTGATTCCCTAGTGTTACCATCTGCCAAACTTGCATCAGAATAACCAACCAAATAAATGTTTGCCGAATTTGAAAACTGCAGTCCCAGACTGCTTGTTCCTTTAAGATACCTCATAAATCTCTTAAACGCTGACCAATGCCTCTTGCTTGGTTTCTCTAAGTGTTGTGACAAGATGACAATTGCATAAGCAATATCTGGCCTTGTACACTGCCCCAAATAATTCAGAGATCCAATAGCTGACCTATAATTGTTCCTGGATTGGACAAACTCCAGATACTCCTCATCTGTGGACTTCTCTAAACAAATGTTTGACTGCATGGGAGTACCAAACTCCTTTGCATCTTCTAAGACATATTGCTTAAGAAGAGCTGCCACGTAGTGGCTCTGGTCTAACTTAATACCATTCTTGCTCTTACTGACTTTCATTCCCAGCACCTGTTGTGCCAGGAAAAGATTGTTTATCTTGAACTCCTTTTTGAGTGCCTCCATGACTCTCTCTTTACCATTACCAATAATGATAACTTCATCAACCCATAAAAACAAAATTGCATCCTTTCTCACAAATAGACAAGGGTTGGCCTCACTTCTCCTGAAACCAATCTCTATCAGTTTCTTACTCATGGTGTTATACCATGACCTAGCTGCTTGCTTCAATCCATACAGGGATCTACCCAGATTGAGGACATATTCCCCTTTATCCATTGAGAGGAAACTTCTCACACAGATTTTCTTCATAGTTTCTGGCTTGGTCTCTACCAGCAATTCCTTGAAAACATCAGGAATTGACATATAAACAGTCTCATCCTCTCCAAGTTTTGCATTCAAATATGCAGACACACAAACAGCCTGTCTGATTTATTCACCCAACTCCGCTGCTGAAGCAATGATGTACCTGAAGGTGGACAGCCTTACAGTTGGCAAAAAAATTCTCTTGGTAATCAATACCCTCTATCTGCTTGAAGCCTTGTGCAACGCATCTAGCCTTGAACCTCTTCAAAACTCCATTAGTATCAAAGTTCTTATTCAACACTAACCTAGACCCCAAAACAGTCTTTCCTTTTGGAACTAAATCCTGCTTAACCACTTCAAACACACTATTATTTTCTAGAGAATCAAATTCCTCAAAAATAGCTGTCTTCCAATTGGATTTGTCATCAGAATTCATAGCCTGGCCAAAGCTATTTGGGTTAAACCTATTACCCATTTCTGAAATAAACTGTAGAATATCATTAAGCATACATTGTTCCAAAAACGTATCTTCTTCATATTCTGCAGAAGAATAATGGGACTTCCATTCCCCATACCTATCAACAGGTATCCTTGTCCTTCCACTCCTTCTAACTGGAGGTGGAGGCTCATCAGGTTCTGATTCCACAGACTCCTCTGAAGCGGGTAATGAACCCTCCTGTGGCACATCTGCCATCTCAAAATCATCACCAATGATATTCTCTACAGCATCTGCTGGTAAAATAGGCTCCAATGATATTTCCTTCTGTGATTCCTGAACAGCACTATCCTCACTCCTTTGAGTGGAAAGGTAATTTTTTCAAATTTTACATCCCTACTATGGATAACCTTTCCTGTCCCCGGAAAAATAATCCTGTATTACTTACTTATTAAATCATAGCCTACAAGTGCCCCTGTTCTGGATGTAGGATCTAACTTTCCAACAATTTCATTATGGTGGACACTATAATACACTAAGCAACCAATTTTTCTTAGGTGTGATGTTTTGGGGTACAACTTGCAAAAAAAATCAGGACTTTTCCCATTAACACTTACAATATTGTGCAACAGACACACTGTGCTCAACAACTCAGCCCATAAAAACTTTGGTAGACCAGATTGAGCCATAATAGTTCTGACTTTTTCCAATAAATTCCTATTCATCCTCTCAACTATTCCATTGTTTTGTGGAGTACTAGCAGTAGTGAATATATGAGTGATACCATAAACATTCAATAGTTTCTCAAAATCTTTACTCACAAACTCACCCCCTCCATCAGTAATAACCCTCTTGATCTCCTTCATCAAAACATTCTGTTTCCAGACTTTGAAGATTACTGAAACCTCCCCTGTGGTCTGATCCTTTGATCTTATTGGTTTCACCCAAAAATAATTAATTGCTGTATCAACCAAATTTATGAACCACTTTGCCCCCCAAGGAACACTGGTGAAAATGGCCCTGCCAAATAAATGGAAAATTCCTCTCTAGGAACTTCTGTGCAATCTCTACTCTTTGAGAACACATTCCTGGTCTTGGACCCTAAAGTACAACTTTCACAGTTGCTGTCCTTTACCTTATGGCCACTTTTATTGTGAGCAACAGTGCTCAGAGCTGAAAACTTGAACAAGTTTTCACAGAGCAACTTATTCTGAAATTTTCCACTCGGGATAGTTCTCCCATTCAAATCAATAACAAACTGATCTTCTTTAAGATAAAAAATCTGGAAACCTTTTTTCAGAGAACTCCAATAGACACAAGGTTATAAGGCAAATCTATTACATAGACTAATTTCTCAAAATATATTTTAAAACCCAAGTGATTTGCAAGAATAACTTTCCAATTCCTTTAATTTGAATTTTTTTTCCTTTTTGGCCAATATTTACAACACCATCAAAATCTCTAAGATTTGAAAAAAAAATTTGGCTCAAAAAAAATGTTGTCTGTACAACCAGAATCAATCAGAACAAGAACATCCTTCTTCAAATCTCCTGTAAGGAAAAAAATCATCAGCTACTGATAAGTTATCATTTTCAAGGTTAAGATTACATACTTCATAATCAATCAAGTCCATTTCTTGATCCTCATCAATTTTAGCGTTCTTGTTGGGGACTTGTTCCTCAACAGCTTTTTCCATTGAAACATCCAATTCCACCATAGAAATATTTTCCATCACAAGGTTGACCTCTTTGTCTTCCTTTTCACTTTCCTTGGATTTCTTCCTCTTGTTGGCCTCCTTGCAATCCTTTGCATAGTGCCCCTTCTTCCAACAATTATAAAACAAGACCTTTGATAAATCCCTTTTGGCATTTGCCTTCTTCCTGGATTTTCCTGTCTTGCCCTCCAGAGCAGTTCCTGTTCCCTCCTTCATCTCAAATTGAAGATCATCTTTTTTAATCCTTCTAAGCACATCCTCTTCTCCAGGAAGGGGATCCAATTGAGATATAATCCTAACCAAGGACTCATATTCTTTTGGTAGCTTTTGAAGAATTAAGAGTGAAAAACAATCAGGATTGTTGAAATCCCAGTACTCCTCACTACCGCGCGCGGGTCTCTATGCAGTCATGGCGGGGACCCCGCTTTCCACTCTCGACCCGCGGCCTTACCTTCTTGAGTTTTCTCTCTTTATTTATTTTCTATTGTTCTTTTTCTTTTTCTTCCGATTAATCTTTCTAACATCATAGATGCCTCATGTCAACCTCTCGCCTTCTATTTTCTTCTCCTCTCAATTCGTACTCTTCATTTCTTATTTCTCCTTCTTACTATCTTCATCCTTCTCATAAAATAACTCAATCCGACCTCATCATCCTAACTTCACCGGTCTCTGACTGGTAAGACTTTAATTTCTTCTCATGTCTTGTTCAAACCGCATCTGACCTTATTTTATTCAGTCTCTTTCTTCCTCATAAGATTATCACTCATAAGATCCTCAATCAACCTCATACTCTCTGTCTCTTAATTCTCTCCATACTCTGAAGCTCTCTCCTTGGTGTTATCAATTGTTTGATGCTGTAGGATCCATTTAATTGTCTATTTCCTTCTCTAGTTTCAACTTGTCTTTCTCCATCTAACATCCTTCTTTTCATATTTCTAAATCAGCATTAGCTGGTTCTAAGTTCTAAAGAAATACAGAATTATTGTCATTTTCTTATCACGGTCAAAAGCCAAATCAAACTACGAATAAATCTAACCAATCGAATCATGAACAAACCAGCTGGAGCAGCCGATTACTTCGACCAAGTGGCCTTGAAAGCATCCGTCAACGCTATTCCCCCTTTAAACAAAGAAAACTATTCTATATGGAGAGACAAGATGATTATGCTATTCGACCTCAAGAACATTAAGGATGCAATCACTAGGAATTCAGGTCCCTTGTCGACAAAGCAAGATAGAGAGATATGAGCAATCCTATTATCTAAACTAGAAAGCACCACCCACGCCAACGTTGTTAATTCCACCAACATTTCCTCTTACAAACTGCTTTGGGCCAAGATTACGAGGAGATTTGCATTGTTGGAGACCGTTAACCAAGCAAGAGTATTTAACCATTTTCTTCACTCAGTTTTTCAGGAAAATGCTATTGAAAGCTTTGTTACGGAAATGAGAAAGGCGATCACGAGAATGACGGACGTTGGAATTGAACTACCTAAAGATATTCTGGCATACCTTTTACTTTTTAAGTTTCCCCCTAACCTCAAAAATCTTAAACAAAAAATAATGCACGTGGAAAAGAATCTCACAATGGACGTTGTATTCAACCACCTTATTCAATAAAATAACAAGAGAAAGGCCCAATCTAACATCAGTAAACCCTCCACGGATGTTTCCCTAGTAATGACTAAAACTAGAACAAATAAGGACGAAAAAAGGATCAAGTTAAGATGCCAAGAAGGATATCACAATCCAAATGCTCCACATGCTGAATCATCCTGCTTCCATCTACATCCCCAAATTGCTCCCAACTGGTGGATCAAACAACAAAATGAATGGAAAAATAAGACTAAAAAGAATCCAACAATAAATTACCATGCCCTATTAACTCTATGGATCAACGCCAATAATAATCCCAATCTCCTCTTGGACTCCGGGGCCAACGTACATATCTTCAATGATCTTAAATTCTTCTCTTCTATAAAACTACAAGACGAACCTGAGGAAATCAAGACTGGAAAACTAGAGGCGAATCTCAAGATACAAGGAATTGGAACTGTCAAGTTAGAGTGGAACGATTCGGTTGTCACTCTCGAAGATTGTGCCTACGTTCCAGATATAGTAGTTAATCTTATCAGTCCGGGTCTTCTCGCTAAGAAAGGGTGCTCCCTGACTCAAGTTAGAGATTTGTTCAAGGTCACTTGAGGAAATTTAAAGGTATTAAAAGGACTGGTTAGAGACAATCTATTTGTTGTCGAAAAACCAAAATCAACTGGATCTTGTCACTCGATGAATCTTCCTAATCAATCACTCAGCCATTCCCTTTCTCTGTCAGATTATCATAAAATGTATGGTCATGGCTCCATATCTACTCTCAAACCAATTATCAAAGACCTCTTTCCCAATGATGTGCTTAAAAATTTTCAATGCAATAGTTGCATCAAGAGCAAAATAACCAAATATCCCTTCTCCAGTGTTTCTACGCCAGCCAACAAACCTTTAGAACCTATTCACCTAGATCTAGTTGGTCCAATCACTCCCCAATCTAAAGCAGGACATCAATACCTACTTACCCTGGTCGATAACTTTACTGGATATCTAGCTGCTTTCCCTTTAACCTCTAAAGATCAAACACCCAAAACAATTATCAACATTCTCAAAATGGAACACAAGAGATTGAATTATTACCCCTCTGAAATCTTTTCCGATAAAGGTACTGAGTTCACCAACTCAACTCTCAAGGATTTTGCTCAATCAAAATTTATCAAACTTTGAACCTCGGAACCATACCACTCCCAACATAACAGACGTGCCAAACAAGCTAATAGGACTATTATAGAATCAGCCCGATTCACATTCTCCTCATCCCGATTGGCAAAAAGTTACTGGCATATTGTTGCTTGGAGCTGTTGTTTCATGCTCAATCAAGTTCCCCGTGAAGGTAACCAGTCATCTCCCTGGGAATTAATGTTTGGTAAGACTCTCCCTGCTAATTATTTAAAGCCTGTAGGTTCTTCAGTGATATATCTTGCCAATCGCCTACAAAAAGGAAGAAAATTCAATGAAAAGGGTCTCGAATGTGTTCTTGTTGGGTTTAATCCCACTTTTCACTCTTACCTGATCCTGAATATGCTCGGAACCATCATAGAAACTAAACATGTGAAATTCCTCTCTCATCAATTGGATAGTTTCCCTTTTCTCAAATTGCCTGGTCTCGACATTTTCTCTCAATCTGATCTAAATTCACATGAAACCGACTTCTCAACCAACAAAAAACAGTATTCAATCAGAGAGTCTAACTCTGAATGCCTTGATTCCGATTCTGATATAGATGGTGACAAATCCACTGTTAATCAACATCAACTCCCCATTTCCACTTCTCAACCAACTGTTATCCCTCCTCATCCTGAATCCATCCCTCAAAGGACCAACTTACGACCCAGGCATGAACTACAGAAGCCACAAAGATATGGGTTCCATCACTACTACAAACCTCAATCCTATAAAGCAGCTTGTAAATGTCCAGAATGGCCTAAATGGAAGAAGGCTTCCAAAGAAGAACTCAGCTCTATTGAGAATCAAGAGGTCTGGGAGGAGTATTACAACAAACCCAATAATATTCTAAATACTACATGGGTGTTCAAGGTAAAAGAAAATTGCCATGGTGAGCCCGTCAAATACAAGGCTTGTTTGTGCGTACAAGAATTTGACTAAGTCCAAGGTATCGACTTTGAGGAAACCTGGGCACCAACGGGCAAACTCGGTTCTTTACGTCTCGCTCTTCTATATGGATTGAAAAACAAAATGAAATTCACTCAGTTTGATGTCAAAGGTGCTTTTCTTCACGCTCCTCTGAATGAGACGGTCATTATTAGAACTCCGGAAGGGTCAGGTCGAAAATCTCCTTATCTGAAACTAAATAAATCCCTATATGGTCTAAGACAATCTCCAAATAATTGGTATGAAACTCTTACCTCTTGGATTCGATTGCAAGGGTTCCATGAATCAACTAGCAATCCTTGTCTATATCTCAACTTGAAATCGGGTGAAGTTCTATACTTTCACGTCGATGACCTCATTTTGGTAGGAAATTCCAACTCTTTCGCGATCAACTTCATGAAAAGATTTTTGAATTCTTCTTGTCACGCTCCAAACACCATCCTTGGGATGCTAATGGAACTGGACGGAGACAGAATTCTCTTAAGTCAACCCAAACATATCAATCGAGGCTTGGAAGAACTAGGACTCTCTGAATGCAAAGACATTAATTCACCCCTAACTCAAAATTTCCATCTCAAACCGGCCTCGGATGAAGATCACGCGGAATTCTGCCAACTTAACATCAACTATTGTTCTTTGATTGGACTCTTGAACCATCTTGCACAATACACGCGACCAGACATATCCTTTGCGGTTTCAAGTCTGGCAAGATTCAATGCCAAGCCAGGCCTGTCGCATTGGAGGGAAGTCCGCAAAGTTTGGAAGTATCTCAAGACCACCAAGAATGCCAAGTTAACCCTCAAATATAATCCATCAGAAGATATTATCTCTAGCTACAGAAATGCCACATGGGGTAATGATCCCACGTTTTGCAAGTCTCAAACTGGATACATAGTTCTTCATTATGGGAGTCCAATCCTTTGGAGTTCTTTCAGACAACGCAATATAACTTATTCCTCAACCAAATCAGAACTCAATGCACTCTTAGACTGCTATCTCAAACTTAAATGGATCACACATCTTGTTGATGAAATCTATTCTTCCTCCTTGACAAGACCAACAATGTTCATTGACAACAAGGGCTTAGATGATAAAATAAAAAAGTTTGGCTCTCACTCCAAATCCCAACATATAGACATTAAAACTAAGGGTCTTTGCAAAGATTTTTCACTCGACAAATTTAATCTCACTCTCATTACCTCTGATAAAATGATAGCAGACGCCCTTACAAAGGCCACCTCCATCAGCGCCCTCAGCAATCTTCTTCACTGTGTCTTTCCTAATCAACATTTGAATAGAAATTCTCCCCTTACCAGTCACGAGGGGTGTTGAAATCCCAGTACTCCTCACTACCGCGCGCGGGTCTCTACGCAGTCATGGCGGGGACCCCGCTTTCCACTCTTGACCCGCGGCCTTACCTTCTTGAGTTTTCTCTCTTTATTTATTTTCTATTGTTCTTTTTCTTTTTCTTCCGATTACTCTTTCTAACATCATAGATGCCTCATGTCAACCTCTTGCCTTCTATTTTATTCTCCTCTCAATTCGTACTCTTCATTTCTTATTTATCCTTCTTACTATCTTCATCCTTCTCATAAAATAACTCAATCCAACCTCATCATCCTAACTTCACTGGTCTCTGACTGGTAAGACTTTAATTTCTTCTCATGTCTTGTTCAAACCGCATCTGACCTTATTTTATTCAGTCTCTTTCTTCCTCATAAGATTCTCACTCATAAGATCCTCACTTGACCTCATACTCTCTGTCTCTTAATTCTCTCCATACTCTGAAGCTCTCTCCTTGGTGTTATCAATTGGTTGATGCTGTAGGATCCATTTCATTGTCTATTTCCTTCTCTAGTTTCTTGTTCTCTTTCTCCATCTAACATCCTTCTTTTCATATTTCTAAATCAGCATTAGCTGGTTCTAAGTTCTAAAGAAATACAGAATTATTTTCATTTTCTTATCGAGGATCCATGTTAAGCCCAGATGACTTGAACTTAGCAATACTTGATCTTGCATCCCCCACAAATTGTTTGCAGTTGGCAAATTTCAACTTGAAAAACCTATTGAAGGCAATCCCCTTCTGATGGAAATAGTTACCAGCATACTTGGCCTTGAGCATTTTCCATAAAATGCTACCCATCCTCTTCTGTTCCTCCTTGAAAGTCTCAGAAACCCATGCCATATGACTTTCATCCAAATGCCTAAGAATGAGATGAGAAGACTTCTTCTCTACCTCTGAACTAATCAAAGTATCATCTGCATCCATAATCTCCCCACAAAAAATGTTGTCCAACTCACTGTGCATTAAGATAGACCAAGAACTATAGTTTTGACCATTCAAAAAAATCTTGGTGGAGCTGGACTCTGGGATATAGGACATCTTCTTGGAAAACTTGAGGTCTTTGAGGTTTTCCAGAGTAAGGTATAAGGGTCTATTCTACTTGGAAGTAGTGATGAAAATGGTACTGATAATGTGTGAGAATTATTGGCCCACAAGCTTGGTCAAAGAGCAGTACTTAAAGCAAAAGAAATGCTGAGAAAATAATGTCTTATGATTGATCCTAAATATGAGTCAGAGGCAATGGTGCAGTAATGAATTTTAATGAATTAGTGAATGAATGGATGGAAAACAGCAGGGAGTAGAGCTCCTTAAATACAAAAGATGGTGCTCATGTGGAGCTCATGTAATGGCAAGAAAAAGGAAAAAATTCCTCCCTAAATGGGCTCTACAGGCTCTACAAGCCTTGCTACTTGGTTTGGGCTTACTCAGCCCACTTGGAATTAGTCCCTGAACCCTTATGACCAGCCTTTACCGGTTGATTTTGGTGTTTTGACCCTTACTGGGCTGAACCAGCCCTTGTTTCTGTTCAGAACCTGGCTGGTTTTCTATTACAATCAGCCCTGTTACCCAGTTACAATTCCCTCTTGACAGTATTGGTCATTATCACCAACTCACATGGCTGGTTGCCTCCTGTAACCAGCCCCTGGCCCTCAGATTGGCCAGGGTGGACCCAGAAACACTCTGGGTCCAGTCAAACTTACAGGAGGGGAGGTGTAACCAGAAGAAATGTGTGTCCCACCCCTCTCTCTCTCAATCCCTGGAGGGAGCGGTTTAATCCCCCCCCAGGGAGCCCTGGAGGTTGATACTGTTAAAATGCGGATGCACTCAGGTAATGTGCATAGGAGTGTGTAATCCAAATGGGATGCAAAAATGGGCCTCCAAAACCCATTGGACATCACGTGGGCCACGTGGGCCTATGTGGGTGTTATTGGTTTTGGGCATTTGGGCACCAAAACACATTTTTATGGTCTTTTGGGACACGGGCCCTCACGGGCCCGCCAGGGTGGATGGGCTACCCAAGACAGATGGGCTTATCTGGGAATAAAAGGGCCCAAGCTTTATTATGGACATTCTTAGCCAGACGGGCTGGCCCTCCAAAGTATGTAATTCTCACGATTCGGGCTTGGGGCGGCCCATTGGGGCCGCCACCCCTGTCACGGCCTGTGTCGCGCCCTGCTAAGGGCCGCTGCCCGTTTGGGGCTGCCTGTGTTCCTTGGTACAGCCCACGCAGGGCCTGACAGCCCGCGCAGGGCTGTCACGCGGCCAAGGGATCCTGCGCGGGCCCGGCTGGTTGCACTAGGCGACCAGCTCCATGGAGCCGGGGCTTGCGGCCCCAGCTTGCTCCCCCTCCCCTCGCTTGCCATCGCAAGGGGGATGGGGGCTCACTGGCTGGGTTGAACCAGCCAGCGACCAACCACAACAGCGCGGTTGGTCAGGGCAGGGGGGACCTGACCACCCCCTTGCCCAAGGAGGTGGCGGCGCCGGCCGCAAGGGTAGCAACCAGCAGGTGGGGGGGAATTCATCACCCCCCCGCCATTGATTGTTTGAGGCAACCAAGCAGGGCAGGGGCGCTCTCCCCCCCCCTTTACCAAGAGGGAGGAGCGATGGGCCTGGGGGGACCTGATCACCTCCCAGGCCAACGTACTTGACGACGCCCTGGGGGTATCGACCCCAAGGGCCCCTGGTGAGGGGATTTGACCGCCCCCGCCAGGGATTTGAGTGAAAGAGGGGGGGGACAGCATGTCCGCTGGTCACACCCCCCCCATGTTAGTCTGAGATCAGACCCAGGTGTGCCCTGGGTCCCACCTGGCCCATTTGAGGGGCCAGGGGCTGGCTGCATGAGGAAACCAGCCCGTAAACAAGGCAATAAAGTTCATCATGGCTGGTTGTAAAGGACAACCAGCCAAGGGGATTGATCAGTTAAGGGTCTGGTTCAGCCCCATTGAGGTAGAAACACCAGAAATAACCAGAATAGGCTGGTTGTAAGGGTACAGGGACTGATGCCATGTGGGCTGAATTAGTCCAAACCAAGTAACAAGGCCAGTAGAGCCTGCAAAGCTATTTTGGGGCGGATAATTTGCCTTTTGGCTTGTTCTATCATGGGCTCACAAGAGTCCAATCTTTTTTACTTAAGGAGCCCTCCTCCCTACTGTTTTCCATCCATTCATTCATCATTCCAATCAAATTCATCCAAGATATTGCCCCATTGTGAGAGCCCCATTAGACAATATTGACACCCAGTGTCCAGCATTTCTTTTGCTTTAAATACTGCTCATTTGCCTAAGCTAATTGCTGGCCATAATTATAACAGATACCCCCCAGAGCAATGCAAAAAATGAGTGGGCTGGTCCTTGGTCAAGCCCACCCAGCCCCAGGTCACCTCCCCATTGGTAACAGGGGGGAGGGGGGGAGGGGGAGATGGCCCCTGCAACTTGTTGTTGCTATGCTTGAGGTGGGTGGGTGGTCAAATCCCACCCCACCTTGCCGGTTGCTTTGTTGCTGCAGGCCCTTGCTGGTCTGGATGGGAGGGAGGACCAGCCATCCTCCCTCCCCCTCACAACCAAGCAAGGGGAGGGAGGGAGGCAGGGGCCGCAAGCCACTGCGGCTGCAACCAGCCAAGTGGCTGGACTGGGGCCATGGCCTTGCACACAGCAGGTAGGAGGACTTCAAATGAAGTCCCCTTCCCCATAAAATGGCCCCGCGGTAAGACTCCAAACGGTGCTAGGCTGTGGCAGTTCTGTGGAGGGGAAAGGTGCTGTTTAGGCTGCCCTCCTGAGCGTTACAAAAATATTTAAATGTAACCAAGATCAAGGTCCAGAACCTGGTAAATGAGGAATCAAGGAGTAGAGGATAAAGATGATAATAGTTTGGTAGCAATGGAACAGCACTAGCTGAGACAAGATTATGCAGGGAAAAACTTGAAAAAAAGAAGTTAAAGTCTGCTTACAGTTCAAGGAACAAAAGATGTTGTATGGAAACAACGCCCACAAGCTAATAACTCTGGTTGTCAGCAGAAGATTGGGGATGATCAACTCAAACCCAAGCAACCTCCAGGTTCTCAATGAACCTGCCCAACTCTGCGCAATCAAGCGCTTGAAGGGTACCAGATAACTGAGGGTGGCTTTACAAGACAAAGAACAATGTTTAAGAAGCTCCAAAGCAAACAGTAACTGATTTGAAGCAAGGATAACCTCAACACTTCTCAAGGGACTCAAGAATAGGCTGGCAGAATGCAACTTGAAAGAAAATAAAGGGAGTTATAACACTGCAGGTCTTAAGCTTAATAAGACCTCTTCAATCAATTGTGATTGGCTCCAGAAAGATTATCAGGGATCAGGACCAGTATGGTCAGAGAAAGGGATCAAGGAGTGGTATAACACACTCAAAAATTCCAACAGACAGAATTTTTCTTCAACCAGAAAGGCTATTGGCTGGTGATAAGGATCAGGCCTCAGAGGGGCAAAGACTCAGGGTCAAAAATGGATCAGGGGGCAATCAGAGATATACCCAGGATAAGGATCAGGACCTAATTTCCCAATAGTGGGGGGACATAAGCACACAATCCCCTTGATGATTCTATTCTGATGATGATATGATATATTGCTAAAAAAGCAGGGGAGAGCCCCTCCTTTTATAGACCAGAGGCCTGTAGACTATTTACAAGAGAGATTTACAAATGGGAGCGTTTTTTTTTTTTTTTTTTTTTTTTACGGATCAGTGTCATGAGAAAACAAAAGAAAAAAAGAAACAAACAAGCATTCAGAGAAAAAAACCAAAGAGGGACGCCCGCGGGCATCCTGATGGGCATGGGCGACTGCCAAGGCCGCGGATGACCGCCGGCAGGTGTCTGACGGGCACCGGCAACAGAAGAGACCCGCGCAGGCAACAGACAAGCCGCGCAGGAGACCGGCAAGCTAGAGGTGGAAAGGGGATTGATGGACGGCCACTTGAGATGGCCGAATGAGGTAGACAGCCATTGTTGTGGGAGGGTGATGGGGGTTGTGGTCATTGTCATTGTCATTTTCATTGTTGTTGTCATCGTTGATGATTCTTTGGGGTTGATGATGATGGGTCAGGATGAGTTGGATGAGTCGATTGAGTTCTTTTTTCAACCAACACAATTCAAACTTTAATCTTTTCAACAGATCACTTTCCAGGTTGTCTAATTCAAATTTGGATACACCGGTGACTTTGGATAATCTTAGCCTTGTGATCAATCAATTGGAGATGAACTTGGTACCCATTAAGATGGTTGATAGGATCAAACAATGAATCATGAATGGGTTGATAGGGATTGGTGGGTACAAGGGAGATGTATGAGTGGAGGTGATTTGGTTAAAGTAAATCAAACCAATCAAGAGCCCATCAATTGGGATGGGAGCAAGTTGAACGAGACTGAGGAGTGAGGGGAGCTGGGAACCAAATTGAAGCCCATTCCAGAAAGAAGATTTTTTTTTCTGATAATGATTCCTATGAATGATGATAAGGAAAAATCATAAAAAAATTAAAATCTCCGCACTGGCCAGGTTGTCCAGGATGGGACATCCCATCTCTCCCCAACTTACAGAATGTCCCTAGTCTGCTCCCAAGTTTGATGCCATAAAAAAAAGAAAGGAAAGAAAGATGATTGAAACCAAAGAATGGCCATTTTGATCTTGAGAGTGGTTGAAAAAGAATATGTCAATCTGTCCAAAAAAAATCCTAGAAGTGGCTGAGATAAAATGAAGAAGGCGTCCCAGGTGCTCACATGCGTGGCATGAAGTAGAGTTTGACAAAACGACAAGGATCTTGCCCAGATGGTGCACAATTGGGAGGACTTACTTCTGGACCAAGTTGCCTCCACAAGAATGAAATTTCTTGACCTGATCAGAAGAGAACCTTCTGGCCATCTGAGTACCATCCAGTTCCTCAAAAAAATATAATCCACCTCTAACTTGACAGATCACTTGGTAAGGACCATTCCAGTGGTTAGAGAAGAGCTTTCCCCACTGAGTTTCCAAGGAACAATTATAAGCTAAGACTAGATCCCCAGGGTTCAAGGGATCCCTGATTTTCTTCGAATGCTTGTCTTCCCAATACTGAACTGATTTTTCCCAAGAATCCATCATTTTCTGATATGATTCACTATGGAAATCTTCACTCCTTTCCAGCTGCTTGGATCTGGCAACTAATAGATCAGTGGTGGAAGAAACCCTTTCCCAAGAAATAACTAAGAAAGATTCCATTTCCAGATCCAGAGGAAGGACAGCCCTTTGACCAAAAATGATTTTGTAAGGTGAATAGCCAGTGGTTTTTTTTGTTGAAATTTGATCAGAGAAAAGGACCAGGGGGAGGAATTTGCAACAATTCTTGCCACTTTCACCGGCCAGTTTGACAAGAGCAGCCTTCAAAGGGGCATGGCCTCTTTCCACCATGCCTTGTCCTTCAGGATAATAAGGAGTGGTCACCCTATGTTGACCAGGAAGTGATCGGATCATATCAGCTAGTTTACCACCAAACTCGGAGCCGCCATCAGTTGAATAAGATCGTGCCAAGCCATAACGCATTGTCAAAGTCTCATAAAGGAAAGCTGCTACTGATTCAGAGCTGAGGTTCTTAAGAAAATTTGCTTCAAACCATCCAGAAAAATCATCTCTAGCCACAATGAGGTACTTAGCTCCACCAGCCTTAATGTGAACCACATCCATAGCAATCCTCCCAAAGACAGTGGACTCTCCAGTGGGGTAAAAAATTTCGGCCGGGCGCCCAAGATCACGTTTCTGGCACACTTCACAACTCCTGCACCATTGAGAGACGGATTTCTTCAGAGATGGCCACCAAAATTGTTTGGATATTTTTCAATAACTTTTGGTTTCCCCACGATGACCAAGGCCTTCATGGAGACTTTCCAGGATCAAATCTTGCTTGGAAGGGATAAAAACCACATCAAGTGCACAGGGAGTTCCTATTTTCATAAGCCTGGTGCCTTGAACATAGAAGTTGGAGGACTTCCTCTTGAGAGATTGAAAATCTTTAGCAGAGATATCAGGGGGTCTTTGGAGATTTGAAAGGTACTGCTCTAACTTAAGCCAGAAAACTTGCTGGAAACTAGAGTAATCTTGGGAGGAGAAAGCAAAAACAGGGCGGACCAAAGGTTCTTCCTCATCAAAATCCATTCCAAAATCTGATTCATTGTCTCCAATAGGGTGTTGAGATAAACCATCAGGCATGGTGAAAGATTTTGCAGGCCTTTGAACAATATCAAAAGAGAACAACTGGATGAAAGCCACCCAACAAGTCATTGAAGCATTTGGAAGGCTGGGGGAATTGATAATATCAATAATGGATTGTGCATTGACTTGTAACTCAAAGTGTTGACCCCAAAGGACAGTCTGGAGATTCTTCAACATTTGGGCCACACCACAAAGTTCCAGTTTTGGCTGGGAGTACCTGGATTCCACATCTGAGAAAAGAAGAGATTCATACAGAGCAGGACAATCCAAACCATTTTCATCTTCCTGTGTAAGGACAGCCCCAACAGATTGATAACTAGAGTCCACTGCCAGCTTGATCTTGCCAGCTCTGGGTCCATAAGTGATCTTTTTCAAAACAATGTCTTTCCCAACAATTGTTTTGAGCAACTGAAATGATTGTTTGCAATCTTGGTTCCAAATCCATTCAGCATCCTTCCTGGTTAAGCGACGCAAGGGAATACAGATTTTGGATAATGAGGGAATGAAGATCCTGACATAAGTTAAAACACCTAGGAAACCTCTAACTTCCGTTGGATTTATTGGAGTAGGCCAGGAGATGATTTTGTTGACTTTAGAGGGTGTCATCCTTCTTCCTTCCTTGAAAACTATATGACCAACGATTTCCAAGGCAGGGACACAGGCAGCAAGTTTTGATCCAGAGACAGTAAGGACAGATTCCTCAATTCAAAACAAAATTCTTTCCAAGATAGTAGCATACTCCCAGATAAATGGTTGGATTCCTGAGTACCAAGGTAAGAGCTCATTATCATAGTCAGAAACTGGACCTTTAATCCCACCATCATCAATAAAGATACCCGCATGATCCGGGATTTTGTCCTGGAGGATCCACATCATCTGAGCCTGATAGACTGCAACCAAGTTGGTGGCACCTTGAGGCAATCAATTCAGTTGAAATCAACCAAGGGGAGTATCAAAAGTAGTAAGCGGCCGAGAAATAGGATGCAGGGATTGTTTGTCATAGCCACCCATAATGTCACCTAGACCATAGTAAGCTCTCCCAGAGAAGGATTCAACAAATTCTTCAGTGGCAGGAGGCATTCCAGAGTCTTTAATAGTAACTTTATTAAGAGGTTGGAGATCATGAACTACTCTAAGTTTACCATTACTCTTTAGAACACAGAAAACAGGAATGGAATAGCTAGAAGTCAATTGTTTGTATAAACCGGTTTGGACTTGTTTGCGGACCAACTTGATGAATTTGTTGACTTTAGCAGCAGGGATTGGGATATTTTTCTTTTGCCAAGGATCATGTTCAACTACAGGGTTGATTTAAGGGAGACCATAGGATTCTTTCAAGAGACCTCTCTCTTCTTCACAGAATGCAATAGATTTTTCCCTAAGAGCTAGGACATTTTTGATCAAATTTAACTCATCAGGAAGAAGCCATCCATCTGGACCAAAGTTGACCACTTTCAGACGTTCTTCAGTGACCCGACCAGAGGGAATGAATGGACCAGTGAGGGATTGGGATAGACCACAGTAAGGATTGCAGGATAGAGGAGGACGCATAAGGGGAGGATTGAGGTTGAGAGGCATTGGTTGGTTGACTGGCTGGACCTTCTTTGCAACTGGTTTGTACTTGGTGGCAAAGGAGAGGAACCCTTGATGCCTCCAAGCATTTACCAGTGAGACCTGACTACAAAAGCTGAGGCCATATTCCAACATCTTCCAAGTTTGATGTTCTGCTGCGTCCTTGAAAGGTGCCTTCTCCATAAAAGGGGATACAAAAGATAACACATTGCTCACATGTGTGGCACAGGGTAGAGTTTTGAAAATGACAGTGGTAGACGCCCCTGGTGGTGCACAATTGGGAGGACTTACTTCTACCCCAAATTGGCTCCACCTAAGACCATACTCCTTCATACCAAGGCCACCAAGAAAAGAATCAAGATTGAGATCTAGTTTAGACTCATTGCAGAGATTCAAAACCAGAATAGAGGATGATTGATCAGGCTGAAAAGAAAAAGGAAAAGAAGATACAAAAGACCCAGACAGAGAAGAAATATTTTTGGATTTTTCGGATTTTTCATGTGTTTGGTTTTTGATCTTATTCGGATGAGAAGGAAATGATGAGGAAAAAGAAAGATATGCCTCTGAGGTGGGAGTTGGTCCATGAGCTGAAGTCTGAGGCTGAGAAGAACTACAACTATCAGTAGGGCAAACTATTCTTCTAAAAAATGAGGATGAGAGGAATGAGAGTTTTCTTTCTGCTTTCCTTTCAGGACAGATTTGGGAGGATGACCAGGGAAGTCTCTTTCCAAACAACCAGAATCCAGAGAACAAAGAGGAACTTCAATCTTTCATCCATCAGCATCAGGGAGGAGAATTCTCTCCCCAAATTGATCAGAAAACATCAGGGTAGCACCAAAGTCCATTAAGAAAGGCCTTCCCAAGATCATGGGGCCATCCAGACAAGTGATCCAGAAGTGACAGGTGCCAACAATATTTTGACCAATTTGAACAGGGATATCCTCAGAAATACCAACCAGCTCACAGGACTGGCTCCCTATTCCATACAAAACAGAATTGAAACTGACTCTTGGGCTAAGTTTAAGCTTGCAGGCCATGGAGTCCAAAATCAAGTTGAGCTGAGAACCTGAATCCACAAGGAGAGAAACCGTTTTAGTTGAATCACCAAGATAACATGGGAGAAAGCCAAGAGGACAGGAATACAGGTTGGTATCTGAAGAGGGATCTGTTCCACCAGAATCCTCTATCAGAGTACCAGAGGAGACCTTTAATTTGTCCGGACCAATCTCCACGCGTTGACGAGAAACCCATTTCTTCATCCCTTCAGCCACAGATGAAGAGATCAACAGGAGTTCAGCCACAGATAGATCAGGGATTTTAAGATTAGAAATTTTCTTTAATACTCCTTCCACAGCATTAGGGTAGTCCTTGGAGATGCCCCTCTCAAATCAAACTTTGGGCTGGGTGGAGGGAGGAAGATTGGGTGAAATAGGTGCTGGAAGAGGATCTGAGGGTTGGACAGGTGGAAGAGGGGGAAGATCAGAGTTGTCTTGGAACCTTTCCATAAGTGATTCCCTTTCTACTTCCATGTCTTCCACATCAGAGGAAGGAGGCTCAGGTGAAGATTGACATTTAACGGGTTTTTGCAGGATTGAAGATGGAACAGGAGGAGACTTATGAGGTTTTGGTTCCTCATGGCGTTTCCTAGCTGGATCAGATTGATAGGTGCCAGGGAAGCTGGAAGAAGTGATAGCTGGAGGATACCAAGGTTGCAGAGTTCCACAGGATGATTGAAAATCCACAGAGACCAAAGATGCCTTCTTGGGAGTTGGTGTTTGGTAAGAGGCCACCACATGATGGATTGGACAAGATGAATCAAAAGGGATCAAAGAACCATTAGGAAGAAAGAAATTATTTCCCTTCTGCTCTACTAACTTCTCCTCCTTGTCCTTCTGGAGTTCAGGAAATCTACCGGTTCCATGGCCTTCCCTATGGCAATAATAAAAGACTAGAGTAGATTTAGGAACAGAATTAGCAGTTTTAGGAGTGGCTAAAGAGGATATTTTCTGATCTATTTTATTCTCAAATGCCTGAAGTAATTTAGTGATCTCATCTATAGTAGGTGTCTCCCGGTGGGTCTGCAGAGTGGGTTTAGGTCTGCAATTGACTTCCATCTTATTCATGATTTTGTTAGATGCTTGAAAAGAGGGGGAAAGGACTGGTTCAGTGATTTTAGGTTTTTCAAAGGTGAGAGCTGTTTGACCTTTCATCACTTTATCCACAGTATTCCTAAGAACCATGAAAGCAGGGAGCTTGAAACAATTATCTCTTGTTGTGATCATGGATCCAGATTTCACCAATTCATCCTTAACTCTTTCCTGCACTCCTGGAGAGAAAGACTGAAAAAATTGCACTTGGATTTTGTCCAACATATCAATGTGATTGTTCCAGATAAGATAGGACTGGATAGGGTCCCAAGATTTTCTGAAAGTCTGATAGTCAGAGGCTGAGGAGATACCACCATTGGAGATCCATTGAGAAACCAGGGCATCCAAGTCTTGCAAAGTAAATCTGGCTACATCTATTTTTCCCCAACACGCCAACATAGCCTCCTTCAGGAGCCTTCAGTTGTGAGTTTGGAATCCCTCAAACAATTTGATAACCTCCATAACTTTTTCAGAAGAGATAAAAAATTGTAACTGATAAGCCATATCATATTCACTGGCACCATTCACTTCCGCAGCCATCTCATAGGAGTCCAGGAATTGTTCAACATTGGTCCCATTGAAGCCTAAGTTTTTGTTCTGAGCTTTTATTTGGACCATCTTGGCCTGAACAGATGAGGAGGATCCAGCAGATTCCATGTTGAAGGGTTCCTAAGAGATCCAAACAAGCAGAGTTCCAAGGTGGCTCACAAGTGTGGCAAGAGTAGAGTTTCACAAAACAACAAGGATCTTGCCCAGATGGTGCAAAATTGGGAGGACTTACTTCTGGACCAAATTGCCTCCACGGATCAGATCTGAAAAAAAGAATAAACAAAAAAAAGAAAGAAAAGAAAAAAATTGGATTGGATTTCAGAGTTGATTCTTCAAGTTGGGACTGTAAATCCCAAGGCTGCTGGTTCAATCCTGGCCTGGGGGACCAAATGTAAGACTCCAAACAGTGCGAGGCCTTGGCAGTTCTGTGGAGGGGAAAGGTGCTGTTTAGGCTGCCCTCCTTGGCGTTACAAAAATATTGCAATGTAACCAAGATCCAGGTCCAGAACCTGGTAAATTAGGAATCAAGGAGTAGAGGATAAAGATGATAATAGTTCAGTAGCAATGGAACAGCACTATATGAGACAAGATTATGCAGGGAAAAACTTGAAAAAAAGAAGTTAAAGTCTGCTTAGAGTTCAAGGAACAAAATCTGTTGTATGGAAACAACGCCCACAAGCTAATAACTCTGGTTGTCAGCAGAAGATTGGGGATGATCAACTCAAACCCAAGCAACCTCCAGGTTCTCAATGAACCTGCCCAACTCTGCGCAATCAAGCGCTTGAAGGGTACCAGATAACTGAGGGTGGCTTTACAAGACAAAGAACAATGTTTAAGAAGCTCCAAAGCAAACAGTAACTGATTTGAAGCAAGGATAACCTCAACACTTCTCAAGGGACTCAAGAATAGGATGGCAGAATGCAACTCCAAAGAAAATAAAGGGAGGTATAACACTGCAGGTCTTAAGCTTAATAATACCTCTTCAATCAATCTTGATTGGCTCCAGAAAGGTGATCAGGGATCAGGACCCGTATGGTCAGAGAAAGGGATCAAGGAGTGGTATAACACACTCAAAAATTCCAACAGACGGAATTTTTCTTCAACCAGAAAGGCTATTGGCTGGTGATAAGGATCAGGCCTCAGAGGGGCAAAGACTCAGGGTCAAAAATGGATCAGGGGGCAATCAGAGATATACCCAGGATAAGGATCAGGATCTAATTTCCCAATAGTGGGGGGACATAAGCACACACTCCCCTTGATGATTCTATTCTGATGATGATATGATATGTTGCTGAAAAAGCAGGGGAGAGCCCCTCCTTTTATAGACCAGAGGCCTGTAGACTATTTCCAAGAGAGATTTACAAATGGGAGCAGATTTTTTTTTTTTTTTTCTGGATCAGTGTCATGAGAAAACAAAAGAAAAAAAGAAACAAACAAGCATTCAGAGAAAAAAAACCAAAGAGGGACGCCCGCGGGCATCCTGATGGGCATGGGCGACTGCCAAGGCGGCGGATGACCGCCGGCAGGTGTCTGACGGGCACCGGCAACAGAAGAGACCCGCGCGGGCAGCAGACAAGCCGCGCGGGAGACCGGCGAGCTAGAGGTGGAAAGGGGATTGATGGACAGCCGCTTGATATGGCCAAATGAGGTAGACGGCCGTTGTTGCGGGAGGGTGATGGGGGTGGTGGTCATCGTCATTTTCATTGTCATTGTTGTTGTCATTGTTGATGATTATTTGGGGTTGATGATGATGGGTCAGGATGAGTTGGATGAGTCAATTGAGTTCTTTGTTTGACCAACACAATTCAAACTTTAATCTTTTCAACAGATCACATTCCAGCTTGTCTAATTCAAATTTGGATACACCAGTGACTTTGGATAATCTTAGCCTGGTGATTGATAGATTGGAGATGAAATTGGTACCAAGTAAGATGGTTGATAGGATCAAACAATGAATCATGAATGGGTTAATAGGGATTGGTGGGTACAAGGGAGATGTATGAGTGGAGGTGATTTGGTTAAAGTAAATCAAACCAATCAAGAGCCCATCCATTGGGATGGGAGCAAGTTGAACAAGACTTTGGAGTGAGGGGAGCTTGGAACCAAATGGAAGCCTATTCCAGAAAGAAGATTTTTTTTTCTGATAATAATTCCTATGAATGATGATAAGGAAAAATCATAAAAAAATCAAAATCTCCGCACTGGCCAGGGTGTCCAGGATGGGGCACCACACCGCGCAGGACTTCTGGCCCAGCAACAGGCCCAGGCAGGAAACAAGCAGCCCTGAGAGGGTCGCAACACAGGCCTCAGACCCAATGGGCTTCCAAGGCCCAAAGACCTAAAAACTACAATCTTGCAGGGCAGCCTGTCTGGCCAATTGTGTCCAAAATAAACCTTGGGCCCAGTTATTCCCAAATTAACCCATCTGGCTAAGGTGGCCCATCCACCCTGACCTGCCCATTAAGGCCCATGTTCCAAAAGACCTGGAAAACGTGTTTTGGTGCCCAAATGTCCAAAACCAATAAAATCCCCATAGCCACACGTGGCCCACGTGATGTCTAATGAGCCATAGAGGCCCATTTGTGCATCACATTTGGATTACACACTAAAATGCACATAACATGTGTGCATCTGTATTTTAACACAATGATAGTACCATAAAAAAAGCTGCAGAAAAAAATAATTTGGGTAATGAAACATTGGAAGCCCCAATTTCATCCTCATCTAGGGTAACAATTGAGGAACAAAATTTTTCACAAATGGACATGACCTCTGGTGATAAGGAAAATTTTATGTTACTCTGGCCTTTGGCTGATTTGATTTGATGGCAACTGAACTATGTAACTATTTAACTATGATGTAACCATTGAATTGGTGCCATATCCACTTGAACCACCTCCTGTGAGAGCCTTTCATACTAGGGAAGATGCACAAAACCATTTTCAAACATGAGAAATGAAACATGGTTATGCTTTGATTGTTTTCAAATCAAAGCTTGATAAATATGTGCATTTAGCCTGTGATAGACATGGTTCCTACTCTGGGCCATTTCGCACCAAACAGTCAAGGCTAACTCACACAAGGAATGTTGTTTGCAAGTTTTTAATACATGAAAGTCACACAAAGGCAGACCCCTTGTGGCAAATCTCCTACAGACATGATCAATATAACCATCAATGATCTCCACACCCCTCAGTGCATCCTCAACTCAGGAGAATCTCTGGGGTGGCCTTAGAGAATTTAAGAGAAGTCATGAATGATGATCTCAATGCTATTCAAATCAAAAGAAAATTGAGAAAGATTGATGGGGGGGAGCATGTTGATGACTGAATAATCTATAACACTAAGCGTAAGGTAGCACTTGCAGAACTCAAGGGAAAAAGTGTTATGGAGGTCCTCTATGAACAACTTGGCTATTCAGGTTGGGTTCATTTGTCAAAATTCAGTGGAGAGGGACACTTGGAGGCCCTATTCTTGGCACACCCTGAGGAATTAAAGCTTTGCAAACAATTCCATCATATTGCTATGTTGGATTTTACTTATAAAAACATAAGTAAAAAATCCCCCTATTGCATGTTTTAGGAATTAAAGCCAACCAAAAAACTTTCACAAAAGCTCTTGTTTTTATAAAAAAAGAAACATTTGATTTATACAGTTTTTCTATAAATGCACTAAAGGAGCTGGCTCATGATCCCAAGAGACTGCCCAAAGTCTTTGTGACAGACTATGAAAAAGCTCTGATTTGTTCTATTGAATCTAGTTTCTCTGATTCAACAAGACAGTGTTGTTTGTGGAACTTGTATAAAAACATACAAGCAAACTGTAAAGTTTTCTGTAATAATGAATTTGAAGGATTGCAAAGCTTTAGGTCTCTGTGGGCAAATTATGGGGCCTCAAAAACAAGGAGGAGGTAGAGTTCAATGATGCAGAACACAGAGTAAGGGCCAAATCAGGGCCTCTAATGTTAATCTTCCTAGTTTTGGGTGCTTACATTTTGAATTGTATAAAGTGCTTCTTGGAAGAACATGATTATGTGCTTGAGTATATGGATAATAACATCTTTGATATCAAAGAGATGTTTTTAATGGCTTGAAATTGCAAAAACCCTGACTTTGGAAATAAAACAACGTCTTGGGTGAAAGGGGACCATGCTACTATCAAACAATTCCTTTCAAATTCTTTGGTAAAAATGTTGGATTTTTGGAGGAACCTAGATTGAACAGTTTCAAATAAAATTAAATCAGTTCAGGTGGCCCTTTACAGATTTGGAATAAAGTTAGGAATAGTTCTTCCCACTGAACTGTTACCGTTGGGATAAAATTTGTCTTTAGATTCAATTAAATTCATTGGGGAATAATTCAAGAAGTTAAAGAGAAACCATGATGGAAAGGTGTGTACCAAGTCATACTCCAAGACTACGGGTTTCCCCTTTCCCCCCCAGATTGGTGACCTACTAGCATCAAGAGGATCCATTGTGCCTGAGGATTTTAATTCTGAGTGGATTTTGGATTATGATCCTGCAGTTTTAGTTCTGTAATTTGATGTAATTTGGATTGCTGGATTGTTCAAATCAATTTGTGACTACGGCTTTTTGATTACTGATTTTGGATGGATGATTCCTACTTTACTAATGTTTGATCCTTTTTAATTTTGAAAGGTAAATGTTTATGAAATGCTCAAAAATTATAAATTACATGAGAAGCTCAATGAAATGATCTTGGGATATCCTGAAAAAGATCATTTCAAGCTGTTGAAGTACCTGATTCAGAAGAAAAGAATTATCAATCAAATCCAAGGCTTAAACCAAAAGCCTTGCATCAAGTGGAGGTAGGTCAATATTTAAAGATACCCTGAGAGATCCTTCTTGATTCAAAAATTTTGAAAAAAGCTTAAGTGGCAGAAGGAAATTAGAAGGGCACCAAATAAGAAAAGACAAAATATTTTAAGTCTTTTCTTTTGTGAAATGTTCATTTTTTTGGTTTAATGAAATAACGATAATATGAAGATAATTTTTAGTCAAAGTCAATAGGATCAGGATCTGAATTTCATAGTTCAGAGCAAGAGACTGAAAGTGAACTAGGGTCCCTTCTGTTGGAATCAGACTGCTTTTTGAAGGAAGGAGAAGAAGAAATGGAGGAGGAAAAATGATGCTTATCCATGGTGAGTGTTGTTTCCTTCAATGAGATTGGAATTTTTAATAATTAATTTTTGAGTTTAGGAACCAAAATTGAATTACCCCAATCAAATAACTAAGAACTTACACAAGTTCTTGGGGCAGGTTTGGGATCCAGTTGGTGATGGAAATTGTGGATTTAGAGTTATTGCTAAATCAATTGGGTATGATTAACATGGATGGTTTAATGTACAAAAGGAAATCATTGAAACATTCAGGAAAAATAAGACATACTATTCTAAGATCCTTGGTGGCTGTAAAGATCTTGAAAAGATAGAAAAAATAAGTGATGTTAATGACATCAATGACAAGATTCCCTCTTCAAAATGGCTTTCAAAGTTGGACATGGGTCAAATAATAGCTGATACTTATGGAAGACCAATATGTTTCATTTTATTGGATTCATGTTGTACTTATACTACTATGAAAATGGGTTTAAAAGGAGAATCAGACCCAATATTCATTTCATTTTTCAATAATTACCATTTGGCCCAGCTTTTACTTAAGGGAGATGTGATTCCAATCCTGCCCATATTTTCCAAACCACATTCCATGATTTCTAAAAATGCCTCTGGTTGGGTTGATCCCCTCAAAGATCAACTTGAGATGTATTAAAATTTATAAAAATAATTCTAATTTCATTGTTTGGGTTTTTGTTCTGATGCTGATCTTGTAATTCTATTAATATAAGGGGTTATCACATTTTGAACATCATTATTTTGAGTGTTTTGAGTTAACATCATCATCTTGAGTGTTTTGAATGATATTTTATTGGTAAGTCTGTTCAACGTTTGCTGGGATAATTCATCAAAAGGAATTTTTAATTCTTTTGATGGGATCATCTTAACACAGGTTAAAATTTTTTTTGGTGCTTTTCTTTAGGTCTAGTCAAGTTGAACTTGTATTTTTTGGTGTTTTTACTTTAGGGCTATTCAATTGTAAATTTTATTTTTGGTACTTATAATTTAGGGCTGTTCCATAGAATATTTCATTGTTTATTTAATTTTTGGTGTTTTGGTTGTCTTCTTCTTTTTATATTCATTTTTATTTTTATTTTTTATATTTTTTTTTTTTTTTAAAAAAAATCAACATTTTTTGATTTTTTGGTTGATTTCTGTTTTTTTGAATTTTTATTTAGTTTATTTTAGTTTATTTTTATTTATTCATTTATTTTTTGTTTTGGCTCAAAACACTTGTATTTGTGTGGCACAGAACAAAACTACATTTGAGTTGTGTACAACTTCACACAACTCATATGTAGTCATGTACAACTTCACACAACTCAAATGTAGTTGTGTGTGGTGCCACACAAAACCAATCCATTTTGTGGGGGCTAAACAACAACAGTCAAGTTTTTTTGAGGCTACATGACTTGACTGTAGTTGTTTAGCATGCCACACCACCCATTTCATAACTCATTTGAGTTGTGTACACAACTCAAATCAGTTATGAATTTATCATCACCCTTTCAAAAAGGTCAGAGAAAGGTACCAACCCCTGCCCCCCCACTAATTTCCTTTTTTTGAAAAGTGTTTTAAGGGGATGAAATAAATTCAAGGATTATGCCCACTAATTTTGAAGAGAGTTTTATACCCCTTTCTAAGGGCCTGTTAGGTTGTATTTTCTGGAAAAAGGGTGAAACAAGGAGAAAAATCTGCATGCACAAGATTGAAGAAATTTCAAAAACACATGTAATTAAGGATATGGGGGGGGGGTAGAAAAATAATTTAGATAAGAAAATAATTCATCCAAACAATGCCCCCAAATAATAATAAACTTTTTTTTCTTCCCTGATAAATTAAATTTAGAGATTGACTGCTCAAGTTTAGAATTTCCAAGCTTATTTAATGCTGGATCTCTTCCTTATTTTATTTTTCCCAATTTATGTTAGGTCTCATTCTTTCAAAAATCAATCAATCCAATCAAAATAAAAAAAAATCCTTCTTTATTTGAATTTATGAAATTATGAGCAAAAAAATCAATTTTTAGTCAGTGAATTTGAGTTAATTTGAATCAAAACTCAAGATTTTAATATTTGCTTCTAAATTCAAGGGAAGATCCCAAGGAAATAGAAGGAAATTTACAAATATATTTATAACAATAGAATTATTTTTTTGAAGCATGAAAATATCCTGGGTATAAAACTGTGAGATCCTGACAGCTTTGAGAATATTTTAACATAACTCCAAAATCCCAATCAATTTATTATTTGTGTTTTGTATGAAATATCCTCATAATAAATAACCTTGTTTCATTATGAATACCCAAGTGATTCCCTAACCATAATTACCCAGTATAATTGCTGTATTAAACGCATCAACAATTTTTTTTTCAAAAATTAGAACTTGAGAACAAGAAAATTGAGAAAAAATGATTGATTTTTAATTTGGAAAACGGAATGTTGGTTTGATTTTTCATTTAATCAAAAATTTGATCCCAATCCCCCCTTTATTATGGAAGATTCTCAAATTTTAAACCATCCTCATGAATAATTTCCAAGGATTAATTATGAGAAACTACTGCTTTCAGAGATCAAATTAATTCTTGAGAAACCCTTTCTAATTATGAATTATTTTTAAAATAAAATAAAAATAATTCATAATTAAATTCATAATAAATGTTGATTGGTAGAGTTTGAAGTAATTTTAGCAAGTTTTTGAAGATATAAATAAAACAAACCCACCATCCCTGCCATAAATTGGTCCAATAAAGGAAGGGAGAATCAGAAAAAAATTCAATTCTATCAAATATTCCAGAATAGGTTCAAGAGGAGATATTCAAAGTGGTGTTGAATTTCATTTTTGAATTAGGAATTCAATTGAAATAAGAAATCAATATTTATACAATGGATTTAAAAGAATATCTGTGAAAATTATCTTTGAATGAAGCACAAATGAATGGTGCCCATGAAAAATAGTCTTGAAATTAAGAAGTTTGGGGAGTGAAACAAAAGGAAGCCAAAAATTTGAGTTTTGAGAATATCTTTGAGGAAGATTCAAAAAAGTGTTTGAATTTCAAAGGAGCTCATTTTTTTTTATAAAAGATGAATATGTGGAAAAACCTAAATAGTTTATATAATAATCAACTGATATTAGGGCATATCAGAGTTAAGCAAAACCACCATTTTTAAATGGCAGGTTTCAACCCAAATCCCTCATTTGAAACCCACCATTAAAAATAAAAAAACACACTCATTTCAAATCAGAAGTTTCAAATTCACCTGAGAATAAATGGGGTTTTTCAAATAAAGTATTTAAAGGCTTTCACCACCCCAACCCATCATTCAACATCATCACCCCTGGTTTCAATCTCCAACCTCATTGGAAACATTATAACTTCAACCTCAACCAAAAATTTGATTCATTGCTCTTCATCTCTTCATTGATATCCTCATCACTTCATCACTCTCATTGCTTCATCAATCTCTTCACTTCATCACTCTAATTGCTTCATCACACTCATCACTTTCTCACAAATTATTGCTTTCATCACATCCATCCTCTAATTAATTCTTTTCTTCATCCCTTACTCTTTTTAAATGGCCCCTCAGCAATCCTACCCCTGCAAGTCCACTAAAAAATCCAATGGACCAAAGCAAAAATCCCCAAGGAACTAAACATCCAACAATCTTCCCCCATCAGCTTCCAAAGCGTCAAGTCAGCCCAAGAGAGCTGATCACATCATCCTGGTAAACTGGCTCAAAATTCCATCCAACTACAATTCTTGCTTTGGATCCAACAGCAAAACACAAGTTGGCCAACCTCCTTCCTCTAAGGTTAATGCTTATCTCCTGATGGCCAATGAAGTGAAGAATAAAACCAAAGGTAGGCTGGATCTTTCATCAAAAAAAAAATTCAGGAGCAATTCAAACACTATCAAACCAAGTACAAAAAAGCTCACTCAATGTCAATCTCCACTGGCTTTGGTATCACCAACTCCAATAAAGCAAAGGGAATCAACTTGGTTGTTGATAAGTGGGACTCCATTTGTCCTTTTTATGTTGAAATGGATGAAATATTTTGAAAGAAGGCCAATATCACCCCCTTACCTGCTTTTGATTCCCAAAAATCAGATTCAGTTGATGCTGAGGACCCGGCTGTGGATGCTCAGCCTAGCAATGATGATCCCAATGAAACCTATGAGTGGCCCCAATCTAATTTGGAGGAGGATATTCCAAAAGAACCAGCTCCCATCACGTATAAATCAGCATTGATCAACAATTCAAACCCTTCCTTGGACCCCTCACTTCCTTCTTTGGATTTCTCTGTTACTGGGATGGAAGAACTTATCAACTTGGCCAATGAGGAGAAAGTTATTCCTGTATTTCCACTACCATCAACATCTTCTCAAGTAAGGGACCAAGTTATTTTATCTTCTTTCTGGTAAATCCTGACTGATTTAGATTGTAAAAAAACAGGCTCATCTGTTCCTGAATGTCCCAATACTCAAGCAAATGAGGCCTCCCACATCCCCTTCAAATGAGAGAAATGATTTTCACACACAAAACTCCTCTGCAAAGGGAAAGAAAAAGGCCTCCAATTCAATCAACATCAACCCCAACAGCATTCAAAAGAGGATAAAAACTTCAAATTTTGGGGGCTTTGAGGATATCATGGAGAAGCAAGATTCAAGTAAGCGCATTGGATTCTCCTTGCTTTCAAAATCAAGCTCATTCCTATTCCCCTCCAACAAACAGTGAAGTCACAAATTGAATCTCAAAAATTTCAATTTGAGAAGGAGAAGTGGGATTGTCAACTGGCTATGGATTGTAAAAAGCAGAAAGCTGAGAGTTTGGCTGATCAACAACAGTTGGATGCTGAGTGGCAAATGAAACAGGCTGAGCTGAAATTTCAAAAAGAGGAAAAGGAGAATGATCCAGAGGAAGACTTACTCCAAAAGGAGAGGGAAAGGCTAGCCAAAAAAAAAAGATAGGTTATCTGTAGCCATGGCATGTATTGGTAGCAGTAGAAATTTTGATGAAATAAAGGAAATTAATCAATTTGTTGGCTTGTAAAATATTTTCTTTGATAAAAATTTTAAAAATAAAAATAAAAATCTCTCATTTGAGACCTCTGCTTACCACCTCTATTTATGTTTTTTAAACCATCTCCTTCCATCTTGAACGCTCCCATGCACCTGCTGCACTTGGGATGAGGATCAAGAAGGAAAAGAGCCAGCTGTATAACATTTTGAGTGGGGTGGGAGAAGCATTGGCGGTCCAGAAAGGGGGAAGGAGTCAAAAGAACAAGGGATCAAAAGGTGTTTGCATTGCATGGCATCCAAAAAAAAAAAAAAAAATATTATGATTTAATCAAGGTAGATGATCAACAAAAAAAAACTATAAAGGTTCAAGCTGAAACCAAAAAAAAAAAAAAAAAAAAAAAAAAAAAAACAGGTTGGCTGGGCTGGAGGTGAGGGGGGCTTGGTCAGCCAGGCTGGTGGTGGAGGCAGGCTGTTGGTGGGGGCTGCTTGGTTGCTTTGTTGGCCAAGCAAGAGGTGGGGGGGGGCTTGGTTGCTTTGTCAGCCAGGCAGGAGGGAGAGGAGGGGTTGCTTGGTTGGCTGGGTGGTGGGGGGGCTTGGTTGGCCGGGCTGGTGGTGGGGGTGGCTTGGTTTCTTGGTTGCCCTAGTGGTTGTTGGTTTGATGGGCAGGAGGTGGGGGAGTGCTTGGTTGGTTGGGCAGGAGGGAGAGGGGGGGGGGGGGCGGGAAGAAACCAAGAGGGTGGGGGGCAGGCATTGACCAAGCAAGATGGGTGGGCCAACAGCAAGCAAGAAGGGAGGGTCAGGGAGCAAGAAAGCAAAGTCAGGGGGGAGACCAAGAGAAGGGATTGGCCAAGTCAGCAAGGGCCAAGTCAGCAAGGGACAAGTCAGCAAGGGCCAAGTCAGCAAGAGAGAGAGGGATAAGGAGGATGAGGAGGAGGGGGGGGAGCTTACCTGAGGTACCAACCAAGGGAGGAGGGGAGTTGATGGTTGAGTTGGATGTGGAGGTGGAGGGTGAGGTCGAGAAGTCAGAAAGAGTGGGTGAGAGGGAGGGAAAAGCAGGATGAGGAGGAGGGGGGGGAGCTTACCTGGGGTGCCAACCAAAGGAGGAGGGGAGGTGATTGGTGAGGTGGAGGTGCAGGGTGAGGAGGAGGAGGGGAGGTAATTGGTGAGGTGGAGGTGCAGGGTGAGGAGGAGGAGGGGAGGTGGGTGGTTGGTTTGAAAGTTTTGGTTTGTTTTTGTCTAAGTCCACCAAAAAAAAAAAAAAAAAAAAAACTGAGTCAGCCTAGGATTCTTGGTTGAACAACCAAAACCAAAAAAAAAAAAATGATGTGATTTTTTACCTATTTTTGAACCAAATGCTACTCATCAAAGTGAGAAAGTGTGAGGGGTAGAATTTGATCTCTCATGGAAGAAGATGAGGGACCAGATAAGACAGGGATGACTTCAGGAGGATCAGGAATAGGGGAGTTTGTCTTCTTGGAACCATGTATTGCTTTTTTAATAGAGAATTCAAAGCCAACCAAGTTGATTCCAAATCAGAGTATGAATTGGAGTCTGAATGGGAGCCATATAGTAACAAAAGTTCATTCAGATTATTTGGGTTTTCAACTTGCTTCCGGGGACGTTTTATTGGGCATGTTGAGAGAGATGGTGATGCAATGTGGGTTTATGAGATGAAGATGGAGGTTTGAATGTGAAGTTATGGAGATGAGAAGCAATGGAGATGATATGTGTGTGATGCAATGGAGATGGAATCAGTATGGATTTTCAGAGGTGGAGGAGTGGATGGGTGTTATGGATTTGATGGATGGTGGATGGATGATGATGCATAATTGGCGGGTTTGATTTTTGAAGCCACCTATTTTTATGGAAACCACCATTTCAAAATACACCAGTTAGGGGGTATGTGTATTTCAGAAAACTGTCATTAAAAATGGTGAGTTTCTAATGGCCGTTTTTCTAACTCTGATACACCCTATTAGGGAATTTCACGTCCAAAAATTTGAAAATTTTGAATTCCTGGTTTTGGGAAAATAATTTATTTTGAGAAAAGAAATTATTTTAAAAAAATTTATAACAAAGACTTGTTTTTCTTGAAAAATATTATTCAATGAAAAAAAGATTTGGGTATTCCAGAAATCAGCTATTTAAGTTTTTCAAGATATTAACTTTGATACACCCTATTTTTGAAGAAACAAAGTTCAAAATAAAATAAATATATTTTATTTACTTTATTAGGGAGTATCAGATTTAGAAAACCATTTTGATGGTGTTTTTCTCAAATAAAAATAGCCTTAACTGTTATATTTAAAAATGGGGTGTTTCAAACATCAAAATCAATCATTTATGCATCATCATCCATCAATCATCCATGGGATTCAAAACACCCATCCACACCTCCACATTCTCAAATCTACAAAAATACAATCACTATTCCTTCAAAAATCCAATCAAAAAAAGTTTATATCCTCTTCATTGTATCATCAAGTCATCAATCCATCAAACAAAATAATAAACACATCATTCCACTTCCCCATAAACTCATTTTACACAGAAAATATTCATCACTCTCAGCATGCCTGAAAAAACTCACTAAGACTTAGTTCATAATCAAATCAATCTGACTGAATTTTTTCTACTATTTGACTCTGATTCAGACCCCAACTTGGAATATAATTTGTTTTTCTTCAGTTATCTATTGGAAAAGAAATAGATGGTCCCTAGAAGTTGGAATCTCCAATATCTCATGTATCAAAAGGCAAAAGCTCCATCTACTCCCTGACTTTATCTTCCAAAAAATTTTCAAAATTTGTTTGATTTCATTGATTAAACTTTTTGGAATTATTGAATTTCTATTGTACAATTATGTTTCTCAGTCTATTTCTAAAAAAAAGGAAGAGCAGAAGGAGATGACTTGGTTCATTCAGGATAAGTTTTTTCCTGGTTGTATTGGATTTTTTGATGAAACCATCATCCCCTTTAGTCAAAAATGCAAGCTTTTTATAAAACACTCTTTTTATTGGAAGAAAAGCCAATTTCAATCTATTCTTTATTCTTCATTTTTTGTCTATGAAACGCTGAAAAAACATGATTTCTCTATTCAATTGGATACTCTGTTGATTTTAAACTTGTTTTTCATGACAAAAAGATGTTTTTTTCTGTCCATGCTGGCCTTCCAGGTTCCTTTCACAATTCATCTATTTTCAAGGGTGATGATAACTTCAAAACTCCTAGTCTTGTGGGAGTTGTGTAGGACCCTAAACCGCCTAATGGACGCGTGGGGGCCCATACACCCATCCAAAACATGCATGCAGGCCAAAACATGCGTCTACACGCGCCCAAGGGGTTTTCTCAAACATGCGCTACCCCCGGGGGTTGGTTACCACCTGGAAATGGCATATTTGGGCCGTGTACCCCCGTAAATGGAGGTTTTGAGAAGTGTTTGGGGGTGAGTGGACGCCCGGGGGTCATGCCAAACCTTTTGGGTCCCCCTGGACCACATTTGGGTTCCATCAACCCAAATTTGGGATCAATGCATACTATGTGGGACTGTTGGACCACACCTAGCAATCCCTAAGTGAAATCAAAGTGATTATAAAGTGAAATAAATTGAATCTGTGAACCAAATCATTGAAGCTCAAGGGAAACTGTGAAGAAAACATCCCAAAAAATTGATCTTTTTCAACTTGAAAGTGTGAAAACTTGTTAGTTGTTCAATTGAAAGTTGGATTGAATAATGAATTAGCATTGCATTTTTTTTTAAATTATGGGAACATTGGCAAGCCCTCCTTTTTGTAACATGGCTGCATTGAAGGACTACATTGATAGTGCCATGAACAAAGCTGGGTACAAGAAACATTTGGTTAATGAATTATTGGAAGTCCCAATTGCATCCTAATTGAGGGTGGAAATTGAGAAACAAAATGTTTCACAAATGGAGATGACCTCTGGTGGTGAGTAACATTTTATGTTACTGGTCTTTGCCATATTTAATTTGATTGAAACTGATGGAGTGCATGCCATCAATATAACTATGTAACTATGAAAGATCCACTTCACCCACCTCCTGTGAGAGCTTTTCCTACTATGGAAGAGGAACAAAACTATTTTCAATCATGGGCAATGAAGCATGGTTATGCTTTAACAGTTTTCAACTCAAAGTGTGACAAATATGTGGGTCTAGCCTGTGATAGACATGGTTTTTACTCTGGGAAATTTCTCACCAAACAGTCAAGGCAAACTCACAAAAGGAAGGTTGGGTGCAGGTTTTTAATATGTGCAAGTTGCACAAAGGCAGAACCCTTGTGGCAAATATCCTAAACAAATGATCAACATAACCATGAACCATCTCCACAGCCCTCAGGGCATCCTCACCTAAGGAGAATCTCTGCGGTAGCCTTAGACAATCTAAAAGAAGGCATGAAAGATGGGCTCAATACAATTAAACTCAAAAGAAAGTTGACCAAGATCAATGGTGGCAAATATGTTGATAATCAAACAATCTATAACACTAAGCGTAAGGTAGCGCTTGAAAAACTGAAGGGGAAAAGTGTTACAGAGGTCCTCTTTGAACAACTTGGTAATTCAGGTTGGGTTCATCAAGCAAAATTCAGGGGAGACGGTCACTTGGAGGCCCTATTCTTGGCTCACCCCAAGTCATTAAAGCTTTGCAAGCAATTTAATCATATAGCTATGATGGATTTTACTTATAAAAAAAATAATTGCAACATCCCCCCATTGCATGTTGTAGGAATTACTTCCAACCAGAAAAATTTCACAAAAGTTCTTTTTTTATAACAAGAGAAAATTTTGAGTTCTACAGTTGGTCTGTAAATGCGCTAAACAAGTTGGCTGATGATCCTGAGAAACTTCCTAAATTCTTTGTCACAGACCATGAAAAAGCTTTGATCCGTGCTCTAGAAAAAATACTCCCTGAGTCAAAAATACAGTGCTGTCAATGGAAATTTTCTAAAAACATAAAAGAAAACTGTAAAGTGCGCTTTAATAATGACATTGAAGGGTGGCAAAGCTTTATTTCTCTGTGGGCTAAGTATGGGGCCTCAAAAAACAAGGGGGAGGCAGAGGTCAATGATGCAGAAATTAGAGTAAGTACACAATCACTGCCTCTACTGTTAATATTCCTATTTTTGGGTTGCTTACATTATGACTTGTATAAAGTGTTTTTTGGCAGAAAGTGAGGATGTACTTGAGTATATGGATCATAATATCTTCCTTATCAAAGAGACCTTTGTAACGGATCGGACTTGGGAAAACACATACTTTGGAAGTAAAAAACCATCTTGGGTTGAAGGGGCCAATGCTACTCTCAAACAATTACTTGAAAATTTGTCAGGAACCATCTTTGATGTTTGGAAAAACGTAGAGTTTACAGTTTACAATCAAATTAAATTGGTTCAGGCTACTCTTTACAACTCTTGAATAAAGATTCAAATAGTTCTTCCAACTGAGCTATTACCATGGGGATACAAGGTGTCTTTACAGGCAATCAAGCTTTTTGTGGATCAATTAGAGAGGTTGAAGCGGAAACATGATGGGGAAGTGTGCACCAAGTCATACTCAATGACTATTGGTTTGCCCTGTTCCCACAAAATAGGTGACCTACTAGTGTCAAGAGGCTCAGTTGTGCCTGAAGATGTTCATCCCCAGTGGAGGTTGGATTATGAACCTTGCATTTCTAGTTCTGTAAGTTGGTTTAAGTTGGATTGTTGGATTGTTCAAATCACTTTGTGATTAATGCTTCTTGATTAATACTTTTTGAATGATGATTCCTAATTGACTAATATTTGATCCTTTTGATTTTTGAAAGGTTGAAATGGATGAAATGCTCAGAAATTCTCAGTTACATGAGAAGCTCAGTGCAACAACCTTGGCTCATCCTGAATGTGATTACTTTGGGCTGTTGAAGCACTTGATGAACAACACAAAAAATTTTCAACCAAAGCCAAGACTAGAATCAAAAGTCTTGCAATCAAGCAGAGGCCATACAAAATTGACAGATACCTGGCAAGATCCTTCTTGATTTGAATAATTTGAAATGGAATTTAAGTGGGAAAAGAGAATTGGAAGGGCACCAAAAAAAAAGAAAAAATATTGTAAGTCTTTTCTTTTGTGAAAGGTTCATTTTTTGGGCTTAATGAACTGATTGAGAAATGGTTATATTCCAATTCAGGCTCTTCATCTGAATTTCACAGTTAAGTGCAAGAGATTAAAATTTAATTGGTTTTGGTGCCATTAGAATCACATTCCTTTTTGAAGGATGAAGCCAATGCAATGGAGGATTCAAACAGAAGCTCATCTTTGGTGAGTGGTGATTCCTTTAATGAGATAAGAATTTTGGCTAACTACTTTTTGATTTTAGGAAGTGAATTACTTAAATCAAATACCTGAGAACTTAAATAAGGCCTTGGGTGGGTTTTGGGACCCACTTGGTGATGGAAATTGTGGCTCTAGATTCATTGATAAATCACTTGGGTATGATGAGGATAGATGGTTTGAAGTTTGGAAAGAAATGCTTGAAACATTGAGGAAAAAGATGGGGTGCTATTCTAAGATCCTTGGCAGAAGTAAAGATCTTGAAAAGATTGAACAAAGACTTTATGTTTTGATGGAATCAATGAAAAGATTCCCTCTTCAAAATGGCTTTCAAAGCTTGAAATGGTTCAAATAATGGCTGATACTTATGGAAGACCAATATGTTTAATTTAATTGGATTCATGTTGTACTTTTAGTCCTATGAAAATGGGTGTAAAAGAACAATCAGATCCTTTGTTCATTTTCTTTGTTAACAACAACCATTTGGTCCAGCTTGTACTTAAGGGAGATGTGATCCCAATCCTGCCCATAGTTTCCAAACCACCTTCCATGATTTCTAAAAAGGAAGCTTGTTTGGTTGATCACCTCAAAGATAAACTTGATTTGTACTCCAACTTATAGATTGATTTCATAACTTGGGTTTGGTCTGACATGCTGATATTGTAGTTCTATTAATATAAAGGGTTATCACATTTGTAACATCATTATTTTGATTGTTTTCAGTTAACATCATTATGATGAGTTTTTTGAATGATATTTCAATGGTAAGTTAGTTCAACTTGGGTTGGGCTGATCCCATCACAAGCTTAACTTGTGTTAAGCGTTTGATGGGTTCAGCTTAACACAAGTTGAACTTGTTTTTTTTGGAACTTTTCATTTAGAGATATTCAAAAGACTTCTTGTATTTTTTGTCCCTTTTACTTTAGGTTTAGTCAATTTTAACTTGAATTTTGTTTTTTTTGGTTGTCTTCAGTTTTTTTTGTTTTTTATTTTTATTTATTTATTTGTACTAATTTTTATTTATTTACTTTTATTTATTTAATTTTATTTATTTATTTAATTTCATTTATTTAATTTTATTTATTTATTTATTTTTATTTATTTACTTATTTTTATTTATTTATTTTTATTTATTTATTTATTTATTTTTACTTATTTTTATTTATTTATTTTTACTTATTTTTACTCATTGATTTTTTCATGTTTTTACTTATCAATTTTTGCTTATTTTTATTTATCTATGTTGTCAGCTTGCTACTATTGCAGAGCAAGCTGCAAAAGTAACATAAATAAAATAAAAATAATAATATTAAAATGAACCTAACAAGGAATAGGAAAACCATGAATATTATTGTAGAAATGGATGTTTCACCCAAAATTAGGTAGGATCACTCACTGAGCCCACCCTTGAAATCCTACTCCTTAAATTTTTAAATAATTAAGGAAAGAATGACCAAAATACCACGGCGGATATTGATACCCAGAGAACCAGTGATATTTACATCCAGAAACTGTGCCAAGGTAATCAAATACTTATAAGAGATAAGTAAGTTATTTATGGATTTAGTCTGATTAATAATATCCATCCCCAACCTTTTTTATCAATTTAAACTGCTGAACAACCTTATAACCCCAGTAAACAGCTTTAACCCATCAGTGCACGTCCCAAAAAGGTACCCAAAGGATTGAATAATATACCAGTGAGTCTTATTATCCTTTCTCTGTTGTGGCAGCTTGGTTACAAAGCCCTTCCACTCCACTGTGTATTTTATATACATATTATCTTTGGGCAATATATTCTCTAAGAATATAAATGAAATGTTCCAAAGTAACCAGGCCTACATGTTTTCATACTGAAATCCCTGAAGAGAGGTGTTAAAGATCCCCTATACAATTTTGGCCCCTCTATTAAAATATTTAACAATCAATTTATTTATATTGATTTTTAGCAATAAACCATATCCAAACCAATCAAACTTGCAATAAGATTTATCCAAATATTTTACAGATTTTTGCTGCATTAATTGAATAATATATTTATGATTTATTCTCTCACTTTTGGTAGCTAAAGGATAGCAAGTATCTTGGCGTCTAGGAGGCTGACAATTGGGGGTCTGGCCAGGAAGTATTCTATTTTATTATATTTAATACCTTGGACCAGAAATTTCACGTAAAATTAAATCAAAGATAACTTATCTGACTTTTTAACCATGATTTATCATTAAATTCTTTTGCAGTGGATTTAAAAACCAATTCAGAATTAATAATATATTTCTTAAATCTTTTAAAGATAAGAAAAGCAGAAAATATTAAAAATTATAAACCAACTGGTTGGGAAGCTTTAAATCAAGCTGAGAAACTTAATATCTCTTCTGTACATAAACACTTAGATAAAATCCTTGAACAAGAAGATCTTGAGAGGCGTATCAGCTTCCAGGCCCTATCAAGGAAACATAAAGCTTGGAAGAAATACCGTATAAATTACTTTTTAAAATATAAAAGTAATTATAAAACTTGTATAATCATATTATTTTTATTAAAATAATATTAATATATTTTATTGGCCAATAAAATATCTTTCTACCATCAGTGAACCCTCCTATACCAGCAACAACCTTCACTGAAGTTGATTTATTGGATCAAGAAGTCCCAGATATCCCTGGACGCCCTGAAAATATTGATTGGAAAGGTGAAGACCTCATTGGAACACACCAAGACCCCGTAGGATTACCTATTAAGGACCAATTCAATCCCAATAAAGTCCTGGTACCTTTGAATATCAAATTAAGTAAGTTTTAAATAAACTTATTCTTACGGATGTTTTTTAGAAAAATACTTATAAACAATTTATTCAATATGAATAGACGTAACACAAGAGCCTCAGGGAGAATTCCCTCCTATGGATCTTTGCCAGGAGCCCCCAGTAACCGTGAGACCACCAATAATGACAACTATGAGGGGACTGGGACCCGTGAATAAAATGTTGGTGTACAAGGAACAGCCCCAAGTACTTTTTCCCTCGTCCAACCTAGAGCCAGAGGTAGTAGAATTAAGCCCCCCTCCATTAAAAGAAAGTTCCCTGCAGCCACCCCAGCAGAATCTGGCCAAGGAAGCCAGTATCAAAGACTTAGTCAGAGAGCACGTGAAATATTTGGAAGAGTTCAAAGAAGCCCAAGACAAGGAGGACATGGTATCTATGAAAAAGATAATCTACCAGGAAAAAGCTACCCAGATAGCTCTTCAGAAAATGATTCCAAGGAAAGAGGTAGAATCCTACGTAGAAAAGTGGAATCCTTGGGATCAATTAGCCCAACTGAAAGGCAGAGGATCAGGAAATAAGAGATCTTCTTCCCATCCAAAGCCAAAGGGAAAGAAATATTGGGATCAGATAATATCCTTAGCTCAAAAGTGAAAAAAGGTGTAAAACAATTATCCTCTAATTCTGAACCCAGTAACTTGTCTAAACCAACCTCTGATGTAATTAATTCCTTTTCTAATGATATGCGCCATAATTTCAAGATTGTTTGTGGAAATTTGGAAGTTTTTTACACCCAAATGGATAAGTTAACCTCAGTCGTGGCCAAATTAATTAATAAACAAACAAAAAATTTCGGAATGGAAGATATTAAAGAGCATACAGAAAAATTATTGGAGACAATTAATCAAGGTAAAATTAGACAGACTCAAACAATTGAGAATATGTTATCAGGTATCCAAGAAGATTTTATTATGTCTTTTCAACAATTAAAAGAAGAAATGGTAAATACTACTAACAGCTCCATTCTTTCCCTTAGTGATAAATTAGATCTGCTTAGAAATAAAGTGGACCTGAAACTTAATCTGATCAAGAATGATCTTAGAGACTTAAAAGTTCATCTGACCAACCCATTGGGGAGTACCACAGAGGAACCAAAACCTCCCAGAAAAACAACTACTCCTTATGCACCACCCTTACTAGGAATGCATAGGAGTGAAACCTTCAGGCCTAGTCCTACTCCTGAAATGGAAAAAGCCCTCAAACTTTTACCCCCAATTTCTGAATGGCCTAAGTTCTCCAGTGAAGGAGAATACAATCATATAAATTTCATTAAATTTATTGACTATACCATAAACTCTTATGACCTACCAGAAGCTATAGCTTTAGTCAGGCTTCCCAGACTATTTGAAGGAGTAGCCTTAGACTGGTTCATTAGAAAAAGAGAAGAAGTGGGATCTTTACCATGGAATTCTTGGAAAATTCTGATTGAAGAACAATTTGGTTCTAGAATTTGGAAAAGAAAAATGATTAAAAATTTAGAAAATTCCTCATTTGATCCCTCCAAGGATAAGCCTCACAAATGGTGCTTAGAAAAGAAGAGAAGACTAGACTGCTTCTATCCAGATGTTGATAAAGAGCAAGTAAATGAAATACTCCTCAACTTGTGTCCTGGAAATCTTAACCATAGTGTAAGATGCAGGATGAGTATGGATGCTGAATTACCAACTCTAATCAATGTGTTAGAAGAAGTCATAGACATGAATGGGTTAGACAAGAAGGTTCCTTCTACACCTAAAGAGAACTTCAACCTTAACAAAACTAGAGAACAACCCCCTCTGATAAATATCTCTGACAATAAAAAACCCAATGATAACAGGAATAAAGAGAGAATTCCTGGAACTTGTTGGAATTTTAACAAGAAAGGGCATATGAGACAAGACTGCCCATTACCAAAAAGAAAGATAGCAGTCTTGGAAGGAGAACAGGAGGTTGAAGGGAATCAGAACTATGAAGATATAGCTGATACTGAAGGATCCCTTTCTGAATATGAATTGATCTTGAACAACCCTGTCAATGTAATAGAATGATATATAGGCACTTCTATAGAGATCAATAACATCCATGGTGATTCTAGCTTGCCCCAAAAATAGGACCCTACCATAATTCCTAGAAATATCACGGATTTTCAACCACTAAAAGGGAAACCTATGAGTGGTAAGAGTTATACTACTGGTCAAAATTGCTATGAAACAGGATTGTAAAAAGACAGACCTATAAGGTTATTACTGGATAGTGGAGCTTTCTGCTCATGTGTCTGTACTGAATTCTTAAACAAATGGGATCCCAATTGGAAAGAACGCCTTCTGCCCATCCCAAAAGCCAAGTTTATCTCTTTCAACTCTACCATGAATGCTATTAGAGTATGGAATGCTCCTATAATATTACCCCATACTAAAGGATCTTTGAGAATAACAGTGGAATTTGTGGTATTGCTCAACAGATTATGTGACTACCTGATAATATGGAATGATTATTTATGTCTATATGGTATAGATGTGTTCCAGAGTGAAGGGAGATAATTTACAGTGGGTGTTAATTGGGACAAGAAGTTTAAGAAATGCACCATCCAATCTAACTTCCCCTCTTCCACTTAAAAAAATCATTTAGAAGAATTTAATAAATAATACTTCTCTCAAGCAGCTCTAAATATGAACCTTTCTGAGGAACAGAAGAAAGATATATTGACAGTCTGATTTGAGAACCAAAATGCTTTTTGTACTAAAGATCACCCCATTGATGATATCAAAGGACATGAAATGGTATTAAAATTGACTATCAAGCCTCCTTATCCTCCCAACTAAAGAAGACCAGCTTATACCTCTAGTCCTAAGTCTAGAATATCTCTTGAGGAAAATATCTAAGAACCGATAAACTTACAAGTGTTAAGGAAAGTAGGGCAAAATGAGCAGGTAGATGGGACCACACCTGTAATCATAGCTTGGCATACTGACAAGTCAAGAATGGTAGGAGACTTCAGAATGCTCAATAATTATACTCAGGCATATTATTATCCTATACCCTGGATTAGTCATGATCTAAATAACTTTTCCAAAGCCAAATATATCACTACTATGGATCTGATTAAAGGTTTCCACCAGATACCTATAAGCCCTGAAAGTAGAAATTTCATGAGGATAATCTGTCATTTGGGAATATATGAATATCTTAGGATTCCCTTTGGAATAAAGAATGCCCCATCACACTTCCAGAGAACAATGGATAAAGTTATAGGTAATTAAATCAGACAACGGTGGATGATGGTATATATAAATGATGTTATCATATATTCTGATGATTGGGATACTCATATAAACAAAATAAGATTAGTAATCCAAACTATCTCCAAAGCAGGATTAAAATTATCCATGAAGAAATGCAACTTGGGATATGGAGAATTGAAAGCTCTAGGGAATATAGTCTCTGGTCTAACTCTAGCTGCTGACCAAAATAAGATAGCTGCTGTCATGAACAGACCAATGCCTCAAAATAAAAAATATTTACTGTATTTCATTAGTTTTTTCAGTTACTACAGACAGTACATCCCAAAGTTTGCTATGCTAACTAAAAGTCTGTATGAAATATGCAACAATAACACTCTCTTTGAAATGACACATGAGAGATTGAAAAACTATGAGGAACTAAAAATAGCTATGAACTCTACTCCTCTACTCATTCAAACAGATTAATACAAAACATTTAAGCTTTACATTGACGCCTGTATGGAATGGTTAGGAGCTGCTCTACATCAAGAAAGAATAGAAGAAGACAAACCAGTGGAGAAACCAGTACTGTTCATATCTAGACAGATCAAAGACACAGAAAAGAGATATGGAGCCAGTCAGATGGAATTCTTGGCTCTAGTATGGGCATTAGAAAAGCTACACTATTACTTAGAAGGCACCACTTTCCAATTGATCACGGACTGTAATGCTTTAAGAACTCTCATGAACATGAAGAACCCCAGAAGACATATGCTCAAGTGGCAAATTTCCATACACCAGTATAGAGGTCAGATAACTATAGTGCATAAATCTGGAGCTAAACACCAGAATGATGATAGTCTAAGTAGGAATGCTTTGCCTAATGACTTTAGAAATCAAGCATATGACCCTGAGGATCAAGATATCTTTCCTATCTTGAAAATCAATCTTTTTTCATTAGATGCTCCAATCATGGGGATCCACTTATCTGAATTGGATACTGCTTTCTTCAATCTAGTGAGGTACAGCTACTCCCCTGACATGAAGCTGCTGATTACAATTATGGAATGTGAATCCACAGAAGCAGCTCTGATAAATAGTTTACCTGCTTCATTATTTAAACCCTATAAAGCAGGAAGGTTTACCTCTTGGGATGTTTTGCTTTACTACAGACACCAACATTCCAGTGTATTAGTACTAAGCAACAAAGAAAATATACAACAAATAATCCAGGAATTCCTTGACAACAGTTCATCAGGGCATTTATCCACTGAAAGAACCTTGGAGAAAGTAAAAAAAACTTCTTGGTGGATAGACTGTAAAGAAATCACTATTAAGTATGTTACTAGCTGTGAGACTTGACATAAATCTAATAAAACTACTGGCAAAAGGTTTGGACTCCTACAGAATATTTCTGAAACCAAAACTAGATGGGAAATCATTAATATGGATTTTGTTACCTGCCTCCCCCCTGGAGGTACTCATTCATATACCTCTGTCCTGGTTATAGTTGACAGATAATCTAAGAAGGCAAAATTCTTACCTAAACACAAAGAAGATAGTGCTATGGATGTAGCTCTACTATTTTGGAACAGGATCATAGCTGATGTTGTTGATCCTCCGCACTCCTCCAAGTCTTAGCTGTCACACCTTCCCGGCCTCAACCATCACAGCTGTCACACCCGCGCGTCCTTAAAAATGTCACAACTCAACTTCACTCACTCAAGTCTACCCGGACCGTCCATGACTCAACACTTCAACTCAAACCAACCTTGAACCTCAATACTCCAACTCAACCACCCTCGATCTCACCTTTCTTTTTCTTCAACCAATGTTTCTTTTCCCTTTCTCTTTGTTTCTTTATTGCTTTCTACTCCTCAAATTATCAACTCAAATATCAATTTCAAATTGAACCAACTCTAACTTGACTTCTCAAGTTCTCCACTCATCAAGAACTGACCAGTAAGATCAGAACTTGTTGCTGTCTCAATCTCACTCCTCAAAGCTGACTTTTCATTCAATCCTTCATCTAAGTTTTTTATTGTTGCCTGCTTGTGTCTTACCCCAACTCAATTCCTGAAAGTCCTTGATCTTGTCAAACTCTTCTTCCCATTCAGTTGCCAGATGTTGGTTCCTTTCCTTCTTATGTTCTTTTGTTTCTTCATCTTTCTATCCTTTTTACTGATTTCTTGTCCAATTCATCCCTCTATTTTCTAGATTTCTTGATTCTTTTACCGTAATTCAACACTGTTAAAAGCCAAAAATCTGTCCGACAAACCTTACCAAAGCTATGGAGGGATCCAGTAACAATGGCTTCTGACAAATCATTCTCAAGGCAGCTCTGGAAGCGGTACCCATTCTTTCCGACAAAAACTATTCCATTTGGAAAGACAAGATGTCTATGTTACTCAAGCTTAAAGGAATCAAGGAAGCCCTAGAGGACGACTCTAAAAACCTCAGCGCTGCAGACAACATGGAAACCCGAGTTATTTTACTCTTGCAAATCAATTCAATCACGCACAACAATGTGGTCAACCCTGCTAACATCTCTTCAGGTCAACTCCTCTGGAAAACTATAAAAGAAAGATTTGCTTCCTCCCAAACTGCCAACAGAGCCCAGGTCTTCAATTAATTCCTCTACCAACAGTTCAAACCCGATGCGATGAATCTCTTTATAACCAATACCAAAGTTTCCATCAAAAGAATGATAGAAGTTGGAATAGACCTACCCGACAACATTCTCTCGTATCTCATTCTCTTCAAGTTTCCTCCGTTGTGGTGCCCCATTCTGGACACCCTGGCCATTTCAACTCTCAACAATGACTATCTCCCAGTTATCCAAACCTCCGCCAACATCATCAAAGCTGAACAGCTCTGGCTCAACTTCCAATTCAATCATCATCAGTTGTCCCTCCAAGATATTCTTTCATCCGATCCTCCAACTCACCCTTAGAATCAATCTCAAGAGTTATGGTCCCATCCTTACCTGGACTCCTCTTACTATCCTCAAGAGGATCTTAATTGTTTACTCTCAAACTCACTCAACCTTGATTGCTAAGAAGGACATGGATCAATTCACATTTGAAGACTTTGAGTGACGTCAACTGCTGTTCTCCACCTTAGATCATTCCAATCTCACACCTTCCATTGATCCAGAGACTAGATCATTCTTGGATCATCCTCAATCAATGATGATCTGAGTATACTTTGGTCCCCAAGTACCCATATCATCATCACAACCACCACCTTGACCCAACTGATGAGAGACGGAGCCTGAGTGGAGATCAGTTAGTAAGAAATGGGGATGGAGGATGGATTTGATGGCATCCATCAGTTTCCTGATCCGTCAGTTGGATTGAAAGATGAGATTTCCTATTAAAAAGTTTTTCTACTCCTTCTTCAACCATCCAGAAGACCCTACACCTACTCTTGATAAGAGTTGCCTCTCTCAGCTTCAACTAGTCCCTCAAAACATTCTTCCTCAAGTTCATCATCCCCATCCATCATCACTACACTCTCCATCACCATGGATTCAAGTTCACCATCCAAACCCATCCACCAATCCACCCAATCGATTCCTATCATCATCTCCTCGGTCAGCTCAAGTATCTTGGAGGTTGTCCTACTCTTCCAAGGTCACCTTCAGTCTCACCTTGGAAAAATTGATTGATCTATGGATTGTCCCTCTAAGCTTCTTCATCATCTTCCTCACCTCCCTACTCGTTGCATGGTGCCTCACTCGAGCGTTCAGATTACCAAGATCTCAGCGTAATTTTCGCCTCAGCTTCTCAATATTCATGAACTCCAACTCTTTACCCATTTCCCTCATGACCAGCTTGATCACCACCTTCCAGGATCCTCACGGTCTCAGTTGGGGTGATGATGATTCTAAGGATAAGCAATTAGGTCAATTGTTATCTTACCTCATCCTCTTCTCAACCTTGGGCTTGATCTCTTGTTGGTCCTATGGTGTCAAACTCTTATCAGCCTCCATTGGGAACAATCCAAGACTTATGCAATCATCCAACAAGAAGTCTGATGAAGCAATCAACCACGGCCTTTGTTCCCCCAATCCCAAATCCATTCCCTTCCTCAGGTCTAATTCAATAGACGAGCTAACCTCCCAATCAGACCTTGACAAAATCCATCATCCAATCTCTACTCCAAGAACCCATCCTAATTGCTATTGTCAAACCACCTTTGAATCCAATCTTGTCCCATCTTGATCGGATGTCAATCCTTCCACTAACAATCCATCATCCCAACATCCTCAATCTTACGTTACCCGTCAGACACCTGTTGGCAGTCATCCGCGGTCTTGGCAGTTGCCCGGGCCCGTCAGACACCTTTTGGCGGTCATCCACAGTCTCATCAGTTTCCCGGGACCGTCAGTTTGTCCGCGGGCCTCTCACTTGCTACTCTCCTGCCCATGTTCATCCTGTTAAAAAAAAAAAAAAAAAAATTCTACTCTATTTGTAAATCTCTCTTGTAAATATTCTACAGGCCTCTGGTCTATAAAAGGAGGGGCTCTCCCCTGCTTTTTCTGCATCATCATATCATCATAGAATCATATCCATGGGAGTGTGTGCCTATGTCCCCCCCCATTGTGAAATTAAGATCCTGATCCTTATCCTGGGTATATATTTGATTGCCCTCCTGTGATCCATTTTTGACCCTGAGTCTTTGCCCCTCTGTAGCCTGATCCTTATAACCAACCAATAGCCTTGCTGGTTGAAGAAAAATTCCGTCTGTTGCAATTTTTGAGTGTGTTATACCACTCCTTGATCCCTTTCTCTGACCATACTGGTCCTGATCCCTGATCATCTTTCTGGAGCCAATCACGATTGATTGAAGAGGTCTTATTAAGCTTAAGAACTGGAGTGTTATACCTCCCTTTATTTTCTTTTGAGTTGCATTCTGCCAGCCTACTCTTGAGTCCCTTGAGAATTGTTGAGGTTATACTTCCTTCAAATCAGTTACTGTTTGCTTTTAGAGCTTCTTAAACATTGTTCTTTGTCTTTTACGGCCACCCTCAGTTATCTGGTACCCTTCAAGCGCTTGATTGGGGAGATTTGGGCAGGTTCATTGAGAACCTGGAGGTTGGTTGGGTTTGAGTTGATCATCCCCAATCTTCTGCTGACAACCAGAGTTATTAGCTTGTGGGCGTTGTTTACATACAACAGCTTTTGTTCTTTGAACTCTAAGCAGACTTTATCTTCTTTTGTTCAAGTTTTTCCCTGCATAATGTTGTCTCGGATTGGGCTGTTCCATTGCTACTAATCTATTATCATCTTTATCCTCTACACCTTGATTCCTCATTTACTGGGTTCTGGACCTTGATCTCAGTTACATATAAATATTTTTGTAACACTCAGGAGGGCAGCCTAAAAAGCACCTTTCCCCTCCACACAACTGCCACGGCCTAGCACCGTTTGGAGCCTTACATTTGGTCCCCCAGGCTGGGATCAAACCAGCAACCTTGGGATTTACAGTCCCAACTTGAAGAATCAACTCCGAAATCCAATCCGATTTTTTTTCTTTTCTTTCTTTTTTTTTGTTTTTTCTTTTTTTTCGATCTGATCCGTGGAGGCAACTTGGTTCAGAAGTAAGTCCTCCCAATTGTGCACCATCTGGGCAAGATCCTTGTTGTTTTTGTGAAACTCTACTTTTGCCACACTTATGAGCCACCTTGGAACTCTGCTTGTTTGGATCTCTTAGGAACCCTTTGACATGGAATCTGCTGGAACCTCCTCATCTGTTTGGGCCAAGATGGTCAAAATCAAACCTCAGAACAAAACCTTAGGCTTCAATGGGACCAATGTCAAACAATTCCTGGACTCCTATGAGATGGCTGCTGAAGTGGATGGTGCCAGTGAACATGATATGGCTTATCAGTTACAATTTTTTATCTCTTCTGAGGAAGTTATGGAGGTTATCAAATTGTTTGATGGATTCAAAACTCATAACTGGAGGCTCCTGAAAGAAGCTATGTTGGCCTATTGGGGAAAAATAGATGTAGCCAGATTTACTTTGCAAGACTTGGATGCCCTGGTTTCTCAATGGATCTCCAATGGTGGTATCTCCTCAGCCTCTGACTATCAAGCTTTCAGAAAATCTTGGGACCCTATCCAGTCCTATATTATCTGGAACGATCACATTGATACGTTGGACAAAATTTGAGTGCAATTTTTTCAGTATTTCTCTCCAGGAGTGCAGGAAAGAATTAAGGATGAATTGGTGAAATCTGGATCCATGATCACAACAAGAGATAATTGTTTCAAGCTCCCTGCTTTCATGGTTCTTAGGAATACTGTGGATAAATTGATGAAAGGTCAAACAGCTCTCACCTTTGAAAAACCTAAAATCACTGAACCAGTCCTTTCCCCCTCTTTTCAAGCATCTAACAAAATCATGAATAAGATGGAAGCCAATTGCAGACCTAAACCCAATCCTCAGACCCACTGGGAGACACCTACTATAGATGAGATTACTAAATTACTTCAGGCATTTGAGAATAAAATAGATCAGAAAATATCCTCTTTAGCCACTCCTAAACCTGCTAATTCTGTTCCTAAATCTACTCTAGTCTCTTATTATTGCCATAGGGAAGGCCATGGTACCGGTAGATGTCCTGAACTCCAGAAGGACAAGGAGGAGAAGTTATTAGAGCAGAAGGGAAATAATTTCTTTCTTCGTAATGGTGCTTTGATCCCTTTTGATTCATCTTGTCCAATCCGTCATGTGGTGGCCTCATACCAACCATCAACTCCCGAGGAGGCATCCTTGGTATCTGTGGATTTTTGATCATCCTATGGAACTCTGAAACCTTGCTATCCTCCAGCTATCACTTCTTCCAGCTTCCCTGGCACCTATCAATCTGATCCAGCTAGGAAACGCCATGAGGAACCAAAACCTCATAAGTCTCCTCCTGTTCCCTCCTCAATCCTGCAAAAACCCGTTAAATGTTGATCTTCACCTGAGCCTCCTTCCTCTGATGTGGAAGACATGGAAATAGAAAGGGAACCACTTATGGAAAGGTTCCAGGACAACTCTGATCTTCCCCCTCTTCAACCTGTCCAACCCTCAGATCCTCTTCCAGCACCTATTTCATCTGATCTTCCTCCCTCCACCCAGCCCAAATTTTGATTTGAGAGGGGCATCTCCAAGGACTACCCTAATGCTGTGGAAGGAGTATTAAAGAAATTTTCTGATCTTAAAATCCCTGATCTATCTGTGGCTGAACTCCTGTTGATCTCTCCATCTGTGGCTGAATGGATGAAGAAATGGGTTTCTCGTCGACGGGGGGAGATTGGTCCGGACAAATTAAAGGTCTCCTCTGGTACTCTGATAGAGGATTCTGGTGGAACAGATCCCTCTTCAGATACCAACCTGTATTCCTGTCCTCTTGGCTTTCTCCCATGTTATCTTGGTGATTCAACTAAAACGGTTTCTCTCCTTGTGGATTTGACTTCTCAGCTCAACTTGATTTCGGACTCCATGACCTGCAAGCTTAAACTTAGCCCAAGGGTCAGTTTTAATTCTGCTGTGTATGGGATAGGGAACCAGTCCTGTGAGCTGGTTGGTATTGCTGAGGATATCCCTGTTTGAATTGGTCAAAATTTTGTTGGCACCTATCACTTCTGGATCACTTGTCTGGATGGTCTTATGATCTTGGGAAGGCCTTTCTTAATGGATTTTGGTGCTACCCTGATGTTTTCTGATCAAGTTGGGGAGAGAATTCTCCTCCCTGATGCTGATGGCAGAAAGATTGAAGTTCCTCTTTGTTCTCTGGATTCTGTTCATTGGGAAAGAGACTTCCCTGGTCATCCTCCCAAATCTGTCCTGAAAGGAAAGCAGAAAGAAAACTCTCATTCCTCTCATCCTCATTTTTTAGCAGAATAGTTGTCCCTACTGATAGTTGTAGTTCTTCTCAGCCTCAGACTTCAACTCATGGACCAACTCCCACCTCAGAGGCATATCTTTCTTTTTCCTCATCATTTCCTTCTCATCCGAATAAGATCAAAAATCAAACACATGAAAAATCCGAAAAATCCAAAAATATTTCTTCTCTGTCTGGATCTGTTGTATCTTCTTTTTGTTTTTATTTTCAACCTGATCAATCATCCTCTATTCAGGTTTTGAATCTCCACAATGATTTTAAACTAGATCTTGATCTCAATTCTTTTCTTGGTGGCTTTGGTATGAAGGAGTATGGTCTTAGGTGGAGGCAATTGGAGGTAGAACCGCTTCTAGTATTTTCCTTTGGACGGATCGACATATTCTTTTTCAATTACTCTCAAGATCAAAATGGCCATTGCTTGTTTTCAATCATCTTCCTTTCCTTTCTCTTTTTATGGCATCAAACTTGGAGCAGACTAGGGACAGTCTTTAAGTTGGGGAGAGATGTGGTGCCCCATCCTGGACACCCTGGCCATTTCAACTCTTGACAATGACTATCACCCAGTTATCCAAACCTCCGCCAACATCATCAAAGCTGAAAAGCTCTGGCTTGACTTCCAATTCAATCATCATCAGTTGTCCCTCCAAGATATTCTTTCATCCAATCCTCCAACTCACCCTTTGAATCCATCTCAAGAGTTATTGTCCCATCCTCACCTGGAATCCTCTTACTATCCTCAAGAGGACCTTAATTGTTTACTCTCAACCTCACTCAAACTTGATGGCTAAGAAGGACATGGATTGATTCACCTTTGAAGACTTTGAGTGACGTCAACTCCTGTTCTCCGCCTTGAATCATTCTGATCTCACACCTCCCATTGATCCAGAGACTAGATCATTCTTGGATCATCCTCAATCAATGATGATCTGAGTATACTTTGGTCCCGAAGTACCCATATCATCATAACAACCACCACCTTGACCCAACTGATGAGAGATAGAGACTGAGTGGAGATCAGTTAGTAAGAAATGGGGATGGAGGATGGATTTGATGGCATCCATCAGTTTCCTGATCCGTCAGTTGGATTGAAAGATGGGATTGCCTATTGACAAGTTTTTCTTCTCCTTCTTCAACCATCCAGAAGACCCTAAACCTACTCTTGATAAGAGTTCCCTCTCTCATCTTCAACTAATCCCTCAAAACCTTCTTCCTCAAGTTCATCATCCCCATCCATCATTACTACACTCTCCATCACCATGGATTCAAGTTCACCATCCAAACCTATCCACCAATCCACCCAATTAATTCCTATCATCATCTCCTTGGTCAGATTGAGTATCTTGGAGGTTGTCCTACTCTGCCAAGGTTGCCTTCAGTCTCACCTTGGAAAAATTGATTGATCTATGGATTGTCCCTCTAAGCTTCTTCATCATCTCCCTCACCTCCCTACTTGTTGCTTGGTGCCTCACTTGAGCGTTCAGATTACCAATATCTCAGCGTAGCTTTTGCCTCAGCTTCTCAATCTTCATGAACTCCAACTCTTTACCCATTGCCCTCATGACCACCTTGATCACCACCTTCCAGGATCCTCACAGTCTCAGTTGGGGTGATGATGATTCTAAGGATAAGAAATTAGGTCAATCGTTATCTTACCCCATTGTCTTCTCAACCTTGGGCTTGATCTCTCATTGGTCCTATGGTGTCAAACTGTTATCAGCCTCCGTTGGGAACAGTCCAAGACGTATGACATCATCCAACAAGAAGTCTGATGAAGCAATCAACCACGGCCTTGTTCCCCCAATCCCGAATCCATTCCCTTCCTCAGGTCTAATTTGATAGACAAGCTAACCTCCCAATCAGACCTTGACAAAATCCATCATCCAATCTCTACTCCAAGAACCCATCCTAATCCCTATCGTCAAACCACCTTTGAATCCAATCTCATCCCATCTCAATTGGATGTCAATCCTTCCACTAACAATCCATCATCCCAACATCCTCACCCTTAAGTTACCCGTCAGACACCTTTTGGCGGTCATCCGCGGTCTCGGCAATTGCCTGGGCCCATCAGTATGTCCGCGGGCCTCTCACTTGGTGATCTCCTGCCCACGCCCATCCTTTTAAAAAAAAAAAAAAAAAAAAAAAATCCGCTCTATTTGTAAATCTCTCTTGTAAATAATCTACAGGCCTCTGGTCTATAAAAGGAGGGGCTCTCCCCTGCTTTTTCTGAATCATCATATCATAGAATCATATCCATGGGAGTGTGTGCCTATGTCCCCCCCCATTGTGAAATTAAGATCCTGATCCTTATCCTGGGTATATCTTTGATTTCCCTCCCCTGATCCATTTTTGACCCTGAGTCTTTGCCCCTCTGAGGCCTGATCCTTATCACCAACCAATAGCCTTGCTGGTTGAAGAAAAATTCCGTCTGTTGCAATTTTTGAGTGTGTTATACCACTCCTTGATCCCTTTCTCTGACCATACTGGTCCTGATCCCTGATCATCTTTCTGGAGCCAATCACAATTGATTGAAGAGTTCTTATTAAGCTTAAGAACTGGAGTGTTATACCTCCCTTTATTTTCTTTGGAGTTGCATTCTGCCAGCCTACTCTTGATTCCTTTGAGAATTGTTGAGGTTATCCTTGCTTCAAATCAGTTACTGTTTGCTTTTAGAGCTTCTTAAAAATTGTGCTTTGTCTTGTACGGCCACCCTCAGTTATCTGGTACCCTTAAAGTGCTTGATTGCGGATATTTGGGCAGGATCATTGAGAACCTGGAGGTTGGTTGGGTTTGAGTTGATCATCCCCAATCTTCTGCTGAAGACCAGAGTTATTAGCTTGTGGGCGTTGTTTACATACAACAGCTTTTGTTCTTTGAACTCTAAGCAGACTTTATCTTCTTTTGTTCAAGTTTTTCCCTGCATAATCTTATGTCAGATAGGGCTGTTCCATTGCTACCAAAGTATTATCATCTTTATCCTCTACACCTTGATTCCTCATTTACCAGGTTCTGGACCTTGATCTTGGTTACATATAAATATTTTTGCAACACTCAGGAGGGCAGCCTAAACAGCACCTTTCCCCTCCACAGAACTGCCAGGGCCTAGCACTGTTTGGAGTCTTACACCGTCACTACATTCTCTTTGGAAAAAAAATTATGCATTTGGACCAGGCAGTTTCTGTGGACATTTTTCTCAATCATCTTACTCAACTTGAAAATAAATTCAAGGTTAAATCCAAAGAAACTAAGCTCAATGACACTGCTCTAGTATCTTCCCAGCCGACTAAGAAACCTGTCCCTGCCAAACTCTGATGTAAAAGGGGATATCATAATCCCCAATCCCCGGATCATCCAGAGAGCAAATTTTGGCATCTACACGAGAATCTTGCTCCTGACTGGTGGAAAGAATCACAAGCCTGTTGGAGAGGGCAACTCAACTCCCAATCAAAAGCCAAGGAAGTTGCCCACTATATGTCACTTATCACCACGTGGATTGAAGACATTAACTCCCTTAATAAAATCATCCTTGACTCAGGCACCTCATACCATACGTTTATTCCTCAAAATGTTTTCACTCATCTCAATAATCCCACTGGCAAGGAATTCATCAACACTGGAAAGGAAGATGCAAAGCTCCCCATTAAGGGTAACAGCACGGTTAAGCTGACCTGGAAAGGGTCTTCTGTCTCTCTGAGCAATTGTCTCTTTGTTCCGGACCTTGTTGTTAACCTGATCAGTCCTGGAAAACTTATTACCGCCAAGAATTGCACACTATCCTCTTCCAGAAACCAATTGTCTCTCTTCTCCGGATCTCAACTGGCATTTACTGGATTCATCTGCAAAAATTTATTTGTCCTTAACCCGCCTTCTCAAATTGGTAACAACATTAAATTTTGTCACTTGTCTCTCAACAATCCAAATCTCAACTCCATCAAATCTCTACATCAATCCTTTGGACATGCCAATCCGTATTGTCTCAAAAATCTTTATCCCTCTCTCTCCACTCAAACCCTTTCTGACTTTCAATGTGAAGAATTTTTCTTCTTGAAAATCTCCAAATCTCCTTTCAACACTACGTCCAGTCCATCTTTGAAACCATTTGAACAACTCCACATTGACCTAATTGGTCCCATCAATCCTTCTTCCCAAAACAACATGAGCTACATCATGACAGTTATTGACAACTTTTCAGGTTACATCTCTGCAATCCCACTCATGCACAAGTCCGATGCTTGTGATCAGCTCAAGATTATTCTTAACCACGAAAAACAAAAATAAAACTGCTTCCCAGCCACCATTTGCACTGATGGCGGCGGTGAATTTTCCTCTTTGGAGCTCAAAGATTTCTTCAAATCCAATTCAATTCAACACTTATTCTCTGAACCTTATCACCACGAACACAACGGGAAAGTAGAAAGAGCAAATAGGAAACTCACCAAAGCCATAAGGGCTATTCTTTGAAGCTCCAAATTACCGCTCAATCTTTGGGCGGAGGTATCCAAGGCCGCCTCTCTTGTCCTGAATGAAATTCCCAAAGCTCCTAATACTCCCTCTCCTTATCAACTTTTCTCCGGCAAATCTCTTCCCACTTCTTTCTTTCACCCCATTGGATCCAAGGCTGCCTACCTCGACAATAAAATTAACCGCGGAAAAAAATTCAAAGACTGAGGGCTTCCTGTTACCCTTGTGGGTTACAACCCAAACTTCCTGTCATACCAAATTCTGAAACCTGAAAATTCTATTATTTCCTCTAAACATGTCAAATTCCTCAAAAAAAACAATGCATCCCAGGCCTCCACAGTTCCCAGTCCAGCCGTGGATCAGCTTCACATTAATCTTGAAAACAACCTTCCCATATCCTCTTTTAACTCATCTTCTAAACATTCACCGACCAAAGTTGCCGCAATCAATTCCCCTATAACAGAACCAGTTGCCACCTCAAGCCCTCCTCCGGAGTCCTCAATTAACTCAGAATCCAACTCTGAATCTGACCCCTCCCCCGATCTCACTGAACAACTCATCCCTGGCTACTCGCTCCGCAATCAATCTCACTTAAATCCCCCACAGCGTTATGGGTATCACCACTACTACATGCCACGATCATACAAACAGGCCAAGCGATGCTCCAACCACTTGAAGTGGGAATCCTCAATGGACAATGAACTCAACGGCATCAAAGCACTAGGAGTTTGGGAGGATTACAATGGTCCTGAACCGGACAATCCTCTCAACACTACCTGGGCTTACCGCCTCAAGGACAACTGCCATAGCAACCCGCTTATTTACAAGAGTCAATTATGCATCCAAGGCTTCAATCAAATATACGGGATAGACTACCAAGACACCTTTTCCCCAATGGGAAAGGCTGCTTCTCTTCCAATTGCGCTCCTCTTTGGTTTATTTCACTCTCTTCCCATTTCCGAATTCGATGTGAAGAGTGCCTTTCTTCACGCTCCTCTTTTGGACAAGTTCATCATCAAACAACCCAAGGGCTCAAATCAAAAGTCAGAGTTTCTCATCCTGCAAAAATATTTCTATGGTCTCAAGCAAGCCCCCGCAAACTGGTTTCAAACTTTCACCGCTTGGATCTGAGAACAGGGTTTTCACGAACTATCTCTGATCCTTGTCTCTATATCCATTCCCCCTCCAACTCTGGTTTCTTCTTCCATGTTGATGATCTTATCTTAGTCGGTCTCGGGAACAAATTCCAAAAGAAATTTCTCAAACGCTTTCCCAACTCCAGCCACCACAAACCCAATACAATCCTGGGAATGAAATACGAGCGTGTTGGAAAATAAATCCTCTTATCTCAACCCAAACACATCAAACATGGATTGGAAGAATTGAAACTAACTGATTGCAAACCATCTACTATCCCTCTTACAGCAAATATCAATCTCTCTCTGGCCTCCAATGAGGAACACAAAGAATTAAAAGCGCTAAACATAAATTACCGCTCAGCTGTTTTCCTTATGAACTATATAGCATGTCTAACTCGCCCCGATCTAAGCTTTGCAGTTTCCAATCTCGCAAAATTCTACAAAAAGCTGGAAATTCATCATTGGAGGGAATTAAAGAGATGCTGGAAGTACTTAAAAGCATTGAGAAATCTTAAACTCACCCTGCAGATCAACAACACCAACACTCAAATTCAATGCTTTAGTGATGCTACTTGGAGTGACAACTTGGACACAAGACTCTCCCAATCTGGTCACCTTTCCCTACTTTTCAATTCCCTCATCTCCTTGAGCAGCTACCAACAACGCAACATCACTCACTCAATGACCAAAGCTAAATTAAATCCTCTAGTTGACTCCTTCCTAGAAGCAATTTGGATGAGAGGTCTGGTATCTGAACTCTGGAAGACTAACATCACCCCGAGTCGTCATTTTATCAACAAAAAGGGGCTTGAAAACAAGCTCAAAAAGTTTGGCTGCAACTCCAAAACCCACCACATCAACATAAAGACTAAAGCTCTTTGAGAAGAACTCAAGCTTGGCAATCTTCAAATCAGACTCATTCCGGCCAATCATATGAAGGCTGATGGGCTCACAAAAGCTCTCCCCTTATGCTCTCTTGCCTCTCTTCTTCAACTCATTGATCCGTCTTTCTCAGCTCCAACTTCAGTCTTACAAGTCACGGGGGGTGTTGATCCTCCGCGCTCCTCCAAGTCTTAGCTGTCACACCCCCACGGCCTCAACCATCACAGCTGTCACACCCGTGGGTCCTCAACAATGTCACAACTCAAATTCACTCACTCGAGTCTACCCGGACCGTCCGTGACTCAACACTTCAACTCAAACCAACCTTGAACCTCAATACTCCAACTCAACCACCCTCGATCTCACCTTTCTTTTTCTTCAACCACTTTTTCTTTGCCCTTTCTCTTTGTTTCTTTTTTTCTTTCTACTCCTCAATTTATCAACTTGACTATCAATTTCAAATTGAACCAACTCTAACTTGAATTCTCAAGTTCTCCACTCATCAATAAATGACCAGTAAGATCAGAAATTGTCGCTGTCTCAATCTCACTCCTCAAAGCTGACTTTGCATTCAATCCTTCCTCTAAGTTCTTCATTGTCGCCTGCTTGTGTCTTACCCCAACTCAATTCCTGAAATTCCTTGATCTTTTCAAACTCTTCTTCCCATTCAGTTTCTGGATGTTGGTTCCTTTCCTTCTTGTGTTCTTTTGTTTCCTCATCTTTCTATCCTTTTTACTGATTTCTTGTCCAATTCAGCCCTCTATGTTCTAGATTTCTTGATTCTTTTACCGTAATTCAACAGATGTTGGTATACCCAAGATTATAATCGGTGACAGAGACCCCAAATTAACCTCTGAGGTTTGGAGGAATCTACATGATATACTGGGTACTACTTTAGCATTTTCTACATCATACCATCCCCAAACTGATTTATTAGCTGAAAGAATGATACAGACCCTAGAAGATATGTTAAGAAGGTTCTGTAGCTTTGGTCTAGAATACAAAAACTCAGATGGTTATTGCCATGATTGGTTAAGCCCACTCCCAGCTCTAGAGATGGCTTATAACATCAGTAAACATTCTACTACCAACAAAGCCCCTTACATTCTAGAAAGAGGATGGATTCAAAACCTCCCTATGAATACCTTGAACTATAACCTAGCCACCATTCATCCAACATCTCTTGACTTCAAGGAAATGATAGATATGGCAAATAATCATGCTCAAAAATGTGTAGAAGCAGCAGTAGAATACAACAAACAAAGATGGGAAAAATCACATAGAGAACCTGACTTTAAATTAGGAGATCAGATCTTGATATCCACTGCCAACTTCAACAATTTAGCAGGTAACAGGAAGCTTAAACCAGCCTTTTTTGGACCATTTTTTATCAAAAAGATGCATGGCAAAAATGCTGTAGAAGTAATCTTGAGTGAAGAATTTTCAAGAAAACACCCAGTATTTCCTGTTAGCCTAGTAAAACACTTTCAACTAAGAGAAGTTAGCAACCTCCCTCCAGCAATGATCCCAATAGAACTTGAAACCGTGAAAGAAAAAGGTAAAGTCAGCACGATATTGAGAGACAAGAAAGAGAGGGTGCAAGGAAAAGATGTTAGACTATAATTAGTAAGATACAAAGGAGAATCTGCAGAAAAAGATGAATGGTTACCAGAGAATAATATACCTGATGGACCAATACATCTTAGAAACTAAAGAGCCAGCAAAAGGAACTGAAACAAACATGGAATTAATTTTTTTTCCCAACATGCTCCAGATTTTTTTCAGATATGTCCATATCTTGGAGTGGGCAAGTGTCAGCTTGCTAATATTGCAGAGCAAGCTGCAAAAGTAACAGAAATAACATGAAAATAAGAATATTAAAATTAATCTAAGAAGGAATAGGAAAACCATGAACATTATTGAAGAATTGGATTCTCCACCCAAAATTAGGTAGGGTTACTCACTGACCCCACCCTTGAAATCCAAATCCTTAAATTTTTAAATAATTAGGGAAACAAAGGCAAAAATACCATGGCACCTGTATGGTACCTTTTTGGCCAATTAAATATTTCACATGTATTGTCACGTATAGGTTTCACACCTAAAATTCAGTCAGAATTGAGGTGTTGTGTATATTTTAGGAGTTAAAGATGGAAATGTGTTCTGTCACAATTCCCGCACGCGGCTGTGGCAGCCAATACACCTGCGGGTGGCTGGGCTACAGCACTTTCACTCTGTCAAAGCTGTGTACGCAGCCCTGGGCCTCTGAAAAGTAAACAGCTTCAGGACTACGAGTTGACAAATTGACAGGCAGCCTGAGAAACCTAGGTACTGCGTAAACATGCTACAACCTAAATGGGAACATTCTACATATGTAATAAATGTTCCCATGGATAGAAGATAGTCTAAAAATACATAAAAGTATATAAAAATACCTAAATAACCATTATAAGTATTTTTTATTAAATAAAATTCAAAATAACAAAAATGTAGAAAATGAGATAATGACTATTTCTAAAAATATATTAAAATACTTTGATTTACAATTGTGAGAAATACAATATATCAGTAGTTTAGTTACATACTAAGGAAACTAATGATTCAAAAATATTATATAAAGACTCATGACTTATATTTTTAAATAATCATTTCTATTAAATCAACTAAAATTCAAAAATAATGAGTAAAATCCATAACATGAATTTACTCCAATTATTTAATACATAATGAGAACTCACCTGAAATCAGACTATCCATAGGCATTTCCATTAAAACAATTATCAACTTACTGTGAACATTTGCTAAGGATAATTAATTAAATAATAAATAAAATGGACAGATTAGTGTTATTCACACGTCCAAACATCAATTATAAGGTAGAATAATTCCCATACCCTGTGGAATTAGATTTTGCCCGTGCTACAGCACCATAAGCACGTGACAGGCTGCAACTTTTTACCCTGCTAGCCTCAGCGTCCGTCCCTTTGAGCCCCTGTACCCCTCAGAAGGACAATATTGGGACTCAAAAAGCTATAAATAAAGAGCTCTTTTGAGGATATTGATACCCAGAGACCCAGTTATATTTACATCCAGTCACCATGCCAAGGTAATCAAATACTTATAAGAGATAATTAAGTGATTTATGGCTTTAGTCTGATTAATAATATCTGTTCGCAACCCTTTTTATGAATTTAAACTGCTGAACAACCTTATAACCCCAGTAAACAGGTTTAACCCATCATTGCATGTCCCAAACAGGTACCCAAAGGATTTAATAATATACCAGTGAGTCTTATTATACTTTCTCTGTTGTGGCAGCTTGGTTACAAAGCCCTGCCACTCCACTGTGTATTTTATATACATATTATCTTTGGGAAACATATCCTTTAAGAATATAAATTAAAGGCTCCAAAGTAACCAGGGCTACGTGTTTTCATACTGAATTCTCTGAAGAGAGGTGTAAAGGATCCCCAATAAAATTGTCGCCCCTCTATTAAAATATCTAATAATCAATTTATTTATATTGATTTATGACAATTAACCATATCCAAAGAAATCAACCTTTCAATAAGCTTTATCCAAATATTTTATGGATGTTTGCTGCATTAATTGAATAATATATTTATTATTTATTCTATCACCTCTGGTAGCTGAAGAATAACAAGAATATTGGAATCCAGGAGGCTGACATATTTTTAATTATGTTTATTTCATTTCTTATTTTTCTGTTTTTTTTTTTAATCAAAAAATCAACCTCTTTTGATCTTTTGGTTGATTTCTATTTTTTTTTGTATTTTTATTTAATTTATTTTAGTTTTTTTTCATTTGGCCCACAAGACTTGTAGTTGTGTGGCATGGCTACACGACTACATTTGAGCCATGTGGAGCCCCACACAGCTCAAATGTGGTCAAGCTGGCTGTGTGGAATGGCAACAAGACTACATTTAAGCCATGCAGGGCCCCACATGACTCAAATGTAGTTGTGCACCCCCCACACGGTGGTCCAGTGCCATGTGGCCTACGGATTGACCACATTTGAGTTTTGGGGAGCTCTACACGGCTCAAATGTAGTCGTGTATCCATGCCACACGGCTCAAATGAGTTGTGTGCACGTCTCATTTGAGTTGTGAATTTATCATCACCCTATTTTAAATTGTATGTATATTACACAAGAACCACAGAACTGCTTTGATGAATATTCATAAATTCTGGAAGATTCAGCTTATGCTAGTGGAAAATAGTTTCCTCCAGCATACCAGAATTTTTTTCCAATGACCAAGGCAAAACCATTTTCAACTATCATCTTTCTCAATCATAAGTTTGGAATGAGAATTCAAAAGGATTCCTGAAGATAAGATGGGCAAGCTTAATAGAAATGCAAAACTATCTCTAAAATTCCCAAGAAATTAACATAATTATGAAATTGATTTTCTGTTATGTTATTCTCAATAAATTATTTGCCAACGTCTAAGATTTATGGCATTCAATTTTTGAAGATGAAATCTTTAACACTTCTCAAGCCATTCTGATCTCATCTCATCATCCATCTTTTGAAATGAGAGATTCTATTCTACCTCTTGCTGTTTCTTAGTTTTAATTGTGATTATCTGTTTTAAAATTGGCTCTAAGATAGAAACTCAAACCCAAAAGTCCTTTTTTTTCTTTCTTTGAGCCAATTTACAAATGATCTTCACCCAAAATACTACACCTTTTGGGTATTATTTTTTTGGGATTTGAATTTTTTCAGTCAGCCAACTTCTCTTGCTCACCCATTAACCCCCCTCCCCTTCTTGAACCTCCTCCACCTAACCACCCACCATCTCCATCCCCTCCCTCCAAATCATTAAAATCCACCTACTTCAACATCATCACCAACCACAACCATAAACTCCCTGCCACCAACTCCTACCTCCACCTCACCACCATTGACCTCCAGTTCACCACCCTCCACCACTTATCTCCTCCTCATCACTCACTCAAGTAGCCCCCTCCTCCTCATTCAACCCTGTTTTTATCCTGACTGATAACCTCCCTGTGCCTTCCACCACCAGGCCTCAAACTTCTTTTTGGGATCTCTAACCTTGCACCTTACCCCTCCTCCCTCAGGTAAGCACTGCCTCCCTCAGGTAAGCCCCTCCTCCTTCAAGTAAGTCCCTCCTCCCTCAGTTAAGCCCCTCCTCCCTCAGTAAAGCCCCTCCTCCCTCAGTTAATCCCCTCCCCCTCAAGTAAGCCCCTCCTCCCTTTGTTTCTTGCAAATTTTTTTGAAAATCAATATTCAATATATTTGTGGCACAGGCTGAATTCGGGCCAAAATAATGACTAACTCCATGCCATTTTTTGAAAATGGCTTTATTTTGGAAATTATTTTGCCAAGATCATACCAAAATGTGTCATGGGCATGATTCTAGAATTTTTTTCTAAATTCATGCCCTATGGCTTATTTTCCCACCCCAGGAAGGTGTTCAAGCCTTAAAAAGAAAGTAAAATACAAAACAGGCGCAAAAATAAACAATCAAGGTTTCAAAAACCTTTTTAAGTTTCAAAGGAGCGCCAGTGGTTGGAGAACACACCTTTTTATGGTGTTTTGTGCCCCCAAAGGCCTGAAAATATAAATTAAGGACCTGGGTGCTAAATTAAGGCCTCCAGACCCCCTGTGGGGTCTTTATGTGATAGAATTTTTTGGAGAATTTGAATATGGACACCAATTAGGGAATATCAGAGTTATCCCAACCACCATTTTGTTAATGGCAGGTTTCAGAAAAATCCCCCAATTTCCAACAGGCCATCAAAAATAAAAAAAAACCCATTGATTCCACATCAGAAGTGTTAGAATTACCTGAAATTAATTTTTTTTCAGATTAAGTATTTAAAGAATTTTGCAACCTCAAAAACACATCATTCCATGTCATACACCCCTGGTTCCCACCTTGTTCTACCTTCAACCTAATTGGAAAAAATCTGATTCATCACTCTCATCACTTTATTGCCCCTATCACTTCATCACTCTCATTACTTCATTGCTTTTAATCTTAATCTCATCACTTTATTGGTCTCATCACTTCATCACTCTTATCACTTCATTGATCTCATCTCATTATTTCAATCCTCATCACTCAATCAGTGTTATTGTTTAATTTCTCTTACTATTACTCCCCTTTCTATTAACACTTCATCACTCTCATCAATTCATTTCTCTCATGTCTTCTTGCTATCCTTATCAATTTATCATTCTTATAATTTGATTGCTCTTCCTTTTTTCAAATGGCCCCTCAGCAAATCTCTCCCTGCAAGTCCACAAAACAATTCAATCAAACAAATCAAACATCCCCCCTGGGAAATATACAAAAAAAATCCTCCCCCATAAGCTTCTAAATTCTCAAGTTGGCTCAAAAGAGCTGATCACATAATCCCAGAAAACTGGCTCAAAATTCTCTCCAAGTAAAACACTTGCTTTGGATCTGACAATGAAAACCAAATTGGCCAACCTCCATCCTCCAAGGTTAATGTTTATCTCCTGATGGCCAATGAACTCAAGAATAAAAAAAAGGTATGCTGGATCTTTCATCAAAACAGATAAGGGAGAAATTCAAGAAAAACCAATCAAATTACAAAAATTCCCAGTCAATGTCAATCTCCACGGGCTTTGGTATCACCAACTCCAATAAAGCCAAGGGAATCAACTTGGTGGTTGATAAGTTGGATTCAATTTGTCCCTTTTATTTTTTGGGCTTTGAAGATATCATGGAGAAGTTTCCAGACCACAGAAACTTTTTTTCAATCCCTTCCTCTGCCAATTCCAAAGAGATTTCAAAATCTCTCTTTTGAGCCCTCTTTTTCTGAAAAGCCATATTCTTTCCATGTCCCTGTACATTTAACAAATTTTCTCCTCTCATCTTGTTCCCTCCCATCCACATAGTTGAATTGAGGTTAGGATCAAGAGGGATTCAATTGATTGTATAAAATTTTGAGGGTTGTGGGAGAAGAATTGGTGTTGCAGAAAAAGGATGGGGTCGGAAATAAAAAAAAATGAAATTAACCCTTCCTCTGCTAATTCCAAGTAGATTTTAGAATGTCTCTTTTTAGCCCTACTCTTGCCACAATGATTTATGTTTTTCAAATCATCTCCTCCCACCTTGTTCCCTCCCATCCACATACTTTGATTGGGGTTGAGGATCAAGATGGATTCAATTCATTGTATAAAATTTTGATTTTTGTGCAAGAAGAATCAGTGGTTCAGAAAAAGGGCAGGTATGGAAATAACTATGCGTCAAAACTTTGCGCTGGATTGCATAGAATCGAAAATACAGTGAAAATAATTCAAAGACAACCTTTAATCAAACCCAAAAAAAAAGAGCTAAAAACAAAACCATCATTGGTCATCTTATAATCAAGGAGGATGATCAACAAACATTGAAAAAAGGGCAATGTTAAATTCAAAACCAACCATAACCCTTTCACGACTCACAATTGGTTGTGTGGCGCATTTGCAGCCCATTGAAGTTGTGAAAGGTTTTTTACAACCCATCTCAGTTGCAAATGGCCCTTCCAACCTGTTTGAAACTTGAGGGCTGTGAGGAAAAATAAATAAAGAAAAAAATAGATAGATAGATAGATAGATAATAAATGAAAATAAATGAAATATTGAGCAAGCAAAAAAAAACACCAATAAAATTGAAAAAATTGATAAAAGTTACTGTTAAATTCACGACTCTTTGAGTTGTTTACACAACTCTTTGAGTTGTTTACACAACTCTTTGAGTTGTTTACACAACTCTTTGAGTTGTTCACACAACTCAATGGCCCGTGTGGCACCCTACACGACTCTTTGAGTTGTTCACAAAACTCAATGGGCCATGTGGCACCCTAAACGACTCAAATGAGCCATGTGGCATGCTACACAACTCAAATGGGCTGTGTGGCATGCTACACGACTCAAATGGGCCATGTGGCAAGCTACACAACTCAAATGGGCCGTGTGGAATGCTACACGTCCCATTTGAGTTTTGTGGCACGCTAAACAACTAAAATCAATTTGTTTAGCCTCCACTAAATAATAAATAATAAATAATAAATAATAAATAATAAATAATAAATAATAAATAATAAATAATAAATAATAAATAATAAATAATAAATAATAAATAATAAATAATAAATAATAAATAATAAATAATAAATAATAAATAATAAATAATAAATAATAAATAATAAATAATAAATAATAAATAATAAATAATAAATAATAAATAATAAATAATAAATAATAAATAATAAATAATAAATAATAAATAATAAATAATAAATAATAAATAATAAATAATAAATAATAAATAATAAATAATAAATAATAAATAATAAATAATAAATAATAAATAATAAATAATAAATAATAAATAATAAATAATAAATAATAAATAATAAATAATAAATAATAAATAATAAATAATAAATAATAAATAATAAATAATAAATAATAAATAATAAATAATAAATAATAAATAATAAATAATAAATAATAAATAATAAATAATAAATAATAAATAATAAATAATAAATAATAAATAATAAATAATAAATAATAAATAATAAATAATAAATAATAAATAATAAATAATAAATAATAAATAATAAATAATAAATAATAAATAATAAATAATAAATCATAAATCATAAACAATAAACAATATGGTTGTGTACAGGGGTAAAAAATCAAAAATGCCCATTATGGGGGGTATATGCCCCCCCAGGGGTTGCGCGTGTTTAGAACAACTGTTTGGAGTAGTGTATGGGCTCCCACGCGTTTAGGGGCCCTACAAAACTCCCACAAGGCGTTTGGGGCCCTAAACAACTCCCACAGGTTGTGTGGGCCCTAAACAACTCACACAGGTCTTGTGGGGCCCTAAAAAACTCCCACAGGTTGTGTGGGGCCCTAAAAAACTCCCACACAACTCGAGCCGTGAATTTAACATGACCCAAAAAAAATAAAGGAAAATTCTAAAAATTTCAACACTCTTGGGCCATGAATGCACAGCCAATAAATTAAAAAATGGAAAATTCTATGGATCAGCTCTAAAGTAAAAACACCAAAAAATACAATTTAAACTTGTTTCAAGCTGATCCCATCACAAGAAGTAAAAATAACCCTTATTATGGGATCTACTTCTTTTTATGGGATCAGCTAGCCCAACACCATTTTAACTTATTTCATTGTACTAGTGCAAAACTATTTCAACCCCCCAAAGAAATAGGGCTATTCCATTGATGTGGAATTTTATCAAGACTACCTCAATGTACTTTCCCTAAAGTAAAAACATGAAAAAAGACTTCTATCAAGTCCACCTTAATGGACTGGCACTAAATGAAAAACACCAACAAAAATCAATTTGTGTTAAGATGATCCCATCAAAATAATTAAAAATAATCCTTATGATGGGATCAGCCCAACACAAGTTCAATGGAATTAACAATAAAATCTCAGTCAAAATACTCAACATGATTATTTCAACTCAAAAAACTCAACATAATGATTTTCACTCAAAAAACTCAACATAATGATTCTCAAAATGTGACAACCCTTTATATTAATAAAATTACAAGATCAGCATCAGAAAATAAACCCAGATGATGAAATCAAAATTCTCTTTATAACTTAGAATACAACTTAAGTTGATCTCTGAGATTATCAACCCAACCAGGAGCTATTTTAGAATTCAAAGAAGCAGGTTTTGAAACAATGGGAGGGATGGGAATCATATCTCCCTCAATTAAAAGATGAATCCAGTGATTATTGTTGAAAAAGAAAATGAAAATAGTATCTGATTTTTATTTTACACCCATTTTCATAGGGGCATAATTAAAACAGGAAGCCAATGAAATGAAACATATTGGTCTTCCATAAGTGTCATCTATTAATTGGCCCATTTCTAGCTTTCAAAGCCATTTTGAAGACAGAATCTTTTCATTGATTTCATTAACATCAATTCTTTTTTCTATCTTTTCAAAATCTTTACTGCCACCAAGGATCTTAGAATAGCATGTCTTATTTTTCCTCAATTTTTCAATAATTTCCTTTTGCACTTTAAAAAATCCATTCTCATTGTGCCCAAGTGATTTGGTAATTAATCTAAATCTGCAATTCCCATTGCCAAATGTATCCCAAAACTCACTCAAGAACTTATGTAAGTTGTCAGGTATTTTATTGAGGTATTTTACTTTTGGCTCCTATGACCAAACCTAACTTAGTATTCATTTTGCTAATCACATCAATTAAATGAATCCTCACCAAAGATGGGCTTCTGGTGGACTTTTCCAATTTTTCTCCTTCCTCAGAAAAGGAAGAAGGGCCCAAATGGAGTGATACTGATTTGATTTAATTCTCTTCCTCTGAACTATGAAATTCAGATGAAAGGCCTCCCTTGGACTACAGAAATCATTTTCCCATCAGTTCATTAAACCCAAGAAATGAACACTTCTCACAAATAAAAGACTCACTATTTTTGGTCTTTTTGTTCCCCTTTTAACCCATTTTTTCTTCTTAGGTTCCCTTTCAAAATTTTCAAACCTTAAATTTTCACATGAGGTGTCTTTGAATTTTGGTCAACTGTAGTGTAAGATTCCAAACGGTGATTTTTGTTGGTAATTCTGCAGATTGTAAAGGTGCTTTTTTAGGCTGCCCTCCTGAGTGTTACAAAAATATTTAGATGTAACCCAAATCAAGGTCAAGAACCTTTTAGATGTATAATCAAGGAGAAGGGATAAATTGGTAGTAAACAAAAGCAAGGAAGACAACACACTCTGAGGCAAGAGGGTGAGGAAAAGACTTGAAAAAAATACATTATAGTCTGTTTCAGAGTTGAATAGAACAGTGCAGTTGAAAGTAACAGCGCCCACAAGTTAATGGCTCTTGTTGTAAAAAGAGGCTCAGTAAGATCAACTCAATCCCAATCCCCCTCCAAGTTATCAATGAACCTGCCCAACTTAAAAAATCAATAGCTTGAAGGTATGAGGAGGGTAACAGATAACTGTGGTAGGCCGTACTAACAGGGAAAATTGTCTATGAAGTTCCAAAGCAGAAAAATGAGGCAGTTGATCAAAAATAACCAAACACTTCTCAAGGAAATCAAGAGTAGTGCGGCAGAATTCAATTATCACAGAAATACAGGGAGGCTTAACAGTCCAGGTTTAAAATTTAATAAACCTTTTATTCAAAAATGACTGTTCCAGAAAGAAAATCAGATGAATTATCAAGACCAAAGTGGTCAGAGAAAGGGATCAAAGGAGTGGTTTAACACACTCAAGAATTCAACCAAATGAATTCTTCTTCAACCAGCAAGGCTATTGGTTGGTGATAAGGATGAGGATCAGGGGATAATCAGCAGATATATCCAGCTTTATGATGATTATTATGATGATGATGAGGCACACAGGGGTATACCCTTATTTATTGATCAGAGGATTAGCTGATTATTCAATACCATAAGATGGATCATGTTGGAAAAAACAGGTGAGACCCCCTCCTTTTATGGGCAAGGGGCCCTGAAAATATTTACAAGAGGATACACATATGAGAGCAGAACTTTTTTTCTGTTTTTTTTCTGTTTTTTTTTTTTTTTTTTTTTTTTTAAAAAAAAAAAATTAAATATTAAAAATAAAATCTGAAAAAAAAGAAACAGGGTGGAGGTGATGAGCGGACGCGCTCAGTTGCTGACAGGCATTGGCAATTTCACAAATGCCTCCAACAACTGTCCAAAACTGCCACAATTGATGATGCTTACCCACCCCCTTCCAAAGGCAGAGGAGGGTGAGACCAATAAAAAGGGAGATGATTTAGATGGAGTGGGAGGACCAATTGAGACGCCAAGCCGTGCGGATACGCAAGCCATGGTCAAAAAACTCAACTTCAATGAGTAGCTGGCAGGAGATGAGCAATCTGACCGCCATGGGTTGGTAATCCTTTGGATGATGGGATTGACAAAGAGGATCAATGCATGGGTGAGATGACTGTTGAGGGACAGATCAATTGAGAGGTTTATTGAGTAGGCTAATCCAATGATGGTGAGAGTGGTAGGATGAGCTTGGGGTTGTGATGCAGAGGGAGTTGAGAGAAATGGGGGCGCAATGAGGATGATTGGATGACCAAGTTGGCTAGAGAGGGAGCAACCAAACTCCAAGGTAGCTTGAGCAAAGACCTCCATGATAACCCCAAGAGGTGGTTGGGAGATTGGGCGGGGAGCAAAGATTGCTGGATAGGTTAGGATGATAGAGGGTGCAACCAAGCATGGTCTTGCCATGATTGGGGTGATGATGACAATGATGGTTTTCAGCTTGCTACTATTGCAGAGCAAGCTTCAAAATTAACAGAAATAACATCATAATAATAATAATAATAATAATAATAATAATAATAATAATAATAATAATAATAATAATAATAATAATAATAATAATAATAATAATAATAATAATAATAATAATAATAATAATAATAATAATAATAATAATAATAATAATAATAATAATAATAATAATAATAATAATAATAATAATAATAATAATAATAATAATAATAATAATAATAATAATAATAATAATAATAATAATAATAATAATAATAATAATAATAATAATAATAATAATAATAATAATAATAATAATAATAATAATAATAATAATAATAATAATAATAATAATAATAATAATAATAATAATAATAATAATAATAATAATAATAATAATAATAATAATAATAATAATAATAATAATAATAATAATAATAATAATAATAATAATAATAATAATAATAATAATAATAATAATAATAATAATAATAATAATAATAATAATAATAATAATAATAATAATAATAATAATAATAATAATAATAATAATAATAATAATAATAATAATAATAATAATAATAATAATAATAATAATAATAATAATAATAATAATAATAATAATAATAATAATAATAATAATAATAATAATAATAATAATAATAATAATAATAATAATAATAATAATAATAATAATAATAATAATAATAATAATAATAATAATAATAATAATAATAATAATAATAATAATAATAATAATAATAATAATAATAATAATAATAATAATAATAATAATAATAATAATAATAATAATAATAATAATAATAATAATAATAATAATAATAATAATAATAATAATAATAATAATAATAATAATAATAATAATAATAATAATAATAATAATAATAATAATAATAATAATAATAATAATAATAATAATAATAATAATAATAATAATAATAATAATAATAATAATAATAATAATAATAATAATAATAATAATAATAATAATAATAATAATAATAATAATAATAATAATAATAATAATAATAATAATAATAATAATAATAATAATAATAATAATAATAATAACCTCAGAAAGAGTGGGAAAACCATGAATATTATTGAAAAAATAGATTTTCTACCAAAAATTAGGTAGGTTCACTCACTGACCCCACCCTTGAAATACAACTCCTTATATTTTTAAATAATTAAAGGGAGAAAGACCAAAATACCATGGCACCACTATTAAAGTTTTTGACCAATTGAATATTTCACATGTACTTTCACATATAGGTTTCACACCTAAAATTCAGTCAGAATTGAGGTTTTGGGTATATTTTAGGAGTTACAGATGGAAATGTGTTCTGTCACAATTCCCGCACGCAGCCGCAGCAGCCAATACACCTGCACGCGGCTGAGCTACTGCACTTTCACCCTGTCAAAGCCATGTGCGCAGCCCTGGGCCTCTGAAAAGTACGCAGCCGCGGGATTACGGGTTGAAAAAGTGACAGGCGGCCTGAGAAACCTAGGTACCGCGTAAACATGCTACAAACTACACAGGAATATTCTACATATTTAATAAATGTTCCTTTGGATAGTAGATAGTCTAAAATTAAATAAACTTATATAAAAATACCTCAATAACCGTTAAACCTATTTTTTATTAAATATAATTCAAAGTACCAAAAATGTCAAAATAAGATAATGACTACTTCTAAAAATATATTAAAATAATTGAATATACTATTATGAGAATTTCTAGACATAAATATTATCTTCACATACTAAGAAAACTAATGATGTAAAAATAATACATGAATACCCATGACTTATATTTTTAAGTAATTATTTTAGTAAATCAACTGAAATTCGAAAATAAGGAGTAAAATCAATATCATGACTTTACTCCAATTATTTAATACATAATTAGAACTCGCCTGACATCAGAATATCCGTAGGAATTTGTATTAAAATAATTATTAACTTTCTTGGAACATTTACTAAGTATAATTAATTAAATAAGAAATAAAAAGGACAGATTAGTGTTATTCACACGTCCAAAAATCAATTATAAAGTAGAATAATTCCCATACCCTGTGGCATTAGATGCTACCCGTGTTACAGCACCAAAAACACGTGACAGGCTACCATTGGTTACCCTGCTAGCCTCAGTGTCCGTCCCTTTGAGCCCCTGTACCCCTCAGTGGACAATATTGGGACTCCAAAACCTATAAATAAAGAGCTCTTTTGAGGATATTGATACCCAGAGACCCAGTTATATTTACATCCCGACACCATGCCAAGGTAATCAAATAATTATAAGAGATAAATAAGTGATTTATGGCCTTAGTCTGATTAATAATATCCATCCTCAACCCTTTTTTATCAATTTAAACTGATGAACAACCTCATAACCCCAGTATACAGGTTTAACCTATCAGTGAACGTCCCAAAGAGGTACCCAAAGGATTTAATAATATACCAGTGAGTCTTATTATCTTTTCTCTGTTGTGGAAGCTTGGTTACAAAGCCCTGCCACTCCACTGTGTATTTTATATACATATCATCTTTGGGCAAAATATCCTTTAAACTAAAGGTTCCAAAGTAACCAGTCCTACATGTTTTCATACTGAATTCCCTGAAGAGAGGTGTTGAAGATCCCCAATATAATTGTGGCCCCTCTATAAAAATATTTAATAATCAATTTATCTATATTTATTTATAACAATAAAACATATCCAAACCAATTAACCTTGCAATAAGCTTTATCCAAATATTTTATGGATTTTTGCTGCATTTATTGAATAATATATTTATTATTTATTCTATCACCTTTGGTAGCTAAAGGATAGCAAGGATCTTGGCATCCAGGAGGCTGACAATAGTCATCATCATCCTCCAACCGCTTTTTTTCCATCAATTTTGTAATGATCTTCATCCATGCTAGGATGAGGATGAGGATGAAGGAACGAGGGAGATGGCAGGCATTTGGCTCAAACAAAAAGAATCTGGATGCCAATTGTGCGGAGGAGAAATAAAACTGTGGTTGGTTACTTTAACACCCAGAGGTCCTTCAAAGACTCCTAGGAAACATGAAATTTGAGGATAGAGAAATCTGAAAGGTTTCCATAAAAAATCAAAAAACAGCATTTTTTTATTTTTGGATAAGATAAAAAACTAAGAAAATTTTTTTTTTTAAATTTTTGCCCCTTTTCTTGAGGTGTACCAAATTGGTCACCACAGCGGCTGGACCTTAAGATCTTTGGCTTAAGCTTTGGCTTTGAAATAAAATTGGCCATATAATTTACCACAGACTTTAAAATCTCCAATCTAACTTCCTGAGGTTGTCCCATAACCATAGAATTCAACTTGAAAAAAAATTGAGATTTTTCAAACACTTGATCTGTGTCAATCTTTAAAAAAAAATAATTAATTTTTGAATCCAATAATTGGTACCCTTTGAAAAACCCAAAAAGCCAACTTAATTCACTGAAAGGGTCATAGTCCAACCACCACTGAGGATGAATATCCTGAGGCACAACATATCCTCTTGATGCTAGAATTTCAATTAATATGTGGGAAAAGGGCAAGCCCATTGTCTTGGAATACAACTTTGTGCACATTTTGCCATCATGGTCACGCTTAAACTTCTTGGATTGTTCCCTAATAAGTTGAATTGCCTCAATCAACAATTTATATCCCAAATGTAACAGTTCTGTTGGAAGAAATTTTCCTAACTTTATTCAAGAGTTGTTGATTGAAACATGAACTGATTTGATTTTCTCATCAATTTTTCCTTCCAGGTGTTTCCACACATCCATAACATTCCCCAAAGAACTTGCAAGTAATTGTTTGAAAGTAGCATGGGCCCCTTCTACCCAATACATTGTTTCATTTCCAAAGTCAGGGTTGACACAATTCCATGCTGTTAAAAACATCTATTTGATAGGGAAAATGTTATTTTCCATATACTTGAGCACATCCTCATGGTCTTTCAAGAAACACTGTATAAAATTTTTAACATAAGCAATACCAGCAGGCATGAACAAAAGAAGCAATAAATTTGCCTTTTCTGAGTTCCACATCATTTAATTCTGACTCCCCCTTAGTTTTAGAGGCCCCATACATTTCCCACAGATTCACAAAACTTTTCCATCCTTCATTTTCATCACTGGGTCAAAATTTAGAAGTTTCTTGAATGTTTTTAGACAAGTTCCAAGAGAAAAAATTTCTGGATGACTCAGGGAAACTATGTTTCATTGCACAAATCAGAGCTTTAAAAAAGTCTGTCACAAAAACTTTGGGAAGCCTCTCTGGATCATTAGTCAACTCTTTAAGTGCATTCACTGACCAACTGTAGAACTCATATGTTTCTTTTGTTATAAAAAAAAAGCTTTTTTAAATTTTTTCCTGTTGGCTGTCATTCCTAAAAAATGCAATAGAGGAATGTTGTACCTATTCACTTTATAATTACAACCCAACAAAGCAACATGATGTAATATTTTTACCAATTTTTATTGACTCAGGATGAGCCAAGAACAGTGAATCTAAGTTAACCTCTCCACTGAATTTTGACCTGGAAACCCACTGGGCTCCTTGGAGCATTTCAAATAGAACATCCGTAACACGTTTCCCATTCATATCAGCTAGTTTTAACTTTTGCTTGGTGTTATATATTGTTCTATCATCAATGTATTCTCAACCATCAATCTTGCTCAATTTAATTTTGATTGCAATTTTATTGAGCCCATCTTTCATGCCTTCCTTTAGTTTATCTAAGGCTACACCAGATATTCTCATCAGTTGATGATGCACTGAGGGGTTTGAAGATTTTTCATGATTGTGTTGGCCATTTTTAATTGAGAGGTTCCACATGGGATCTGCTACTGTGAAACTTGCAATGATCATGAATTGACACCCAAACTCCCTTGTGTGATTTTGCCTTTGCCTTTTGGTGAGTAATGGCCCCTCATATACTCCAAATCTGTTGCATTCTAGGTTGACATATCTATCCTTTTTTGAATTGAATTTTTTCAATGCGTAGCCATGCATGGCTGCCCATTTTTGACAATAAATCTGGGATTCTTTCTTACTTGAAAAGGCTCTCACAGAAGAAGAGTCAATATTTTCTGGAAATTCATAGTTAGATTGTTACATCCACCATGGTACATTAGTTCCAATCAAATCAACTTAGTCAGCTGGCACATGAAATTTGACCCACCACCTTGAGTGAATTGTGGTTGGGAAACATCTTTTTCCTCCATTGTAACCATAGATGAGGATGAAATTTGGGCTTCCAATGTTTTTTTTCCAAATAACTACCCAAATTCCTATATTCAAAAGCTTTGTTAACAAAAATTTCAATTAAGTCCTTTAATGCAGCCATGTTGAAACCAGGGGGGCTTGGGCTTGCCACTGTTCCCATAAACCAAAAAAAAAATCAAGTGAATTTATTATTCAATCCAACTGCTTCAAAAACTTCAAAGTCTGCTCAATTTTGCATTGATAAAAATAAAATTATCTGACAAGCAAGTGATATGTACAGGTTGTGTATCTGACTAACAAGTTTTTTGTACAGTTTGTGACAAGTCTTTGTTTTACCAATAGGCCAAAGTGTTACCAAGTTCTTTTTTTTGTTCAATAATAGTCCCACAATGTATTCAACATCCCCAAATTTGGGTTAATGTCACTCAAATGTGGTCCAGGGGTGCCTAGGTACCGCAATTACCCCCTGAAATAGCCCAATTGGGGCTATTTTTCCCCAAATGGGCCAGGAAAACACATGCTACCCTGTTCACAACTCAAGAATCCCCAAGGGGGTCACAGATCCTTGTTTGCACCCCCTTTAGGATTTCAAATGGGGATTTTGAACCCATTTTGGGTTGCAAACAGGAATTTGTGACCCTGGGGTTATGAATTTAACACCACCCTTTTTTAAATTTTGAATTGGCCCTGGTAAAAGTCTCATTATTTTCCTCTTTCACAGGAATGATAATCATAGCTTCATCAATTTTCCCACCCAAAAGCCCGCAAATTACCTTCCCAAGTTATGTATTTCATAATTGGCCTATTTATTGTATCCATCAAATGGTTCCATATGTTAATTGCTCCCAACCCCCCTCCCCTGCAGATGGAAAATTTTCACCCATTGTGACTTTAATGATCTATAGGGACATCTTTCTTAGAAATTATTTGTTATCCTGTAATCTCATTGGGAAATGGGGTGGATCCAAAAATCAGGCAAATCATGTCCAATTTTTAAAAGAAATTCTGGTAAAAATCTCAATTCCCAATTTTCTATTGAGAATACGTTTGAATTCCCATTTTGAATTATGAAAAAATTTAATCAAGGCTCACCAACTTCTTTTATAAAATGCTGTGGTACTTTTGGTTTGCTGTCAGTATCTTCATGTTTAATTAAGGGCTTCAGAAATGCCTTGCCCGAAAAGCAGAATTGCTTTCACTGTGCAAATATGCAACATAACCATGTTTTTGATGCAATCCTCACAGAAATATTAAACTAAATTCCAAATTTTCATGAATCAATATAGAATTCCAGGTCAGGAGATTATGTGAAATTTCAGTAAAAATAAATTTTTACAGGAAAAAGAGCATTCTAGGATTTTTCAGTTTATTCATTTAATTTAATTTACAATACCATCCTTGCATACTTATTTACAAAAATAGATGAATCTGGCTCAAACATATAAAACGCACACACTAATATCTTAAAATTACCAAGTATTACTTTGATATTTATGGTTTGAGATAGGAAATTATAGAATAAGTGACTTTGAGATAGGAGTTTTTCTCTGGAGAATAAAACTGTAGCAAGTTCAATTTTTTTAATTGAGAGCAGCAATTACCATGAAAATATTGGCTAAAACTGCCAGAAGGTGCAGCAGTTGAATTAGGTTTAGAAAATTTTCTATGTTCAATTTGAAACCCTACAAAACCTGTTCAAAACTGAAGATAGGCTGTGTGGTGCGGTTTGCAACCCATTTTGATTTGTGAATAGGTCATGTAGGGTTGCCAATTTCACATTTTTTCTTCAATTTATTTTTTAATTTTTATTTATATTTATTTATTTATTTATTTTTTATTTATTTATTTATTCATTCATTTATTTATTGATTTATTTATTTATTTATTTATTTATTTATTTATTTATTTATTTATTTATTTATTTATTCATTCATTTGTTTGTTTATTAATTTATTTATTTATTAATTTCTTTGGTTATTTATTGATTTATCTATTTATTTATTTATATATTTATTTATTTATATATTTATTTATTTATTTATTTATTAGTTTAGGGCATTATTTTACCCACGCATCCAACCCTTTATTTCACGCATTTTGATGTTGGCGCGTGGTTGCGACCCTTTGGTATTTCACGCAAAAATACTTTATTTCACACAACTTTCAAGAATTTATTTTTTTCAATTCTGACTGCGCAGCCCTGTAGCGGGGGCTTTTAAAACTATAACCAAAATATTTGTTATTTTTGAAGGCATTAGAACCCCTTCAAAAATGCAATCAAAAAATGAAAAAATTCCGTAAAAAAATATTTTTGCATGGGCTTTTGAATCTTTATTTTGGCTATTTTAATTGGTTTATTTTGGTTATTTCAGCTTCCAGACCTTTTTCCGAAAATTTGATAGACTCTTCAAATATATTTTTCACATTTTTTGGATGTATCCTTTCACCTTAAAAAATTCTTCAAAAAACACAAAAAATGAAAAAAAAATCAAATTTTTTCTTTGGACATTTGAATCCTTTTATTCCCATTTTTATTTAATTTTTGTGTCATTAAAGCTATCAAAAAGTTGAAACAACATTCAAAGAGCATCAAAATATTTTTTTTCAAATTTTTTGGTTGTATTATTTTACCTTAAAAAATTCCTTCAAAAAAGCAAAAATTCAAAAAATTCAATTTTCTCATTTGACTTTTGGATCCTTATGTTTGCCATTTTGACTTTTTTTTTGGTGTTTCAAAATTTGAGGATTGTAAGAGAACTATGAAAGAGCTTTTTAGAATTTTTTTTAAGGATTTTTGGATGTCATTTTTGAACTTTAAAAATTCCATCAAAAAACCAAAAAATTTGAAAAATTCACTTTTCTCACTGGATTTTTGAATCCTTTTTTTTGACTATAAACTGGTTTTTTGGGGAGATGCAAGCTTTCAGAATTTCCAATTTTTTTTAAAAAAAAACACTTCATTCATGATTTTTGAAGATCATCTGCATTCTTGCAAACACTTTACAAGCTTCATTCAAAAAATTTAAAATAAAGAACAAATATGGATATAAATATCGAAATTGATTCAACTATGATTGGTTTTATTTTTTTACTTTATTTTTGTGGAGGTAAAAAACCTCATTACCAAAATCCAAATTTCTCTGAAAAATGGTTTTCCAAGATTTGGAATCCTTTTTCACAAAGCTTTTCCAAAGTGGATCTAACCTAGGAGCTGGCCAATGATCAGACTTGAACTTGAATGAGACTATATGTTTGGATTCTTCTAAAAGAATGAAGCAAATAGGAGAGTTTTTGGAATTTGGAGTGGGAGGGGAATTCAGATGAAGATAAGTGCAAGGCATTAAAGAAGAAAACAGAAACACTGGACACTTATATGTTTCAGCCAGAAGGAAACCATGGCATGGAAATTTCATCCAATTATTTATGGGAGCTGGGCCATAAAGGTGTTACATTTGCCTTCTTGGTTCTTGGAAAGTTTCACCCCAGATATCATGCAGTGATCTTGTGTCCTTGAAGATTGTTTTTGAATCAAGCTCTTTCACCATTTCTTTCCTGACTTCAATCAAGTCTTCTGAAATCCTCCCCAAGCAAATGGCTGCTGCTCTAAAGCCACAGTTCCCATCTCCTATGACATCTTGAACATGGGAGATATGTGGAATGTCTGTTTTGGGGGAAATTGAATCTTTGTATTGGAACTAAAACCAATAATCAGATTTCTTTATAAAAGGAAATATGGACTAAAGATAATCCTCACTTCTTAAATTTATAATTGGTCAAATATTCCAGAAGAAGAATAATATAATGTGCAGGAAACCTAGAGGAAAAACCAAAAAGAGATTGGATAAAATTAAAAAATGATAAGATAGTAAATTTACTCACTTTCTCACTGATTTTTGGGGCTGCTAATACTTTCCCCCCGGAGGATGGTAAGGAGAATCACCATCTTCATTGGATACCTTTAGTCTCTTGATTATTTTCCCAGGATTGTATTCAGGAGAAGAAACTTTCTTGTTCACAATGGTTCCAGACCTCTGATAAAGGTTTGAATCAAAAAATTAATGAAAAATAATATCCAACCAATTAGTCAAAAATAAAAGAAAATGAAGGCTCACCATCTTAATCACATCCACATCTGGCAGCTCTTCATCTGCTTAATCTTCCCCTTCATCAAAATCTGGCACCTCCTCATCTTCTGAATATTCCTCTTCAGTCAGTAATTCAATCTATGTTAAAAAAATGTGAAGGACTCATCAAAAAAAAAACTCATTTCAGAAAAAATAAGTATAGCTATAAAATTACCTCTTCCTCTGATTCCTCCTTCTTTTTTCCCTTCCCCTTACCCTTCCCTTGTATGGCCTTGCACGTTCTTGAAACCTGAACACATAAGAAAAAAAATTAATTATGAATGTTGACATATTTTTTTGTCCCAAAAATTGGTGACTGACCTTCAAATTTTCTATGAATTTCTTCTTTTGCCTTCCTCCCTCTTTGTTTCTTCTAAATATTCAAAACCAGATGGATCTCTTTTGCTTGAGGACTGAGAGATCTTCATGAACATATTGGTTGCTTCTTTGGGTCTTCCTCTAACTTTGGATGGCTCTTTGAGTGGAATTTGGCTCTTCAATCAGGGTAAGTTGATGTCTTCTGCTTTACAGCTTCATGCTTTCACCAAGATAATATAGCTTTTCTCCCGGTGGCAACTTGCTGAATGCTTAAAACAGTTTAGTGAAATATAGTTTTTCATTACTTTCTTTGGTTGGAACTTCAAGTTTTGCTGAATCTTCAGTTGATTCATGGTTCATGGTTAACTGGAGAAAGGAAAATTAAAATCAATCAGGACATTGTTCATTTGAGCTTGAATCCCCCCCCCCAAAAAAAAAAAGAGAAAAACTTACTGAGATGGGAGATTTGAAATGCCATTGAGGATAAAAATCATCAATCTGGAAGATTTCACCCTTTCTGATGGCCAATTTGACTTTGTGAACACATGGTATACCCATGTAAAAATATTAATCACAGTTGTTGCAATTGGTGGAAGAATCAGGAACTTGATGAGATGAATGAATGATTTTGAGGGAAAAGTGGCTTATCTCTCCAGAAACATGATCCACACAGTGAGGCAAACCAATGAGATGCTTGAATTCTTGCTGAGAGGATTCAATGGCTCTCTCACAGTTTGGATGGTGATGTAACTGTAATTTCTTTGAGCTACATTATGGAAAGAGCCAATAGAATAATTGATGAATCTTTTAATGTAGTTATGAGAACCTTCTATTCTTGATGTACTTTTTTTTTAAAATTGAAAGTATTTTTTTTCCAAATAGGAGACAAATTTTCTTTTTAGAGGAATCCAGTTCTCAAGAAGGTAGTCAGAAGTGGGAGGATTCCAGACCAGAGAAATTCTTGTGAAGTTTTTGTGATAGCTTGATTCAGGTTTTGAATAGACCAAAAGATGTAATTGTTCCTGGAATATCTTCCATTCATCTTCAGACTTAAACACTGCCAGCATTTTACCCTTGCATTCCTGAATGCCCATCCTAGTTGGTTGTAGATAAACAATTTTTAATTGGTTTCAAAAAACCCAACTTAATAGACAACCATTCAAAGTTGCTTTTAAAATGCCCAATTCAAAATTCAACCAATTTCAACTTGTTTTAAAAACTCCCAAAACAATAGCCATCCAATTTCAAGTTGCTTGGAGGCCCTACAATTTAAACTCACATTTACAATCCCCCAATGAAATATTTTCACTTGGTGGGTCCATTGCGATTCAGAAGCACCTTTGGTACCCCAATGATTCACGAATTTGTTGAATGAAAACCCAATTATTGAGATCATCGGTTGAAGTCACCCGATTTTATTTTTCATTGGAATATTGCCCCCCGATGCAATATAATCATTGGTCAATGCTCACCAATTTATATGAAAAGTTGCTTGGTGGCCCACCGATGAAATCAATTAATTGGATGGTGAGCCACCAATTCAATCCCAAATATTTGGTGACCGATCAACAATAAAGCATGAAACCGCAGGTGTGTGATACTCACAAGTGAAAAAAGAAATTTCCCGGCAAAGGCGACGATAATTCCACAATCGGGCAGAAGAGTTGACTCAAAAGATGCAGAAAATATTGTGGTTAATTGAGCGGCAAAGGTGCCAGAAGGGCGCGCAAAAGTTGAGCAAGAGCGCGCAAAGGTGAAAAAAATGGCACTGGAATGGTTTCAACAACTGCGCATCAAAGTTGGTTTCAAGTGTATTAGTTGTAAATTATAGTAGCCCTTGAGGAACTAAACCTCTCTCCTGGAGGTAACACGATTTGATCAACGGGAAGACTGTGAATTTTAGTCAATCCTTTAAGAAACCTCTGGAATACAGTTTTTGGAATCTTGCCCCACACCCAATCAGCATTTCTCCGATTTGGAAGACCATCATATTTCAAAAATTTTGCGCGCTTCCACAATTACAATCTATCAATATCATTACAGAAATCACTCCATCAAGTCTATCTGATGATGCCAACATATAATAGTTGCCCTCATCTACCGGGTTGCAGTGATTACAAATATATTAAAAAGCCTTGCCGTGAACATGGTCGGCTAAATATTTCTTGAGTTAAACGGAATACTTTGAACAACAGAATCCACAAAATGTGCACCCCCAATTGTCCTGCGCATGGTCTTTGTGGTATGTGTCAACTGCCTTGATAAACCATATGTTACTGATAACTTTGCATTAGCTACATCCATAGATTCGTTTTGCTTTCAAATTCATGGCAAAAAATCTTCCAAAGACGCTGCACCAGTCAGTGAAGAGGATACAAATACTTTTTTGGACTCTGAAGCTCTCGGGAGTCCCAGTCCAAGAAGAAACACGTTTGAGATACAAAACCAAGGGCTCCTGGAAAAAGAGAATCACTCTAGTGGGTCATGGTCTCAAGCGATGCCCCTTTCATTGAAAATTCTAATTCCAACGCCCTCAATTAAACTTTAGGATTTTTGCGCATACTCCAAAACATCATCCAAGCAGTTTCATACTGTTTGTTAGTCGCACTGTTGTCAAATACTACAATGTTTATGACTATGTATGACACCAATCAGAATTTTGAGTTTGTTTGCAGATCAACATGCCTGAGTTTCCTCTTTGTCCTGAAGAACTAGTTTCATATAGCAGCACCCTCCACGTTCTTTTTAACATTGGCTTGGTTAGGATTGTGTCTGTTATTTTTATGGTGATGATTTTTATGATGGTTATCTAGTTTCTATGTTGAAATCAATGAATTTTCAAAATAAAAGAGTGGCCAATTATTTGATTATCAAAAATAAATTCAAATTTATTGATAAACATAATCACCATATCAATAATTATGGAATCCCTTGTAGAAATTTCACAGAAAATAAATTTGTTACAAAGTTTGAGTTTTTGCCTTATCAAAATTTGATTTAAACAAAACAGTGAAAATTTGAATGCAAGTTTAAATGTTTTGAGTGGAAGAAATTTCCAATATTACGCAAAGAATTTGAGGTTAAATAACCAATTTGAAAACTGCAAATTTGTTTTGGACAATTTCAGAAAGAAGTGAAGCTTAATTCCTGCCAAAGTGTTTTGAAATTTAGAAAAAAAAATTCATTGTTTCCTTCTCCTTTCAAATTGAAACAACAAAATTGATTTCAGTATTTTTAAACCTTTTCAAGAAATTAAGACTGGAAGTTTTTTTGCAAACCTGAAAAGAATCTTGATGAAAAAATAAGACATTTTTTCAAATGAAACAAATTTTTGGCTACTAAGAAAGTTTTTCTTCCTTTGATATCTAAAACAATTGCTTAAACTCAAATCCAAAATCAAAAATCAAAAATTAATCAACATGTGAAAGTTCAGGGAACATGGCTGCATGGTCACTGAGTGGATATCCCATTTAGATCCATTGGAAACTTGCTAGAAACCTGTTGAAACCCTGCATGAATTTTTTTGCTCACTTTCTAGCAATATCATTGTGCTTTCATGGACCAAATTTCTTTAAATAATTGTTTCTTTGCATGATTTCACAAAATTTCTCAAAATAAACAAACACATTTTTTATATTTTATAGTGCTGCTACATGGAATTCTTAATGTTTAGAGTTTTTAAACATGAAAAACTGATGTGATGTTGAGGTAAAAGTGCAGATTTTCAGAAATGATGATTCTGCTTTGATTGATTTCTGTATGAGCTCCAATTCCAGCCTCAATTCTTCAGTTTGAGTTTTTTTTTTTTCAATTTGACACTTTCAAGTTTTTGTGTGCAATTCATCATACTAGAGTGATGAATTTCTTCAAACCTGTGAGTTTTCATTTTTTTTTCAGCAACTATTCTTGTGTCTACCTTTATTTTTTACCAAGAAGGATGTATTTCACATTTTATACATCCAGAAAAAAACAAGAATAATTCCTTTGATTGAGATCCCATGATTAGAACAACAATGAGGATCCCAATTGAGACAACTGCCTGGCATCCCTGGCCTCCCTGGCCTTCCCAGCAGGGGTTGGTTGTTTGGACCCTCCTATTAGAGGGGAGGTTGTTTCCCCCCCCCCCCCGCACTAAGATTTGTCCCAATTGGGACAGCTCCCAGGCTGGGAGGCCCCTCCCAGTTCCCCTGGCCTGGGAGTCATGCCAACCAGAAATTAATGTGGGGTGACTGGATGTTTTCTTGCAAAAAAATTGCCTTGCTGTTTAATGGTTAGTTGGATTTCTTTGAATGAGTTGAAAAAAGAGCATAAGCTCCCTATAATGAGAAAATAAATCTTGCCCAGACTCTTTACAGATGAAGTTTGAATAGGGGGCCCCAATGAAGGTACTAAAACCTGTTCCAAATTGTTTTCTTCTTGCATTTTTTTAATTTTTCATATCAATATGGATTAACAAATTCTTTTTCAATGCAGGAACTCAAAAAATCATATCAGGATACTAGTGGTTTGAAAAAATAATGTTTAAGGACCCCAAGTTTGTTTTCCCCACGACCAAATCAAGCAGGAAAATCAATTTTTGGGAATTATCAAGATGCAAGACAGGCAGTTGTTACCAAGATAATTGAATTAACCTATGCAAAGTACCCTGTAAAATATGGAAGGCTAGAGACAGACCTTCTTCAAATTTTTCCACTCAAAAAACTTCATAAAAGTACAAAAACTCTACCAAATCTTGCCATTTTGTTGTCATGAAAAAAAAATACAAAAATATTTAATCTTGAAAAAAAAAAATCAACCTGAGCATGGAAATTGTGCTTAATTCAAATTTAGATCCAAAACCATTTCAATTGCATAAAACACTTTTTATTGATGAATCATGGTGAAAGGTCAATGATGAATAGGTAATAGCAAATTTTTTTCAAAAGTTGTGGTTGGTTTGAACTTGATAGAATGGGGTTTCTGATTATTTAGCAAGATTCTTGACGCAGGAAAAGAAAAATATACTGTTTATTACATATTTGAGTATTGAAATATTAATTTTCAGGATTTGGGAAATTGCAGGTCATCTAGAAATACAGGAATAAGATTTTTATGAAAGGGATGGGTTCTGGAGGGAGGAGGGAAAGGGGTATAGATTTATCAGCTTTCAATCTTTCATAAAAAATAACTTTGTGTCAGATTTCTGTTTTAGAAAGTTTAAATAAATAGCCTATTCACATATTTTGACTGATCTTCCAAATGATCTGCCTGCATAACAGATATTCTGATTGGTTGAAAGGATGCAGGAGTGTAATCCCATGGGTTTCAGACCTGGGTTGCACCATGAGCCCATGTGCAGAACATGTCTACATTTTCTTCCCCTTTTCTCATGGTTAATTAAGTAAAAAAAACTTTCACCTCCTTCAACCAGTCTCTCTAGGGGGAATCCTCACCTTTTTCCTTGCTTTTCTTTTCTCATTGAAGCTTTAAATTTGAAAATCCATCTTAAAAAATCAGTTAGTAATTTTCATATGCAAATGAGTATCTTTTTTTATTTTATTAACCTTTTAAAAAAGTATTTAAATCACTTCCTAAGAGTGGGAAATAATTTCAATTGATATGAAATCATTCCCATTTTGAAGAAAAGACTTGAAATACAAGGGGAAAGAATTGGGTGATAGTAATAAAATATTTGATCATTTTATGATTGCAGGAAATAAAATCTTTATTGAAGGGAATAAAATTCAGAATGGTAAAAATTATTTTATATTTCTCAAAGTTTTCACCTCTCAGGAAATTTTATCCTAATCTTTGGAAGGATTTCAGGAGTTCAGGAAGAAACTTCCCTAATGGCATTAGAATATTTAATAATTCAAAAAGATTTAGTGTATTTTCATGAAAAAATTTTTTGATGGCAGGGATAACTCTCATAGAATTGAATGCTTCCTAGGTGGAATCAAACCTTCTCAAAATTGCTGTATATTAATATTTTTATTACAGAAAATCAGTTTCTGAATTTAATAAATGTGTTTTGCTGTTTTATTTTTTATTTTCCTTTCTTTTCTTTTCTTATTTTTGTTTATAAAATTGTTTTCAGCTTTCAGAAAACAAATATCTAATCAAAATAATTCCATGATATTAATAATAATAATAAGAATGATAATAATAATAATAATAATAATAATAATAATAATAATAATAATAATAATAATAATAATAATAATAACAATAATAATAATAATAATAATAATAATAATAATAATAATAATAATAATAATAATAATAATAATAATAATAATAATAATAATAATAATAATAATAATAATAATAATAATAATAATAATAATAATAATAATAATAATAATAATAATAATAATAATAATAATAATAATAATAATAATAATAATAATAATAATAATAATAATAATAATAATAATAATAATAATAATAATAATAATAATAATAATAATAATAATAATAATAATAATAATAATAATAATAATAATAATAATAATAATAATAATAATAATAATAATAATAATAATAATAATAATAATAATAATAATAATAATAATAATAATAATAATAATAATAATAATAATAATAATAATAATAATAATAATAATAATAATAATAATAATAATAATAATAATAATAATAATAATAATAATAATAATAATAATAATAATAATAATAATAATAATAATAATAATAATAATAATAATAATAATAATAATAATAATAATAATAATAATAATAATAATAATAATAATAATAATAATAATAATAATAATAATAATAATAATAATAATAATAATAATAATAATAATAATAATAATAATAATAATAATAATAATAATAATAATAATAATAATAATAATAATAATAATAATAATAATAATAATAATAATAATAATAATAATAATAATAATAATAATAATAATAATAATAATAATAATAATAATAATAATAATAATAATAATAATAATAATAATAATAATAATAATAATAATAATAATAATAATAATAATAATAATAATAATAATAATAATAATAATAATAATAATAATAATAATAATAATAATAATAATAATAATAATAATAATAATAATAATAATAATAATAATAATAATAATAATAATAATAATAATAATAATAATAATAATAATAATAATAATAATAATAATAATAATAATAATAATAATAATAATAATAATAATAATAATAATAATAATAATAATAATAATAATAATAATAATAATAATAATAATAATAATAATAATAATAATAATAATAATAATAATAATAATCATAATAATAATCATAATAATAATAATAATAATAATAATAATAATAATAATAATAATAATAATAATAATAATAATAATAATAATAATAATAATAATAATAATAATAATAATAATAATAATAATAATAATAATAATAATAATAATAATAATAATAATAATAATAATAATAATAATAATAATAATAATAATAATAATAATAATAATAATAATAATAATAATAATAATAATAATAATAATAATAATAATAATAATAATAATAATAATAATAATAATAATAATAATAATAATAATAATAATAATAATAATAATAATAATAATAATAATAATAATAATAATAATAATAATAATAATAATAATAATAATAATAATAATAATAATAATAATAATAATAATAATAATAATAATAATAATAATAATAATAATAATAATAATAATAATAATAATAATAATAATAATAATAATAATAATAATAATAATAATAATAATAATAATAATAATAATAATAATAATAATAATAATAATAATAATAATAATAATAATAATAATAATAATAATAATAATAATAATAATAATAATAATAATAATAATAATAATAATAATAATAATAATAATAATAATAATAATAATAATAATAATAATAATAATAATAATAATAATAATAATAATAATAATAATAATAATAATAATAATAATAATAATAATAATAATAATAATAATAATAATAATAATAATAATAATAATAATAATAATAATAATAATAATAATAATAATAATAATAATAATAATAATAATAATAATAATAATAATAATAATAATAATAATAATAATAATAATAATAATAATAATAATAATAATAATAATAATAATAATAATAATAATAATAATAATAATAATAATAATAATAATAATAATAATAATAATAATAATAATAATAATAATAATAATAATAATAATAATAATAATAATAATAATAATAATAATAATAATAATAATAATAATAATAATAATAATAATAATAATAATAATAATAATAATAATAATAATAATAATAATAATAATAATAATAATAATAATAATAATGATCAGAATAATTGAAGGTGCAAATTTAATGATTTCATGATCATTACCTCCGTGAAGAAAACCACTTTGAGCTTTTAGGTTGCTATTTAAAGATAGCCCATGATAACTTACTCATTATAAAAGAATTTGAAACTTTATGGAAAATTCCTTTGAAATGGTATAACATCAGCATTATTTTGATGATTTAAAAACATTTACTCAAGGAAAGAAATCATTTCCTCAATATAAATTTTATCCTAATTATCACTATCAAGAGCCATTTCATGTTTTCATGAGATATTTTCTAATGAAAAAGGTCATATTTTTTCTGAAGGAAAATATATTCCTTACTTTTGCTAGATAAAGTAGTCTTGGAATAAGATCATTATTCATTACAGGAACTCATCCAATGATACCAGGAAATCAATTCCTGGTTAGTATAAAATTTTTCTCATTCAATTAAAAACTTACCTGATATCAGATCCATTTCTTGAATGAAATCCCATGATTTAGTTGTTGGATGAAAGTTATTTCTGATTTGATAAATCTAAACTCTCATTTTAAATACTAATTTTAAATTTTTAGGAATTAATTGGAAGTTGAGGAAAATCATGATCTTATTTCAGGATTTTTTTTCATTGATGTAAGAAGTCTACTTGCTGACTAAAATTAATTGGTTTTTATTTTTATTGTATTTAATGCTTGTTGGATGACAAAAAATCAATTCCTTGTTGCATAAAATGGATTTTAAATTACATAAAATTTATTGTCCTTGAAGGCAATGAATTCAGAATTGCAGGAGGCCTCACCATTATTTCCAAAAATGTGTTGAGTCAAATATATATTTTCCCTGGTGTTGGTTATTAAACATTTCTGAAATTATTAAGTAATCTGTAAATTGTCAGCTTCTAGAATTTATTTTCCTCCAGAAACTCAGAAATGTTCTTTGTCCCTTTTTCTTTACTCAATCATCTTCCAAACCAATTATTTGCTATCCTAGCTACTTCCTTCTGTTCCTTTTTACTTACTCTATCCAATAATTCTTTTTGGTTCCAATTATAATTCTTTTGAATTTTATTTCTATAATGAACTTGCTTTTTGAATACATAAAAATCAAATAAACAAACTTTAAAACCTATGCCAGTTGAATTTAAAATCTCAGTAGACTATCATTTTCATTCATGTTGAAAATGGATCTAACAAATGATAGTCATTTGAAATCATTGGCAGGAGAGTTATCAAGGTACCGGTAATGCACACCAATATCACTCATTTTCATTTATTACTACTGCTATTCTCAATAAAAAAAGGTCCTGAATCGACCTCATCTTCATTTTTCAGTGTTATTACTAAACTTGGTACCTTTTTCAAATACCAATACACCATAAAAATAGGTGAATATAAATATAATATATATTTTTTATTTCAAGTTTCTTAAAAATACTCAATCAATGATTTTTCTCTTCCTTAAAACTTAGGGTCATAATGGAAAATAAAAAAATACTTCAGCAAGCTTCCATTTTCTATTTATCCTCCTTTTATACATATATAAATCCTGATAAAAAAACATAGCCACCCATTGTATAATTATAACAAAATCATTGAGAGACTATGAAATAATTTCTTCATAGATTTGAAAAGAAATATTCTAAAATCATACTCTGTATTCATTTATTTTTTTATCAATTGCACAAATGGATTTCATGAGGAGAAAAAAAAATTCCTGGCTGATGAAAGTCACTCTCCCATTTAAGTAAAGAACTCAATGTTTTCACAATGGAATTCTTGGGAAGTATTTGATAATTTATTTGTCATAAAATCATTATTTCATGACAAGATATCATCTATTGATTTAAAAAAATGAACTTCTGATCATTTAAAATTTTATCCTTATTCTAGAGTGAAGTATTCCAATTAAAAATTGGTAATTTGGTTCTTTTGAGTCTGTCACTGAGTGAAGAAAGTCATTTGAAGATGGTGGAAATAATTAGGAAGAGGATTTTTTTTTAATTGGTAAGAAAAAAAAGTCAAATGATAGAAAATAATTAGGTTATAATTCTAAAAAATAATTGTTTTGTGATTGAAGGGCATAATTTTCACAACAGCAGTTGTGAAATTTCAAAGAGTTCAGAAATTTAAATTTTAATAAGTTTGGGAGAAGAGTTTTTGTTATTTGAAAATTTTGTGTTAACTGGTGTTCAAAAAACTCTTTATCAATCAAATACTCAAAATATTTTAGCCGTCAGTTTTGGAAAAGGATGGATTTTCTTGTCTTATCAAATTTAAATTTGACACCCCCTGATCACCATGCATAAAAGCTTCCCTGGCAAGCAGGTAAGGCAGAAAAAAACTGCGTTGAAATTTTTTTGAAGGTGTTGTGAATAAGTTTTCATCATGGGAAAGGACTTGAGGAAACATTATACCCCCAAATTGCAATGCATGAAGGCTTCACTGGAAAGCAGGGGAGGCACCATAACATGAGTTGTACTTGTTTTGAATGTGTTGGCAATTGGTTTTGAAAATGGAAAAGGACCTGAGAAAAAGCTTTTGTATCATTTCATAAGTATTCTAAGAATTTTTACCGATTTCCTGAAATTTGGGATATTTGAATTCAATAGTAATTGTATTGTATTTAATGCTAAAATTTGAGTATAAAGAAAATGGAATTTTTTTCTATTTCACTTATTTTTGAGATTGAAACAAATATTAGTGTTTTCTATGAACCCTTTGTGATTTTGAATAAATTCCATCACTTGAATATTGAAAAGGAAAAATTAAATATTTTTCAGATCTCATTTCATTCTAATGTTTTTGCCTAAAATCTAAATGCTTTGGAAGGATTCCAAAGAAATTGTCAACAATTGCTTTAGAAGGATTCCAAAGAAATTGTCAACAATTGCTTTGGAAGAATGGCAAAGGAATTGTAAACAATTGCTTTGGAAGAATACCAAAGGAATTGTAAAAAATTGCTTTGGAAGAATAACAAAGGAATTGTAAACAATTGCTTTGGAAGAATGAAAAAGGAATTGTCAACAATGGCTTTGGAAGAATGGCAAAGGAATTGTCAACCATTGCTTTGGAAGAATGCCAAAGGAATTGTCAACCATTGCTTTGGAAGAATGCCAAAGGAATTGTCAACAATTGCTTTGGAACAATGCTAAAGGAATTGTCAACAATTGCTTTGGAAGAATGCCAAAGGAATTGTCAACAATTGCTTTGGAAGAATGCCAAAGGAATTGTCAACAATTGCTTTGGAAGAATGCCAAAGGAATTGTCAACAATTGCTTTGGAAGAATGCCAAAGGAATTGTCAACCATTTTTTTGGAACAATTCCAAAGGAATTGTCAACAATTTCTTAGGAAAAATTCCAAAGGACTTGTCAACAATTTCTTTTGAAAAATTCCAAAGGAATTTTCAACAATTTCTTTTGAACAATTCCAAAGGAATTTTCAACAATTTCTTTGGAACAATTCAAAAGGAATTGACAACAATTTCTTTGGAATAATTCCAAAGGAATTTTCAACAATTGCGTTGGAAGAATTCCAAAGAAATTTTCAATGATTTCTTTGGCAGAATTCCAAAGGAATTGTCAACAATTGCTTTGGGAGAATTCCAAAGGAATAGTAAACAATTTCTTTGGGATAATTTCAAAGGAATTGTCAAAAATTTCTTTGGGATAATTCCAAAGGAATTGTCAAAAATTTATTTGGGATAATTCCAAAGGAATTGTCAACAATTGCTTTGGAAGAATTCCAAAGGAATTGTCAACAATTGCTTTGGAAGAATTCCAAAGGAATTGTCAACAATTGCTTTGGAAGAATTCCAAAGGAATTGTCAACAATTGCTTTGGAAGAATTCCAAAGGAATTGTCAACAATTGCTTTGGAAGAATTCCAAAGGAATTGTCAACAATTGCTTTGGAAGAATTCCAAAGGAATTGTCAACAATTGCTTTGGAAGAATTCCAAAGGAATTGTCAACAATTGCTTTGGAAGAATTCCAAAGGAATTGTCAACAATTGCTTTGGAAGAATTCCAAAGGAATTGTCAACAATTGCTTTGGAAGAATTCCAAAGGAATTGTCAACAATTGCTTTGGAAGAATTCCAAAGGAATTGTCAACAATTGCTTTGGAAGAATTCCAAAGGAATTGTCAACAATTGCTTTGGAAGAATTCCAAAGGAATTGTCAACAATTGCTTTGGAAGAATTCCAAAGGAATTGTCAACAATTGCTTTGGAAGAATTCCAAAGGGATTGTCAACAATTGCTTTGGAAGAATTCCAAAGGAATTGTCAACAATTTCTTTGGAAGAATTCCAAAGGAATTATCAACAATTGCTTTGGAAGAATTCCAAAGGAATTGTCAATTCCAAAGGAATTGTCAATTCCAAAGGAATTGTCAACAATTGCTTTGGAAGAATTCCAAAGGAATTGTCAACAATTGCTTTGGAAGAATTCCAAAGGAATTGTCAACAATTGCTTTGGAAGAATTCCAAAGGAATTGTCAACAATTGCTTTGGAAGAATTCCAAAGGAATTGTCAACAATTGCTTTGGAAGAATTCCAAAGGAATTGTCAACAATTGCTTTGGAAGAATTCCAAAGGAATTGTCAACAATTGCTTTGGAAGAATTCCAAAGGAATTGTCAACAATTGCTTTGGAAGAATTCCAAAGGAATTGTCAACAATTGCTTTGGAAGAATTCCAAAGGAATTGTCAACAATTGCTTTGGAAGAATTCCAAAGGAATTGTCAACAATTGCTTTGGAAGAATTCCAAAGGAATTGTCAACAATTGCTTTGGAAGAATTCCAAAGGAATTGTCAACAATTGCTTTGGAAGAATTCCAAAGGAATTGTCAACAATTGCTTTGGAAGAATTCCAAAGGAATTGTCAACAATTGCTTTGGAAGAATTCCAAAGGAATTTTCAACAATTGCTTTGGAAGAATTCCAAAGGAATTGTCAACAATTGCTTTGGAAGAATTCCAAAGGAATTGTCAACAATTGCTTTGGAAGAATTCCAAAGGAATTGTCAACAATTGCTTTGGAAGAATTCCAAAGGAATTGTCAACAATTGCTTTGGAAGAATTCCAAAGGAATTGTCAACAATTGCTTTGGAAGAATTCCAAAGGAATTGTCAACAATTGCTTTGGAAGAATTCCAAAGGAATTGTCAACAATTGCTTTGGAAGAATTCCAAAGGAATTGTCAACAATTGCTTTGGAAGAATTCCAAAGGAATTGTCAACAATTGCTTTGGAAGAATTCCAAAGGAATTGTCAACAATTGCTTTGGAAGAATTCCAAAGGAATTGTCAACAATTGCTTTGGAAGAATTCCAAAGGAATTGTCAACAATTGCTTTGGAAGAATTCCAAAGGAATTGTCAACAATTGCTTTGGAAGAATTCCAAAGGAATTGTCAACAATTGCTTTGGAAGAATTCCAAAGGAATTGTCAACAATTGCTTTGGAAGAATTCCAAAGGAATTGTCAACAATTGCTTTGGAAGAATTCCAAAGGAATTGTCAACAATTGCTTTGGAAGAATTCCAAAGGAATTGTCAACAATTGCTTTGGAAGAATTCCAAAGGAATTGTCAACAATTGCTTTGGAAGAATTCCAAAGGAATTGTCAACAATTGCTTTGGAAGAATTCCAAAGGAATTGTCAACAATTGCTTTGGAAGAATTCCAAAGGAATTGTCAACAATTGCTTTGGAAGAATTCCAAAGGAATTGTCAACAATTGCTTTGGAAGAATTCCAAAGGAATTGTCAACAATTGCTTTGGAAGAATTCCAAAGGAATTGTCAACAATTGCTTTGGAAGAATTCCAAAGGAATTGTCAACAATTGCTTTGGAAGAATTCCAAAGGAATTGTCAACAATTGCTTTGGAAGAATTCCAAAGGAATTGTCAACAATTGCTTTGGAAGAATTCCAAAGGAATTGTCAACAATTGCTTTGGAAGAATTCCAAAGGAATTGTCAACAATTGCTTTGGAAGAATTCCAAAGGAATTGTCAACAATTGCTTTGGAAGAATTCCAAAGGAATTGTCAACAATTGCTTTGGAAGAATTCCAAAGGAATTGTCAACAATTGCTTTGGAAGAATTCCAAAGGAATTGTCAACAATTGCTTTGGAAGAATTCCAAAGGAATTGTCAACAATTGCTTTGGAAGAATTCCAAAGGAATTGTCAACAATTGCTTTGGAAGAATTCCAAAGGAATTGTCAACAATTGCTATGGAAGAATTCCAAAGGAATTGTCAACAATTGCTTTGGAAGAATTCCAAAGGAATTGTCAACAATTGCTTTGGAAGAATTCCAAAGGAATTGTCAACAATTGCTTTGGAAGAATTCCAAAGGAATTGTCAACAATTGCTTTGGAATAATTCCAAAGGAATTGTCAACAATTGCTTTGGAAGAATTCCAAAGGAATTGTCAACAATTGCTTTGGAAGAATTCCAAAGGAATTGTCAACAATTGCTTTGGAAGAATTCCAAAGGAATTGTCAACAATTGCTTTGGAAGAATTCCAAAGGAATTGTCAACAATTGCTTTGGAAGAATTCCAAAGGAATTGTCAACAATTGCTTTGGAAGAATTCCAAAGGAATTGTCAACAATTGCTTTGGAAGAATTCCAAAGGAATTGTCAACAATTGCTTTGGAAGAATTCCAAAGGAATTGTCAACAATTGCTTTGGAAGAATTCCAAAGGAATTGTCAACAATTGCTTTGAAAGAATTCCAAAGGAATTGTCAACAATTGCTTTGAAAGAATTCCAAAGGAATTGTCAACAATTGCTTTGGAAGAATTCCAAAGGAATTGTCAACAATTGCTTTGGAAGAATTCCAAAGGAATTGTCAACAATTGCTTTGGAAGAATTCCAAAGGAATTGTCAACAATTGCTTTGGAAGAATTCCAAAGGAATTGTCAACAATTGCTTTGGAAGAATTCCAAAGGAATTGTCAACAATTGCTTTGGAAGAATTCCAAAGGAATTGTCAACAATTGCTTTGGAAGAATTCCAAAGGAATTGTCAACAATTGCTTTGGAAGAATTCCAAAGGAATTGTCAACAATTGCTTTGGAAGAATTCCAAAGGAATTGTCAACAATTGCTTTGGAAGAATTCCAAAGGAATTGTCAACAATTGCTTTGGAAGAATTCCAAAGGAATTGTCAACAATTGCTTTGGAATAATTCCAAAGGAATTGTCAACAATTGCTTTGGAAGAATTCCAAAGGAATTGTCAACAATTGCTTTGGAAGAATTCCAAAGGAATTGTCAACAATTGCTTTGGAAGAATTCCAAGGGAATTGTCAACAATTGCTTTGGAAGAATTCCAAAGGAATTGTCAACAATTGCTTTGGAAGAATTCCAAAGGAATTGTCAACAATTGCTTTGGAAGAATTCCAAGGGAATTGTCAACAATTGCTTTGGAAGAATTCCAAAGGAATTGTCAACAATTGCTTTGGAAGAATTCCAAGGGAATTGTCAACAATTGCTTTGGAAGAATTCCAAAGGAATTGTCAACAATTGCTTTGGAAGAATTCCAAGGGAATTGTCAACAATTGCTTTGGAAGAATTCCAAAGGAATTGTCAACAATTGCTTTGGAAGAATTCCAAAGGAATTGTGTTAAGACTCCGCAATCTCACCTGATGTTCCGCCCTTCACTCAATTCTGTCCAGTGGCTCCGTGGACAAACTCCTTGTGACATCTGTCTTCCCCGGTCCCTTCACCTCCCGGAATCCCTGCGCCCACTTCTCAGGACAACTCTCTCCTCCTATCTTATCGACTCCTTCCAATTCTCTTCTTCCTCTCTTTCATCTCATCTCTTTACTTCCTATTTATTTTTCTTATTCCTTTTATCTTTTCTTAGTTGTTCTTCTATCTTTTTCTATCTTTATTTCTCAAACTCCAATCCTACAAGTTCACCTCGATCCCAACTCTCAACTTCTCCTCTCTGATCCGAACTCTCGCCTTGTTGTCCAACTTCTGCCTGGTAAGAACCTAGTCCTCAAGATCATCCCTGCAGGATCATCCTAACAACCTCTTTCACCTTATAGTCTCCTGTCTTCTCTGTCTGCACTCTCTCAATTCGCCGCCAACTCCCTATGCCCTCTGATCTCTTCTATACTATCTAAGTGACTCAAGCTGTTGGTATTTTTGTTCTCTTTGTCCTCCAAATATACTTTCTTCATCACTCTAACTCTTGTCTCTAGTTCACTGGTTTTCAGTTGTCAAGAAATTTATTCAAATCTTATCAAATTGGCAATAATTGCTTTGCAAGAAATGCAAAGGAATTGGCAATAATTGCTTTGCAAGAAATGCAAAGGAATTGGCAATAATTGCTTTGCAAGAAATGCAAAGGAATTGGCAATAATTGCTTTGCAAGAAATGCAAAGGAATTGGCAATAATTGCTTTGCAAGAAATGCAAAGGAATGAGCAATAATTGCTTTTCAAGAAATGCAAAGGAATTGGCAACAATTGCTTTGGAAGAAGTCCAAAGGAATTGGCAACAATTGCTTTGGAAGAAGTCCAAAGGAATTGGCAAAAATTTCTTTGGAAGAAGTCCAAAGGAATTGGCAAAAATTGCTTTGGAAGAAGTCCAAAGGTATTGGCAACAATTGCTTTGGAAGAAGTCCCAAGGAATTGGCAACAATTGCTTTGGAAGAAGTCCAAAGGAATTGGCAACAATTGCTTTGGAAGAAGTCCAAAGGAATTGGCAACAATTGCTTTGGAAGAAGTCCAAAAGAATTGGCAAAAATTGCTTTGGAAGAAGTCCAAAGGAATTGGCAACAATTTCTTTGGAATAAATCTTCAGGAATTGGCAACAATTGCTTTGGAAGAAATCCAAAGGAATTGGCAAAAATTGCTTTGGAAGAAATCCAAAGGAATTGGCAGCAATTGCTTTGGAAGAAATCCAAAGGAATTGGCAACAATTGCTTTGGAAGAAGGTCAAAGGAATCGGCAACAATTGCTTTGGAAGAAGTCCAAATGAATTCTTAACAATTTCTTTGGAAGAAGTCCAAAGGAATTGGCAAAAATTGCTTTGTAAGAAGTCCAATAGAATTGGCAACAATTGCTTTGGAAGAAGTCCAAATGAATTGGCAACAATTGCTTTGGAAGAAGTCCAAATGCATTTTTAACAATTGCTTTGGAAGAAGTCCAAAGGAATTGGCAACAATTGCTTTGGAAGAAGTCCAAAGGAATTGGCAAAAATTGCTTTGGAAGAAGTCCAAAGGAATTGGCAACAATTGCTTTGGAAGAAGTCCAAAGGAATTGGCAACAATTGCTTTGGAAGAAGTCCAAAGGAATTGGCAACAATTGCTTTGGAAGAAGTCCAAAGGAATTGGCAACAATTGCTTTGGAAGAAGTCCAAAGGAATTGGCAACAATTGCTTTGGAAGAAGTCCAAAGGAATTGGCAACAATTGCTTTGGAAGAAGTCCAAAGGAATTGGCAACAATTGCTTTGGAAGAAGTCCAAAGGAATTGGCAACAATTGCTTTGGAAGAAGTCCAAAGGAATTGGCAACAATTGCTTTGGAAGAAGTCCAAAGGAATTGGCAACAATTGCTTTGGAAGAAGTCCAAAGGAATTGGCAACAATTTCTTTGGAAGAAGTCCAAAGGAATTGGCAACAATTGCTTTGGAAGAAGTCCAAAGGAATTGGCAACAATTGCTTTGGAAGAAGTCCAAAGGAATTGGCAACAATTGCTTTGGAAGAAGTCCAAAGGAATTGGCAACAATTGCTTTGGAAGAAGTCCAAAGGAATTGGCAACAATTGCTTTGGAAGAAGTCCAAAGGAATTGGCAACAATTGCTTTGGAAGAAGTCCAAAGGAATTGGCAACAATTGCTTTGGAAGAAGTCCAAAGGAATTGGCAACAATTGCTTTGGAAGAAGTCCAAAGGAATTGGCAACAATTGCTTTGGAAGAAGTCCAAAGGAATTGGCAACAATTGCTTTGGAAGAAGTCCAAAGGAATTGGCAACAATTGCTTTGGAAGAAGTCCAAAGGAATTGGCAACAATTGCTTTGGAAGAAGTCCAAAGGAATTGGCAACAATTGCTTTGGAAGAAGTCCAAAGGAATTGGCAACAATTGCTTTGGAAGAAGTCCAAAGGAATTGGCAACAATTGCTTTGGAAGAAGTCCAAAGGAATTGGCAACAATTGCTTTGGAAGAAGTCCAAAGGAATTGGCAACAATTGCTTTGGAAGAAGTCCAAAGGAATTGGCAACAATTGCTTTGGAAGAAGTCCAAAGGAATTGGCAACAATTGCTTTGGAAGAAGTCCAAAGGAAATGGCAACAATTGCTTTGGAAGAAGTCCAAAGGAATTGGCAACAATTGCTTTGGAAGAAGTCCAAAGGAATTGGCAACAATTGCTTTGGAAGAAGTCCAAAGGAATTGGAAACAATTGCTTTGGAAGAAGTCCAAAGGAATTGGCAACAATTGCTTTGGAAGAAGTCCAAAGGAATTGGAAACAATTGCTTTGGAAGAAGTCCAAAGGAATTGGAAACTATTGCTTTGGAAGAATTTAAAAGGAATTGGCAACAATTGCTTTGGAAGAAGTTCAAAGGAATTGGCAATAATTGCTTTGGAAGAAGTTCAAAGGAATTGGCAACAATTGCTTTGGAAGAAGTCCTAAGGAATTGGCAACAATTGCTTTGGAAGAAGTCCAAAGGAATTGGCAACAATTGCTTTGGAAGAAGTCCTAAGGAATTGGAAACAATTGCTTTGGAAGAAGTCCAAAGGAATTGGCAACAATTTCTTTGGAAGAAGTCCAAATGAATTGGCAACAATTTCTTTGGAAGAATTCCAAATGAATTGGCAACAATTGCTTTGGAAGAAGTCCAAATGAATTCTTAACAATTGCTTTGGAAGAAGTCCAAATGAATTGTTAACAATTGCTTTGGAAGAAGTCCAAAGGAATTGGCAACAATTGCTTTGGAAGAAGTCCAAAGTAATTGGCAACAATTGCTTTGTAAGAAGTCCAAAGGAATTGGAAACTATTGCTTTGGAAGAATTTAAAAGGAATTGGCAACAATTGCTTTGGAAGAAGTTCAAAGGAATTGGCAATAATTGCTTTGGAAGAAGTTCAAAGGAATTGGCAACAATTGCTTTGGAAGAAGTTCAAAGGAATTGGCAACAATTGCTTCGGAAGAAGTTCAATTGAATTGGCAACAATTGCTTTGGAAGAAGTTCAAAGGAATTTGCAACAACTGCTTTGGAAGAAGTCCAAAAGAAATTGTCAACAATTTCTTTGGAAGAATTTCAAAGGAATTGGAAACAATTGCTTTCTGAATTTTTTTTTTCAAATTTCTTTGGAATAATCCAAAATATCATTTCACAAATTTTCAAGAAATACCTTTCCATATATTCAACATTAACAATGGGAAAGGTTTAGAACATGAAGCCTTGTTTGAAACATGGTCTCCTGCTGGAACCCTGGTCTTGCAACCATGGGAATTTAATGCTGCAACCTTTTAACCAATCAGAAGATCTTTCTTGCATGCAGATCATTTGGAATATCAATTCCTATAATTCAATGGGCCTTTTATGTTTCATTTTTAAAACCAAAATCTTACATAAAATTCTCTTTTTTTTGATTGAAGATTGAAAGCTGATACATCAATACCCTGTGCCCAATCCCTCCATAACACATCACTTTCATAAAAATCTCATTCCTGGATATCTTGATCACATGCCATATCTCAAACCCTGATAGTTTATATTGCAATCCTTCAATATATAATGTAATAAATGGTAAATTTTTGATTTCCTGTGTCAACATTCATGCTACATAATCAGAAACTTCACACTATCAAGTTGAAAGAAAACCTAAAGCCATTGCAACAAAGTAGGCATTAACTAGTCATCATTGACCTTTCACCATGATTCATCAATAAAATGTGTTTTCTGAAATTGAGATATTTTTGTATCTCACTTTGAATTGAGCAAATTCCTATGCCCAGGTCAATTTTTCTTCCATGAATAAAGTTTTTTGTATTTTGTTTCCATGAAAAGACGCTGTTGATATTTGAAGGATTCTTCATCTCTTGACAGACTTTTTTGGGTGAAAAATTTGACAAAGTTCCATCTCCATATTTTCATATTTGCCAGGTTACTTTGAATAGGTTTCTTCTATTTTATTGGTACCAACTGCCTGTCTTGCATCTTAATAATCCTTGAAAATGTTTTTTTGGATTGATTTGGTGGTGGAGGAAGGAAACTTGGGGTCCTTACACATTATTTTGAAAAACCAATGGTACCCTGATATGCCTTTTTGAGTTAACACATTTCCAAAGAATGCATTCAATCATTTTTGATATGAAAGATTCAAAAAATTCAAGTAGAATATGATTGTAAACTGGTTGCAGTAACTGCATAGGGCCACCCTATTTCCATTTCATCCAAAAGGAGTCTGGTAAAGATTTCTTTCCCCATTATATGGCAGTTAAAATATTTTTTTCAACCATTTTAAAGCACTCCAACTCACCATTAAGCAATAAGACATCCAGCCACCCCATATTTAATATAATTGGCTCAACTCCAAGGCTAGGAGGACCTGGGAGGGGCCTTCCATCCGGGGATTTTTCTTGATTGGCACAAATCCCAGGGTGGGGGTTGTGCAACCTCCCACCTAAGGGGAGCGTCTGAGCAACTGCCCCCCTGCTGGGAGTTTTCCCAATTGGGATCCTCATTTTTATTTTAATGTCAGTGAACCCCAAACATCAGATCAATTTTTCACGTTTACAACCTCTACACATACAAAATATCATGGAAAAGAATTATCATATATAAAAACTGTGTGTGTATACTTTTAGAACTGTTGTGAAATCATCCAAACAAACAATTATGCAAAACAATATAGTCAATGAAAGCACAATTATATTGTTAGAAAGTAGGGCAAACAAATTTTTTCAGGGTTCCAACAGGGTTTTAGCAGGTTTCCAATGGAGTTCCATAGGATCTCCACTCACTGAACATGTAGCCACTTTCTCATGGTGATTTTTTCTTAAGAATCTTTTGTAATTGTTGCAAATAAAATTTCTGATTTCCATTCAAGGACACATTTCATTGAAATTACTTTGGATTTTTTCCACAAAAGGGAGTTGGAAATTAGATGAGATCCATTCCAAGGAATTTCCTCAATGATTTTCTACCTTAAAAAAAAGGAATTAATTCTTAAAATTTAAATGAAGAAAAATCAGCAGTAAAACTTCAATTGTTTCAAGTATGCTGAAAGATTTTCCTTTTGGATTCTTTACAAAAGCCTCTCAGTCATTTTTTTGGAATTATTCCAGCAAGATATTTGGAAATTGATTTGAATTTAATGGTTTGAAAAACTCAGCAATCTCATTGAAATTGTTTGAAAAATGATAATCAAGCTATTCCTTTGATATGGTTTGAAGTCAAGTTAATCACTCACTTGGGAATTCATCTGAATGAATTTCTAGAAGATAATTCTGATTTTATTGTTCTATTTTTACTTTAATTTAATTAAAAGAAGTACCAAAAATATCTCCATAGGACTTGAATGTCCTTCAATTTATCCTCTTTCATTCAAAATTAAAGAAGAAAAATTGGAATTAATCATTATGAATTTCATAGAAGGATTCATAATTACCTGTAAAAAATTTCAAAGAAAAAAAATCAAAATTATTGGGGAATTGTTTGAAAAATATTTTCAGTAGCTTTCTACTTCAAAAAAATCTTCAAATATTTCATTATTAAACTAAACATTTTTCAAAAGGAATTTTTTGGAATTTGAATGGTAATATCATGTATATGATATCAGATATGTTTTTAAATTTTACTAATTTTTTCAGCTGAAATTTTTTGTAAAAGTTTACTTATTTCATTTGAAAAAATCTGAAAGCCAATTGTCAAGCCATTCATCAGAAAAAATCTAAAAAAACCTGTAGGTAGATATTATTTTTGAAATAATCCAAAATAAAAATCAATTAATCTTGAATTGAAAAAAAATGATGAGGTAATTATTATTCTAAAGAATCTCAGAGAAATGAATGAAAAAATTTCATAGATATTTAGAACTAAATGGAGTCAAATCTGGTTGAAAAAAACCATCAAGCATTTTTGAAAAAAAATCATGATCTCCCTAAATTCCTTGATTTTTCCAGAATGGTTCATTATAAAATTATAAATTAATTTATTTTGTTTTTTTTTATCTTTTTAATCTTCTTTTTTAATGAACAAATTCCAACATTTAAAAACTTGAAGGTAGTTATTTTCTGACTGGGAAATTTCTCATTATTTTCCTCAAATCATCAAGTATGCTGGAAAATACGGGAAATATAGAGATATAGGATTTTGAAACAAGTGTTTTTTGAATTTGGTCTCTACCGGATGGTGGCCAGACTTTTTACCCCTATGGGCTTCAAGCTCCATTACAACCATTTTCTGGTGGTACCAGTGGGGCATCTTAAATTTGTGGCCAGTGGTGATGAACCTCTGGTAAGCTTGTTGGCCAGGGATGTTAGGCATGCCAAAGGGCAAGGGCAAGACAGGCAAGGCCAGGCACGCCCTCAGCCTTGAAAAAAGTGTTTTCCAAATGAATTGTCAACAATTGCTTTGGAAAAATTCCAAAGCAATTGTTGAAAATTCCTTTGGAATTCTTCCAAAGCAATTGTTGATAATTCCTTTGGAATTCTTCCAAAGCAATTTTTGGCAATTCATTTGGAATTCTTCCGAAGCGATTGTTGACAATTCCTTTGGAATTCTTCCGAAGCAATTGTTGAAAATTCCTTTGGAATTCTTCAAAAGCAATTGTTGACAATTCTTTGGAATTCTCCCAAAGAAATTGTTGACAATTCCTTTGGAATTCTTCCAAAGCAATTGTTGACAATTCCTTTGGAATTCTTCCAAAGCAATTGTTGACAATTCCTTTGGAATTCTTCCAAAGAAATTGTTGACAATTCCTTTGGAATTCTTCCAAAGCAATTGTTGACATTTCCTTTGGAATTTGTCCAAAGCAATTGTTGACATTTCCTTTGGAATTCTTCCAAAGCAATTGTTGACAATTCCTTTGGAATTCTTCCAAAGCAATTGTTGACAATTCCTTTGGAATTCTTCCAAAGCAATTGTTGACAATTCCTTTGTAATTCTTCCAAAGAAATTGTTGACAATTCCTTTGGAATTTTGCCAAAGCAATTGTTGACAATTTCTTTGTAATTCTTCCAAAGAAATTGTTGACAATTCCTTTGGAATTTTGCCAAAGCAATTGTCAACAATTCCTTTGGAATTCTTCCAAAGCAATTTTCAACAATTCCTTTGGAATTCTTCCAAAGCAATGTTTGACAATTCCTTTGGAATTCTTCCAAAGCAATTGTTGACAATTCCTTTGGAATTCTTCCAAAGCAATTTTTGACAATTCCTTTGGAATTCTTCCAAAGCAATTGTTGAAAATTCCTTTGGGATTCTTCCAAAGCAATTGTTGACAATTCCTTTGGAATTCTTCCAAAGCAATTGTTGACAATTCCTTTGGAATTCTTCCAAAGCAATTGCTGACAATTCCTTTTGAATTATTCCAAAGCAATTTTTGACAATTCCTTTGGAATTCTTCCAAAGCAATTGTTGACAATTCCTTTGGAATTCTTCCAAAGAAATTGTTGACAATTCCTTTGGAATTCTTCCAAAGCAATTTTTGACAATTCCTTTGGAATTCTTCCAAAGCAATTGTTGACAATTCCTTTGGAATTCTTCCAAAGCAATTGTTGACAATTCCTTTAGAATTCTTCCAAAGCAATTGTTGACAATTCCTTTGGAATTCTTCCAAAGCAATTGTTGACAATTCCTTTGGAATTCTTCCAAAGCAATTGTTGACAATTCCTTTGGAATTCTTCCAAAGCAATTGTTGACAATTCCTTTGGAATTCTTCCAAAGCAATTGTTGACAATTCCTTTGGAATTCTTCCAAAGCAATTGTTGACAATTCCTTTGGAATTCTTCCAAAGCAATTGTTGACAATTCCTTTGGAATTCTTCCAAAGCAATTGTTGAAAATTCCTTTGGAATTCTTCCAAAGCAATTGTTGACAATTCCTTTGGAATTGTTCCAAAGAAATTCTTGACAATTCCTTTGGCATTCTTCCAAAGCAATTGTTGACAATTCCTTTGGCATTCTTCCAAAGCAATTTTTGACAATTCCTTTGGAATCCTTCCAAAGCATTTAGATTTTAGTCAAAAACATTAGAATGAAAATGAGACCTGAAAAATATTTAATTTTTCCTTTTCAATATTTAAGTGATGGAATTTATTCAAAATCACAAAGGGTTTATAGAAAACACTAATATTTGTTTTAATCTCAAAAATAAGTGAAATATAAAAAAACTCCATTTTCTTTATACTCAAATGTCAGCATTGAATACAATAAAATTACTATTGAATTTAAATATCCCAAATTTCAGGCAATCCTTAAAAATTCTTAGAATACTTATGAAATGATACAAAAGCTTTTTCTCAGGTCCTTTCCCATTTCAAAACCAATTGCCAACACATTCAAAACAAGTACAACTCATGTTTTGGTGCCTCCCCTGCTTTCCAGTGAAACCTTCTTGCATTGCAATTCGGGGGTATAATGTTTCCTCAAGTCCTTTCCCATCATGAAAACTGATTCACAACACCTTCAAAAAAAATTCAACTTAGTTTTTTGGTGCCTTACCTGCTTTCCAGGAAAGCTTTGATGCATGGTGATCAGGGGTTATCAAATTAAATTTGATAAGACAAGAAAATCCATTATTTTCCAAAACTGACGGCTAAAATATTTTGAGTATTTGATTGATAAAGAGTTTTTTGAACACCAGTTAACACAAAATTTTCAAAATAATAAAAACTCTTCTCCCAAACTTATTACAAGTTAAATTTCTGAACACTTTGATATTTCACACCTGCTGTTGTGAAAATTATGACCTTCAATCACAAAACAATTATTTTTTAGAATTATAACCTAATTATTTTCTATCATTTGAATTTTTTTTCTTACAAATTAAAAACAAAATCCTCTTCCAAATTATTTCCACCATCTTCAAATGACTTTCTTCACTCAGTGACAGACTCAAAAGAACCAAATTACTAATTTTTTTTCAATTGGAATGCTTCACTCTAGAATAACAATAAAATTTCAAATGATCAGAAGTTCATTTTTTATAATCAATAGATGATATCTTGTCATGAAATAATGATTTTATGACAAATAAATTATCAAATACTTCCCAAGAATTCCATTGTGAAAACATTGAGTTCTTTACTTAAATGGGAGAGTGACTTTCATCAGCCAGGAATTTTTTTATTCTCCTCATGAAATCCATTGGTGCAATTGATAAAAAAACAAATGAATACAGAGTATGATTTTATAATATTTCTTTTCAAATCTATGAAGAAATTATTTCATAGTCTCTCAATGATTTTGTTATAATTATAGAATGGGTGGCTATGTTTTTTTATCAGCATTTATATATGTATAAAAGGAGGATAAATAGAAAATGGAAGCTTGCTGAAGTATTTTTTTATTTTCCATTATGACCCTAAGTTTTAAGGAAGAGAAAAATCATTGATTGAGTCTTTTTAAGAAACTTGAAATAAAAAATATATATTATATTTATATTCACCTATTTTTATGGTGTATTGGTATTTGAAAAAGGTACCAAGTTTAGTAATAACACTGAAAAATGAAGATGAGGTCAATTCAGGACCTTTTTTTATTGAGAATAGCAGTAGTAATAAATGAAAATGAGTGATATTGGTGTGCATTACCGGTACCTTGATACCTCTCCTGCCAATGATTTCAAATGACTATCATTTGTTAGATCCATTTTCAACATGAATGAAAATGATAGTCTACTGAGATTTTAAATTCAACTGGCATAGGTTTTAAAGTTTGTTTATTTGATTTTTATCTATTCAAAAAGCAAGTTAATTATAGAAATAAAATTCAAAAGAATGATAAGTGGAACCAAAAAGAATTATTGGATAGAGTAATTAAAAAGTAACAGAAGGAAGTAGCTAGGATAGCAAATAATTGGTTTGGAATATGATTGAGTAAAGAAAAAGGGACACAGAACATTTCTTAGTTTCTGGAGGAAAATAAATTCTAGAAGCTGAAAATTTACAGATTAGTTAATAATGTCAGAAATTTTTAATAACTAACACCAGGGAAAATATGTATTTGACTCAACACATTTTTGGAAATAATGGTGAGGCCTCCTGCAATTCTGAATTCATTGCCTTCAAGGACAATAAATTTTATGTAATTTAAAATCCATTTTATGCAACAAGGAATTGATTTTTTGTCATCCAACAAGCATTAAATACAATAAAAATAAAAACCAATTAATTTTAGTCAGCAAGTAGACTTCTTACATCAATGAAAAAAAATCCTGAAATAAGATCATGATTTTCCTCAACTTCCAATTAATTCCTAAAAATTTAAAATTAGTATTTAAAATGAGAGTTTAGATTTATCAAATCAGAAATAACTTTCATCCAACAACTGAATCATGGGATTTCATTAAAGAAATGAAAAAATAATTTTTACCATTCTGAATTTTATTCCCTTCAATAAAGATTTTATTTCCTGCAATCATAAAATGATCAGACATTTTATTACTATCACCTCATTCTTTCCCCTTGTAGTTCAAGTCTTTTCTTCCAAATGGGAATGATTTCATATCAATGGAAATTATTTCCCACTCTTAGGAAGTGATTTAAATCCTTTTTTAAAAGGTTAATAAAATAAAAAAAGATACTCATTTGCATATGAAAATTACTAACTGATTTTTTAAGATGGATTTTCAAATTTAAATCTTCAATGAAAAAGAAAAGCAAGGAAAAAGGTGAGGATTCCCCCTAGAGAGACTGGTTGAAGGAGGTGAAAGTTTTTTTTACTTAATTAACAATGAGAAAAGGGGAAGAAAATGTAGACATGTTCTGCACATGGGCTCATGGTGCAACCCAGGTCTGAAACCCATGGGATTACACTCCTGCATCCTTTCAACCAATCAGAATATCTGTTATGCAGGCAGATCATTTGGAAGATCAGTCAAAATATGTGAATAGGCTATTTATGTAAACTTTCTAAAACAGAAATCTGACACAAAGTTATTTTTTATGAAAGATTGAAAGCTGATAAATCTATACCCCTTTCCCTCCTCCCTCCAGAACCCATCCCTTTCATAAAAATCTTATTCCTGTATTTCTAGATGACCTGCAATTTCCCAAATCCTGAAAATTAATATTTCAATACTCAAATATGTAATAAACAGTATATTTTTCTTTTCCTGCGTCAAAAATCTTGCTAAATAATCAGAAACCCCATTCTATCAAGTTCAAACCAACCACAACATTTGAAAAAAATTTACTATTACCTAGTCATCATTGACCTTTCACCATGATTCATCAATAAAAAGTGTTTTATGCAATTGAAATGGTTTTGGATCTAAATTTGAATTAAGCACAATTTCCATTCTCAGGTTGATTTTTTTTTCAAGATTGAATATTTTTGTATTTTTTTTTTTCATGACAACAAAATGGCAAGATTTGGTAGAGTTTTTGTACTTTTATGAAGTTTTTTGAGTGGAAAAATTAGAAGAAGGTCTGTCTCTAGCCTTCCATATTTTACAGGGTAATTTGCATAGGTTCCTTCAATTATCTTGGTAACAACTGCCTGTCTTGAATCTTGATAATTCCCAAAAATTGATTTTCCTGCTTGATTTGGTGGTGGGGAAAACAAACTTGGGGTCCTTAAACATTATTTTTTCAAACCACTAGTATCCTGATATGATTTTTTGAGTTCCTGCATTGAAAAAGAATTTGTTAATCCATATTGATATGAATAATTAAAAAAATGCAAGTAGAAAACAATTTGAAACAGGTTGTAGTACCTTCATAGGGGCCCCCTATTCAAACTTCATCTGTAAAGAGTCTGGGCAAGATTTATTTTCTCATTATAGGGAGCTTATTCTCTTTTTTCAAATCATTCAAAGAAATCCAACTAACCATTAAAAAGCAAGGCAATTTTGTTGCAAGAAAACATCCAGTCACCCCACATTAATTTCTGGTTGGCATGACTCCCAGGCCAGGGGAACTGGGAGGGGCCTCCCAGCCTGGGAGCTGTCCCAATTGGGACAAATCTTAGTGCGGGGGGAAACAACCTCCCCTCTAATAGGAGGGTCCAAACAACCAACCCCTGCTGGGAAGGCCAGGGACGCCAGGGACGCCAGGCAGTTGTCTCAATTGGGATCCTCATTGTTTTTGTAATTAAGGGGATTTCAATCAAAGGAATTATTCTTGGTTTTTTTCTGGATGTATAAAATGTTAAATACATCATTCTTGGTAAAAAATAAAGGTAGACACAAGAATAGTTGCTGAAAAAAAAATGAAAACTCACAGGTTTGAGAAATTCATCACTCTAGTATGATGAATTGCACACAAAAACTTGAATGTTTCAAATTGAAAAAAAAAAAACTCAAACTGAAGAATTGAGACTGGAATTGGAGCTCATACAGAAATCAATCAAAGCAGAATCATCATTTCTGAAAATCTGCACTTTTACCTCAACATCACATCAGTTTTTCATGTTTACAAACTCTACACATTAAGAATCCCATGTAGCAGCACTATAAAATATAAAAAATGTGTTTGTTTATTTTGAGAAATTTTGTGAAATCATGCAAAGAAACAATTATGTAAAGAAATTTGGTCCATGAAAGCACAATGATATTGCTAGAAAGTGAGCCAAAAAAATTCATGCAGGGTTTCAACAGGTTTCTAGCAGGTTTCCAATGGATTTCAATGGGCTATCCACTCAGTGACCATGCAGCCATGTTCCCTGATCTTTCACATGTTGATTAATTTAATTTTTTTGTCGATTTTGTATTTGAATTTAAGCAATTTTTTTAGATATCAAAGGAAGAAAAACTTTCTTAGTAGCCAAAAATTTTTTCATTTGAAAAAATGTCTTATTTTTTCATCAATATTCTTTTCAGGTTTGCAAAACAACTTCCAGTCTTAATTTCTTAAAAAGGTTTAAAAATACTGAAATCAATTTTGTTGTTTCAATTTGAAAGGAGAAGGAAACAATGAATTTTTTTTTTCTAAATTTCAAAACACTTTGGCAGGAATTAAGCATTGCTTCTTTCTGAAATTGTCCAAAACAAATTTGCAGTTTTTAAATTGGTTATTTAACCTCAAATTCTTTGCGTAATATTGGAAATTTATTCCACTCAAAACATTTAAACTTGCATTCAAATTTTCATCATTTTGTTTAAATCAAATTTTCATAAGGCAAAAACTCAAACTTTCTAACAAATTTCTTTTCTGTGAGATTTCTACAAGGGATTTCATAATTATTGATCTGGTGATTATGTTTATCAATAAATTTGAATTTATTTTTGATAATCAAATAATTGGACACTCTTTTTTTTTGAAAAATCATTAATTTCAACATAGAAACTAGATAACCATCATGAAAATCATCACCATGAAAATAACAGACACAATCCTAACCAAGCCAATGTTAAGCAGAAAGTTGTGGGTGCTGCTATATGAAACTAGTTCTTCAGGACAAAGAGGAAACTCAGGCATGTTGATCTGCAAACAAACTCAAAATTCTGATTGGTGTCATACATAGTCATAAATATTGTATTATTTTACCACAGTGCGACTAACAAACAGTATGAAACTGCTCGGGTGATGTTTTGGAGTATGCGCAAAAATCCTCAAGTTTAATCAAGGGTGTTGGAATTAGAATTTTCAATGAAAGGGGCATTGCTTGAGACCATGACCCACTAGAGTGATTCTCTTTTGCCAGGAGCCCTTGGTTTTGTATCTCAAACGTGTTTCTTCTTGGACTGGGACTCCCGAGAGCTTCAGAGTCCAAAAAAGTATTGGTATCCTCTTCACTGAATGGTGCAGCGTCTTTGGAAGAATTTTTGCCATGAATTTGGAAGCAAAACAAATCTATGGATGTAGCTAATGCAAAGGTATCAGTAACATATTGTTTATCAAGGCAGTTGACACATACCACAAAGACCATGCGCAGGACAATTGGGGGTGCAAATTTTATGGATTCTGTTGTTCAAAGTATGCCGTTTAACTCAATAAATATTTAGCCGACCATGTGCACGGCAAGGCTTTTTAATATATTTGTAATCACTGAAACCTGGCAGATGAGGGAAACTATAATATGTTGGCATCATCAGATAGACTTGATGGAGTGATTTCTGTAATGATATTGATAGATTGTAATTGTGGAAGCGCGCAAAATTTTTGAAATATGATGGTCTTCCAAATTGGAGAAATGCTTATCGGGTGTGGGGCAAGATTCCAAAAACTGTATTGCAGAGGTTTGTTAAAGGATTGACTAACATTCACAGTCTTCCCATCAATCAAATTGTGTCACCTCCAGGAGAGAGGTTTAGTTCCTCAAGGGCTACTATAATTTACAACTAATACACTTGAAATCAACTTTGATGCGCAGTTGTTGAAACCATCCCAGTGCCGTTTTTTTCACCTTTTCCGCGCTCTTGCTCACCTTTTGCGCGCCCTTCTGGCACCTTTGCTGCTCAATTAACCACAATATTTTCTGCATCTTTTGAGTCAAATCTTCTGCCCGATTGTGGAATTCTCGTTGCCTTTGCCGGGAAATTTCTTTTTTCACTTGTGAGTATCACACACCTGCGTTTTCATGCTTTATTGTTGATTGGTCACCAAATATATGGGATTGAATCGGTGGCTCACCATCCAATTAATTGATTTCATTGGTGGGCCACCAAGCAACTTTTCATATAAATTGGCGAGCATTGACCAATGATTATATTGCATCGGGGGCAATATTCCAATGAAAAATAAAATCGGGTGACTTCAACCAATGATCTCAATAATTGGGTTTTCATTCAACCAATTTGTGAATCATTGGGGCACCAAAGGTGCTTCTGAATCGCAATGAACCCACCAATTGAAAATATTTCATTGGGGGATTGTAAATGTGAGTTTAAATTGTAGGGCCTCCAAGCAACTTGAAATTGGATGGCTATTGTTTTGGGAGTTTTTAAACCAAGTTTAAATTGGTTGAATTTTGAATTGAGCATTTCAAAAGCAACTTTTAATTGGTTGTCTATTAAGTTGGGTTTTTTTGAAACCAATTTAAAATTGGTTATCTACAACCAACTAGGATGGGCACTCAGGAATGCAAGGCTTAAATGCTGGCAGTGAAAGTGCTTCCTGAAATGAGTTTTAATATTCTTTAAAATTTGCCAGACAAAGAGAAGATGATGAGAGGAAGGGAAAACTGATTCAATTTAGCTAATGAGTTCTTGTTCCTTGTCTGTCACAATCACACTAGGTTCTTTTTCTTCAAATATTTCCTGAATTTGAGTCAGGGCACAATCATAGTTCTGTTTTTTCTCTTGAGATAAGAAACAGAATGAAAATGAGAAGCTTCTAGCAGAATTTTTTATCCCAAGAATATGAAGAAGCAGCATTCCAATTTTTTTTTATATGTACAGTCCATCATAATGAGAGTAGGGAAAATTTTTAGAAGTTTCATGGAATCAGGTTTTGAAATAAATAATGAAGTAATTTGACCATCCACATTATTCATTTTGTAGTAAAAAGAAGAATTCCTGAGTTGCAGTATGAGTACTTCCACAGGATTTTTGCCATCAAGGGCATTTTTTTATTTGGGATCTTTTGTTGTAAATTTTAGCAAGATCTGTATGGATAGGTGATGATGAGTTTTGTATAAGATATTTGAGAATTTTCAAAGGGGGAACTCCTGATTTGGATAAATTTCGAACCACCTCCTTTTGCTACCCTTGGATTCTTCTGTGGATGGGATGAGTGGAAGGATCAATGGAAGGTGGATGGCTTTGCTCTGGACATATAAACTTCACCACCCAAAAACCCAATCTTTTTGAAAAATTCCCTGATAACCTGAAAGGAAAATTGGTCTTTCTTGATTTGTTTGATTTGGAGGTATCTTTGCTGGATTTATATTCCCCAGATTTATCACATTGGTAAGTATAGGCCTGATTCTTGAAATTTGATACTCTGGTAGATATTGCATATCCATGGGACTTTGACCATGATTGGATAGCCTCAACCAGCTCCTCCTTTTGATTATATGATAGCTCAGGAGGAGGGGCCAGAGGAGTGGAATCAAGAGTTTCAGTAGATGAATAAGGAGAAAGAGGATTTGAATCACTATTTTTATTAGATGAGATAATGGAGGATGGGCCTGGTGAAACAGTTGAAACAGTTCTGAAAATTGGGTGGATGTTTTCTTGAGCCATTGGAAAAAGACATGTTCTTTTTTGGAAGTATCTGGAGTTTTAAGTTGTTTTGATGAGTGTTTGATGGTGTGTTGCGAGAAGTTGTGGTGTGGTGTGGTGTGGTGTGGTGTGGTGTGGTGTGGTGTGGTGTGGTGTGGTGTGGTGTGGTGTGGTGTGGTGTGGTGTGGTGTGGTGTGGTGTGGTGTGGTGTGGTGTGGTGTGGTGTGGTGTGGTGTGGTGTGGTGTGGTGTGGTGTGGTGTGGTGTGGTGTGGTGTGGTGTGGTGTGGTGTGGTGTGGTGTGGTGTGGTGTGGTGTGGTGTGGTGTGGTGTGGTGTGGTGTGGTGTGGTGTGGTGTGGTGTGGTGTGGTGTGGTGTGGTGTGGTGTGGTGTGGTGTGGTGTGGTGTGGTGTGGTGTGGTGTGGTGTGGTGTGGTGTGGTGTGGTGTGGTGTGGTGTGGTGTGGTGTGGTGTGGTGTGGTGTGGTGTGGTGTGGTGTGGTGTGGTGTGGTGTGGTGTGGTGTGGTGTGGTGTGGTGTGGTGTGGTGTGGTGTGGTGTGGTGTAGTGTGGTGTGGTGTGGTGTTGTGTGGTGTGGTGTGGTGTGGTTTTTTCTGGTGTGGTGTGGTGTGGTGTGGTGAAGTATGGTGTGGTATGGTGTGGTATGGTGTGGTGTGGTGTGGTGTGGTATGGTATGGTAGTGGGATGGTGTGGTGGGGGGTGTTGGGAGGGTAGAAAAAATCAAGGGGGTGGTTTATAAGATAATTGGGGTGCTTCAAGATGGTTGGTGGCCCCAGGAAAAAATTTTCAGTCATATTAAATATATGCATGTGAAGGGGTCAAAGAAGATTGAATTTTTCAAATTTTTTGGTTTTTTGATGGAATTTTTAAAGGTCAAAAATGACATCCAAAAATCTTGAGAAAAAAATTAAAAAAAGCTCTTGAATAGTTCCATTACAATTCTTAAAGCTTGAAACACCAAAAAAAAAGTCAAAATGGCAAACATAAGGATCCAAAAGTCAAATCAGAAAATTGATTTTTTTCATTTTTTTTCTTTTTTGAAGAAATTTTTTAAGGTAAAATAATACATTGAAAAAATCTAAAAATATTATTTTAATGCTCTTTCAATGTTTATTTAACTTTTTTATAACTTTAATTACCCAAAAAAATTAAATAAAAAGGAAAATAAAAGGATTCAAATGTCCAAAGAGAAATTTGATTTTTTTTTTGATTTTTTGTGTTTTTTGAAGGAATTTTTTAAGGTGAAAGAATACATCCAAAAAAATATGAACAAAATATTGGAGGAATCTTTGAATGTTTTCAAAAAGTTCTGGAAGCTGAAATAAGCAAAAAAAACCAACTAAAATAGCCAAAATAAAGATCCAAAATCCCATGCAAAAATTTGTTTTTACAGAATTTTTCCATTTTTTGATTGCATTTTTGAAGGGGTTCTAATGCCTTCAAAAATACCAAATATTTTGGTTAGGGGTTTAAGAACCCCTGAAACTGAGCTGAGCAGTCAGGATTTAAAAAAAATGAATTCTTGAAAGTTGTGTGAAATAAAGTATTTTTGCATGAAATACTGGAGGGGTGCAACCGCATGCCAATGTTGAAATGCATGAAATAAATGGTTGGATGCGTGAGAAAAATAATTCCTTTGATTGATTGATTTATTTATTTTTACTTCAAAAGCCAATCCAGTGAAATTTTTCTTTTTTTATATTTTTGAATTTTATTTTTGATGTAATTAATTTCACATAAATTAGAATGTTTCAAATTTTCAAGAATTTTCAGAATTTCTTTTTATAGAATTGTTTTTTGTGCCTCCTGGTCAGCCAAGTCATGTCCCCAAATGGCCTTCTGGCTTCTGAAAACTTACAAAAGCATCTGATAAAGAAAAATATGCAAGAATTTACGCCCAAGAAAAAAAGAAAGTGAAAAATTGTGACTTTTATGAACAAAATGGCATGCATTCCTTTGCCAAGAAAATATAAAATCTTGAAAATTGAAAAAAAAGTACTGAATAATTTCCTCAATAAACTTAATTTTATATGATACTCAAATATCTTATATCAATCCTTTTATAAAAGGAAATAATGAAAAAAAAATGGCTTTGGACTTGTTTTGAAAACCAAATTTCAAATAAATTAAAGGATATAAAAGTAACTCTAATTGTTCAAGATGAAAAAATTCTCCCCAAATTCAAATCCAAATAAACACAAAATTCTGATACAAAATTCATATTATCTCACTTTTGTTTTTTTTGAAGGGGGGGGGTTATAATGATTGCTTTGGCCTAACTCAATAGCCCGGTTATTGGGAGGCATTCCCCAAATTCTTATTAGAAATCCAAAAAAATTTACATGTTGGAAAATTGCAAAAATATGATTAAGCACTGAATATTCTACTTTATGTAAAATTAATTATTTCAGGGAAATTTTGAATTTGCAAACCTACACAACCCATTAATGACTCAAAGTGGTTCATGTGGCATGGTTCACAACCAAGATAGGTTGCAAAACGCACCACACAACCCAATTTGAGTTTTGAATGGGTTATGTAGGGTGGCAATTTTCACATTTTTCATTTATTTATAATTTCCATTTATTTATTTATTTATTATTAATTTTGTTATTTATTTATTTATTTTTTATTAATTTTTTTTTTTATTTATTTATTTATTTATTTTTCACAACTTATGTGGGTTGTGAACAGCTTTTCACATCTGTTTGCTACCCCTGGTTGAAGATTTAACATTTCCCATTACATAAACCATAAATACCAGAATATGACCAAATGATAACTATATCAATTCTTAATCAGTATCTCCACAATTTCTACTCAAAAATCTTGGTGGAAAATCTGCTGGAAGATGCAGCACTTTTTTTCATGGTGAATGATGCCATAAACACCAAGGCTAAAATCATGCCAACAAAATTACTAAAATCATCCCATTTTTTGAAATTGGTGTGATTTTAGAAATTTATTTGAAGAAATGATGATATGAGTTGTCATTGGTTTCATTCAAGTAATTTTTCACTTTAATAATGCCAATTTGTCTACTTTCCCATCCCAGTAAAGGGTGGGGCCATTTTGATGTTTAAAGAAGTGTCTGGGGTGAGAGAACACGCCATTTTATGGCATTTTTGGCCCCCAAAAGCCTGTGAAAATCAATTGAGGCCCTGGGGGGTAAATTCAGGCCTTGAGACCCCCTTTTGGGTTGGTCTGTGGTATGATCTTCTGGATAATCCAAATATGGACACCAATTGAGTAAATGTAATATGTAAAAAGTCTATAAATATCAGTTTTTGGGGATTGTCTGGGGTATAATCTTCTGGAGAATTCAAATATGGACACCAATTGAGTAAATGTAATATGTAAAAAGTCTATAAATATCAGTTTTTGGGGATTGTCTGGGGTATAATCTTCTGGAGAATTCAAATATGGACACCAATTAGGGTGTATCAGAGTTGAAATTTTGAAAAATTTAATAGCTTATTTTAGGAAAAATATCAATTTTTCAAAAAATATTTTTAATCAAAATAAACAATGAATAAATGGCTTCAATTGAAAAAAAAAAATATCATTTTGAAAAAAAATGGATAGGCCTAAAATCAGCCATTTGATTTTTTTGAAAATTCACACTCAGATGCAACCTATTGAGTAAATGTAATATGCGGAAATTCTATAAATATCAGTTTTTTGGAAGGAATCCGAATTTGAACAAACATTATTAAAAAAAATTAATCCAATGTAAGGAAAATAATAAAAATTATAAGACAAACATTTCCTTGCAAAAAGGAAGATATATCCAGCAGAATAGAAATTTCTTTGTATCAAACATGAAAAACCATGATAAAATGCTACATATACGTATTTCATGCTGGAAAATCAAAAACTTTGAAATTTTCAAACAATATTTAATTTATTACATAAAGTGCTATAACAATATATATATAACAAACTTCTTGGAATAAAATTCAAGATTTGTGATTTAATTTTACTACCCACCAAGAAAAAATCATGATAAAAAATAATACATACGGTTAATCAAGTGAGTTTGGTTGGGTGGTCAACTCCGGCTGGTCATGCAACAAGCTGTGGTTGATGGCCAGACCAAATTGGTTGATGGGGCAATAGCCAAGGGGACCCAATCTTGTTGGGTCATCAACTCAAACTTGCCATTCATCAACTCAGAGAAACAAGAAACAATTTTTCAGCTGTTGTGATCCTCATGACTGTTACAACCAATAGGATGGCTTCCCATCAATGCCAAACTCTTGGCGGCTTCAGTTGAAAGACTCCACAACCAAGTTGATGGCACAGCCCCATTGGTTCACCACCTGAAAAGTCGGGGTTGATTAATTGCCACACAGCTTTGAGCACCCGCCAACTGGTGTTTAAAAAAAACCCACTGAGTTGAAGACCCAACCAAACTCATTTGGCAGACCATACATACATTTTGAAAGTAAAATTCAAATATTTTTCAAAATTTCATCAAAATATTCATCAAGTAAAAAGAAAAAAACATCAAATTTAAAAAATTGATTTCTTTCAATAAGAATTGAAATGTCCATTGAGATTTAAAAACCTTGCCACAAAAATAAAAGAAAATAGATCAAGTGTGACAGCAAATTTTGAGTATACAAAATAGGGCGTATCAGAGTTAAAATTTTCAAAAAATTAAATTGCTGATTTCAGACCTATCCATTTTTTTTCAGTTAAAAACATTGATTCATTGTTTATTTTGATAAAAAAATTTTTTTGAAAAATAGATATTTTTCCTGAAATGAGGTTTTTAAATTGGGAAATGTTAAATTCACAGCTCATTGAGCCGTGCACACAGTTCAAAAGGGGCTGTGTAGCATGCCACACAGTCCAATCCAAGCTGTATACAACCCCCCATGGCTAAAAGAGTCGCGCGGCCAACCCAGCCTGGTCCGCTGGCGTGTTGAATTCCACACAACTACATTCAAGCCATGTGGAGTTTTTCACGGCTCAAATGTAGTTGTGTAGCATCCCACACGCCACCAGACCGCAGTGAGCCAAAAAAAATGGAATGAAAGGGCACTAAAATAACCCATTAATCAAATAAACCTTCCAAAAAACAGGAATCAACCAAAGAATCAAAGAAATCAAAAAATGTTGAGTTTTTGGTTAAAAAAAACAAACATAAATAAATAAATAAAAAACAAAAAAACTGGGACTATCCAATGGACCAGCCCTAAATTAAAAAGACCCCAAAAAACACAAGTAACTGGACTAGCCCTAAACTAAAAACACCAAAAAAAAAGACAAGTAACTTGACAAGCCCTGAAGTAAAAACACCAAAAAAAAAGACAAGTAACTTGACAAGCCCTAAAGAAAAAATACCAAAAAAATACAAGTAACTTGACAAGCCCTGAAGTAAGTTCAACTTGACTAGCCCTAAATTAAAAGGGCCCAAAAATTAAAGAAGTATTTTTACCAGCCCTAAAGTAAAAGTGCCAAAAAAAAACAAGTCTTTTGACCATCCCTAAAGTAAAAACACCAAAAAAAAACAAGTTAAACTTGTGTTAAGCTGATCCCATCCCAATCTTAACATAAGTTAAGCTTGTGATGGAATAAGCCCAACACAAGTTGAACTGACTTACCATTAAACTCTCATTCAAAACACTCAATATAATGATGCTAACTCAAATACTCAACATAATGATGTTCAGAATTTGATAGCCCTTTATATTAATAGAACTTGTTAGCTTCATTAGAATTACAATTTACATGAAACCCAATGATGAAATGAAGTCAAAGTCTATAATCTCTGTAATCTAGAATACATTTGCAGTTGATCTTTCAGATTATCAACCCAACCAGAGGCTTTTTTAGAAATCAAGGAACGTGTTTTTGCTACAATAGGCAGAATTGGAATCATTCCTCCCTCAAGTACTAATATAACCCAGTGTTTATTTTTTACAAAGGAAATGAAAATTGGATCTGATTGATCATTAAAACCATTTTTAATTGGAGTATAAGTATCACATTACTCCAATGAAATGAAACATATAGGTTTGGAATACATGTCTGCTATGATTTGACCCATGTCTAATTTAGCCAGCCATTTTTAGGAGGGAATCTTTTCATTGATGTCTTCAACATCAAGTCTTTTTTTAATCTTTTCAACCTCCTTTGCACCACCAAGCATCTTAATGTAGCATGCTTTATGTTTCTCTAATGTTTCAATCATTTCCTTCCTAAGTTTAAAACAACCATGTTCTTCATAACAAAGAGATTTAGCAATGACTCTAAATCTGCAATTCCCATCTCCAATCAGATCCCAAACCTCACCCAACAACTTATGGAATTTCTTGGGTATTTGATTGAGGTATTTCACATTTTTTTCCTATCATGAAAACTAAATTAGTATTCATTTTTTAACCAGATCAATTAAATGAATACTCACCAAAGATGAGGTTCTGGTTGAGCTTTGCTGCATGTTCTCTTCCTCTGAAGAGGATTCTGATTCCAAATTAAGTGATCCCAATTCACTTTCAGTCTCTTCCTCTGAACTATGAAATTCAGATTCAGATTCTGTCAACTTTGACTAACAATTCATCATTAGTTAGTAACTTAGTTCATTAAACCAAAAAAATGAACATATCCCAAAAGAAAAGACTTACAATCTTTTTTCTTTTCTTATTTGGAGCCCTTCTAGTCCTTTTTTCCCCCTTGAGTTGTTCTTCAAAATTCTTAAACCAAGATGGTTCTTGCCATGTATCTGTCAATCTTGGCCTGCCCCTACTTGATTTTAAGACTTTTGGTTCAAGTCTTGGCTTTGATCAATATTTCATAATCTTCTGAATGATATACTTCAATAGGCTTCTTTGCTCATGATCTGGAGATTCCAAGATCATTGCATTCACTTTTTCACATAACTGAGGAATGCTTAGCATTTCATCAACATTGCACTTGAAAAATTCAAAAGGATCAACCATTAGTGAATTAGGAATCATTAATCAAAAAGCATTAATAAAATAGTGATTTGAACAATCCAACTTGAACAATCCAACTTAAGCCAACTTACAGAACTAGAACCACAAGGGTCATAGTCCAACTTCCACTGAGGATGAACATCTTTGGGTACCATGGATCCTCTGAATGCTAGATGGTCACCTATTTGGTGGGAACAGGGAAAACCCATAGTCTTGGAATATGAATTGGTGCACACTTTTCAATCATGATCACGGTTTAATTTCTCAAATTGTTCCCTAATACGCTGAATTTCCTCTAAAGATAATTTGTCACCCAATGGTAACAGTTCAGGTGGAAGAACTTTCCCTAACTTAATTCAAGAGTTATAAAGTGCCGCATGAACCAATTTAATTTGATTCAAAACTGTTCTTTCAAGGCTTTTCCAAACATCCAACAGGTTTACAAAAGAGTTTGCAAAGAATTGTATGAGAGTCCCATGGGCCCCTTCAACCCAAGATGTTGTTTTGTTTCCAAAATCTGGGTTTATACAAGTCCACACTGTTACAAACGTCTCTTTGATAGGGAAAATTTTATTTTCCATATACTTGAGTACATCCTCATAGTATTTCAAGAAACAATGTACAAGTCAAAAGGTCAGAACCCAAAACTAGGAAGAATAAGAAGCAGTGATTTGGACCTACCCTGAGTTCCTCATCATTGAACTCCGCCTCCTCCTTGGTCTTTGAGGCCCCATACTTTTCCCACAGAGTCATAAAGCTTTTCAATCCTTCAAAGTCATTGACAAAGCGCACTTTACAGTTTGCTTGTATGTTTTTAGACAAGTTCAAAGTGAAAAATTTTCTTGATGACTCAGGGAAACTAGATTTAATAGCATGAATCAGAGATTTTTCACGGTCCGTCACAAAGACTTTTGGAAGGCTCTCAGGATCATAAGCCAACTCCTTTAATGCATTTCCAGACTAACTGTAGAACTCATACATTTCTTTTGTTATGAAAACAAGAGCTTTTGTGAAAGTTTTCCAATTGGCTGTCATTCCTACAACATGCAGTAGCGGGGTTTTGTACTTATTTGTCTTATAAGTAAAATCCAAAATAGAAATATGATGGAATTGTTTTGAAATCTTTACTGCCTGAGGATGTGCTAAGTACAGGGCCTCCAAGTGACCCTCTCCACTGAACTTTGACTGGTGAATCCAACTTGTTTCTTCAAGCTTTTCATAGAGTAACTTGATAACACTTTTCCCCTTTAGTTCTGCAAGCATTAACTTCTGCTTAGTGTTATAGATTGATTGGTCATCAACATAATCCCCCCATCAATCTTTCTCAATTTTAGCTTAATTTGTAATGTATTGAGCCCATCTTTCATGCCTTCCTTAAGTAGATCCAAGGCTTACCCAGATATTCTCCTCAGTTGAGGATGCACAGAGGGATTTTCAGATGGTTGATAGTTATGTTGGGTTTCTTTATAGGAGACTTGCCACAAGGGGTCTGCCTTTGTGCAACTTGCATGGATTAAAAACTTGCACCCAACCTTCCTTGTGTGAGTTTTTCTAGACCGTTTGTTAAGAAGTTTTCCTGAATAGGAACTATGGCAATCACAGGCCAAATCCACATATTTATCTTTCTTTGAGTTAAAAACCATCAGAGCATAACCATGATTCATAGCCCATGTTTTACAAGAGTTTTGTGCCTCTTCCCTAGTAGAAAAAGCTCTCACAAGAGGTGGGTCAAGTGGATCTGTCATAGTTACATAGTTATATGGATGGCATGAACTCCATCAGTTTCAATCAAATTAAATACGGCAAAGACCAGTAACATAAAATGTTACTCACGACCAGAGGTCAAATCCCACTGTGAAACATTTGCTCCTCAATTGTCACCCTTGATGAGGATGCAATTGGGGCTTCCAATCTTTCATTACCCAAATCCTTTTTTTATTTTTCCAAAGCTTTGTTGATGGCACTATCAATGTAGACCTTCCACACAGCCATGTCAGAAGAAGGAGGGCTTTCCACTGTTCCCATGCAAAAAAGTGCAATTGTGTACTTCAGTATTCACTCCAACTTTCAATTGAACAAACAAAGTTTGCTCACTTTTGAGTTGAGAAAGAATTGTTTTCAGATTTTTATAGATTTCAATTTTCACTTTACTTTTGCTTTGGTTTTGCTTTCAAGTCAATTTGGAATTGCTAGGTGTAGAACAACAATCCCAAAAAGTATGCGTTGATCCCAAATTGGGGTTGAAGGAACCCAAGTGTGGTCCAGGGGGTGCCCAGAATTCTGGCACAACTTCTGGGGGGTTGTGCACCCCCAAACACAGCGGTTTTGAGCTGTGTATGGGGGTAAACTGCTCAAAATGGCCCTGTTTGGGGGGTAAACGGCTCCTACACAACCCCCTGGGGGTTGCGCGTGTTTGAAACGGCCCTTTGTAGTTGCCTATGGGCCCCCACGGCTCATTTGAGCCATTTAGGGCCCTACACAACTACCACACGGTTGGAGTGTGAATTTAACATCACCCTTTTAAATTTTTCAAAATTTTAACTCTGATATGCCCTAATGGAATTTTGAGAGGAGATCTAGGAACAATAAATCCTCAAGTTTTGAGCATGGCATCATCCCTGAGTTTTTTTAGAGAAAAAGAAAAAGAAAAAGAAAAAGAAAAAGAAAAAGAAAAAGAAAAAGAAAAAGAAAAAGAAAAAGAAAAAGAAAAAGAAAAAGAAAAAGAAAAAGAAAAAGAAAAAGAAAAAGAAAAAGAAAAAGAAAAAGAAAAAGAAAAAGAAAAAGAAAAAGAAAAAGAAAAAGAAAAAGAAAAAAACATCCACAAGCTACTTCTCATTCTGAAATACTTTAATTCTTGACCTCCCAATTTCTGATTGGAAGCCTGTGTGATCCTCCAGGAGAGTTTTAGACAAAAGTATCCTGTTTGGTATTAAGTAAATTCTTTCATGAAACCTTCTCATCCAACAGATACAGTCCTCCCCCTTCTGAAGTCTCAGAAAATGCACCACTAGAAACTTTGTTAGCTTCTACCTGTATTCATTCTAGAAAAAATACCTGAAATTTTAACTTCAAGAGCTTGGGGTGCACCTCTTGTTAACATTTGAATCTTTGAGTCCTAACTTTCCCAAATTTGCATGGAGAAAATCAACCCAATTTTTTATTTTTTATTTTTTACCTTAAAGAAAAAAAATTCTTGTCTTGTCAGTCATACTATACATTTCAAGGAAAACTGTCTGCAGTTTTTTTCTGGCACATGTCTGGCCAGCCCAAATGCCTGCAAAAAAACCAGATAGTGTAGGGCAAAAGCTGGACACACAAATGGGGAAATTGGTTTCTGGAATTTTTGCAGGATGGGTTTCCTGTCCAGGATTTCCTCAAACTGGACAGGAAACTACACCCCTACTCTCCATAATCTTTCTTTAATGCTTCTTTTTTATACTCAATTGGACAATCATAAAATGCCAGTCTGCCAAAATTAGACTGGACAGAAAGCTTGAAAACATAGGACAGGAACAATATGTATAAAGGAGGGCCAGATTTTTTTTGAATGACCAGATACCTATGATTTTTTTTTTTTACAAAAACTTTAGGACATACAAAATTAAATCTAGGACAAAAGTAGAACATAAATTTGAAAAAAGAGGACAAAAAAAATAGAAACATATGACAAAAACTCTGAGACAAAAGGACAAAATTCATGAAAAACCAGGACAGTACTCTTGAGGTGCATATTGTATGCCTTGACATTATCACTACCCAAAAGTCCAGAATCCCAGTTTTAATAGGTTTGATCCTTTTTCTTCTCTCACAATGTTGCGCATCCACTTTTAGTCAACTGATGGGATTTTCCGACACTATTCAACTTGCTTGAATTGCTAATCAATGACATTTTCCGTTTACAACATGAACACGGCTGAGGTCGATGGGATAGTTCATGTGGGAAAAAAAAATATCGGACCAGATTCTTGGGACATAAGTCAAGGTGTAATGTTTCTTCCCGAGGCCAAAAATGAGGCAAACAAATAGGTTGCACAGCATTAACTTTGCGGAGGAGCTCTTTGTTTTTCCGAAGAGCAACAAATCAAACATGAGGAATGCGTCGACAAGGATGAAGCAGAAGGACCAAGCTATGGATGGAAGCTAAAATCTAGCAATCAAGATGAGGCAAAGAAAGCAACAGAAATGCAAAATTTATCACACAACAAACAACATTTTATCAGTTCATCCGGGTTCCATTTGATGCAAGCACACCTTAAGAAATGCAAGGCCTGACTGATTGACAAAGTGCTGTCAAAAATTTTAAGGATATTCATATACTAGCGAATCACTTTACTTGACGTTAGGCTTGAGCTTCAAGTCCTCCGTCCCCTGAAAGAAATAACACAATCAAAACCGTCATCAGAGCTTTCAGAAAACATGACAATCTCACCAGCTTCCCGCTTCTTGAGGACAATTTCTCCTCCGACAGCTCGACGCCAAACATCTTTGACATCATCGGTGACAGTTCTGAAGAGGTACAGAAAGCAAGTATTGTTTATTTCCGACTGTAAGCCAAGCTGCTATGGAGGTGGGTAGGATCATACGAGAAGGAAAAGACTGACTCAAAATGGCTGGTGGCGTCGTATGAACGAGTGATGAAAACGTTGTCTTGTTGACCAGATGACGCCGGAGCATAGACGGGACTGACGGTCACAAATCTAATGATTTTTATTTTTTTTAAAAAAAGAGATGAGTGGTCATACTCTCGCGGTCTGTGCCAGAACGATCTTACTGCACTCACTTGTCATGAATGGGACCAATAAGCTGGTAAGCCGGATCCAACTCGAGCTCAGGGGTCGAAGTTTCAACGATGGTTGATACGATAGCCACATAGTAATCTTTCGCGCAAACATTGTGAGTTGACGAAATAGCAGCAATATAGATATCTAAGGGTAGTCACGGAAAAGTGAAATGTCGGAGAAAATTAATCAAAAATTCAGGATCAAGCGTTGGTGCCATCAAGCGGAAGCTTACCGTGTTTTCTGCCCACTTGAGCTTGGGGTACAACAAGTTGCAAGGAATCACTATCATCTGTGTTAGGAATAGGATGCTTGAGCAAGCATATTGAGCGGACGACTTTGCCTTGCTCAATCACTTTGTCCCCATTACCGCTCAAAAAGTAACTGGGATCGCCAATGACCTTCTTCGCTTTGACAGTTTCCGAGCCGCTTCTCACGCCTGAGACCTTGCCTTCACTATCATAAACAATTTCATCGATCGGCTTGTCAAGCATGTAAGTTCCTCCATAGATAGCTGATAACCTGGCAAAACCCTGAGGGAGTTCCCCCAAGCCATATAAGGGGTAGATATAGGGCGACTTCCCGTATCGAGCGACGGACTTAGTATAAAGGATTATACGTTCATAGGTCTCCTTCACGGGTTTGGATTTGTAGGATTCATCGGAATGAAGAGCCAATGCATGTCCAATGAAGTCTTGGGTTGCTGCTTCCAGAGAAAACTTGGCATATACCTCTTCCATCGTCGTGCTTTCCAAGACGATGCCTGAGTTTGATTATTATCAGCGTACGTTTCTAGAGAGAAATTCTCAAAAAAAAACAACTAAATACTGACCCTGGTGGGTAGAAGGATCATTTGGTCGGTAGTTAGCCACCCATTCCAAGAACTTCTTCGCTCGTCTTTTTTCAAAAATGCCCATGAGGGGGGATGTGACCGCTTCCATTTCACTGGAGGGCACCTTGGCTACTTTTCCTGCAGCAAGAACATACGAGCCGGCGATCTATACTCAAAGAAACATTTATCCTGTGAGTCTGGTGCTCGATAAATGATTGAAATCGTGAGGAAGCTTAGACTTACTTGCTTGAATTCTAGGTAGCGTGTGACGTCAGTATGCACCAGAATATTAGTAAGTTCACCATTGATCATCATAAACTACATGGGAAGAAATTGATCAGAGATTCAAGCCAGCTTCAACTCAGGTCGAGAAGAGAACACAAATCACCTTTGGAATAAGATCGATGGCCCAGTCCCGGTCTCGGCCAAGCTCAGCTGGGGGCTCTTGACCCGGACGAAACTTTCGGTAGAGCTGAGTGAGGTTTAGAGATGCAGATTCTGCACCGTAGTAATCATTCCTGTTAGAGCGAGAATCGAGTCAATCCACCATGATGAAACGAATGGGTCGAAGCCCCCTAAAACGCAATCTAACCCACCTATCCATGTGAAGCACTTTCTTTCCATCAACCGAAAGCAAACCTGATAGGATACATTCTGTCAAACCAGTTCCCAAGACGATGTAATCATACCTGCGGGATGTGAAGCAGAGTCAAAATCCTGGATGGCGAGCAGGTCGATGGGAGGGCAAGGGATCAAGAATACATACTCTTCATCCATCTTTTGCTATCTTTCAAGGTTTACTCGTTCAGTTCAAGTGATTAGATCGCAGAGGCTACAGCTAAAGTATCTGTCCAAGGTCTCCTTAGTCGATGATGATGAGAACTAGTGGAACAAGTGGAGGATAACTTTTGAATCCAGTCGACTGTCGGCAGTCAAGTGGGCGCTATGAGGTAATGAGGTCAACAGGATCTGTGCTCGGCTAAGCCAGAAGCAGGCGGGGTAGGCTCAGGTCAGATGGCCAAGCTCGACGGTCGATATGGTGTGCCGACACCGCACCCAGTCAACTCGATGCAGCGCCGCCCTCTGGACTTGCCACAAAAACCGGAGACATGTGGTCACAACAAGCAGATCTCCCAGGCTGCACAGATCAGGAATCAAAGCAGCAGAGGATATGTCAACACACTACACATAATTGTCATCGAGGACCTTGATCGGCGCGATTTGTCAATCAACGGAGAAAGAAAAAAAAAAAAAAAAAAGAACTCAAAAACAGTCTGGGTGCGTTACGAAATTTGGGCTAGGTGAGGGTCCTCAAGTGCAAACTGGGATAGAAGTCTAGTCTGGGTGCATCAAAGAAAAATAAATATTACGGAGCGATACATGAACGAGTAATGCACCATTAATGATTTATATTTCACTGAGAATTATGTGAGAAGTTATGTTTCTCTTGTCTGCGGAGTACTATTGCAAGGGCTGCTGCCATCTTGATAAGTGGGGGCAAAGTATTTTTGCATGGGCTTGAAGTCTTTGTGTGCACTTTTTAGTGAAAATTGGGAAAGCTGTCATAAAGATTTTGAAGAGCAACATCAGAATCTTATCTTCAGTAGACAAATCATTATTGATAATTTGGGAAGATCAACAGATTTTAAGGTGAACTGAAACATTCAAATTGCATATGTTCTTCAAGAGTTTGCAAGAGTTTCCCATGCCAAATGATTTAAAATGTGATCAAGGATTTACAAAATCAAAACCAGTAGTTCTCTATCCAATGGCTTGTAAATCAATCATATAATTTTTCAAAATTAGACCACTGAGATCCTAAGAGATTTCAATATTTAATCATGTGAGCATCAAAAAATAAAAGAACAATTAGATGAATTTTGAATGAATTATCAGGCCCTTAGAGGTGAGTTGAAGAAGACCTTGTGAAAGAGAAGGCTTTGAAGGACCACACCTGTTAAAAAACCAATGAGGTGAGTTGAAGAAGCCCTTGTGAAAGAGAAGGATTTGAAGGATCACACCTGGAGGACAGAGGAGGAAGGCACAACGTGCAATGAGATTGGGAGGAAGTGAATGATATGAATCAATAAAGCCAGAAGCCCCTGTCCTCCAGGAGTCAAATAAGTATATCTTAGTCTTGGAGTAAGATTAGGTTTACAACTTGATTTATCACTACTTCTTTCTGCAGTCAAGAGTGCGCATGTGATTGTGTGCAGACAGGAACCGCCTCTCTTATCTCAATAAAGAATTTTCAAATATTTTCTGATTTTTTCAAAAAATGAAAAGTCAAATAAAAAGTGAACATAATTTAAGAATGTTGAACTAAGAATTGAAGGCCAGTTCAAGAACATAGTATAAATGTGATTCTTGAGATTGAATTTAAATTTGAAAGTTCTTAAGACTTGATTTTATCATATTTCTTTCTATTTTGTGAATTGTGATTCAAAAATAGAGAATTGAGGTTAAAATGTACACATATTGAAGTACTTGTGAAATAAAAAACTCAAAAAATCAGGTGAGTTCAAAAATAACTCAAAATTGGTCATGTTAATAAGAAAATCTGCCATCCAAAAACAACCATTAAAATGATAGGCTTGGGGGATGCATTCAAACCCTAACTGGTGTTTTTAAAAATGGATTTTCTCAAGCATGAAATATTTGATTTCATAAAAATAATACTTCAAAAAAAATACATCCAAGCTTCCACCATGCCATACCAACTTAAATTTGTGTCCTAAAACTGAAGCAACCACATCATAAATCATCACAATTTTTTAAGATCCATTAACCATACCATCCGCTTCAAGAATAATTCCCTCCAAATTGAGCAGTTTACATGCAGAAACCTTTAGGAAGCTTGCATCCTTCCTTACTCAAATATTACTCATATTTTACTTTGAACAAGCTTTGATGCACAATCACTATGTATACAGAGGTTCTTGGCAGATAATCTGGAGCTTCAAAAGAAACCATGGTTGAGATTCTTAAATTGAAACTGCACAAAGTTGAGTGTATTTTCTTTGGGTTAATTTGTCAGCTCAGAACCAAGAAATAAAACTATACCTTACAACAATTATATCAACCCCATAAATTGCATCATTAATCACTAAATAAAATTTAAATAGTGATTATGAAGAATTTTGGAATCATCCCCCAAGGAGAAATTTGAAAATCAAATCCTTGTGAAATTTTTTTGATACCATTGGACTCCAAGTAAGAGTCTTACCTGAGAGTAAATGTTTTGAGCTTGAATGGTCCATTGGAAAAAAAAAGGTCCCAAGGATGTTTACCCTTGACTATCCCATGCCCCAGGGGAAAAATATCCTGGAGATTTTCAACTGAGGGTTCCTTTTTTTTTTTTTTGGATTAATTTGATTCATTGGAAGGAAATTTTAAGTTATTTGAAAAAATTGGAAAATTCAGAATAGCCCTAAAACCCCTTAAACTGATTTGGGTATAAAAATTTCTATCAATCTTCTCATTTTTGTTTCCAATAAAAATATAGATTATTCCAAGTTGATTGAATGTATTTTATCAATTTGATAATGAATATTTGGATGGTATACCATTTTTCTTTTCAATGATCTTGTAGGATTTTTAGGTCTTCCCTTTATTTTTTATTTGAAAAAACAAATGAATTTATTTATCTCAGGTGATGGACTGAAGGCTTGAAGAGCTGAAATTTTTTTAATTATGAGAAAAATGCACAATGGGTTCAAAAGAAAAGGTATTTCAAGGAAGAAGTTCTTTCATTCTAATAAAAATCAATTTATCTCATTGAACACATGTAAAAAAAATTGGAAGAAATATGGATTAATTTAGGGTATCATTTTTCTCACATGGTAAATCCTTCAACTCATGCAGTTTTGAAGTTGCAGGGATTTAATCTGGGCACTCATAAATCCTTCAATTCATGCTATTTTTTAGATTTCAAATTTTGCAAAACTGAAACTAAATTTATGAAGATTTCATGAAAAGGGCCCTAAAAATATTTATCAAGAGTTTTAATTTTATTTATAACCCTTGAAAAATCATTAAAAATCAAAAGAAAAGGATGAAAAGGGGGGTTTTGTTTATTTTTGACCATTACATGGAAGATTTTTGCGTGAATTGTTCTGGATTTGTTAAGCTATGATTATTATATCAGTATCCAAAATTACTCAATTTTTTTTTTGGAATATCAGAAGGGTTTTTTACTATAAAACTTCAATAATGGCCACAAAAAAGGACATCATTTTCATACTTGTTTGAATTAATGTTGCACAGGAACTCCAATCTCTTGAATGGTGCAGGTATTTGAAACAGATAGAAAATCAACTAAAAATGTGACTAAAAAGTATTTTAAAGGTTATCTCAACCCTTTCAAATATACCCCAAAAGGGAGCTTTGCTATTGACTGGTGGAAGGTTAATACTATGGAGGAATTAGTTGTGACGCGGGAAGAGCAGCTCTTGAGGAGGAAGGAGATGGTGGCAAAGGCAGCAAAGAGGCTGCAGCACAGTCAAGCTAATTCAGTCCAGTACAAGGACAAGCGTTGTTTCAATCACTTGCAGGACCCTTTGCAGAAGGGCAATCTTGTTCTACTTTACAATTGGAGCTTGGAAATGCAGTGGGGTAAGCTGTTTGAGGATTTCTGGAACGGCCCTTATAGGATTTTAAGTCAGTTTCTGGGCAGAATTTATCAGTTGGAGGAGTTGGATGGAACTCCCCTTAAGCAGAAGGCAGCAGCGGCTCACATGAATAAATTCCACATACGAGGCACTAAGTTTTTTGATGAAACCACAGGTTTGGGACATGAAGATCAGGAACTGGCCAATGTGGAGAAGCCAGCTGCAGAGGAGAGGGAGTCTGAGGAGGATTCCTTGGAGGAATGAAATTTTGGGTCAATTTTCAAGTTGTGGGGGGATAGGAGGACAGGAAGCTCAGATCACCCAAGCAGCGTGGAAGGTATAGTCTCTAGAGGCCTTTTTCTGGGGTGCTCCAGGTCCTTAGGTGATGTGTTATTTGCAGAGTTTTTTTTTTAGGAGAGTCTCTTTCCTTTTGTGTCTGTGTGTCTCCCTTTGTAGGATGGTGCGGGTAATCAAGAGGATTACTTTCTTGGGTGGGCCAGGAATCATATTTATTTCAAAGACTATATACAAGAATGAAGGAGCATTGCAAAAAATTTAAATTTTCAAGTAGATATTTCTTTTGTTTATATAATTTAGCTTGTAAAAGAAAAGAGAGTTTGGGAAAATCCAAGGAAGGAAGAAGACGCGGCAGACCCAGCAACGGAGCTCACCACTGGCACAATGATGCTCATGGAGGAGCTTGCAACTCTCCGCAGCTGGGATTCCAACCAAATGTTGGAGGACGGCCAGTATCCATCCATCCAAAATGTGGAGGTACCGGTCAATTTTGGCTTCTCAAATTCCTTTTCTGAAATCTTCATTGTTGCTTTTGATGGCCACATGGTACGGAGAGATCAGGCAAAATTGGGTCAATCTAGATAGGCAGGAGTCAGAGGATTGGAAGGAGAGTCAAGGAGACAGAGTCCAGATTGGAGAAGAATGGGACGGAGATCTTTGGACCAGCAATGAAGGCAACAGCAACTCAACAGTGGGCGCGGGAGCTGTTAGGAGATTTTTTTGGTTGTTTAGTAAAAAAAAAAAAGTAGAAGAGATTATGTGGTATGGGCAGCAAATTGGAGCTGATCAAAATGACTCATTGCAGCAACTCAATCTCCGCAGGAGTAGTTGTGGTTGGGGGAGATGCAATTGGGGTAGTTGTTGCTGGAAGGGCTGGTGATGGAGGTTGGAAGAGTGGAATGTTGGGCGCAGCAGGGGGGGGGGTATTGGAGGCCATAATTACCCCACAGAGAAATAAAGCTTTGCCACCCTTCAACATCATTATTAAAGTGCACTTTAAATTTTTCTTGTATGTTTTTAGACAAGTTCCATTTACAGTACTGTCTTGTTGACTCAGGGAATATTTCTTCTAGAGCACAGATCAAAGCTTTTTCACGGTCTGTCAAAAAGACTTTGAGAATTATCTCAGGATCATAAGCCAACTACTTTAGCACATTTACAGACCAACTGAAGAACTCAAACGTTTCTCATGTTATAAAAACAAGAGCTTTTTTGAAGGTTTTCATCCAATCAAATTCATCAACAATATCATCCAATTTATTTCCCCATTGTGAAAGCCCATTAGTAATAATTGACACAAGGCGTCCAGCATTTCTTTTGCTTTAATTACTTTTCATTTGCCTAAGCAAATTTCTGGCCATGATTATAACACATTATCAGTACCAATATCATCATTACTTCCAAGCCATCTAGAACTTTGAACCTTACTTTGGACAACCTCAAACACCTCAAGTTAACCAAGAAGATGTCCTATATCCCTGATGTTAGCTCCACCAAGATAGTTCTGAACATTCAGAATTATAATGCTTGGGCTGTCCTTATGGATAGTGAGCTGGATAACATCTTTTTTGGGGAGATAATGGATGCAGATGGCACTTTGATTAGTTCAGAAGTGGACAAAAGATCTTATAATCTCATCCTTAGGCATCTTGATGAGAATCATCTTACTTGGGTTGCTGATACTCTTAGGGAAGATGAGAGAAGGAGTGGAAGCATTCTTTTGAGTTTGCTTCAATCCAAGTATGCTGGTGATTCTGTTCACCAGAAGGGTATAGCCTTCAATAGACTGTTCAATCTTTGGAAGGGCGGTTGATGGAGTTCAGAAGAGAGGAACATTGGGTGCAGCCGGGGGGGGGGGTATTGGAGGTGTAGCCACTTGGACAAAGGTGGGAGCCGTGTTGGGTCCGCAAGGTACTTGGATTAGTCCAACATTCAGGTTATGACGGCATCCCCAAGCTTGGTTGTCATCTCCCCAGGTGGCAGAAGTAGCAAATTCTGCGCATCAAGGAGGGGGAGAAAGCATTTCCATAACCTCCGCAACAGGCAACAAGGAGGCGGAGCAATCTGGCTCCAGAGTCCAGTTTTTGGTTTTGATCAACTCATCATCATCCACCATAAATTTGGCCATGGGTCCATGCCAACAACATTTTCAATGGGGACCAGAGGTGGAGCAAGGGTGGGGAGAGGGACAAGTCCGCAAGGATCCAGGAATCAGGGCAATGAAAAAAAATCTTCAGTGGCCTAGATGGCAGGCATTGCAGGCTGGGCAACTGGAAGTACAGGTGCATGTTCTCTGAATTCTTGTACAGTACTTGCACAATTCCATGGTGAAGATTTTTTTTCTTTAGGCGGGTCTTGGGTGTAGTTTTAAGAGTTAGGGGGTGGGGTATCCAATAGGTTGACTGATGTTGTGGAGTTTTGGAATACTGGGGACAGAATTCAAGTTGTGGGGGGATGTGGTGGTTATTTATAGACACAGAGGCAAGTAGGCTCAGAACTGGACATTTGACTTGAAGCGGCTCAACAGTGGTTGGAACTCCGCAGAACAATAGGCTCAGGAGGAGCGCTTTGGAGGACTGTCTAATCCAGAATACAAAAGTCAGGGGCTCAGCATTGGTGTGGTGCGTGCTTTCCACAGAAAAATGACAAGAATGGGCCGGAGTTTTTGCCTTTTGCGTGCAACAAACGTGGTCAAACATAACTTCCCTCCGCAACTATGGATTTATGTGTGCGGAAGCATTTGATTAAGACTAAGTAGTAGAGAATATGCAAATTATGGATTATTCACTCAGGTTGCGGGAGTATGTGGCAATCAAAATTGAAGCTGAGGAGGCGGCATGCACATTTTTGGGGATCTATAGTATGCCGCATGCGGGATTGGGAGTGATCCACTAAGGAAGATTGATGGGGATCTGTTTTTAGTTATGCATTGGCACAACTCAACTGTTAATGAAGATTGGAAACATGATCTCCAAAACTACTGCAAGTCATTGGATTGGATAAGGGATCAGTCCAGACTGCATGTAGGCAGTTAGAGGAGAGGTCTTTCTTTTGTAGTTTACATTCCTTTTGGAGTTGTACATATATAAGAGGGGCATTTCCATTACTGGAAAAGGGGAGGAATGAGGTTAAGAACCAAATGATCAGCATATTATTGGAGTATTACTTTACATGGCATACAATAAAGGAGTCTTTTGTTATTTTTCCTTGCTTTGAAAAGCAGGATTACCAGCTTGAGTGCTCCTAGTCTTAATTAGGAAATATTTCAAGTGTGAAGCTTTCTGGGGGTTCTGCGTTTTTCATTTAATATTACTTCATTGCAAGTTAGCTTTATTGGTTAACATCAAGGGGGGGATAGTTTTGCAAATAAAGGATTTGGGCTTGGGAGTGAATCTTAAACTGCTGCAGGCCCTAGTAACTTTTCTCACAGAAGTGGATTATATTTAGATTTGCAGAGGAACAGCAGTTTAACTCAAGGGCTTGTGGGCTTTCTTGAACTTGGAGGAAGTTCTTGTGGGGAATTTTACCAAAAAAATCTCTTTCCACAACGTGCAAGACTTCCTCCATGGGTGAAATGTAGAATAATTGACTGTTCCTCCGCTTCTTCTATCTATTTCCCTTTCATGTCACATTCATGTCACTGCGCCCATCCGCGCACTTGCCTTACTCTGCTCAACCGGTAACTCAATCTCAGAGCCAACTGGAAGAACAAACTTCTGAAGATCAACTTCCTAATCAACACATCTTCAAATCAACTAACCGAATCAACCAAATACAACTAGTGATCTTTATTGTCATCTACCTTCTTACTTCTCTTTTTCTTTTATCCTTATTCTTTTCTCTTCTACTCACTCATCTCTTCATCTCAAACAATTAACCAAATCAATTAAATACGACTTGCTTTCATTATCTTCTTCTTTCTTATAACTTCTTTGTTTTCTATTTCTTTATTCTTTTCTTTTCATTATTTCTTTTACTATTTCTTCTTTTTATCTTCTGCTATCATTCCTAAAACTTCTTTGTCTCAATTGATTCCAACTCTGTCTGGTAAGACTCCTTCAACTACTTCTTTTTCTTTGTCCTCAAATGATGTTGCTTATCTTCTGCTTATTTGACTGCTTGTAAAAGCTCTCTTCCTATGTCTCCTCTTGTCGTCCTCTTATCAGCTCTTTCTCATTATTGATTGATTATGCTTCACACTTGATGTTGTTCTTTTCTTTTCTTCTTCTTTTTCTTCTTTTCTTTTCTTGAATATTTCTACTGATACTTTTCTGTCTTATCTTAGCCCTCTTAATCCAGAAATTCAATTCAATTATCTTAAACGGTTAAAAGCCAAAGACTCAACAAGCTAACCGCGATCAAGGGATTGAGCTCAATTTTGAATGATGGATTTACCCAAATCATGCTCAAAGCGGCACTCGAAGCGGTCCCAATACTTACAGAAGAAAATTACTCAATGTGGAAAGACAAAATATCCATATTATTGGAGCTAAAGAACGTCAAAACGGCGCTGGAGGACGAGACAAAACAACTGAATAAAATGGAAGATATCAAAGTTAGGGTTATAATTCTGTCAAAAATTGATTCAATAACGCATACAAATGTGGTAACTCCGGAAAACATCAATTTGGCAAAACTTCTTTGGAAAAGCATCAAGGAACGTTTTGCTTTGTCTCAAACTGCAAACCAAGCTCAAATTTTTAACAAATTTTTATATCAAGAGTTTCGAATGGAGGATATTATTCCTTTTAGAACCCAAACGAAAATATTGATTAAGAAAATGGCAGATGTTGGAATCAATTTACCTGACGACATAGTGGCGTACCTCCTTCTTTTCAAATTTCCGCCTCAATTACATTTGCTACGACAACAGATTATGCACTCAGATAAAGAAATTATGGTGGATCTAGTGCTTAATCATCTTACTCAACTAAACAACGAAAAGAAATCGAAAATCAGCGAATCTAAATCTCACAAAACAGCCCTTATAACCTCTGAGAGGCAAAAACCAAGCGTGCCAAAGGACCAGCAATGCAGGAAAGGCTTCCACAATCCCAAATCAAAAGACCATCCGGAGGAGCGATGCTGGAACAAGTACAAAAATCTGGCTCCAGATTGGTGGAAAGAAGCTCAAGCCAAATGCAGGGCCCAATTCAATCACAAGGACAGGGAGGTTGCTCATTATCACGCTTTAGTAACCACGTGGATTGAAAATATCAGCACCGACTATAGAATAATCCTTGACTCGGGTGCCTCTTGTCATATGTTCAATTCAAAAGCTTATTTCACGGAACTGAACAAAGAAATTGGCGACTCAATTAGCACAGGAAAAGAAGGAGCGAATTTGCCTATTTTGGGAAAAGGGACGGTCAAACTCTCGTGGAGGTCCTCCCACATAACCCTTTCAAATTGTTTCTATGTTCCCGAGCTGGTAATCAACTTAATTAGTCCAGGAGAACTAATTGCCGAGAAAAATTGCCAATTAGAATCTTGTGGCCAGCAATTCAAATTATTAAGCGAGGACAAGTTGGTGTTCTCAGGATATATAAAAGAGAATTTGTTTGTGTTGAATATGCCAAAATCCATAGGAAACGGAGGGAAGACGTTTTATCTCACTCGCAAAATCTTTACTCCCGAGAAACGAATGCATCTTCACCTCTCTCTAAGTCACGCTAGTCCTCATTGATTGAAATTACTATTTCCTGAAATCAACAACAGTCAAATTGCCTCATTCGTCTGTGAAGATTGTTCATTCTCAAAAATAACAAAAACTTTGTTCAAAAACACTTCTTTGCTAGCTTCTAAACCTCTTCAAAAGATCCACGTAGATTTAATGGGACCGATCACTCCTATGTCAAGAAACAATATGAAATATATAATGACGATTGTCGACAACTTTTCTGGCTATCTGTCAGCTATTCCCCTAAATAACAAACATGACGCTAGCAAACAACTAATCTCAATCTTGAATTTTGAAAACAAATCTAGAGGATATTACCCTGCAACAATCTGCACTGATGGAGGTGGCAAATTCACTTTGAACACCTTTTCTGAATTTCTCAAATTTCACTCTATTCAACATCTTATTTCAGAGCCGTATCATCACAAACATAATGGTCGAGTAGAACGAGCTAATCAAACAATAGCTGAAGCCATTAGAACCACTCTAAGATCTTCAAAACTTGCTCTTTCAATGTGGGCGGAAATGGCAAAATCCGTCTGTACTTCACTCAATCAAATACCTAGAAAGAAAGGCCTAAAATCTCCTTACGAATTGTTTACTGGCAAAACCTTACCTATTGAATATTTTCATCCCATGGGATCAAGAGTTGTGTATCTTGAAATGAACATCTCAAGAGGGGAAAAATTTCGCGATAGAGGGAAAGAAGGGATCCTTGTGGGCTATAATCCTCCATTTTTATCTTACCGCATACTAACCTCTAATAATAACATCATCTGTTCCAAGCACGTGAAAATTCTAACCTCTCCAACCAACCTACCAAAGACTGATCAAGTATTTGAAATTGAAACTGGAGAAAACTCGAGTTCTTCTCTTGATGACATTCCATTATGCACTCCAATCAACAACTCTCAAGTAACTTTGCCGCAAGAAGAAGAAATAAATTCTGATTCTGTTTATGAATCTAATTCCGATGAAGACGTAGAAGAATCTCTCATTCCTGGCAACAACAAAACTATCGTCAGAACTCTTAGGGATTGTTCTAAGTTAAATCAGCCACAACAATATGGTTTTCACCACTATTTTGTTCCCAAATCTTACAAACAGGCTAAACGGTGTCCCAACGCTAAATTCTGGGATGATTCAATGACCTTAGAACTGGATGGCATTGAAAATATGGATGTATGGGAAGATTATCTGGGACCTGAACCAGTCAATCCCCTAAACACGACCTGGGTTTACAGACTCAAAGACAACTGTCACGGCAATCCGCTGATTTACAAGAGTCGCTTATGTGTCCAAGGCTTTGATCAAATCTATGGTCTTGACTATCAAGACACCTTCTCTCCTACTGGTAAAGCGGCGTCTTTACATATTGCTCTCATTTTTGGTCTTTATCATTCTCTCCCTATTGCTCAATTTGATGTCAAAAGCACTTTTCTACACGCTGACCTTAAAGAAAAAGTTATAATTAAAACTCCTAAGGGATCTAAAAGAACTGCCAAGTATCTCATCTTAAAAAAATCTCTCTATGGTTTAAAAAAGGCTCCGGCCAATTGGTACAACACTCTAACTGCCTGGATCTCTAGTCAAGGCTTTCACAAATCTTCTTCAGATCCTTGCTTGTATCTCAATCCTCAAAATAAATCCATTCTTTTCTTTCATGTAGACAACCTAATATTAGTCGGAACTGGAAACAACTTCGCCAAGGAATTCCTAAAAAGATTCCCTAATTCATCTCATCATGATCCGAACACCATCCTTGGAATGAAATACGTTTGCAAAAATAACAAAATTTTTCTTTCTCAACCTAAGCATATCAATCACGGATTAGAAGAATTAAAACTTATCGACTGCAAGCCTTCTTCCATTCCTTTAACTCCGAATATCAATCTGAAACCCGCTACTGATGAAGAACATGAAGAGTTTTTATCCCTCGGTATTAATTATTGTTCAGCTGTTTTTCTCATGAATTACATTGCCTGTCTCACTCGTCCCGACCTAAGCTTTTCTGTTTCAAATCTTGCAAGATTCTGTGAACGGCCTGGAATTCTTCATTGGAAAGAAGTAAAGAGGTGTTGGAAATATCTTAAATCTACTCGGAACCTGGCTTTAACTCTACAAGTAAAGGAATCAACTACGCAACTACAATGCTACAGCAATGCTACTTGGAATGACGACGTGGTAACTCGCCATTCTCAATCCTGTCACCTTACTCTTTTATGCGGATCGCTTATTGCCTGGAGTAGCTACAGACAACAAAACGTAACTCATTCAACTACTGAGGCTGAACTCAATCCCCTAGTTGATTCCTTTCTGGAAGCTATCTGGATGAGAACTCTTGTGGCGGAAATGTGGGATATTAAGGTGGAACCAAGTATTCATTACATAGACAATAAAGGTTTAGACAACAAATTGAAGAAATTTGGGTGCAACTCGAAGACAAGACACATAGACATCAAAAATAAAGCTCTCAGAGAAGAGTTAAAATTGAAAAATTTAACAATTAAATTAGTTCCCAACTCATCTATGCTAGCAGATGGCTTAACAAAAGCTCTACCTAAATTTTCCCTTTCCTCTTTAATTAACATCATAAACTCTGATTCATCAGTCTTACCAGACACGGGGGATGTAGAATAATTGACTGTTCCTCCGCTTCTTCTATCTATTTCCCTTTCATGTCACATTCATGTCACTGCGCCCATCCGCGCACTTGCCTTACTCTGCTCAACCGGTAACTCAATCTCAGAGCCAACTGGAAGAACAAACTTCTGAAGATCAACTTCCTAATCAACACATCTTCAAATCAACTAACCGAATCAACCAAATACAACTAGTGATCTTTATTGTCATCTACCTTCTTACTTCTCTTTTTCTTTTATCCTTATTCTTTTCTCTTCTACTCACTCATCTCTTCATCTCAAACAATTAACCAAATCAATTAAATATGAATCGCTTTCATTATCTTCTTCTTTCTTATAACTTCTTTGTTTTCTATTTCTTTATTCTTGTCTTTTCATTATTTCTTTTACTCTTTCTTCTTTTTATCTTCTGCTATCATTCCTAAAACGTCTTTTTCTCAATTGATTCCAACTCTGTCTGGTAAGACTCCTTCAACTACTTCTTTTTCTTTGTCCTCAAATGATGTCGCTTATCTTCTGCTTATTTGACTGCTTGTAAAAGCTCTCTTCCTATGTCTCCTCTTGTCGTCCTCTTATCAGCTCTTTCTCATTATTGATTGATTATGCTTCACGCTTGATGTTGGTCTTTTCTTTTCTTCTTCTTTTTCTTCTTTTCTTTTCTTGAATATTTCTACTGATACTTTTCTGTCTTATCTTAGCCCTCTTAATCCAGAAATTCAATTCAATTATCTTAAATGAAAGACCCAGATTCTGGTTGAATTGTGATAGATTGGAGGCCGCTGCAGCTATGTCAGGTTGAGTCCAGCAGGCCAGGTAGTTGAGAACTCCGGTGTACTTCCTAAGATTTCTACCAAGTTTGCTGAAGTCTGCCTGAGTGTCATGAGATTCCAGGAGAGGTTGTATTCCAGGCGTGACAGGAGTCAAAACTGGCTGACTATTCTGTAGGCCTAGATCTTCTAGAGCCTTCAAAACAATTTTGCTTTGATTCAGAGTGATTTTCCCGTCCCTTTTAAAAAAATCCATTCCAATTATTGTTTCTGGTGGATGGGCAATTGAAAAAGTAAACTTAAGGAGTAATTTCTCTTCAAAATAACTGACCTTGCCAACCAAAATTAATTTTTCCATATGGAAGAACAAGGATGAGTGAAGATTTGAGTGGGTGAAAAGGAAGGGGTAAGCAGTAGAAGAGACATAGCCAATTTCATCCAGCCAGCTTGTGAGTGTCCTGTACCACTTTAAAGGTGCTTGCCATAGAACATATAGGGATTTCCAAAGTTTGAGGAATTTGGAGGATCTGCAACTTTCTTTTGGTTTTGAAATAAAAATATCCTCATCTAGAGGGACAAAAAGGAAAGCCGCCTTAATGTCAAACTGCCATATTTCTAACTTGAGTTCCAGAGAACTCAACGGCAGAAGAATTAGGCTGATGAATTTTCCCATAGGAGCATAAGTTTCTGTGAAGTCTAATACGTGTGTCCAAAGATTACCCATAATGCAGAGATGCAATTTGTGTCTTTCTGGTGAAAACTTGGTTTCCAGTTTAACCCTGTCAACCCACATTTTTCTAAGAAAATGCTCAGGATCACCATCACAGTCTTCCCAGACCTCTTGAGACTCAATTTCATCCAGCTTGGCAGCTCTCTCAACAGAACAGTTAGGTTTCTCAGCATTCTTTATTGACAAGAAAGAGTATTTCTGTGGTTTCATGTTGAGCATTCTGGTACTCAGGTTGTAATGGGTAGACTATTTGGGAAGGGGTTCAGACTCATTCTGAAGGGGAGTACTGGAAACAGGTTCAGGATCCTCTCCATCTATCCAGTTAGCTGGAGAATGGTCTACCCTGGAATTGTGTTTCTCAGTAAGATTTAAACTACTGGAAGGGCTCACAGTGAGACACAGATTATTTTAAATTGCATTGATCTCCACAAATTCCTCTGAAAACTTCCCTTTTTCCCAATTTTCCACTGTTATTTTTTTGGTAACCCTCTTGAGATCACTGTTGAAGTCAAGAAGATTAATGTGTTTGGTATCAAAAATTTTGTTTTTGCAGGTGAGGATCTATACCATAACAGATGATCATTATATCCAATTATTCAGCCAAAGTGACCCCAGTGTTTCAGCTTGGGTAAAGGCTTTCTATCCTTGAGGATGTATGTGACTGGGTTTCCTATTGGAAAAAGGTAATTCAGGCTCAGCTTGTTACACTTGAAGAGCTTGTAAGGTTATTTCTTTGATCTATGCAAGGGAATCTGATTGAGCACTAATGCACAAGACCTGATAATCACATTCCACTGACATTTGTTGATATGAGAATCAAACAGAACGGTACATAAGGATTCCAGAATAAGTCTATTGAAGCATTTGGCCAACCCGTTTTGTTGAGGGGTATAAGCATCCAAGAAAGTTTGCCTGATGTTGTTAGTTTTGCAGTAGTTTGAAATAGTGAGATTCCAAAACTCAGTTCCATGATCTGAGTGAAGGATAATTGGCCATTAATTAAAAATCTTCAATTCAATTTTGATAAGAAATTGCAGAGTGCTGGCTACATCACTTTTTGTCTTGATAGGAATAACCATGAAGAATATTGTAAAACTGTTGACCACCGTAAGGAAGTATGAATCACTGTCATAGCTCATAGGAGTGATAGGTCCAACTAAGTCACAATGCAGCTCCTGGAAGGGTCTCTTGGCACATCTATTCTTAATGATGAAAAGGGTTCTTGAAATTTTGCTCACAGAACACGCCTGGAAAGTTGATGGTTTGCTTAACTGGATTCCCAATTTCTGTCTCATTCTGCTGTAACTTGCATGTCCAAGAGACTTGGGGATTATCTCATCCCAACTGAGCAGTGAAAATGGGTTATTGTGATTTCTAGGAGCAAAATTTATAAAAGGAATAGAACAGACATAGACAGCCTTCTTCACCCAATGAAAATTTTGGAAAAAAACTTCCTCTTTCTTGAAATCAACACAGAATCCATCAAGCATGAGTCTTTGCACGGACAAAAGATTTGCGGTGGAGTTTGTTGCAAACATTATGTTAGGGAGAGAAACATTGAGGCTGTTGTCATCTGTCAAGTGAATCATTCCAGAACCTTTTTAGGCAAGAGAATTTGTTCCCAAGCTAGTGGTAATCAATCCAGTTACTTATCAATCTAAGTGAGAGAAACACTTGATATCAGAAACTATGTGTCTTGATGATCCTGAATTTACCACAAAATTTTCAGAGGAGAACAAGGGGGAAGTGCTGAAAGATCTGAATGTGGTGACATCCCCAGTAGTCTTGGATTTTTTAGCTTTCTTTTTCTTGGGAAAAGATGGCTTGAGATGAGGGTAAAGTTTTCAGCATCTCCCTTCAGATTGAGCCTACTTTGGTTTATGCCGATATCTGTTGCAGGCTTTAAGGCTTGAGCTGAGAAAGGACACCAAGTTTGATATCTCTTCCTTTTTTTTTGTCTTCCTCTAATTCTTAGAAACCTGTTTTTTTTTGAAAATTCAGAGGTGATCTATAACTTGGTATGGGTTAATCTTCTGGTTGGAGTGAGTGATTTGTTGAATCACTGTATCCATCTTTGAGGGTAATTTTTCAATTATCAGGTAGGCAATGATGTCTATGGGTAGATCAATTCTAAACTTGTTTAGACAAGACAAGGCCATTTTTGTGTCATTTATGAAACCAGGTATATTCAAGAGGATGAGGGGAGTGCATGGGAACTCCTGGAATATTTTTGCACAATTCAAAGCGTGATTTGAAGAAAATTATTAATTGATCTCAGCAAAAATTTGATGGGAATCCTTCTCATTCTCCGGTGTAATAATATTGGCCTGAACAGTGATGTTGATTTTAGAAATAAGGATGGCTCTGATTTGTATGTTTCTGCCTAGGTGAGTCCGATTGGAGTTCCATCTGCATTGGTTCTCTTCCTTGTCAGCTTATCAACATATCTTCCTGTAAATCCATCATGTTTATCATTTGATTGCGCCTGATCAAAAAATTTTCCAGTGTCAACAAGGGAATAGCCTCAATGGCTTTTTTGAGAATGGTTGCAGTGAGTGAATTGGTCATGTTTTATTTAATCTGGTTGTCAAATGATTGAGAGGTGAGCGATTTGTTTGACTATAGGCCTTTCAACTGTCAATTTTGAAAAACTCTTTATTTCTATTCTGACAGAAAAGTACAACTTAAAGCCAAACCTGAAATACAAAGTCAGAAAGGAAATAAAAAAATGATAGGAAAGAGGAGAAGCGCCATACCCAACACAAAAATGACCACAACTGGGAGATAAGCAACCAGAGTGAGGATGATTCAAAAGAAAAACAGCACTGAAAGAAATGGATCAGATCAGGAGACAATAGGGGGATGGACAAAGATTTGGTTGCACCAGATTAGCTTGGAAAGTCTGCAATGACCAATCTTCTTCTCCTGTTGCTTGTATTTGGTCTTGAAGTGGGGATGCAGCTCCCAATGGTAGACGAGTAAGGAAGGAAGGAGAGAAGTTTGCTGAAGAAGGAAAAGAATCTCTGGAGAGGCTGACTACAGTCTTGTCATAAATGGAGTAGGCAAAGACTGGGACTATGAATATACATATGCACCCCTGCTCCGCGTGACTTGCAGGAATGGGAAGAAATAGACCAGAACACATGCAGACAGGGAGAGAGTTGGAGTATAAGGAAAAATAAAATATGCAGAACATGAAAGATGTGGTACCATTTTTGAGAATCTCAACAATTCTTCAGATTTGTTGGAGGTAAGCCATTGCAAGATGCCCTTGAGTGAGAATATTTTTAACAGTTTTGATCTCCATAATGAGAAATTTGAGTCAGTGAGTGTTGGAAATGAATTGGTTAGAGATTTGATAAGGTTGGAATTGATTTCAGCAGGTCCTGGGGAGTCCATTTTATTGGTTGGTCTTGAGTGTTGTTGGTTAAATTTTGACTAGACAATATAAAACTTTTAGGCTTTTAACGGTGAAGACCTGAAGAATTTGAATTTCAAGGACCAACCAACTGAAAATTGAGGCAGTAAATTAGAAACAATAAGGCGCAGAAGAAGCAAGAAGAAACAATAAAGACCAGCAATAAATCAAATGGAATGAAAGAAGGTTATTGAAGTAAAAAGGCAACCATTTCTTACTTAGAACCAGCTGAGTTTATGGGAAAGACAATATTCAGAATTTGGAAAGAAATAAAATGAAATAAAAGGAGAGCAGGGAAGCTAAGCAATGGAAAATATGGCGGTATTGAAGGATCAGTTGATTTTTGTATTGAAGTGAAATTCAGTTGGGTCAATCTTACAGCTGGACACAAGGAATGACATATGGGAGGTTGAATAGATGGTCAAATATGGATGTTGATTTTGTTTAAGACTTGAGAAAAATTTGATAGGCAAAAATGTTTGCAGCTTGAGGGAGGATCATAATTGATGACAGTTGAGTTTTCATGGAGGAGAGAATGAGGAGAAAGGTTAAAACAGAAAATAGGAGGAATTGAGGGAGTAAGATGTTGGAGGAGAGAATTTTGGAAGAGAGAAGTAATTGGAATGATGAGAGTAGTGATGAGAAAAGGGAGTTGTAGGATGGAGAGATGAGATGATGATTGAATAAAGGGATGAAGGAACAATGGGGAAGAAATGATGAGGGATTGAGGAGGTGGAGCCAGGATGAGATCAAGTGAAAGAGTCTGTCCATTGGAAGCAGGGAAAGTTGGAGAATAAAGATGAGCTGCAAATGGAGTGTCAGCAGCACTCCAGGGAAAGGCAGTCTTGTCTCATTCCAACACCCACCAAAGAAGAATGCAAGGAGATATCTCAATTAATGGATACTGACAGCTTTCCTAGTTGCATTGGTTTTGTTGATGGAACCACTATCCCCTTGAGTCAAAAACCAAAGCTATATGGAAACCACTACTTTGATTGGAAAAAAGGCAATAAATTCATTTTGTTTCCCAAGCCTTTGATAACAAACTTACCAAATATTTCTTATCTGTTTTTATAGATACTCTGTGGAACTACAACTTTTTTGTGATAAAAAAAAGAAGTTCATATCCCTCCATGCTGTCCTTCCAGTTTCTTGTGATAATTCATATTTTTTCAATTGCATGCATATTTCCCAAAAACCAGAGAACTATTTTGGGAAAGATCAATACTTTCTGGCCAATTCAGCTTATGCTAGCAGGAAATATGTGGTTCCAGCATACTGCAGTGTTTCATCAAAAAATCAAGCCAAAACTGATTAAAACTATAATCTTGCAAAATCCTGAGTTTGGATTGAGCATTGAATAGGAGTCCTGAAAGGAAGATGGGCGAACTTGAGGGAAATTCAAAACCAGCTTTGAAATTCCAAAGACATGAAGATCCTCATCAACTGGATTATCACTTTTGTAATCCTTCACAACCTTCTTTCCCACATCAAAGATGAATGGGAAAAAATATTTGAAGAAAATATTCCTGATCCTCCTCAAGTCATCCCTGTCTCATCTTTTCCCTCATCTTCTGCCGTGAGAGAGAAGATTCTACTGCTAAAATTTGCTCACTTTGATGAGTAGCACACTTTTCTTAAAATAGGTAAAAAATAACATGGCAGTAAATTTTTTTTGTTGTACAACCAAGAATCCTAGGTTGACTTGGTTTTTTTTTTTGGTTTACTTACATAAAACAACACAAAACCTCCACCTCATACCTCATCACTCACCAAACTACCTCACACCTCACCTGACTCACTCACTGGTCCACTCCTCCCTCCTCCTCACCAAACCACTGCTCCACTCCTTCCTCCTCCTCACCATCCACCTTCACCTCAAATTCCCACCCAGTCATCCTCCTCCTCCTCCTCCCCCTCCTTCTTCTCCCAATCAATCCATCAATTTTTCTACTTAAGTCCCCTCCCAGCCTCTCCTCCTCCTCCTTTGATCAATTTATTGAATGATAAATGAGGATGACCTCCTTAACCTCCTCCCGTCCTCCTCAGGCCATTGAATGTTGCCCCTTAACCAGCCGCAGGTCAGCCCCCCCCTCCTCCTCCTCTTGATTTACCAATTGATCAATTAGCCATTGATTAGAAATCAATCCAACAGCAAATCTGAACCCCTGCCCCTCCTCCTCCTCAGGCCATTGCCAATTGCCCCTTACCCAGCCCCAGGTCAGTCCCCCCCTCCTCCTCCTCCTGATCAATAAATCAATTGATTGATTTATCAGAAATCAATAATCAATCAATTGATTGATTAGAAATCAATCAAAAAACAAATCTTACCCCCTGCCCCTCCTCCTCCTCAAGCCATCCCCCCCTTTGTTGCTCCTCCCCTGCCCATCACCCATCACTCTGCCCTAGGTCAGCCCCCCTCCTTCTCCTCTGCCTCCTCCTGGATGATTAAAATATCTTGCTGACCCTTTTTTTGTTTATTTTATTTTGGGTGGGGGGGGGAAGATTGACTGTTTTTTTTTCTATGTTTGTTGATCATCTACCTTGATTATAACTGACCAATTTATGTTTTGTTTTTGTTTTTTTTTGATTCCATGCAATGCAACACATCTTTCCACCTCTTTCTCCATCTACAACTGCCATTTTTCCTGCTTTCCAATTCTTCTCCCACCAAACTCAAAATGCTACACAATCACTACAATCCTTTCTTGATCCTTGACCAAATTGAAGTATTTGGATGGGAGGGAACAAGATGGGAGGAAATTTAAATTTAGAGATTGATGCACTGGGTTGAATATTAAGAAAGAAATTATGAAGAGTCTGGTGACGCAGGGAAGGGTGGACCAAGGAGTCTTAAGAGAGGAATATCAGGGGGCCCTCCAGTTCAGGTTTAGTCAGAACTGATGATTTTCATTCACTTGATAGCAGGCCGCTTTAAGTAGACTAATTACAAGCAGGGCTGACTAGTGGTTGAAAAATGAGAAAGAAAATGATTAATAGAAGGTATTCAATGTTGAGCCTTGGAGTCTGCACTTATTGGAAGAAAAAATAGGACAGGGTAGCCACTGGGATCTAAGTCAGAGGTGCAACTGGAACAGTAACCAATCTAGTATAGTATAGAGTGCACACTGGGAAAAGACACTCAAGAGCTTGAAAAAAATTTTATGAGAAGATTCAAAGCTGGAATGCACTAAAGATTTAGGTAGAAAAAGAAAAATGACAGAAATTCCAACAAAATGATTTCATAAGCATACAGAGAGGTGGGAAAAATAGGGCTTGTCAGAAAAAGAGGGCTCAATACCAAGATTCTGAAAGCTCTTTGGAGATAGAAGAGGGAGGTATCAATGACCAGGTTGTGTGGTCTGAGAAAGAAATACAGCCTTTGGATCTGTATCCTTCCATCACTGCCAATAAAAGAAACAACTTTTGAAAACCCTCCCCTGAAGAGTTTGAACAGGCCAAACAGAAGACCAAACAGTTCCATTTCTTCTCCTCTGGAAAAGTATTTTTTCAAAATCAATCACATCATGAGGCTCTGGTTTCAATAATCAAATTTGTCAATTTTGATAAACTCTCTGAGCAAGAGAGGAAGGAAATCAAATCAGTCACAACATTCCTTCACCAATCCAAAAAGTTTTTCAACACTTTGGTCCATCAAGATCTTGGGGTGGGAAAATGTGTGCAATTGGATGGCAAAATTGTTGCGCCCTTCTGAAATATTTGGGTTGTATTTAAATAAATCTGCTATTCAATCTTCTCCTCAAGAGAGTTCTCTTTTGAACCTTAGGTCAGACAAGGTCTCACATATTTTAGGGAAGATTTTCCAAAAATTAGCCAGAATGGGGCACAATTCCAACTGTCAAACAATGCTGGAAAAAATATCCCCTCTTGCTCTTCATTGGAATTTGTATCCCAGCTCACTTCTTTTTACTGTGCCACCCACATCATCTTCACTTCAAAATCCTTATACAATTCTCCCTTCATTGAAAAATGTGACATCTCTTCCTATTCCTTTTGACTTGTGGTTCCAGCCAAAAAATTGAATGGACAAATCATTGAAAAAAGGAGGAATACAAAGTATATGATGGCCAATTTGTTTTTTCTGACTTGAGTTTTGGTATTGTTTTCAAGAAAAAGGTTTGGATAAAATGATTTGGGCAGCCAATAAGTACAAGCACCGTACTTTTCCTGCTGTGGAGACTGCCACCCATACAAGGATGGCCATATCCATGCACATTAACAAGACTACTCTGAACACTTGTAAAGACATGAAAAGTGTTAAAATATACTCTAGAACAAAAAATATAAATAAAGATAAAAACATTCTTTTATTGGTGGGGTTAAAAATATGCTCAAATTTTGTTTTATTTGAAAATAATTGTTTTGTTTTTATTTTTGAATTCTTTATCAAAGTAAATATTTTACAAGCCAAGAAAATGAGTAATTTGCTGTATTTCTTCCACTGTCCTACTGCCACCAATACAAGCCATGTCTACAAATAAAGTATCTTTTCATCCATTGCTATTTTTTCCCTCTACTTTTCCAGTCTCTCTTCTTGTCAATCCTTCTCCTTTTAATCTTTTTGAAACTCCTGCTCTGCCTGTTTCAATATCCACTTGGAATCCAATTTCTGTTGATCATCCAAACTCTCAGCTTTCTGATGTTGAAAATCAATAGCCAGTTGACAATCCCACTTCTACTTTTCAAAGTGAAGTTTTTCAGATTCAATTTGAAATTTCACTTTTTTTTGGAGGGGAATAGGAATGAGCTTGATTTTGAAAGCAAGGAGATTCAATCAATTCAATTACTTAAATCTTGCTTCTCCATGATATCTTCAAAGCAGGAAAAATTGGAAGTTTTTCTCCTCTTTTTATTGCTATTGGGGTTGATTTTGATGTAATTTGAGGCGTTTTCTTTCCCTTTGCAGAGAAGGTTTGTGTGAGAACATCATCACCCTCATTTGAAGGCAATGTGGGAGGCCCCATTGGCTTGAGGGTTTGGCGATTCAGAAATGGATGTTGCTGTTTTTTTTTCAATATAAAATCAGTCAGGATTATCTGGAAAGAAAATAAAAGAACTGGATTCCTTACTTGAACAGATGTTGATTGTAATGGAGATAGTGGAATAACTAGCTCCTCATTGGCTAAGTTGTTAAGTTCTTCCACCCCAGGAACAGAGAAATTCAAAGAAGGAAGTGAGGGGTCCAAGGAAGGGTTTTAATCATTGATCAATGCTGATGTAGAAATGATTGGATCTGGTTGTGTTGGAATATCCTCCTGCACATTGAATTGGGGCCACACATAGGTTTTGTTGGGATCATCATTGCTAGGCTGAGCATCCACAGCCAAGTCCTCAGCATCTACTGAATTGGCTTGTTGGGCTTCAAAAGCAGCTAGAGTGGTGATGTTGGCCTTCTTTCCAAATATTTAATCAATTTGAATATAAAAAGGACAATTGGAGTCCAACTTATCAGCCACTGAGTTGATTCCCTTGACTTTAGCCAAGTTGGTGATACCAAAGCCAGTGGAGATTGACATTGAGTGGGCCTTCTAATACTTGGCTTGATAGTTCTTGAATTGATCCCGCATCTGTTTGAATTAAAGATCCAGCCTACCTTTTTCTTTATTCTTCAGTTCATTAGCCATCAGGAGATAACCATTAAACCTAGAGAATTGAGGTTGGCCAACTCATGTTTTTTTTTTGGATCCAAAGCAAGCATCATAGTTGGAGCAAATTTTGAGCCAGTTTACCAGTATAATGTGATAATCTACGTTGAGCTGACTTGAGAATTTGGAAGCTGATGGGGCAGGATTGTTTGATTTGGAGTTCCTTGAGTAAGTTTGCTTTGGTCCCTTGGGTTGGTGTGTGGACTTGTGGGGGAGGTTTGCTGAGGGGAAATTTGAAAAGAGTAAGAGTTTTGAAGGGATGAAGGATGAGACTTATGATGTGATGAAACTATAAAGTGATGAGAGTGATGAAGCAATTAGGACAGCAATGAAGAGATGAGAGTGACGAATCAAATTATTTGGATGAGGCTGGAGGTAGAATTTTTCCAAATGAGGTTGGAGGTTGAAACCAGGTGTTATGATGTGTAATGATGCATGGTTGAGGCAGTGAAAGCCTTTAAATACTTAATTTTAAAAAAAAAAAATTATTTTCAGGTAACTCAACACATATGATGTGAAATAAGTTGGTTTTTTGATTTTTGATGGCGGGTTTGAAATGGCATATTTGGGTTAAAACCTGCCATTAAGAAATGGCGGGTTTGCTCAAATCTGATACGCCCTGATCAGAATATATGGTAAGAAACTCCTTAACCACATTTAATTGGTTTTAAATAGCCTTGGATTGGAAGTTTTCTTCTATATTGGTCCAACGATCTGATAAATTTCTGAAGTTTAATTCAAAGAAATGATAATAAAAAGGGCTGCACAGAGCAAAGCATCAGTAAAAGAATAGAAACAAGATAAGAAAATACTCAGAAAAAGAAAGAAGAAGACATGCATAAAACCAACATCAAGCGGATTGATTCTAAGGATAGCAGAAAGAGATCATGATCATTTGAAGAAGAGTGGCCAGAAGATTCGATGGTTGATGGTTGAGGATCAAGCGGGCTAATATAGAAATAGACTGAGGATCAGATTGAGAGGTTGAGAACTTGAAAGAAACCAGACATAGCAGACATACTTGAGATAGGAGACGGCCAGGGTGTGATTTGAGGGGGAGGTTGAGTGAGAATGAAGAAAAGAGTTAAAAAAATATAGAGGGAGGAAAGAAAATAGGAAAGAGGGTAACGCTGAAGAGAGAAGTCAATAGAGATATTTGAGACTTTGAGATTTGAAGCGTTTCAAGTTTCTGGATTTGTAGAGTTGTGATTTGTGGTTTTGTTTGTCTTCCTTGAGTGAGGTGTTCCCCTGATCACCTCCAGGTAATGGATTTTGTTTAGGTCTAGGAGCTGGGAGCGCGCCCATGAGGGCAGACAGCAACAGCCAGGTGACAGAAGAAAGGTGAAGCTAGAGAGTGGAAACTGAGAAACAAAGATAGAACAAGGTACTTAAAGAAAAGAGGAAACAGAGAATAGAACATAGAAGAAAGAAGTTAAGAGAAAATAAACAAAGAAAAAGAGGAGTAGTAAAATATTCAAAACCCCCCATGTCTGGTAGGGCTGGAGATGAGAGAGAAGTTTGGATTGATAAGAGAGGTGAGATTAGCTAAGAGAGTTTGTGGCAAGGCTTTTGTGAGTCTTTCTGCGTTCATTTTTTCAGATGGAATGAGATCAATGACCAGACTTCCTCATTTCAATTCTTTTTGAATGGCCTTTGTTTTGATGTCAATGTGTTGAGTTTTAGAATTGCAACCAAACTTTTTGAGTTTATTGATGAGAACTTTATTATCCACGTAGTTTTTGCTGGGTTCTATGTCTTTCTTCCAGAGTTCAGATAATAGGTCCTTCATCCAGATGACTTCCAGAAATGAGTTGACAAGGGGATTGAGTTCAGCTTTGGTGGTTGAGTGAGTAACGTTTCTCTGACAGTAGCTTCTCCAGGGAATGAGAGAACCAAAAAGTAGGGATAAATGACCCAATTGCAAACTTCTGGTTTCTAGATAATCCCCCCAAGTAGCATTGCTGTAGCATTGGATTTGAGTTTTGGAATTGCAAAAAGAAAGTGAAATTTTGAGATGCTTAGTAGCGTTCAAGTACTCCCAGCAACGCTTGAATTCTCTCCAGTGTTGAATGCTGGGTTTTTTGAAAAATCTGGCAAGACTTGAGACTGCAAAGCTTAGGTCTGGACGAGTCAGAAAAGCTATATAGTTCATCAGGAAAAGAGCTGATTGGTAGTTGATGTTAAGGGAGAGAAACTCTTAGTGTTCTTCATTGGAAGCTAGGGAAAGATTGGTGTTGACAGTAAGAGGGATGGAGGAAGGTTTGCAGTCCATCATTTTAAATTCTTCAAGTCTGTGTTCAATGTATTTGGGTTGTGACAATAAGATAGAGTTGTTGAGTCTTTCAAATTTCATGCCCAATATGGTGTTGGGTTTGTGATGACTAGAGTTTGGAAATCATTTGAGAAAATTGGTTAAGAAATTGTTGCCAGAACCAACAAGGATGAGATCATCAACGTGAAAGAAAAGAACAGAGTTGGTTGAGGGATGAATGTAGAGACACAGATCTGACATGGATTCATGGAAACCTTGTTTGCAGATCCAAGAGGTAAGAGTGCTGAACCAGTTGGCTGGGGCCTGTTTCAGTCCATACAGAGATTTATTGAGAATGAGTTATTTCAAAGTTTGTTTTGATCCTTTGGTTTTTTTTATGATGACTGTGTCAGACAAAGGAGCATGAAGAAAAGTGCTTTTGAAGTCAAGTTGGATGATGGGGAGAGAGTGGTAGAGTCCAAAGAGAAGAGCAATGCAAAGGGAAGCAGCCTTTCTGGTGGGAGAAAAGGTGCCAAGGTAGTCTATTCCATAGATTTGATTGAATCCCTGAACACAGAGCCGGCTCTTGTTAATAAGAGGGTTGCCGTGGCAATTATCCTTAAGATGATAGACCCAGGTTGTATTCAGTGGATTGGCAGGTTCAGGTCCGTTGTAGTCATCCCAACCCTTTAGTTCTTTGATGCCGTTGAGTTCAACATCCATGGAAGCATCCCAATTGAGTGATTTGGAGCATTTCTTGGCTTTTTTGTAAGTCTTAGGTACAAAGTAATGGTGATAGCCGTACCATTGAGGAGGGTTGATGGATGATTGATCTCGCAAAGAGTAGTTTGGGTTTAGTTGGACAGCAAGGTTGTTGGAGGACTTGGATGAGGATTCTGAGTGAAGATCATCTGAAGATTCAGAAGAGAGAGGGGGAGAGAGATTGTTCCTATTGGGTTCAACAGGATTATCAGGAAAAAGGGGAGAAGAGCAAGATTCAGGAAAAGAGAAAGAAAGAGGAATGTCAATGTCCAAGTTTAGGAGAGGGAGAGTATTGGATTTGGAATTAGGAGATGATGAGAGTATCTGGGGAGAAGAAGAATTCTTGAGTATTTTTACATGTTTGGAAGAAATAATGGAATTGTCAGGACAAAGAATACGGTAGGAAAGAAAATGAGGGTTGTATCCCACAAGAATGCCAGCAAGGCCGCGTTCTTTGAATTTTTCGCCTCAACCTACCTTGGTTTTAAGATAGACAGCTTTGGAGCCAATCGGATGAAAGTAGTCAAGAGGAAGAGTTTTATTGAGAAACATTTGATAGGGAGAGGGCGAGTTCGGAGTCTTAGGAATTTGATTGAGAACCAGACAAGCAGATTTGGAGACTTTGGCCCAGAGATTGAGAGGCAACTTGGAGCTTTGGAGGATGGCTTGGATAGATTCTGTTAGTGTTATGTTAGCTTGTTTGATTTTGCCGTTGTGTTTGTGGTGATAGGGCTCAGTGATGAGATGTTGAATGGAGTTTGAGCAAAAGAAATCCTTTAAGTCTGAGGAAATGAACTCTCCTCCTCCATCAGAGCAGATGGTAGCAGGAAAGGAGTTTTGTTTTTGTTTTTCAAAGTTTAAGATTATCTTGAGTTGCAGAGCGGCATCAGACTTTTGTTGGAGTGGAATTGCAGAGATTTAACCTGAAAAATTGTCAACAATGGTCATGATGTAATTCATACCGTTTCTGGAAGGAGGAGTGATGGGTCCGACAAGGTTGATGTGGAGTTTTTGGAATGATTGGGTAGCAGAGAATGAGGTGTTTTTGAATGAACTTTTGGTAATTTTAGAAAATAGGCAATCTTTGCATTGGAAGTCTGACATGAAACTGGAAGAGAGATCAGGAAAAAGGCTCTTGAGTTGATATGGACTGGCATGTCCGAAGGATAGATGGAGGTTTTTGAGCTTGTTGGATTTCAAATTTTTTTGGGATATGTAGCAGAGTTTCCAATTGAATCCTACCTTAGAGGGATTGTTTAGGATGAAAAGATTACCATGAATAAATCAAGAGAAGACAGGAAAAGAGTTGGAGAAAAGTTGGAACTGATTTCCTTCAGTGGTTAAAGAACATCTTTTAGAGGCAATGAGTTCTCTGGGACTGATAAGATTAACGACAAGATCAGGAATGAAGAAAGCGTTAGAGAGTGTAACCATGGTGTTCTTCCAGATGAGTTGGACTGTTCCTTTTCCTTTGATGGGGAGCTTAGCTCCTTCCTTTCCAGTGCTAATAGACTTGTATCCAGATAATTTGGTAAGATTTATGAAAAAGTCAGCGGAGTTGAACATGTGACAGGAGGCTCCAGAGTCAAGGATGATTTGATTATGCAAGTTTATTTCTTCAATCCAGGTGGTGAGAAGTGCATGATAGTGAGCCGCTTCCTTTCCCTTAGAGTTGGCATTGAATTGTGCTCTCCAGTTGGCTTGGGCTTCTTTCCACCAATCTGGAGCTAGGTGTTCATATTTGTGCCAACATTTGTCCTCTGTATGATTGGGTGATTGTGCATTATGGTAACCTCTTTTGCAGCGGAGCTCTTGAGGCACAGGCTTTTTGACGTTTTGTGAGACAACTAGGGCAGTGTCAAGGGATTTGGAATCTTTGTGTTTTGATCTGGTTTTGTTGTCAAGTTGAGTGAGATGATTGAGAACTAGATTGACTGAGACGCTTTTATTGGAATGCATGATTTGTTGACGCAGAGATTGAAGAGTGGAAGGGAATTTAAAAAGGATAAGATAGGCTAGAATATCTTCTGGAAGATCAATTCCTACATAAATCATTTTCTTCAAGGAGATTTTAGTTTTGTTAATGAACACATTGATCGAGTTGGTTTTGAATTGATGGTAAAGGAATTCATTAAAAACTCTTGCTCTATTGGCGGTTTGAGAAGAGGCAAACATTTCCTTTATGGTTTTCCAGAGTAGCTTTGCGGTGTGGTGTCAATATATAGCCTCGGATCGGGAACTGCGTCGCGGCCTGCGCGCTCAGCATCTGGTAGGTTGGGGCTCAGCAGTTGGGGTGCGCGCGTTCTCAGCAGCGGCCGCTGCGGGCTCAGCAGTGGACGCGGCGGGATCGAGCACGCGACTGCGGGCCGGGCCTGACTAAGGGAGGCGGGCCGCGACCCGCGTGGATGTCCAACCCAGGGATGGAGCCGGGCCGATCAGGTTCTCGGGCGGTTAGTTAGGGAAGGAAAGGACGGAGCGATTGCGGGGCTATACCCGTGGACAGCCGCGCGCAAGCGCGGGCCGGCCACGGGACGGGAAATTCACGACGGCGCGTCGGGCGGATACGGGCAATCGCGGTGAACTTTGAGAAGCGCGCGGCAGAGGGCCGCGCCGCGGGGACGAACCGGATGCGTGTAATGGCAGGCAAGCAAGCGGAATAGGACACGGATAGGGTATGGGTTGGTGGATGGGTCAGGGTTCTGGGTCTAGGGTTCCTTCTTCATGGTTGCCAGTCTGTCTTTGTGCTTGTACTTAGGTTAGGGTTGAGGGGGAGGGCTCAAATACCCTTCCCCTCGACTCCGGGTTGTAGGGGGGATGGGATCGTATCATCGGATTATCGTATCATTGTATCATCAGGAGGCGGGGGAGCGGACTTAGGAAAACAGAATCCCTCTCCTCTTCCCTCCTTTTCTCTTGAACGGCTGCATCCAATCTCCTTACAGACGCTTTGATCAATAACTTCCGGAACTCGAGGACGACTTCGGGGGGGTTGCTCTCTAAAGTTTCCACATCTGGGGGTCTGGCCGGGAACAATCTTTTGTCAAAGTCTCTCGAAGGTACTCACGGATGCTACCAACAGCCGCTTCTCTTCCTTCCTCCTCCAACGGCTTCCGCGCTACTCCATGGATTTACCCGCATATTAGACTCAACATTGCGGAGGTGGAGCGATTCATCTCACGTTATGAAACAATCGCGGACTCTGAAGGCGTTTTGGATTTTGAGAAGGTGCGCCATGTCGTCCTGTTCATCGAGGACGCGGAAGCGCGTCGGGAAGTGGAGGAGATGGGAGGATACCTGAAACTGGATTGGCCGGAACTGAAGGAGGACATGCTGGCAAGATGGGGGAGGCGCGGTTCTTGCTTTCAGAAGGACGATCTCAAATCATCCGCGGAATGGGGTTATCAGGCAGGCGCGCGCGACGGGACCCAGATGCAAGCAGAGGTGGACCACGCGGAACCGGAGTACTACAGGGCAGAGTATGTTCCGGCCCCACCACCGGCAACCATCTCTTGGGCTAGCGAACTTACGGAGGTGGCAAGGGGCCTCGAGGCCTATCTGGAGAGTATTCAGACCCCCAGCACTTCTGCGTCCCGCGTGTACGCAAATGGGGAGGACAACAACCGTTGGCGGGCGGGACAAAGGGACCGGACAGCGGATTCAAACGCGGAATTGGTTTCCCCAGGGGGGGCTAAGAACGTGTTGGGGAAGCGGGATTCAATGGAACCGGTGCGGCCTACTGACAGGAAGCGGGCGAGGACAACGGAACGGGAAATTGATGCTCCGTGCGGACTGGGAATTGGCAAGCGGCGGACGGATCTTGCGAAGAAGGTACACGCGGCGGCGGAAGAGATGGACCACACGTTGGAGGATCGCGACCCGAGCCAGACCTCTTTGACGGCGGAGAGCGTGCATTTGGAAAGGGTAGTGGCAGCAACGGAAAGTACAGGCGCGCGTGGAAGCAACGGTGATGGTGGGCGGACAAGACACAAGAGTCGGACGGCAAACCCAATTGATCCGAGGCCGGCAGAGGCGGGGTGCGTGTTGGGGAAGCGGGTATCGGCGGGACCGGTTCAGTCTAACAACGGGAAGCGAGCAAGGACAAAGCGAGAAGAGGATACTCCGCGCGGTTCAACAGTTGGTGAACAACGGATAAATCTGATGGGAGGTGGGGGACAAGCGGTGGTGGGAGCAGGTCATGTGTCGGGCAATCGTAACCGAGGCGAGACCCTTTCGACGGCGGAGGAGACGGACGCCGAACGGGAAAGGGAAGCGCGCCGGGGCAGAGAATCGGACGGATCAGGCACCAACGGCATGGTTTGGAGGAATGCAGGGAGATCGGGCGACGGACGCGACCCTCATGGCATTGGCTGAAGCCATCAGCTGGGGACAGCAGCTAAGTTTGGGGGGGGAACTGGGGGATAGGGCGCGGGCGCGGCGATGGTATATATATAAAAAAAAAAAAAAAAAAAAAAAAAAAAAAAAAAAAAAAAAAAAAAAAAAAAAATGAAAATGAAAATGAAATGAATGGAATAATAAATATAGGATATTTTCTTTCTCTTCTCTGGATTTGGGCTGTTTTCTTTCCTTTTTTTCCTATTTCTCTCCTGTTTCTTTCTTCAACGGACGGGCGCGACGGGCAGGGATGGTATGAACGCGGATTAAAGCTTAGCTTGGTAAGGGGGTGCTCTAGCCGGTTCACAGCCGGAACGACTAGACACCCCAGAATGTTCGTTCCCATTGCTTCTCCCTTATACTCCCGTTGGATCCCCTGAGCGCCCGTCCGCACCAGCCCCTCCTCCCACCGACTCTCCCGAGATCCCGGAGATTCCGGTCGTGATGGCGCTCCCGGCAGCCAGCTTCGAAGTTTTCGCGGAAAGGTCGACTACGATGCTCCGCCAATACCTTGCGACTCCCGGAGCCCAATCCTCGGAATCCCGGCGTGAACTCTTGGCGTCATTCCGGGCTCTACTGGCGTCGTCGAGGGCGGAAATGGAGGAAATGATGAAGATGGCTTAAGCGCCTCGGCCTCGTCCCCTCTTCCCCTTTTCTTTTTCCCTTTCCTCTTTTATCCGCTTTTTTTGTTGTACCGCGTTCCCTATTCATTGAGAGAAATACACGTCTCAAACGCGAATTTGTTTTACCGAGAAAAAGCCGCGCCGCGCGCATCGTGAAGGCGAGAATGAGAGCCGGGTCCGCGCCTGAGTGAGAACTAAGCCGCGAGGTTGAGAAAATCCGCGCCGCGCCCAAAAAATGAGAAAAAAAAAAAAAGAAATCTTTCACCTTTTCTATCATTTCTCACTCGTCACTTTTTTTCTTATTTTCTCATTTTTCGGGCGCAGCGCGGATTTTCTCAACCTCGCGGCTTAGTTCTCACTCAGGCGCGGACCCGGCTCTCATTCTCGCCTTCACGATGCGCGCGGCGCGGCTTTTTCTCGGTAAAACAAATTCGCGTTTGAGACGTGTATTTCTCTCAATGAATAGGGAACGCGGTACAACAAAAAAAGCGGATAAAAGAGGAAAGGGAAAAAGAAAAGGGGAAGAGGGGACGAGGCCGAGGCGCTTAAGCCATCTTCATCATTTCCTCCATTTCCGCCCTCGACGACGCCAGTAGAGCCCGGAATGACGCCAAGAGTTCACGCCGGGATTCCGAGGATTGGGCTCCGGGAGTCGCAAGGTATTGGCGGAGCATCGTAGTCGACCTTTCCGCGAAAACTTCGAAGCTGGCTGACGGGAGCGCCATCACGACCGGAATCTCCGGGATCTTGGGAGAGTCGGTGGGAGGAGGGGCTGGTGCGGACGGGCGCTCAGGGGATCCAACGGGAGGGTCCAGTCCGGTAGGAGGCGATGACGAGATGACCACCGGCGACGCGGGCGGAGGAGTAGGGCCTCGTGGAGTCGGAGGAGTCGGAGCAGCGGGCGGAGGAGTAGGGCCTCGTGGAGTCGGAGGAGCCGGAGCAGGGGGTGGAGGAGGAGCCGGGGCCGGAGTAGCGCGTCGCCTAAGGATTTTGTCAATTCGCGGGTCCCTCGCGCCTTGCGTAACCCGGACGCGATCCGCCCAAAATCGCAATGCCCTCCGATAAGCCGCAAAGTCCGGATAGTCATCCTTACGCGGTGGTCCCGCGCGGCGAAGCGGAGAAGAGGAGTCGCGGTCGGAGTTCGGACAAGGACGGCGGGGAGGTGATCCGGGTGGAGTCCACGAGTCCTCCGAGATAGCGTCGTCATCCGAAACCACAAACGGGTCCAGACGAGCCCGTTTGCGCGGTTGAGGACGAGAACCGGATTGGTTGGGGCCACGGGGTATACCCTCGCTAAGCGAGCAGCGGCGGTGTCCGCGGCGGCACGCGGAGCAGGCGCGGCGGCCGGACCCAATAGAGCATTCAAGCCCGTTTCGGGCGCAGAAGTCGCAGCGGACCATGATGACGATGGAGTGGAGGGATAGGGATGCGGAGCGGAGTTTAGAGTTGGTAGAGGGGGTAGGGCGCGAAGGACGGCAGAGGTGACAATGGGGAGGATCTCTGGGGACAGAACTCAAGTTGGGGGGGGGGATGTGGTGTCAATATATAGCCTCGGATTGGGAACTGCGTCGCGGCCTGCGCGCTCAGCATCTGGTAGGTTGGGGCTCAGCAGTTGGGGTGCGCGCGTTCTCAGCAGCGGCCGCTGCGGGCTCAGCAGTGGACGCGGCGGGATCGAGCACGCGACTGCGGGCCGGGCCTGACTAAGGGAGGCGGGCCGCGACCCGCGTGGATGTCCAACCCAGGGATGGAGCCGGGCCAATCAGGTTCTCGGGCGGTTAGTTAGGGAAGGAAAGGACGGAGCGATCGCGGGGCTATACCCGTGGACAGCCGCGCGCAAGCGCGGGCCGGCCACGGGACGGGAAATTCACGACGGCGCGTCGGGCGGATACGGGCAATCGCGGTGAACTTTGAGAAGCGCGCGGCAGAGGGCCGCGCCGCGGGGACAAACCGGATGCGTGTAATGGCAGGCAAGCAAGCGGAATAGGACACGGATAGGGTATGGGTTGGTGGATGGGTCAGGGTTCTGGGTCTAGGGTTCCTTCTTCATGGTTGCCAGTCTGTCTTTGTGCTTGTACTTAGGTTAGGGTTGAGGGGGAGGGCTCAAATACCCTTCCCCTCGACTCCGGGTTGTAGGGGGGATGGGATCGTATCATCGGATTATCGTATCATTGTATCATCAGGAGGCGGGGGAGCGGACTTAGGAAAACAGAATCCCTCTCCTCTTCCCTCCTTTTCTCTTGAACGGCTGCATCCAATCTCCTTACAGACGCTTTGATCAATAACTTCCGGAACTCGAGGACGACTTTGGGGGGGTTGCTCTCTAAAGTTTCCACAGCGGAGGTAATCTAAGTTGGATTAACAACATTGTTGTGAGCAATCAAGTCAATTCAAGAGAGTAGTATGACCCTGATTTCCATGTCTTTGGTAGTCTTGAGATATTTGGAGTCGTCCTTGAGAGCTTCCTTGACGCATTTCAGTTCCAAGAGAATGGTCATTTTATCCTTCCAGATTGATTAGTATTTGTCGGTGAGAACAGGTACTGCCTCAAGAGCTTCCTTGAGGATAATTTGTCAAAATCCATTGCTGCTGCTTGATCCCTCCATGATTCCAGAGAGAATAGTTGGGATGATCTTTGTCTTTTAACTGTGATAAATTTCTGAAGTTTAATTCAAAGAAATGATAATAAAAAGGGCTGCACAGAGCAAAGCATCAGTAAAAGAATAGAAAAAAGATAAGAAAAGACTCATAAAAAGAAAGAAGAAGACAGGCATAAAACCAACATCAAGCGGATTGATTCTAAGGATAGTGGAAAGAGATCATGATCATTGGAAGAAGAGTGGCCAGCAGATTTGATGGTTGATGGTTGAGGATTGAGCGGGCTAATATAGAAATAGACTGAGGATCAGATTGAGAGGTTGAGAACTTGAAAGAAACCAGTTATAGCAGACATACTCAAGATTGGAGACGGCCAGGGTGTGATTTGAGGTGGAGGTTGAGTGAGAATGAAGAAAAGAGTTAACAAAATATAGAGGGAGGAAAGAAAGTAGGAAAGAGGGTGATGCTGGAGAGAGAAGTTGATAGAGATAGTTGAGACTTTGAGATTTGAAGTGTGTCAAGTTTCTGGATTTGTAGAGTTGCAATTCTTGGTTTTTTTTGTCTTCCTTGAGTGAGGTGTTCCCCTGATCACCTCCAGGTAATGGATTTTGGTTAGGTCTAGGAGCTGGGAGCACGCCCATGAGGGTAGGCAGCGACAGCCAGGTGACAGAGGAAAGGTGAAGCTAGAGAGCCAACACTGAGAAACAAAGATAGAACAAGGTACTTAAAGAAAAGAGGAAACAGAGCATAGAACATAGAAGAAAGAAGTTAAGAGAAAATGTACAAAGAAAAAGAGGAGCAGTAAAATATTCAACAAGATCAAGGGGGTATTCATAATTCCCATTGGCCACCAGCTGGAAAGAATTTTATTGAGCCATTTAGCATATAATTGTTTCAATTTCTTGTGTTTTTATGGAATTTTAGGAAGACAATTTCAGCTTGATATGGCATTTGTAATTTTTTAGTCCAGGAATGGTATCCCCAATGAATTCTTCAAAACCCCTCTCTATGATATGGTACTTGAGTTGAATTTTCCATTTGGAATAATTTAAATCAGAGAGCTCACAACATTAGTCAGTATTTTCAGATTTCAAGCTCTAGGCTCATAAACAATCTAAAAGATTAAACTTTGAGATAAAGCTATGAGTCTTTTAGACTGTGTCTATAAAAGAAGACTTTCTTGAAACAAATAAAAGGCTGTTGATATGAAGATAATAGCAATTTTGAATGGTTATGGAAGCAAAGAGGCTCTTAATATATATAAAAGACTGACTCATGAATTACAGATTCAATTGCACGATAGACAATAAGATGAAACCACACAAGAAAAACTACATTATTTATTGCAGTTATGGATAAATATCAAGAAACCTGTTGAGATGGAGCTATTAGACCTGTAGAATGTTACTAGAAGTACATAGTTTCTTTATACAAATAAAAAACTCATGAAGTACAGAAATAATGGCAAAATATAGAATTAAATGAGAAAAAAATCAAAAACATATCATATACCATTAATAAACCAAAAATGAATTCCCACAGGTTTGGCACAAATAAAGCAGGAATTAGGCTACTTATATGCTGGATTGGGTGTATCAACAAAATCTTTAAGTATTCATTGAGGTTGCACCAAAAAAAAATGAAATTAGTGGAAAAGAAAGGATTAAAATAAAAAAAGTACATAAATACCCATCTGTCAGCACAAAAACATAAGGAATCAACAAGAATAAGAGGAAAATAAAAATGTTTGAGACCTGCAGTGTTCAGGTTTTATAGTTTTATGAGAATAAGGACAAAGGAGATGAAAGATAAGGTATTATCAAATTCATGAAAGTAAACCAATGTCTGAAGTTTGAGAAAAAGACTGATAAATTTAGCAGAAAAAGTTTTTTATAGCACAATTATGAGGTAATACAGGAGAAGAGAAAAAAAGCTAAGCCATAATGATGGATTGGTAGAGGAAATTAAGATTCATAATAAGGCAGGAACCCAAAAGGACATGGATGAACAATTAGAACATAATTAGGAATTTAAGATGAATAAAGTAGAAAAAAGACATCATAACTCATGCCAAAAGGACAAAAAATTGAGTTAGGAGGTAATTTAACTCAGCACCCAAAGCTCTTGTCTACTCAGAGAAAGAAACACAGACAAAATTAATTCTTAAAAAATAATGAAGGGATCATGAATATGTTCTTTCAAGCACATATGGGTTCCAGGACAAGTCCCAATTGGTGAAGAAAAAGTAGTTCTTGGATAGTTTCCCAGGGAGCTTGATCCTGTTCCCCGAGTGCTTGATTAGATTAGGCTTGGGAGGGTCAATATTAGTTCTAAATCAGACTTTCTGAGACCCCAATCAGAGCTGGTTGCACCTTACCAAACAGCTTTGAATCTCTTCCACTTGGCCTTAACAATCACTCATCATATTTCTCTTTTAAAAAACTGAAAGTTCTTTCTTTTAATTTAATGTTTTTTTTACTCTTACTTCTTTAAAAATCTGATTTTTTAATTTTGTGCAATTTGTTTAAAATTGATGAAGAAAAAACAATGAATCAAGTCTCACTTTAGCTTGAAGCACAAAAGGTTGGAGCACAACATCTTGCTTGAAAACTTGAATTTCTTTTTCAACTTTTGGAATGAGAAAATACTCTAGGAAAATCAGAAAGACAATAATAAAAGAAAAATCCGCAATGAAAGACCAAATTTTAAATATTGAAAAAACAATGCAATCATCAATCTTTAAGTCTGCAACCTGATCCGAAAAAATTTAGGGATAAAAGGGTGAGCCAGAATGAAGTGGATCCACAGCTCAATTTATTCTGTCACCAGTTTCAGCAAATCATCAAGGAAGATCCAAAATATATCACAATAAATAAACAAATACCCTCCTAAATTACCCATCAATAGGTAAAAACATTATTAATTTTTAGTTAACAGAATTTGAATTTAAACCTCAAGGAAATCACCAAATTCCACAGGAGCAAGTGGGAAATTCAAGTCAGAAATTAATCCATAAACACCCTCCTCAAGGATATTTATATCACCTGGAAAAAGGTGACCAATTTCCCTGTCTCATGGAATTGACCTAAACTTCAGGAGAAGCAGGCCAGTTTTCCTGGTTTTTGAGTAATGGATATTGACTGGAATATTTTCATTTTTGATTTGGCTAGTTTTGAATTAAATTCAAGCAGGATCAATGGAAAATCTCCCTCAGGTGTGTTTTTATTCCTTATTTATTTTGCGTTTTCTTTAAATCTAATTCTTTTTTCTTAATTCATCAGGTTAACCTTCTGCCTTGAGCTTATTTCCCAAATTAAAGCGGTTCCCCTTGATATGTGCCCTTTTCAAGGTGGAAGTTATCTACCAAGAAATTTTCCATGAGGATGGCACCAAGGAAAAGGGTGTAGATAGTTATTAACTCCACATTTTACTTTCATATCTCTCTCAAAAAATCCCTCAATAATCAATCATTCTCATGGAAAATTCCCATTTCCATCCTAGAAAACAAAATAAAAATATTTGAATTTATTTCAGCAAGTCAAAATAAATTTTAATAAATTTCAACCAACCCTACTCCGCTTTTCTGAATAACTGCAGGTATTATTTCCACTATATCAATTAATTTGTCTAGGGAAAGGCCCAAAATCATTGATTGGTAATTTTTAATAAAATCAATGCAGGGATTCAAGAGGCTCAACCCAAGGAAAAAGGTTAAAATTTTTTTCCTCATGTAATTTTATTTTATCAAAATTTCCCTCAGATTAAGCCCATTACAGGCCTTTTCTTGGTAAATCCTCAATGTATTTTTTGGAAAAACTTCATCTATTTATTTTATTTTGCTTTATTTTATTTCATTTTGCTTTATTTTATTTTTGATTTTATTTTAAATTGAATTTTTGTTTTTTAATTTTAATTTTGATTTTAAATTTGATTTCAATTTTGATTTCAATTTTGATTTCAATTTTGATTTGATTTTAATTTTAATTTCAATTTTAATTTGAATTTTAATTTGAATTTTAATTTGAGTTTTAATGTTAATTTTAATTTTAATTTGAATGTTAATTTTAATTTTAATTTTAATTTCAATTTCAATTTTGATTTTAATTTTAAGGGTGATGTTAAATTCACGGCTCCAGTTGTGTGGGAGCCGTGTGGGGCCCCAAATTGCCTGTGGGAGTCGTGTAGGGCCCCACACGACCTGTGGGAGTTGTTCAGGGCCCATACAATTCTCCATATAATTTTAATTTATTTTTTATTGTTAATTGTTTATTGTTTATTGTTTATTGTTTATTATTTATTATTTATTATTTATTATTTATTATTTATTATTTATTATTTATTATTTATTATTTATTATTTATTATTTATTATTTATTATTTATTATTTATTATTTATTATTCATTATTTATTATTTATTATTTATTATTTATTATTTATTATTTATTATTTATTATTTATTATTTATTATTTATTATTTATTATTTATTATTTATTATTTATTATTTATTATTTATTATTTATTATTTATTATTTATTATTTATTATTTATTATTTATTATTTATTATTTATTATTTATTATTTATTATTTATTATTTATTATTTATTATTTATTTATTATTTATTATTTATTATTTATTATTTATTATTTATTATTTATTATTTATTATTTATTATTTATTATTTATTATTTATTATTTATTATTTATTATTTATTATTTATTATTTATTATTTATTATTTATTATTTATTATTTATTATTTATTATTTATTATTTATTATTTATTATTTATTATTTATTATTTATTATTTATTATTTATTATTTATTATTTATTATTTATTATTTATTATTTATTATTTATTATTTATTATTTATTATTTATTATTTATTATTTATTATTTATTATTTATTATTTATTATTTATTATTTATTATTTATTATTTATTATTTATTATTTATTATTTATTATTTATTATTTATTATTTATTATTTATTATTTATTATTTATTATTTATTATTTATTATTTATTATTTATTATTTATTATTTATTATTTATTATTTATTATTTATTATTTATTATTTATTATTTATTATTTATTATTTATTATTTATTATTTATTATTTATTATTTATTATTTATTATTTATTATTTATTATTTATTATTTATTATTTATTATTTATTATTTATTATTTATTATTTATTATTTATTATTTATTATTTATTATTTATTATTTATTATTTATTATTTATTATTTATTATTTATTATTTATTATTTATTATTTATTATTTATTATTTATTATTTATTATTTATTATTTATTATTTATTATTTATTATTTATTATTTATTATTTATTATTTATTATTTATTATTTATTATTTATTATTTATTATTTATTATTTATTATTTATTATTTATTATTTATTATTTATTATTTATTATTTATTATTTATTATTTATTATTTATTATTTATTATTTATTATTTATTATTTATTATTTATTATTTATTATTTATTATTTATTATTTATTATTTATTATTTATTATTTATATTATTTATTATTTATTATTTATTATTTATTATTTATTATTTATTATTTATTATTTATTATTTATTATTTATTATTTATTATTTATTATTTATTATTTATTATTTATTATTTATTATTTATTATTTATTATTTATTATTTATTATTTATTATTTATTATTTATTATTTATTATTTATTATTTATTATTTATTATTTATTATTTATTATTTATTATTTATTATTTATTATTTATTATTTATTATTTATTATTTATTATTTATTATTTATTATTTATTATTTATTATTTATTATTTATTATTTATTATTTATTATTTATTATTTATTATTTATTATTTATTATTTATTATTTATTATTTATTATTTATTATTTATTATTTATTATTTATTATTTATTATTTATTATTTATTATTTATTATTTATTATTTATTATTTATTATTTATTATTTATTATTTATTATTTATTATTTATTATTTATTATTTATTATTTATTATTTATTATTTATTATTTATTATTTATTATTTATTATTTATTATTTATTATTTATTATTATTATATTATTTATTATTTATTATTTATTATTTATTATTTATTATTTATTATTTATTATTTATTATTTATTATTTATTATTTATTATTTATTATTTATTATTTATTATTTATTATTTATTATTTATTATTTATTATTTATTATTTATTATTTATTATTTATTATTTATTATTTATTATTTATTATTTATTATTTATTATTTATTATTTATTATTTATTATTTATTATTTATTATTTATTATTTATTATTTATTATTTATTATTTATTATTATTTATTTATTATTTATTATTTATTATTTATTATTTATTATTTATTATTTATTATTTATTATTTATTATTTATTATTTATTATTTATTATTTATTATTTATTATTTATTATTTATTATTTATTATTTATTATTTATTATTTATTATTTATTATTTATTATTTATTATTTATTATTTATTATTTATTATTTATTATTTATTATTTATTATTTATTATTTATTATTTATTATTTATTATTTATTATTTATTATTTATTATTTATTATTTATTATTTATTATTTATTATTTATTATTTATTATTTATTATTTATTATTTATTATTTATTATTTATTATTTATTATTTATTATTTATTATTTATTATTTATTATTTATTATTTATTCTTTATTATTTATTATTTATTATTTATTATTTATTATTTATTATTTATTATTTATTATTTATTATTTATTATTTATTATTTATTATTTATTATTTATTATTTATTATTTATTATTTATTATTTATTATTTATTATTTATTATTTATTATTTATTATTTATTATTTATTATTTATTATTTATTATTTATTATTTATTATTTATTATTTATTATTTATTATTTATTATTTATTATTTATTATTTATTATTTATTATTTATTATTTATTATTTATTATTTATTATTTATTATTTATTATTTATTATTTATTATTTATTATTTATTATTTATTATTTATTATTTATTATTTATTATTTATTATTTATTATTTATTATTTATTATTTATTATTTATTATTTATTATTTATTATTTATTATTTATTATTTATTATTTATTATTTATTATTTATTATTTATTATTTATTATTTATTATTATATTATTTATTATTTATTATTTATTATTTATTATTTTATTATTTATTATTTATTATTTATTATTTATTATTTATTATTTATTATTTATTATTTATTATTTATTATTTATTATTTATTATTTATTATTTATTATTTATTATTTATTATTTATTATTTATTATTTATTATTTATTATTTATTATTTATTATTTATTATTTATTATTTATTATTTATTATTTATTATTTATTATTTATTATTTATTATTTATTATTTATTATTTATTATTATTTATTATTTATTATTTATTATTTATTATTTATTATTTATTATTTATTATTTATTATTTATTATTTATTATTTATTATTTATTATTTATTATTTATTATTTATTATTTATTATTTATTATTTATTATTTATTATTTATTATTTATTATTTATTATTTATTATTTATTATTTATTATTTATTATTTATTATTTATTATTTATTATTTATTATTTATTATTTGTTATTTGTTATTTGTTGTTTATTATATATAATTTATTATTTATTATATATAATTTATAATTTATAATTTATAATTTATTATTTATAATTTATATTTGTTATTTATTTTATGTTATTCATTATTTACGATTTAGTAGAGGCTAAACAACTTGATTTTAGTTTTTTAGCGTGCTGTACAACTCAAATGGGACATGTAGCATGCCATTGAGTTGTGTAGCATTCCAAACGGCTCATTTGAGTTGTTTAGGGTGCCACACGGCCCATTTAGTTGTGTACACGACTCAAAAATCTGTGTACAGAGATGCGTACACATCTCAATGAGCCATGAATTCAAAATTTCCCTAATTTTAATTTTGATTTTAATTTTAATTTTAATTTTGATTTCAATTTTAATTTTAATTTTAATATTTTTATTATTATTATTATTTTTACTTTTATTTTTATGTGTTTTGTTTTTATTTCATTTAAGGGCAATTTTGAATTTTCAACCGTACACAGCCTGTTCACACCCCAAAATTGGTTTTGTGGCTTGGTTCCCAACCCATTTAGGGGTGGGAAAGGGTTGTTTTGGGTTGCAAATTTTTATTTTTATCTTTATTTATTCTTTTATATATTTATATTTTTATTTTTTGATATATTCTGTTTATTTATTTATGTATTGATTTAGGGAAATTTTAAATTCAGGGCTCTTTACATGGTTCTTGAGCCATGTGGCACCCTACACGGCTCATTTGAGCCATGTGGCACCCAAAACGACTCATGTGAGCCGTGTGGCACCCAACACGGCTCATGTGAGCTGTGTAGCATGCTACACGGCCCATTTGAGCCGTTTGGCATGCTACACGTCCCATTTGAGTTGTGTGGCACGCTAAAAAAATTTATTTATTTTATTTATTTTATTGATTTTATTTATTTTATTTCTTTGGTTTCTTTTCTTTCTTTTATTCATTTAATTTATTTCATTGCTTTTATTTCTTTTATTTCTTTTATTTCTTTTATTTCTTTTACTTCTTTTATTTCTTTTATTTGTTTTATTTCTTTCATTTATTCCATTTCATTTATTTTTTTTTATTTTTTTATTTTTTTTTATTTTTTATTTCTTTTATTTCTTTTCTTTATTTTATTCATTTTATAATAAATATTAATAATTAATAAAGAATCAATTATAAGTTATATGGAGTAGTGTATGGGCCCCCATGCGTTGAGGGGCCCTACACGACTCCCACAGGTTTTATGGGGCTCTGCACGGCTCCCACAGGCTGTGTGGGAGCCATGTACACGGCTCCTACACGACTGGAGCATTGTACACAGCTCCCACACGGCTGGAGCCATGAATTTAATATTACCCATTAATTAATTTTGATTTATTTATTTTTTTATTTTTTTATTTTTTTATTTATTTCTTTCTTTTTTTCTTTTTTTCTTTCTTTCTTTCTTTCTTTCTTTATTTATTCATTTTTCTTTCTTTCTTTATTTGTTTTTTTATTTATTTATTTATTTATTTATTCATTTATTCATTTTTATTTTTTTAATTTTTTTATTTTTTTTCACAACCCATATGGGTTGGGAACTTCTTTTCACAACACATATGGGGTGTGAACAGATTTTCAAGCTCTTTTGAAACCCTGGGGTTTTAAATTTGACATTTACCTTAGTTTTATTTTATTCAGGGCATTGGATTTTTCACACCCCCGCACCTTGATTTCAAGGGGTTGCACTCTTGCCCCAATGTCCCCCAATGTCCCCAGCCCACATGGTAATCCTTGATTTCACACAGTTTTCTGGGGTGTTCAAAAGAAATCGGGGGCTACACAGGCATGAAAAACTCCTGTAAAAAAGATGAGGGATTTTGGCCATTTTAAAGGCCTTCAAAATTGCCCTCAAAAAGTTTTTTGAAAAAGAATACTTTATCTCTTAAATTGTTTCACATTTTAAATTTAATGTTTTTTTATTATTTTAGAAAGTCTGAAGGGAAACCAAATGGCAGGAAGTTCAATTATAGTTTTTTTTAGAATTTTAGTACTTCATTTTCCTGCCAGAAAATGGGATTAACATCAAAAATAAGACATTCTTTTCATTTTTTTCTCCCTTATCTTTCCAGAGAACTTTCAAAATTTTGAGCTTGCAGTCTTTTATTGGGAATTGAAAAGTGCACATAAAAGCTGTTTTAGGATTTTTAGCATGGATTCTTTACCTAAAAATAGCTGATGCACCTATAACAATGATGGGAAGTGTCTTTTCTGGGGTGCATTTTGAAGCCATTTCTGATACTGTTTTGATTCTTTTTATGGAAAATCTGAGTTTATAGTTTTAAAATTCACTTTAAATGAAACAAAAATATATTTATCTTTTCATATTTTTTTGATAATATTGCGCAGGAAAGACTTAGAACTCAAAACCAACAAACTGGATTTGAAGTCAGATAAGGAAGCGGTGAGAAAAGAAGAAAAGAGATGAAACTTGGAATACCAACAGCTTTTGACAAGGAGACAAGATGATTCAAGGATGAGCAGGTAGTGAGATAAGGAGACAAGACTAGAGACAAGAGACAAAAGGCAGAAGCATGGTAGGAGGCGCGAATGAGGCATTGAACAGTTATTGTCAGGCCTGTCTGAGTTTTGAGAAGAGGAGCAAGCCATCTTACCAGGCAGAGATATTTGAGGGAGCTTTGACAAGAGAGATAAGTTGAGATGGGGGGATTGGCAAGGTGGCAGAGCGGTGAGGCAATGGAGAAGGTAGAAGAGGAAGAGAGTGGGAAAAGAATGAAAAAGAATGAAGAGGGAAGAGAAATGGTTGAAACAAGAAAAGAGAAGATGAGAAGAGAAGCAAAGATCATTCCTATCCCCGTCAGGATAATCTGGGGACCCAGACAAAAGAGAGGGTCCGCAGTCCCCCCAGATGGGAATTCATGGCAGCACAGGGGGGAAGAATCCCGGGGGTAGTTGTGGAGCGGAGATGGAGGCCGGCAGGGATAATTGAGAGTGAAGTAGATCTCAACATTTTTGAAACTTGTTTCAGCTCTCAAATGACTAACCTCAAATCACCATGTTCAGACCCCTTTTTGGTGGAGGTCTGCATTTTTGGGCTCTCCTGCATGAATAATCTGATGTTTGATATGATTTTGAATTATTTCCTGCATCCTCCTCACCTCTTGGGACATTCCAATCCTCTCCTCAACCATAACATCACCTGTCAAAATTCAGAATCCACTCCCCACCATACCAATCATCACCACCATCACCAATCATCCCAACTCATCACCCATCAACCAACCACACATCACTAGTCACCAAAACTCAAAAAATCCAATTAAACATTCTACCCCCACTTAAAAAACCTCCCTGAATCCAAAACTTCAATCAAAAATAAAAAAAATCCCTCCTCAACAATGTCTTCTGAACTTTTTTGATTTTTTCTTTTTAATCATTGAAAAATCAATCCAAAATCAGAAACTAACCAAAAAAACCTTTTTGCCTCAACCCCAAGTCTTTGAAATCATATTTTCTCTCAAATTCTTAATCTTTCTCCTAAATATACTCTATTCAAAACTCCAAAGTCTTCTTTAAAAAAACCATCTCCAAATCAAAATCCCAAACAAAAAGTCTCTCAACAACCCATCAACCCAATTTTGCTATCTTCATCTGCTGCTTTTTCTTCATCTCCACTATCTTCTTCTTCTGCTTCAACTGATTTCAATCACCCCCATGATTCCACTCCTTGGGATCCTCCATCCAAATTATAATATCATTCAAAGGCAGAACTTGTGGATGCTGTTCAAGAGTGGGCTAAGTCCCATGGATCCAAGTGAAGAAGGCAAATTTTAAGAATAAACAATTTTAGCTTGATTATTTTCATACCCAGTGGCATCACAAACCTCCTATTGCAGTATGTTTTCTTTTTTTTTTTGAAGAAAAAAAATAATTCCAACATTGATTTATGAAGTTTTTGCTTTTATTTTTGAATAATTCATAGCTTTCTGAGAATGGATCATGCCAACCATCTCAATCATAAAATGAATCTCCTTCCCAAATTAATCAACATAAACTTGTTTCAAAACAGAATATTTAAAGAATTCCTGAACTTGGGCCCAGGAGAAAAAAAACTTTTACCTTGGAGAAATGATGCAACTGTTGAAAGGGAAGTAGCAAATGACTATTTTTCAAGGAACCCTATCAAAGCAAGAAAGGAAAACTTTTGGAAGACCCAAAGGAGCCCCCAATAAAACCAAAAGATTGTCTCAGAATTACTCTAAGAGGGATGCATCTTGGTTTGAATATGTTGAAGGACCTAAGAGCAGAGGGAAACCAAGGAAGCACCAAGTTGGTAAAGCAATGGTTATTTCTTTCTTTTTTCTGTTTTCTTTCTATCTTTCTTTGGGATTCAGTTTAACAGAATTTGGTGGAAAATTGGTTTCCTCTAATTTCAGACTCTGAGGAAAAGGAAAGGAAAGGAAGAGCATGAAAATTCTGAGGAAAAAAAGAAACAGGATTCAGAGGAAGAGGTGATTTTTTTTCTGTTTTGTAATTAAGCTAACATTTAAGCCTGAATGGGATGAATTTATAAAAGAAGAGGAATTGAGTTGAGAAGAACTGAAATATCTTGAAGAATTTGATATAATCAAGACATTTAGTTATTGTTTTTGAGGGGGAGATCAGCCTAGTTTTTATAGTTTCCATTAATTTTCATATTTCTCCTTTTCCATCAGAGGTCAGGAACAATAATCAATAAGCAGTTTTTTTCCCATAATTTTATTCCTGGGAATTTGAAGAGGACCAAGAGAAGAAAACAACAACATGATGTTAGAAGAATTAATCTATTAAATTCAAAGATGGTCCAAAGAAAAACCAGATGGCTAAAACAAGGTATTAAAAGCTGAACAACAACTGAGCAGGATATTTGATGAGAGCAACACCCTACCAGGCTTAAGTAAAAATGACTAAAAGTTGGAATCAACACCAGAAACTGTTTTAAGGGTGAAAATAGACAACAAATCCTCCGCACACACACTCCAAGAAAAAAGAATTGAAAAAAGACAGCTGATTGAAAGAGTTCAAAGGTTAGTCACAGCTCAGGAGTGGGGGCAAGGTACTGGTTGCAACAAGTTAGTTGAGTCCTGGAATGAGATCCCTTGGAGTATCTTGGTTGACCTTGGTTTTTTGATGTCTTGCTTCAGTGATGCCAGTCAAAGGTTGTGTTGGTTATGAGAATGGTTATCCCCCACCAGTTGTTCATTGAATTGTCCTTGTTGAGGAGAGTAGATGCGCGCAGTACAAGATAAAAGATGAATGTTCAACAGGACCTTGTAGCCACGTGCGCGTGAAGAGATTGAATCAAATGACACAGTATGATATAATAAAAAGATTAAAAAGATAAACAAATAAAAAAATAAAGATAAAGATAAGAATAACATAAGAGTGAAGTAATGAAAATAAAAAATAAGATGTAAACATGAATTGAATCTCAACACCCCCCCATAATTCAGTGCAACCTCCCTTGAAAAGATTTGGCTGTCAAAAGCTGCAGGGCTTGTCTGTTTGAGGCCTTGGTGAGAGTTTCTGCAACCATTGAGTCAGTGGTGATGAGGTCTACACAAATCTTCTTTTCTAATGACTGATTGCATAGCCATTTCTATCATAATTCTGGCCAGAAATTAGCTCAGGAAAATGAGCAATATTTAAAGCAAAAGAAATGCTGGACACCTTATGTAAATAATTTCTAATGGTCTCTCACAATAGGGCAATACGTTGGATGATATTGTTGATCAATTCAATTGGATGTTGAAATATGAATGATGGAAAACAGCAGGGAGAAGAGCTCCTTAAGTACAAAAGATTGGCCTCTTGTGAGCCCATGATACAACAAGCCAAAAGGCAAATTTTCCGCCCCAAAAGAGCTCTACAGGCTCTACAGGCCTTGTTACTTGGTTTGGGCTACATCAGCCCGCATGGCATCAGTCCCTGTACCCTTAAAACCAGTCTATTCTGGTCATTTCTGGTGTTTCCACCATAATGGGGCTGCACCAGCCCCTTAGCTGTTCAAACCCCTGGCTTGGTGTCTGTTACAACCTGCCCTGTTACCTCACATGCTGGCTGGTTGCCTCATGCAACCAGCCCCTGGCCATAAAAATGGCCAGGTGGGACCCAGGACACACCTGGGTCCAGTCTTAGACTCACATGGGGGGGGGGTGTAACCAGCGGACATGCCCCCCCCCCTCTTTCTCTCAAATCCCTGGAGGGGGAGGTCAAATCCCCCTACCAGGGGCCCTGGAGGTCAATACCCCAAGGGCTTTGTCAAGGTAAGTGGTCTGGGGGGTGGTCAAATCCCCTCCAGTCCATTGCTCCTCCCCCTTGGAAAGGGGGGGGGGGAGAGCACCCCTTTTGTGGCGCCTTGCTTTGATGGTGGAGGGGTGATCAAACACCCCCCACAACCGGTTGCCTTGCTGTGACTGGCCCAGAAATCCTCCTGGGCGAGGGGGTGATTAAATCCCCCTCACCCTGACCAGTTGCCCTCCTGTGGCCGGTTGCTGGCTGGTTCAACCCAGCCAGCCATCTCCTTCCCTCTTGCAATGGCAAGCAAGGGGAGGGAGGGGAGCCAGGGCCGCTTTCCCCTGCTCCCGCGGCGCTGACCACCGGTTGCAACAAGCCAGGCCTGCGCGGGATCCCTTGGCCGCTGCGACAGCCCTGCGCAGGTCGTTGGGCCCTGCATGGGCCAAAACAAGGGAGACAAGTGGCCCCAATGGGCCACCCCAAGCCCAAAAAGTGAGTTCAACATACTTTGGCGGGCCAGACCGTCTGGCCAAGTATGTCCAAAGTAAACCTTGGGCCCAATTATGCCCATACAAGCCCATCTGGCTGCATTTGCCCATATACCCCACCAGGCCCAATAGGGCCCATGTACCAATAGGCCTCTTTCACGCATTTTGAGGCCAGTTTCCCCAAATCCTTGACATCCACACAGGCCCGTATGGTCTGTGTGTGTGTCCAATGAGCAGCAGATGCCCACATGTGCATCCCATTTGGATTTTACTTATAAGTAGCACACGCGTAAGTGCATACGTATTTTAAAAATTTCATCTTCATGTCTATATATTTGGTTTTTGATTTCAACCCAAAATGTTGGATTTTGTTGACAAGTCCCTTATTGTCCACATGAAACCTGGAAGGGAGAATCAAAAAATTCTTCCATAGGTCCTGAATGATGGATTTGATCCAGATTGCTTCTTGCGCGCCGTCAGTCAAAGAGTTCAGCTTGGCTTCAGTTGAGGAAAGCATGATATTCCCTTGCTTTCTGCTCTTTCATGCAATAGGAGAGGATTGCCAAAAGATTATGTAGCTGGTCTTAGATTTCCGGCTGCATGGATTGTTGGCCCAGGTGGAGTCAGTGTAAACTTCCAAAGAGAACAATTCCTTTGTGTTGGGCTGCAGGGTCAGAGCAAAGGAGGAAGTTCCCGCTAGGTATTTCCAGACATGAATCACCTTTTTCCAGTTAGTCAGACCAGGGCTTTGATTGAACCAGGACAGAATTGAGGTGGCTGAAGAGATTTCTGGACGGTTTTGAAAAGAGAGATTGTTCAGCAACCCAGTGAACCTCCTGAAATTCACCCCAAGTTTTGCAAATTTGAGTTGGTAAATCTGGGAGGCAGGAGACAGTTGAATTCCTGGTGTAAGAGGGGTTTGAACAGGTTTGAAGTTTGTCAGATTGAGCTCTTCCAGTTTCTTTTGAATAATTTTTTTTTGATTAAGAGTTATTGCGTTGTTAACCTGAGTGAACTCCATCCCTAGGACTGTATCAGGTTTGTGTGCTGAAGAAAGTGGAAATCAATCGAGAAACCTTTCTTCAAACCAGTCCACTTCCCCAGTCACAATAAGATCATCAACGTGAAAGAATAGGAAGGAGTGCCAAGTTGAGTGAGTGTATAATCAGGGATCAGCATTGGATTGAGTGTAGCCAATCTCCTCTAGCCAAGTAGTCAGAGTACTGTACCAATTTGATGGAGCCTGATGCAGTCTGTAGAGAGATTTTTTTAATTTCAGAAACTTGGATGAGCGCGGGCTCTCTTTTGGTTTGAGAATGAAAATTTCCTCTTCCAGAAGAGCAAACAGAAAAGCTGCCTTAACATCAAATTGCCAAATTTCAAGCTTATGATCCAGCCCGCATAGAAGAAGAAGAAGTAGTGTTGCAAACTTCCCCATGGGCACGTATGTATTGCCAAAGTCTAGTCCAGGTGTCTGTTGATTTCCCATGATGCAGATTTGAGACTTTTGTTTTTCTGGTGACAGACTTTTTGCTGGTTTGACTCTGTCTACCCACATTGTCCTGAGGAAGTGATCAGGTTCAATTTCAGTTTCTTCCCAAACATCTTGGGATTCTATCTCTCAGAGCTCAATCAATCTCTCTCTTGAAGAATCAGAGCTTTCTTCCATTGAAACTGAGGCATAGGAGTACTTAGGCGGTTTTACCGATGGGTTCTGTTTGCTTAGGTTTTACCTGGGAAGTGTCAGCGTTGGAGAATCTTCTGAGATTTCAGAAATTTGGTCAGTTTCAACCATTGGAGTAACCTCCTTGGCAGCTTAGTCAACCAGATCATTTTCAGGGTTTATTGGAAGCGGATCAGAATCAAATACAATAGCTCAATCAGACTGTTCAGGGTCCTCCAAACCAGTGTCCGTGCAGCAGTTGCCTATTGCTATGGCATTTTCAAATCTTTTTAGGTTGGCATCAAAATTCAGCAGTGTAATGTGCTTAGTGTTGACTATCTTATTTTCTGCTGTTAAAACCTTGTAAGAAAATAAATCTTTGTTGTAACCAATCAGTTTACCAAAAAAACCATGAGGTTCCAGTTTAGAGAAGGAAGGCCTTTCTTTAAGTATATAGCTGACAGGATTCCCTATGGGATGAAAATAGTCAAAACTTAGGCTTTTTCCTTTGAACATTTCATACAGAGATCTCTTAGACTTGTGTGAGGGAATCTGGTTCAGCGCCAGTGCGCATGATTCAATGATTTTGTTCCAATGACGTTTTTGAATTTGTGAGTCAAAAAGAACCGTATGGAGGGATTCCAGAATGAGTTGGTTGAAGCGTTCTGCCAGTCCATTTTGTTGTGGGTTATACCCATTGGAAAAGGTTTGCTTGATGTTATTTTTTCTGCAGTAATAAGACAGATTGTGATTCCAGAATTCTGTCCCTCTGTCTGAGTGGATAATCATAGGGCAATAATTGAATCTCTTGTACTCAACTTCAATGATGAACTGTAGAGTGCTTGCCACCTTGTTTTTGCTTTTGAGCAGAATTACAGTAAAAAAAGGGGTACAGCTATTGACTACTGTTAGGAAATAAGATTCATTGTTAATGCTCAAGGGTTGTATTGGTCCAACTATATTGCAGTGAAGTTCATGAAAGGGTCTCTTGGCACATGAGTGCTTATTCATAAATGGGGTCTGTGAAATCTTGCTGATAGCGCAAGCTTTGCAGGTTGACACCTTCTTTACTTTTATTCCCAATTTTTGTTGAATTCTCCCATAACTAGTGTGACCAACAGACTTATGGATTAGTTCATCCTGAGTGAAGTGAGTCATTGGACCTGAATTATGATTGGTAAAACAAAGAATAGGTATATTGCATTCATATACCCCCACTCTTCTCCAGTCATTTTTGTGGATTACAAAGCTGTCTCATCCAAAGTCAACAATGAATCCATCTTGTATGAGAGAGTGCATAGACAACAGGTTTGCGGTGGAGCTAGGTCAAAACAGAACATCCAAGATCAAGAGTTCCCTGTTTTTGTCATCAAACAGTTTGATGGTACCCACCCCTTTGTAGCAAAAAGAGTTCCTTCCTGAGGTTGTTGAAATTAATCCTGTAAATGATTGTTCTAGGTGAGAAAAGAAACTGAGATCAGACACAATGTGTTTTGATGATCCAGAGTTGACTAAAAAATAGTTCAAATTGAAGAGTGAGCTTGTGTCAAACAAGCTAACAGAGGTTCCCTCCGTGAACAAATCTGAGCCAGCTTTCTTTTTCTTTGGGAAAGAGGGTCTGAGATGAGGGTAGATTTTCCAGCAACGCCCTTCCGGGAGTGCAGCCTTAGGATTTTGCCACTTTTCATTGCATGGCTTGACATTGGAGTTAAGAAAGGAAACAGGGTTTGTGCTATCTTCTTTTTTTTTGGATGGAGCCTCCTTGTTCAGGGACCTTTTATTTTTGAACATGAAAAGATGATCAAGGAGTTTATCAGGGGTTATTTACTTATCTGAGTGGGTGATTTGTTGAATGACGGTATCCATAGTCAAAGGTAGTTTTTCCAAGATGAGGTAGGTAATTATGTTGGTAGGTAGATTGATTCCAACCTCATGAAGTAAAGACATAGCTGATTTGGTGTCAGTGATGAACCCTGGAATATTCAAATGTGAAAAAGGAGTACGAAAAAACTCCTTGAATATCCTGGCACAATTGGAGGCGTGATTGGAAGCAAATTATTTGCTGATTTCCACCCAGATTTGATGTGCATCCTTCTCATTCTTGGAATTTATTATATTTGCATGTATGGTAGTGTCAAGTTTTGAAGTCAGGATATTTTGTATTCTTACATTTTTGAAATGGGTCAGTCCTATTGGATGTCCACTGGTGTCTCTTTGTTTTTTTGTGAGCTTTTTGTAAAGATCCTCTTGAATATCCATCATGTTCACTACACAATTGCATCATATAGAGAAGTTTTCCAAGGTGAGCAGCAGAATAGCCTCAATTGCTGTCTTAAGAATAGTGGTTGTAAGGGAGTCTGTCATGTTCCTGTTCTGGTTGACCTTTATGAAGTTACTTTTGACTGTTCATTGTGTTAGAATAATTAATATATTGACTTCAAAGATGGTCTAAATAAAAACCAGATGGCTGAAACAAGGTGTTAGAAGCTGAACAACAACTGAGCAGGATATTTTATGAGAACAAAAACCTACCAGGCTTAAGTAAAAATGACTAAAAGTTGGACTTGACACCAGAAACTGTTTTAAGGGTGAAAATAGACAACAAATCCTCCGCACACACACTCAGAAAAAAGAATTGAAAAAAGACAGCTGAGTGAAAGAGTCAAAAGTTTAGTAACAGCAAAGGAGTGGGGGCAAGGTACTGGTTGCACCAAGTTAGTTGAGTCCTGGAATGAGATCCCTTTGAATATCTTGGTTGACCTTGGTTTTTTGATGTCTTGCTTTGGTGATGCCAGTCAAAGGTTGTGTTGGTGATGAGAATGGTTGTCCCCCACTATTTGTTCATTGAATTGTCCTTGTTGAGGAGAGTATACGCGTGCAGTACAAGATACAAGATGAATATGCAACAGGACCTTGTAGACACGCCCACGTGAAGAGTTGGAAGCAAATGACACAGTATGATATAATAAAAAGATTAAAAAGATAAACCAATAAAAAAATAAACATAAAGATAAGAATAATATAAGAGTGAAGTAATGAAAATAAAAAATAAGATATAAATGTGAATTGGATCTCAACACATGAAGATTCAGATGCTTATAGGCCTCCAGGGAATCCTATATTTCCTCCCAAAGCTACTACCTCTGAAACTGAAAAGGTGAATACATCCCTGAAATAACCTTGTTTCATGGTTCATTTATGAACCTTTCCTTGTTTTTTTGGGATGATATTCCAGGTCACAAAATTTTCTTTTTCATCTTCTGATAATTTTTAAGCATTGAATATTGATACAGTAAGTATGAATTGTTTTTTTTTTCATTTGATCTTAAATAATAACCATCTTTTTTTCCTTAGTATAAATACAAAAATTTCTTTTTGCCCAAGGCAGCCATACCAAAAATTTCACCTGTTCAAGATGTGATGTGTTCTGGGAACTGTGTGTTTAGATCAGTACACAATGAAAAAACAATTATCACTTGTAATCAGGTGATCATTGTTTTTTCATGGTGATTAGCAGTTTTTTTGGGGTGTAAATCTGGAGATTTGAGTTCAATATGTCAGGAAATGATCAATGAAATGGAAGAAAACTATGAAGATTTTTAAAAAGGAACAAAAAATCTCAACCACACTTCTGGAACTGCCCCTCAAATTTACTGGATGAAATTCCCTTGCCATGGTTTCCTTCTGGTAGATACATAAAAAATGCTAGTGGTACCTTTATCTCAGTTGATGCCATCAACTTATTTTCCTCTCAATTCCCCTCCAACATCCAATTCTCAAACATATCCCATATGTTTAAGGGTCTGTTTGCATCCAAAAAAGCATCATGAAGCAATATATGAAAAACCTTGCACATTTTCATGAGCACTTTTTCTTGGTTATCACATATAATGCATGACCAAAAAGGTTCCAGGTGGATTTGGCATCCCAACTCATCATGTAGTTGGAGACTACACTGGCAAGGGTTTGCATTCCCAAACAAAATAAGTACAGCTCCAATTGGTTTGAAACTAACAAACTTGTCAAGCCCCATGGAATCAATCACCCCTCATTTGTTTCAACATCCATCCAATCCAACCCCATTGCTTCCCACTAAAAAAAGAAAATTGGCCAAAAACAATTTCTTCATCAACTTACTCATCCTTGAATTCCTTCAGTTCTGGTTTCAAAAATTTTTCCAGCCTTAAAATAAACTTCCTTTGATTGGAAGTAACTACATTGATTTGCTTTTAAACAGAAATCCAAACCAAATGCTGCCAATTTTGATATTATCATCTCCAGCATTCTTGAAGCTCTCAGATGAAATAGCAGAAATGGATTCTAAGCCATTCTCAAAACTGATGCGGGTGAAGGAACAACTAGATTTGTTTTTATAAATAGTTGGACATAATGCAAGCAACCTTCAGACTCAGCATTGGTTTTAGCATTCTGGTGAAACAATCTCAAAGTAAGGATTTTTCATGATTTTTGGTTCCAAGCATTTTGGGATCATAGAATGAGGCTGATTGGTCTTATTTTGACTTGGTAGATTATTCCATCAAATCCTTGAACTACTAGTCAGCCTATCTCAAAAGGACATAAATGCTCCTAGATTGGCAACAAAACCTGAATTGATTAGAAGCAACCCCAAGTTTTACCTTTTTTTCAAAAATTGGTTGGGGGAACTTCATGGGGTAAACATACCAGTAAAGGTCCCCAAGTCTGAAACCATTGCTTAACAAAATTTCAAGGGTTTTTTATTTCAGAATTTACTTGGGGTCTGCAATTTCCACATGATTTTTTTTTTACATCTATGCTGGCTGGGAAGGGTCTTCCCATGATTGATGAGTTCTTGCAGATGTTTGCGCAAATGATTTTAAGATTCCCAAGGATGCTGTCTATTTGGAATATGCTGGGTATCCTCTAATTCAGGGGGTTTTAGTACCCTACCGCAGTGTGAGGTATCATTTGGGGGAGCAGTTGGCTTCAAAATTAAAGTAGGTTGTTTGGTGATGTTATTCCTTGGAGTTTTGTATTAGATAAGCTGATTGGGTTTGGTTTGGTGATCACTAATAAAGACCCCAAACAAAAGAAGATCTGTTAAACCTACAAAATGCTAGTTTAAGAAATGTCATTGAATGGATATTTGGTGTCTTCAAAAAACCACTCCCAATTCTAAGCAAAGGTTCCAAATATACAATCACAACCTAAAAAAACTTAGTAATTATGCTTTCAGGGGTTCAAAGTTTTTGTGTACTGAACCAGGGATTACAAAATTTTGAATATGAGCCAAATGAAGCTTTTTATGGTAAATTCATCAATCACCATCCAACTGAGCATAACTCACTGGTCCAGTCACAGATCAAGAATTGGAGGGATGAAATTGCCAGTAGGATTTGGAATCAATATCAGGGGTTTTTCCAAGATATCAGAATGTGTGAAAGGATAATCATTGGAAACTTTGGAAAAAAATTTATTTCACTTTGAATCTCATGTATACATTGCCCTTTTAATCTCATGTATATAGTATGTAATAAAAATTAATTTATTTGAATTAATAAAAGAGTGATGGAATATCAAAAAAAACAAACTCCCAGTCACAGCAAGAACAAGTTAAAAAACACTGTAAGAATTCTTGGAATTATGGCAATTAGTGCCCTGCTTTTCTTTATTTGAAAAAGTCAAATAAAAATTATATAAAAATTATTTTAAAATCAAAGTTATTTTCTGGTCCTATGGGCCTCATAAAAGTAGTATTTTATGATTAATTATCTCTCATATCTCTAATCAGTTTTCCCTTTTCTGGTTGATTGTTTCAATTTCTTTACTAGCCAAATCAGTTGAATTAAGGCCTCAATTGTATTATGGTTTTTGCTCTTATTTTTACTTCTTTAATTTCCTGTCTTATGGGTTTTTATGTCTCTGACTTTTTGCATACTGTCTGTCACTGAATGTGTGACAGAAATTTGGCTTATTTTTCATTCCTTGTTCATTATCCTTCTTGTTATTAGAACCACAAGTTGGTCATGAACAAATAGCTTGTATCTAGACTATTGAAACCCATTCTTGCTTAGCCAATTTATCCTCATCATTTCTGACTTAATACAAACCAAAGTACCCCTTTGACTCTCTGACCTGCTCCCCTTGGTTTCACAAGATTCCTCCTCATGCCTTCCTCTTATTTCAACTGGAGCATTCATCTCAAATTTTAAAAAGATTTGGGGGTGAAAGTAGGTAGACTCTGATAGCAATGTCAGATAGCTTTAGATTTGATACATAATCTGAATTTTGCGCACACAATCCTGTTTTATTTTCAGGAAAGTGGTTGCTTTAGCCTTGTTTTCCAGAACACTCATTCCTGCCATTAAGGCCAAATCATTGGTTATCTCATTTGCAACTGTTTCTTGATAGAGGTCCAGTGCTTGCTGGTGAATGGTGAGAGGGTTTTCCCGTGAGTTCCAGCATTCCACTAACTTTTCCACCACTTTCTCAAAAGCATTAACTAATTTCTGAGTAGCTATCTTTCCGTTTACCTCAACTGCTATCATATCTTGTGGTATCATTTGCCATGCGTTTGTCCTTTTTTTTCCTATTTCATGATGACCATCAACAATGTTCAAAATCAAAGCCAAATGAGCCCCTGTTTCTGCGCAAGATCCAAGAATGATCTCCAGCCAGCAAAATTTTGGGAAAGGAGTACAACAAAACTTCCAAAAATTGGCATGCAACTTTTTGAAAGAGAAGAAAAAAAGATGATATGATCAGATAAAACAATTGATAATTTAAACCAGACAAATCACTTACTTGAAAGAACTTATCCCACAAAGAGTTGGGTGCCAATACCTCACAGTTGATTTCATCCAATCCAAAGCCATTTGCCTGCTTCAATTCTACAAACACCTCATAATTTTTCTTGAATGTCTGAAAAATTAAAAAGCTCATCAATACCAGCCTTCCAATCATCTTCCAAAAAAAACATACCTGGTTAAATTTTGATTTGAACTTGTGCTCATCCAAATGTGCCTTGGGGAAGCAAGAATTGAGCTCCCAAGCTACCCATTGGTGAGCCTCTGATTTGAAACCATATTCAGAGCGCTTACCAAGCTTGGTGGCTTTGACATAAAAATCCAAAGCCAAGGATTCCATTGGGCCGGTCCACAGAACCTTCTTGGTAGACTTGGAGACCTTTTGTTGTGATTGAAACCAGCCACATTTGGTTTTCCAGTTGATTGTTGATGTATTTGACTGACTTGATTGTTAAAATTATGATGGGACGCTCCATTTAAAAGTTTTAAAAGAGGTTGAGGATTAATCTTGTGACGCCAAGAGGAGAGGATTGGGGGAGCCAGAGGAGGGCACTCCAATTTCAATTTAAGTAAGAACTGATGGTTGTAAATTACTTTGAGCTGGCTGCTTTAATTAGGCTAAGTAAAAGCAGGGCCAATAAGTGGTTGACATGAGAAGAAAAATAATGAATAGGTATTCAAAGCTGAGACTTGGAGTCCGCAAAGATTGAAGGACAAAATGGGACAGACAGAGACTGGAGAGAAACTAGGATCTAAGTCAGAGGTACAACTGGAACTGTGACTAAACTAGTAATATTATAGAGTTCACACTGGTCTGAGATACTCAAGAGCTTAAAATAGTAAGAATTGTCAGAGCAGGAATGCACTAAAGATTCAGGCAATACACACAGATGAAAAAAATTCCAACATTGAAAAAATGGATTTGGTGACCATTCAGTAGGCATTGAGTCTTGAGAAAACATTCCATTGGGTGGCATTTTCAAATCTTGAGAAAACATGCCATTGGGTGGCAGTTTTGGATCCTGAGACATGAAGGTTGTGATAGGGAGGTTTCGGTCAATGTTGGGGGAGTAATTTTTTTTCTTTAAGATGGATGAATATTCAACCATAATCAATCCCTGTTGCTCAAACTTGAAGCAAGAAACGCAGAAGGAAGATATTTTTCCAACAACTATAAGAAATAAAAAAATGAAAAATTTCAAAAGGAACAGATATTCAAGTCCTGAAAAAATTTTGGAATGGAAGAGAAAAATAAACAAAAAGAAACTTACCCATAAAAAAATAAAAATGAAATCATCAAGTCAGAGGTCCAAGAACTTGTCCAAATAAATGTCTTGGAAAATGGAATCATCCAAAAGGAGGCATTTTCAACTTTTGATGTGTCACATTTTCTGGTTCAAAAGATGATCTAGGAGGATCCCAAGTTCATCAAGGTCAACAAAGGGCCACCATCAAAAGTTTGAGTTAAATTCCTTGCTGAAATACTCATGTTTATAAATCAAACATCTACCTAAAAACTAAAGGAAATGGAAGATTTCATCAAGAAAAAGCACAAGATGGTTTTCAAAACTAAAGCCACTAGAAATATCCTTGAGTATTTTCATGTCACCTGGATTCAAATTAAAAAAATCCCAGAATCATGGAATGTACCCAATCTTCTTGAGCATTAGGAAAATTTTGTGAATTGCAATGGTTTGGAATTAGATGGAAAGGTCATTTTTTTTCAAAAATCAGGATTTGAACTGCATTCAATTAGGGCCAATTGATATTCCTCCTCAGTTGCATTTTCTTTTTTTTTGTTATTTCTGGTGTTTTTTTTTATTTTGTTATATTTCACTTGAAAGACTTATTTTTCTTGCATTTGTAAGGCATTCCTTCTTTTTTGAGTCTATTGACCAATTTCAAGCATAAAAATTTGATTGGGGTCCTTTCAGAATATGGGTATGAGTATCATGAAATCATCAATGTGGATGGAACCAAGACCAAAGAGGTAGGTAGTGATTATTTTTGCTTATTTATCTTGTTATTTGAATCTTGGCTTCCTCAAAACTCAATCATAATAATATATAATGCTCCTGTTCATCTTGGGAATATATTTGATGATCTGTGGAGTGATTTAAGCAATTCAAAATCAATCAAAATCAAATTCCTTCCACCTTATTGTTGTTTCATCAACAATACTGAGTACTCTTTTAATTCAATGAAGTCTTATTTCCAAGGCAAGATGCCAAAAACCCAAGCTGAAATTGTTTAGCAGATCAATGCTGGAATCAAAAAATGAATAACTCGAGAGAAAAGTTGCAATTTTTTCTCTCATGGGAGAAAATTTCACAGAAGTTGCCTTGAGATGTACCCTATTTCAGGCCCTCTCTTGGAAATTTCTTACCTTTTTTCAAAAAGATTATTCCACTTGTAAAAAAAAAAAACTGCTTCAGATTATTGATGTTTATACAATCATTTACAGTAAAAAGAAAGAAAAAAAGTAAAAAAGACTTTTTTAGTAATTTTTGAGTCAAAAAGAATAAGAAAATAATGTTGGGAATTGGTCAGCGCGACTAGCTTTGATTGGCGCTCAAACCAACTTGGCAAGGCGCCCGGCTTATTTGGCCGTGTGCCAAGTCAAGCTTGACAGGGCGCCAAAATCGCCAAGCCGACTCTTTTGGGCGCCACGCGCGCTTTACAAAAAAGACCAAAAACTTGAGGAGCAGCCCAGACGGGCTTTATACACCATATGTAAGAAGTATAAAGTGAAGCTTTTAACCACCAATCCAATATTGTTTTGGATGAGCCCAGAGACACTAGTAATTGATCATAAGAAAAAAATGAAAACTAGAAAGGAAATTAAGTGCGATAAAATACACCTGAAGAGGATGACCGGGAGCCTGGGAAATATCAGCATCGAAGAAAAAATCCAAGATGATAATCTCAGATCGATGGTATATAGAGGATAATGAATAAGACCAATGGGTGCACATTGATGAGACAAGGGGAGACCGGATAACGGAAAGAGGGAGAGGCCAGCATAAAATCGCTACCCGCACCCAGGGATTAGAGCTGAGGCTTGATCGATTTAATACTCCAAGGGCGGGCAGCGGAATCTGTGGCGAGGGTGACGAGTTGCAATTGTAGGTTGACCCGTGACCCGGGCGGACACATGTTGCTTGGCCGCGGCTGCTCATCCGGCCGCGCCGAGTCATACGCCAGCTATAAGTACGACGAAAAGCTCTGCATAATGCAAGTTTCGTTATCGCGAAGAATTCGTTATCCAATTTTCCGCATCGTAAAAGACGCGTAGTGCAATTGTTTGAGCGTCTATTGGATGTACCTTGAATTTTTGTCTCCTTATCATCTTTTCTCCCTTCTGGTATCTGTTTGCTACAAAAATTCATGGCCCCTCAAGATTTTTATAAGACTATTTGAAGACAATGTCATATATAATCTATACTATTCTATCCTTAGTCAGCTTCTAAATTATTTTCTAATCTTCTGCCCTATTCTTCATATATTTTTTAATTTATCTCGTGAAAATCAACTTATATTTGTCGAGTTAATCATAAACACGCTTCCCAGGTCTGATTCCACTTGCTTTAATAATTATTGTCTGGTTTACTTCATTTTCTCAATTATTTTCTGATTTACTGTCCTATATTCCTGATATTTTTGACTTTTTCGCGTGAAATTAAATCACCCTCGTCAATATAATTATAAGCACGCTTCTCAGTCTAGTAATTTCAGACATATGCTGCGATATGAAAGCGGAGCGGGTATGATGATGAGTGGGACCTTTGTCGGATTAAAGAACAATCAATAATGCAACACCTGGTTGAAATTATTTTCAGGTATTACAAAAATTGACAGGCTATCAAGAAACCACAAATTGTTTGATGACCATCACGTTGTATTGGAGATTTCTCTACAACATAAATTAAACAATAATCGTCGCCTTAAATCAATCTACTTGGGGGGCGGGGGATCTTCCTCTCCTTTATCTTCGGGCTCTTGCTTTAGGTGAAAGCATTCTTCACCCTGCTGTTCCTTTGAGTTGCCATCCATTATTTGATTCGGTGATCTTGAGAAATCTCGATCCTCTTTAGATGAATCATAGAAAGCTTCTTGTCATGTTTGGTTTAACGGGTTGGTGATCCACAGCATCTGAGGTTTTTGCATCTTCCTTTTATTTTAATAAATCCCAACCATTTACTGAGCTTATGGTGGGGTAAAACAGAGTCACTTGCATAAATACTGGGAGGATTTTCCAACGATGATTCAGGTGTCCATTTATTATTTCTTATTTAATAGGCTGAGCTTTTAAAAAACGCAATTCACTGTTGTTTCTATTGAGTTTAATTTAGCTTCAACGGTCAAAAAGGCACTCAGAAGTACAGGAACATTTGATACATCGTCGTATTGCTGAAATTTCGGTGATGTAGCCATAATGCGCTAGTAATATCTACTCTTTCACTGAAATTTTATGATGTACATAATTTACGTCTGTGATGGAGCCTTTATTTCGGCTCAGCTAAACCAAGGCAACAAAACGCGCCATACAGGTGTGTGATCTGAACAGTTTTTCTGTTCGTTTCGAGTATGTTGTAAATTTACGGTTTTTGTGTTCAGTAATCAATTCAATAAAAATCAAAGAGTCATCAATAAAAATATCATTGGGATAAGCATCAAGATAGCTCGGCTGCGTCCCCGCAGAGAACGAGAGTGAGGCTTTGCTACTGTGATCATAGAGGGCTTAGGGGGGCAACCAATACCAGGATTCGCAAATGCTGAGCCAGTAAGTTTATTCAATATTTAAACACCGGGATCCTCAATTCTGAGGGTGCGCTTACTCTTCTCATCAACTAATCCCCATCGTCTTTGATTTTACTTTTGATCAAGCAGGAAGAGCAGGGTAAGTAGCAAAAGCGGCAGGATTAATAGGGATAGTAATAGTAGTATGACGGGTTCCTGTGTTTTTAATTGACTTCTCAGATGAGAGATCTCATGAATGACATCCCCTAATCCCACCCATCATAGATATAGAACTGCTCTCTTGTGATGAATGATTTCTGGTTAAATTGTGAGATTGAACACTAAAGCTCCTCCACTCTCTTTCTGCCTTTCATTTGATGTGTTTTTCAGAAGGCGCTTTCTGCTTTAGCCTAAGAAGACAAGATGGATTATCCAAAGTACAACCGAAGAACTTCCAAGTCTTCCGGGTAAGTCTAATAAATGATATCCTATAGTAACCTCAATGATTCTGCGATTCTCCCAGTTCAACTTCTAAACTTTCTTCGTCTGGCCTCGTGAAAATAATCTCACTAGGGTTCCATCGATCACCACTGAGGACGCTCCCAAGCCGGCTCCTTTTCCAGTCTCCGCCAACCTATTCTCAGAGAGTTACCGGCCTCTCTTCACTCCTCTTTCCTCTCCGCGCCTTCCAGCTTCTGGACCGATGAGGCGGTAAGTTCGATTGCTGAATGGTTCATGAAGTCATCCGAGTATGATCAATTTTTACTTTTTTATTGTGACATTTTTTTAATTCACCCATGAAAATAATTTTTCTAGCCCTAGCGGATCTATCACCACACGGGCGGTTCCCAACCGAGTTCCTGGCCCGAATGTGACCAACCCCTTCCCAGTCGACTACTGTCCCATGTTCCCTCCCCTTCCCCCCAAGAGTCTTCCATCATCTTTCCCAATGAGGAGGTACGTCTCATTTAAGCAGGGCCAATTACTTCATATTCAACCGTGATTGATCCCTTATTCGTTGTTCGAACGCTTTTTTTTTCTTTTTTTTTGTTCGTTTGTAATTTCATGAAAATATTTCTGCCTAGAATTGAGCCTAGGATTGGATGTATCAAGACTGGGGTTGCACCCAACCGGCTTCCTGGCCCGGTTTTCACCAACCCGTTTGCAGTGGGCTACCGTCCTCTCGCGTCTCCTGTTGCCCCTCCGAGCCTTCCCTCATCTCTGTCGATGATGCGGTAAGTCCCATTCAAATAAAATCCGTCCTGTTGTATTGCACTAGTGTTTACCCCTCCCTCTCTGTGTTGAAATGAATAAAAATTTAGGGGTGGCCGTTCGACCTCTGGCCCATTACAGCGTATTCCGGCTCCCCCTCCAGCTCCTACTCGCCTCCCTAGTCTTCCTAACAGCCCGGGGCTGACTCGTCGAAATGCGATTCGCAGGAGGAGCCGAAGCCTAGTTCGACGGCACTCTGACCCTCCGAAGACCACGAATGTTTCTGGAGGTGTCAGAACCTACAAGTCATCTTTCAGGGGTGAACTTTACGACCGCAATCCTGACCGCGTCGACACGTTTATGGTCATGCCTCTTCCCGCCCCGCCTCCAGATCCGTGGGTTCCTCGGCCTCGAAAACCGAGTGACGCGGTGACTTTGAGGCCGCGTCCTGGTGGGATGGTCATCCTTGAACCGGATGAGCTGCCCCCAGAGATCCGGGCACTTCAGGTCGACAGAGGAGATAATAAATCCGACGCTTGAATGGTTTAAGTGAGTCTGCATGGGCACGACGATTTGATCCATCTGAGAATTTAATCATACTGATCCGTAGTGGTCTTTTTCCTTACTTTTTGACTTGTCTGTTTTCCGTCAACCTATCCTCCCCCTACTTGACACCATAAAAAAAATCTTTCACACGATCGATACACCTCGGAATGATCTACTTCATCAAAAAAAAAATTAGCTCGCCCGTCTGGTGTATCTTTATCGTTTGTTCTGTCCCTGTGTTTTTCGTTTTTTCTCCAAAAAAAAAACACCTTATGCCTCGTTTCAAAGGCTTTTATTAAAATATAAAATTGTAATGGAAAAAAAGGAATGTATGTTATCATTTTTGTTACCTATCTTCATTTATTATTATTATTATTATTTGTAACAATCTACCTGGCTAAGTCCAAGTCTGAAGATTGGAAGTATGATTCACTACCAATACAACCTATGCCTCTTCAATCAGTTTGAATACACTACCCAGTTCTGATCCCTGAGGTTGTCTTGATGTTCACCGCGTTTTCCGGGATGAAAATGTGATCCAAGATATGGATCCCGCTCAATTGTATTATTTAATTCGAGGGTCAAAACTTTGCTCGGCGCTGAGTAGTAAGCTCAAAGCCATCTTCAAGAGAGCAAAGAAAAAGCGACACGTGTGATTGTAAACTTGAGGAATCGAAATTACAAATTTCCTTTTTGGTGTGTGACTATTGAGAGCGCGTTTTACGCGATCTCGATGCATCCATATCTAGACTGGTGGTTCGCCCCTCCCAGAAGAATACACGCGCTTGACGCCGGTTCATGTGACTGATGAGCCGGTGTGGATGGGCCAGTGTGTCGCTGCCGCACGTGGCCTGTGCCGGGGCGGGTCTTGCTGCGTAGCTCTCGCTCGCCGGGCGCCGGAGATTGGAAAATGGTACTAGGCACAGGCGGCGGGGCGTCGGATTGTTGGACCGGCGAGCACTAAACCACATTGGGCCCGATACGGTTTGTACCCAATACCCAATTCTGCCAGTATGGCTATTCTTCTGGAGGAATTCTGCCATAAACAACCAAGGTAATTTAGAGGTTGGGAGTTATTCTATGAGCTCACCATAGGGCTTTTGAGTGGTTCAAGCATGCAGTAAAAGTGGATTAACAATTTTTTTTATTGGCATTAATATGTATTGTTATGAGGTTTTTTTGAAAAACTTGAGTCAAAATAATCAAGTTATTGATTTAGTTTTTTTTTGAGTAGTTATGGACTTGGATTGGATTAACTTTCCAGGTTCAATTTAAATCAAGCTGGCCAGAAAATAGGTAGTGATTTTGCAAAAGTGAGATGCCAATCTTTTGAACATAAAAACTTTGATTTGAACCGGACTCCACAGAAATTTGGCCAGGTACAGTGATAGAATTTGATGAAGAGAATATTCTTTCCAAAGTTAAATTTGTAAGTCCAACTGCAAGAAGGCACTGAGTAATCTTTGTGTGTCTAGGGTACACTGAAACTTTTCAAACCTTGCCAGCCTGGTAGATGCCAGGACCCTTGCAATCCTTCAGCTACTAAAGGTGATAGAGTCAGAATAAATCAATTTTTCAAAAGGTTGCAGCAATTTTCCATAATTATATGGAAAAAGAAAATTCAAGGAGGTGGTTTGTTATGGTGGAAGGTAGTATTAATTGATAAATTAATAATTAATTAAATGACAAAAGGGGAAACTGTAAAAACTGTGAAGCTTTAATACCTCTCTTCAGGGGATTAAACTTATGATCCATGCACTTGGGACTTGGTTTTTGGTTTTAGAATTCAAGGAAAGACATATTTCAGTTGAAAGAAAGAGAGATGAAAAGAAAAGAAAAGAGTGAAAGAATTGAGAACAGTAGAAAGCCACCTTCAAAGAAAGGCTCAAGACTGTGTTAGGAAGCAATAGGGGCAGCGGAGAAGAGGTTAAGTTGGAAAAAAATGGTTGAGAAAAGAAGTTGGTGATCAGAGCCTAACAGTTGAAGAAGAAGAAGCTTTAGAGTGGAGTAGATCTGAACATATTTGTAAAAAAATGAACAGGTAGACAAATGATATAAGAGAGATAAGGAAACAACAACAGAAGACTAACAGCATCAGATCCCATGATGCAAGTGGTACAGAGTGAAAATGGTACAAGGAGAAGACATCCTGGGTACTGAGCTGACACAGATAGATGAGTTCATAGGTGGAAGTGAAAATAGAGTGTCTGCACTGGGTGTGTGCTCCTCTTGAGAAGGCAGTAAGGCATAGGTAACACAGACAAGGATAACAATCAAAGGAAAAGATGATGTTTATGTTGAAGGAAGGAGGAAGACATTGATATCAACACACACCCAGGCTTCAGCCTTTCTGGCAACAGGGCCTTACAATGATTTGTTCATGTTGATGTACCAGTGGAAGATGTGAGACAGCTTTAGTGAGTAAATCCACAGGTTTCTTCTTGGAATTAATCCTTTTAGCCAAGAAAGTAAATTTATCAACCTCCTTACAAAGAAAATGGAATCAAATTTGCATGTGCCTTGTTTTGAATGAGGCATGGTTGGCCATGTTTGTGGCTAGTTTGACACACTTGTCATTTTCCTTGTGGATTAAGGTTGGCTTGATTATCTTCCCGTCAAAAATCTCTTCTGCAAATGAATTTGATAGCTGTGGAAAGAAACTGTGTGCTACACTAAGTTTCCACCCCAATCCCACTCCACTACCCCATACTTTTCTAGTCCCTTGAGTTACAATACCCGCTCCACACCAGAATAACAGCCTATACTGCCCCTCCGCGTCCTACAGACACTCCCATTAACTAACATGTGATGAAATAGCAGTAATAAACCAGCACAGACTCCTCAACAAGCTCCACACTTGAAATATTCCCTGATAAGACTTTGAGCTACCTTAAAGAAAGGGTTCTTAAGACGTTTGCGCGCAAGAAGACTCTCCAATGATAAAATACGCCTTTAATGAGAAAACTCCCCAAGGTAATTTTATAACCTACGCTGTGATACACAATATTATGATAAGATAATGAACCCCCGCTAAACAAGCAATCCCCCTTTTATAAACAAACCAAAATACAACTCTGGAACAAAAGGAAACAACAACAAATGACTTCCTGAACCACCTCTCTAACGCAATTTTCTATGACCTGGCTAACTACCATTCCTGATCCTCCTAGCTGATCTTTCCACATACATTAGACTCATCAACACTCTTGTAACCTCCAATGACCTTATCTGTTAATTTTTTTTGATGCGGTGCCAAGGTTAGATCCCCTATGACCTTTGTTAGCCAATCCCCAGAAATCCTGAATAGGGCATCAAGCCAGACCCCTGTTGGTCTATCTTATCAATCCTCATCAATCTGCATGCCACCTCTTTGAATACAAAGTTCTATCATCCCAACAATATCATGTCTTTGGAAACCTCAATGCATATCCCATAATCCACTCTTGGAGCATACTCCATATTTCCAATCACTTGCCTCTGCGTTCTTACTCAAAAATCCATAAATGATCAGGAGGCTAGTTACCAACCATTTTTATTGTTCTTCATAAGGCCAGAATTCAGCTTTTTATTTGAAAAAGAAAAAAACTACAACCATTGCTCTGCAATAATAAAAAATCCAGCTGAACCACTATTGTGCTGCGGAATTTTTCACCCACACATCTGCTGAGCCAAGGATTTTCCTCTGCCAGAGTAGGCAATCAGCCGGAATTTACTTTTCAAAAGTATTGTGCTGTGGCTTCTGCAACCACCCACTGCTGAGTCCTTCAGGATTGCCAAATGCTGAGCCTAATTGAGTTTGTGTCTATAAATAGACACCACATCCCGCCACAACTTGAATTATGTCCCCAGGATTGCCACATCCAGTGTTCCTGTAGAAATCCCTTCACCCTTCTCCAACAAACTCCTACAACCCTCAAGAGAACCAGCTCCAAACTCCATTATGGCCTCCTGCAAATACTGTACAAAAATGTGGAGTTCTTGTACCCACACCAACCACTGTCTGGCTTGTGACACCTGCCAACTAGGACACAATAGGTGAGCCTTTGTTTCTCAAAACCCTGGATCATTGCAACCTTATCCTCCAACTTTTCCCCAAACCTCCTCCGGAACTTGCCACAAGTGCCACTGTTGCAGCTCCATGGACAAATTTGTGGTGGAAAATGACAAGCCTATTGAAATTGAGGACTGGACTCCAGAACACAACCAAGCTGCCTTTCTTTTTCCAGTGTGGAAAGAGATTTTGTGTTCCATAAAATTCCCTGCAACAATCCCATTCCAAGTTCCAGAAAGTCTACAAGTCCTTGAGTTACACTCCTGTACCTCCCCAAACTGAATAAAATCTTCTCTGCAAGGAAAGTTACTACGGCCTGCAGTGGTTGAGAATCACTTCCAAATCCCTTCTCTGCTATCCTCAAAACTACTCTGCTCTAATCCAGACACTCCTTAAGCTAACACGCAATGAATTAATAGTAATAAATAAAGCGGACTCCCCAAAAATCTCCGCACTTGCATTTTTCCTATTCAAGACTCCAAGTTACTTAAGAAAGACAATACTCTCCAAAGCAAGATTGTTTATTGTACACCTCATTCAATTCCATAAGATCCAATAAGATAAGATGATAAGATCCCCCCCATTTCCCATCTAGGAAATATTCCCCTTATATAAACAACTCAAAAGCACTGCTCCAAAAATAATGAAAAAAATAAAAGAACAACTTTCCTCCTCACCAAGTCCGTGCATTCCACATTGATCCTCCTCACCCTTAGTCCAATCCCTTACCTTATCTGATTTTTTGCAGTAGGTTTGGCTATTTATGTTCCCAATCTTCTTCAAAGATGAGTTGCGCCAATGCATTACTAGCAACAGATCCCTGTTGATCTTCCTTGGCGGATCTCTACCAATCCTGCATGTGGCATAACTATTGGATCCCCAACAATCAACATGCCACCTCCTCAGGTTTAGTGTTGATCATCCCATAATCCTGCAACCTCAGTGCATAACCCATAGTCAGGCCTAGGTCTCTACTAAATAGCTTCAATCACTTGCTTTCACACTTGTAAACCCATAGTTGCAGAGGAAAAGTTACATTTGACCATGTTTGTTTTCTGCAAAAGGCAAAACTCTGGCCCATCCTTGCCATTGTGCCACGCAAAGCGCACACTGCACCAATGCTGAGCCTTTTTCTACTCTGGATTAGACAGTCTTCCAACATGATTTTCCAAGCCTATTGTGCTGCAGACTTCCACCCACTGCAGAGCTGCTTCAGTCCAAATATCCAGTGCTGAGCCTACTTGCCTCCATTTCTATAAATAACCACCACACCGGTTGCAGAGGCCAAAGATTGCCTCTTGCCCCCTCCTTGTTGTGTGGACTTTGCTACCTCCACCAAGTGGGGTGATGCCACCTGTGCCTGGGGCCACCCGCTGTGCTGTCATTATATAGCCTTGGATTGGGAACTGTGCCGCGGTTTGCGCGCTCATTGTGGCCCACTTGGACATTGGAGTTGGCGCACTCATTGCGGCCGGCTTGGACATTGGAGTTGGAGGGCTCATTGCAGCCCGCTTGGACATCAGAGTTGGCGTGCTTGGATATTGGAGACCCAAGAATGGAGCCGGCCCAACCAGGTTTGCAGGCAGCTAGTTCAGAGGAAGTGTGTAACAGAAGGGGGGCTTGAGGGTGGTTGCAGTATGGGAAAGGCTATAATAGCAGGCCAGGCGCACGCAAGCGCGGGCCAACCTGCAGGGCAGGAAATCACATGGCGCGCGGGGAAGATACGGATAACGCAGGGGGCTCCAAGTAGAGCCTGGCGGAGGGCCCCGTCATGAGAAGGACAAACTGGGTGTGTGTAAGGGTAGGCAGGCTGGAGGGTGATTGCCACATGGGAAAGGGTTAGGGTAAGGCTAGGGTTCTGGTTTTTAGGTTTTCTTTTCTATTTGTTGTTGGGCTGTCATTGCGCTTGTACTTAGTTTAGGGTTGAGGGTGAGGGTATAAAGTCCGCACCTTCAACCCCAGCTTGGAGGGGAGACTCATAGATATATACATATGGATGGAGGGAAGGATACAGAAAGGAGAGTAAAGGAAGGAAATTTATCTCTCTTTCTCTCTCTCTCTCTCTCTCTCTATATATATATATATATATATATGGGCGCATCCTTATCCTTATGGACGCTAGGACCATTGATTCTGGAACTTAGGGACAACTAGGGGAGCACCAATCTCTTTCTTTCCACATCTGGGGGTCTTGCCGGGAAGCCCTTCTTTTGTCTCAAGTCTCTCAAAGGTACTCAGGATGCTACCAGCAGTCACTTCTCCTTTTTCTTCCTCCTCCCTCCATTTCCGCATTGACCCATAGGATTACCCTCACATTTGATTCAAAACTGCGGATGTGGAGCAATTCATCTCAAAATATGAAGTGATTGCAGACTCCAAAGGCGCATTGGATTCCAACAAGGCATGCCATGTTGTCCTGATCATCATGGACACGGAAGAGCTTTTCAACGTGGAAGAGATGGAAGGCTACCAAAACTGAAGGGGTGCATTCTGGCAAGATGGGGGAAGCGCAAGCCTTTTTTGGGGGGAGGCAATTTCAAACCATCCACAGCGGAGGCATGCGCATAGGGCGGGGTCTGGTTGCAAGCGGAATTGGATTATGTGGCAGTGTGTGCTCTGGCCCCACCGCTGGCAACCATCCCTTGCGTTATTGAACTCACAGAGTTGGCAAGGGACCTCAAGATCTATGTGAGCCACACGTTTCAGCACTGGTGTGGTTTGCAACTTTGCACGGTGGAGGATTTTCAGCTCCCTAGCGCGCCTGCGCCCTGGGTGTGCATGTATAGTGACAATAACAGCTATTGGCTGTTGGGACGCAAGAACCGGATAATGGATTCAAACGCGGGGTTGGTTTCCCCAGTGGAAACAGGATATGGGTTGGGAAAGCGGGTCTTGGTGGAGTTGGATCAGCCTTTTTCTATGAAGCAAGCAAGGATTAGGGGACAGGAAGCAGAACTAATGGCGGCAGAGGGAAGGGGAGCTGCAGGAGATGGGATGGGAGCGTATATTGTGCGCAATTTGGGAAACAATGGGCAGCAGGCAAGTCTTGCCAAAAAGAAGAAAGCCACGGATATTGCACGCAATTTGCAAACCAATGGACGGCAGGCAAGTCTTGCAGAGAAGAAGAAAGCAGCGGACATTGCGCCTGGCTTTGGAACCAATGAACAGTGGATGGGTCTTGCAGAGAGGAGGGGAGCGGTGGCAGAAGGAACAGACCAGGCGTTGAAGGATTGCAACCAGAGTCAGACCCCTTCAACGGCAGGGAGAATGCATGGTGAATGGAAGGAGTTGGAGCACGGAGAGTGCAGTGTGGATGGGCCAACGGCGGGTCTGTTGCAATCACAGCTAGCAGAGATTTTGGCATTGGTGCAACGGACATGTGCGGAGGGGCTTCAGGTGCAGAATGGGAAGGGATTGGGCGTCAATGGTATGGCTGGGGAAAAGGAGGTTGGGTTTTTAAGGGCTTTTACAACAGAAGGTGCGCCTGGAAGGAAGTTTGGGACAACAGCCGGTGGACACAACCAGCTTGGGATTGGATGATGCCGTGAAAATCTCTTCTGACCGAGCAGAAGGTTGCAAACCAATGGGGACAGCAGCTAGGTGTGGGAGGGACAAACAGGAGGGACAGTTTTGCAGGAAAATGGGGATGGCACAATGCCGGGTCTGTATACGCAAGGAAAAGCCCTGCAACAAATGGTGGAATGCAAGGTGGGACAAGGAGTGGAGCGCTGCAAAAAAAAACTTTTCTTCTCTTTCTATCTCTGGTCTTGGTCTGCTTCTTTTTATTATCTTTTTTCTTCTCTACGGACAGGTCTAATGGGTACAAGCGGGTATTTCAAGGTAATAGTGGGAAGACCTCTGGGGACAGAACTCAAGTTGCGGGGGATGTGGTGTTGTTACATAGCCTTGATTGGGAACCATGCCATGGTTGGTGCGCTCATGGCGGCCCGCTCATGGAGGCCAGCTCAGAAATTGGAGACCCAAGAATGGAGCCAGCCCAACCAGGTTTGTGGGCAGCTAGTTTGGAGGAAGTGTGTAATGGAAGGTGGGATTGAGGGTGGTTGTGGTATGGGAAAGGCTATAGTAGCGGACTGGGTGAGCGCAAGTGCGGGCCAACCCGCAGAGAAGGAAATCACGTGGCGTGCTGGGCAGATAAGGATAAGGTGGGGGGCTCCAAGTAGGGCCTGGCGGAGGGCCGCTTCATGAGAAGGACAAACTGGGTGTGTGTAAGATTAGGCGGCTGGAGGGTGATTGCCGCATGGGAAAGGGTTAGGTTCAGGCTAGGGTTCTGTTTTTTAGGAATCCTTTTCTATTTGTTGTTGGGATGTCATTGCGCTTGTACTTAGGTTAGGGTTGAGGGTTTGAGTATAAAGGCTGCGCTCTCAACCCCAGCTTGGAGGGGAGATTCAAAGATATATACATATGGATGGAGGAAAGGATACAGAAAGGATATGGCAAAGGATACAGAAAGGAAAGGAAAGGAAGGAAATTCATCCCTCTCTCTCTATATATATATGGGCAGATACTTATCCTTACAGAAGCTAAGACCATTGATTCTGGAAATTAGGGACAACTAGGGGAGCACCACTCTCTTGCTTTCCACACCGCACAATCCAAATTTTGGAATTGGCCAAGTCCCTTGTGGACCCAATCCAACTCCATTATTTTTCCATGTGGCCACACCTCCAATTGCTCCCCAGGCTGCTCCAAATTTTCCCCTCTTCTGCCCTGCCTTGCCATATCCACCTCCCCCAGTGCTTTCTCCAACCAGAGAGGGTGAGCTTCCCACATTGGCAATTTTAATCAGCTCCAACTTGCCACCAAAACCTGGAAAGTTTTTTTTTTTTGCCTTTACTAACCCCAAGAAACCAAAAACTCTGTTCTTTCCACGGAGTAACTTTTGCCACTATCTCCAGTCCAAAGATACCTGCACTATTTGACTGAAATCAGGACACTGTTGCCCCAACCTTCCCTATAGTCCACTGGCTCCTGCCCATCTAGGTTGACCCAATTCTGTTTTGTATCTCAACATTCAATCCTCTGGGGCCTTCTCCCTTCTAAAATTTACCAACCTTCCTCAGCTTCAACCATGTCCTGATTGTTGTTGCCAGACTCCACATTTTTTTTGAGTCCTTTAGTTCCCTGCACATGGAACTTCCTCACATGAGCTGCCAAAGCCTTCTGCTTTAGCCAAGTACCATCTAACCCCTCCAACTGGTAGCTTCTGCCAGGGAACTGACTCACCATGCAATACAGAACATTCCACCAATCCCCAAAAAAGTTTCCCCACAGCATCTCCAGACTCCAATTATACAGCAAGACAAGACCACCCTTCCATAATTGGTCCCGCATCCAATTGGCACACCGCTTGTCCCAGTACCAAACGGATTCTGAAAAAATCTCCCACAATCTCTTTTTTGCCTTTTCCAGCATCTCCTTCCTCTGCAAAAGTTGTTCTGCCCATGCCACAAGCAAATCCTATGTTGTCTTCACCTGCCACCAGTCAATGGCCAGATAGTTTAAGGTTTCTATATCAACCGGAAGCACTGGCTGCCAACTGTAAAGCAGCTCAGATTGTGAGTACCCCATTCCCCATTTGACCAATATCCAATCCAAAAACAGAACTATTGATAAAGTTTCTTGCCACTTCTTTGGCACATCCAGACCATTGTTTCCTTGATTGGTTGGTGACCTCTCTCAACTACCCACGCTCTCTCCAGATATTACTCCATTACCTGTCCAAAATTGGCTCTGAAAGACTCAACAAACCACCTGAAATCACCCCAGAACTCTGCTCCTATGTCAACCCTGATTAGCTGCAAGAAAAAAAAAACAAGCAAACCAATCCTCCTCCAAAAAACACCTACAATTATCAGCAGACAGCTTTATCAAAAGATGCGCCTCCACCCAACCCAACAAGTCACCCTGCGCCACCAATAGGTACAGAAATTTTTCTGCCTTGATATGGAACATTTCCAACAAAAATCATCCAAAAAGTGTGTCCTCTCCCATTGGAATCTGTTAAATACATGGTTAAATTTCTGTAGGACTAAGAACCAGCATTGGCTGAACAAAGAAGAACAGAAACAGACGTGGGAAAAAAGAATTAGAAGGATAGAAAAAAAGAAGAAGATGAAAGAGCGCCCTACAGCTTGGCCGGAGACTAGTGTTGAAGGTGGCGGCAAGGTTGATGCTAGGAGAGATTCATGGATTAGGACAGAAGCTAGATAGGCAGATGAAATAGAGATCACAAGATAGGAAGACTGAATGGAGAAGGAATCAGGTTAAAATAAAATTCAAGATATTTGGAAGAGTGACATCTTACCAGGCAAGGGTTATTTGAGGCAGGTTGGAATGGGACTTGGGAGACAAGATGATGTATGAGAAAAAGGTATGAGACGTATAAGAAGAGAATATGAAGATATGTGAGAAAAGAAAAGAATGAAGAAGGAAATGAGAAAAGAAGGATGAACAAGAAAAGAAAGGAGATTGGGCTCCCCACGAGTTCATTGCAGATGAGAGTTGTGGGCAAGTGAGAGCGTGGGGAGAGTGTACCACGCAGCGCACCAGAGCGCCCGGAGGGAGGAGGAATAGCGCAGATAGGTGAAGTCGGAGACAGAATCTTAACAGAATCACCACCTCCTGTGGTAGCCTGGTACTCCTCCGCTTGCATGCTTTGCAAATTTGGACCTAATCCCACACAGTCTGCCCCAAACCTGGCCACTGTGGTGTTGTTATATAGCCTTGAGTGGGGAACCGCACCCCAGTTGGCGCGCTCAGCATTTGGTAGTCCAGGCTCAGCATTTGGGATGCACGCAGTCTCAGCAGAGGCTGCTGCAGGGATCAGCATACTGGGCGTGGGCCAGGCTTAATTGGATGTGGTGGCCCACAGCCCGCTTGGAAATTAAGGACCCAAGAATGGGGCTGGCCCAACCAGGTTTGTGGGTGGCTAGTTTGGGAAGGTAGAGGGGGGGGATTGGGGCTATAGGAGTGGGCAGACCCGCAAGGAAGGAAATCATGTGGCCTCCCAGGCGGATACAAAAAACGCGGGGGGCTTTGAGTAGGGCGTAGCAGAGTGCCACATCATGAGAAGAACAAACCAGTTGTGTGTAGCAACAGGTGGGCTGGGGGGGGGTTGTTGTGGTATGGGAAAGGGTTAGGGTTGGGCTAGGGTTCTGGTTTCAGGGTTTTTTCTCTATTTGTTGTTGGACTGTTGTTGTGCTTGTACTTAGGTTAGGGTTGAGAGGGAGGAAATAAAGTCTGCGCTCTCAACCCCAGCTGGAAGGAGGGAGAAGAAGCAAAAAAAGGGAGGAAGAAAAATCATTATCTTTTACTCTCTCTCTCTCTCTTCTAAAGGGGCATCCTTTGCCTTACAGAATCTAAGACCATTGCTTCCAAAACAAAAAGGAAAACTAGGGGAGTAACACTCTCTTACTTTCCACATCTGGGGGTCTGGGCAGGAATTCTTTTGTCTCAAGTCTCTCAGGGGTACTCAGGATGCTATCAGCAGTCACTTTCCCTTTTTCTTCCTCCTCCCACCCTTTCCGCATTGAGCCAAAGGATTAACCTCACATTCAATTAAAAACTGCGGATGTGGAGCAATTCATCTCACAATACAAATTGATTGCAGACTCCAAAGGCGCATTGGATTCAGACAAGGCGCATCATGTTGTCCTGTTCATCATGGACAAGGAAGAGATGGAAGGCTACCAAAAAATTGATTGACCAAAACTGAAGGGGGACATGCTGGCAAGATGGGGGAAGTGCAAGCCTTTTTTTGGGGAAGGCAATTTCAACCCATCCACAGCGGAGGCAGGTGTGCACGGCGGGTTCCAGTTGCAAGCAGAATTGGATTATGCGGCAGCGTGTGCTCTGGCCCCACCACCGGCAACCATCCATTGGGTTAGTGAACTTGCGGGGTTGGAAAGGGACCTCAATATCTATGTTAGCCCTATTTTTCAGCACTGGGGTGGTTTGCCACCTTGCACGGCAGAGGGTTTTCAGCTCCCTAGTGCACCCATTCCCCGGGTGTGCACGCATGGTGACAATAACGGCTATTTATGGTTGGGATGCAAGAACTTGACAATGCATTAAAATGCAGGATTGGTTTCCCCAGCGGAGACAGGATACATGTTGGGAAAGGGGGTCTTGGTGGAGTTGGATCAGCCTGTTGCTATGAAGCAAGCAAGGATGAGGGGACGGGAAGCAGAACTAATGGCCGCAGAGGGAAGGGGATCTGTGGGGGATGGGATGGGAGCAGATATTGCACGCGGCTCAGGAACCAATGAACGGTGGATGGGTCTTGTGGAGAGGAGAGGAGGGGTGTTGGAAGGAACGGACCAGGCATTTAAGGATTGCAACCAAGGTTGGACCCCTTTGACTGCAGGGAGAATGCATGCGGAATGGAGAGGCATGGAGCGCAGGGAGTGCGGGATGGATGGGTCAACAGCGGGCCCGTGGCAATCACAGCTAGCAGACACCAGGAAAAATCTGGTGGATCTGGTCAGCCAGTGAAATCACATCCTTTGGATGAAATGGTTGCATCCAATTTATTTCTAGAATGTTTCCATCATTTGGAAACACATGTTATCCTCAGTTTACAATTAGTTGCGTCACAATTTCTCCAATTATTCACTTCTGTTTCTGATTTCATTCCATTCTGTTTCCCCATTTGATATCCTAGCTTTCTCCTTCTTTTCTTCTTGTCTTACTCATGATTTCAATTGGTATCACCCAAGGTTTCTATTTTACTTCCTCCCAGATTCCATGTGGTTTCCAATTTTTTGCTCCCTTATTTCTCCCTGATTTCTCCCTGATGTCTCCATGATTTCTCCCTTATTTCTTCCTGATTTCCAACAAGTTTCCATTTTCCACCTATAAGGATAATCCCTCCAAATTTTTGGAAATGAAATAAAAGAATTTTTTGAACAAAATTTATCCTCATCATTCATAAAATTCCTTCTCACATAAAATTTCTGTTCTATCTACAGTTAATGATTGATACATTCAATTGGAATCAACTCCAAAAATAATTCAAATAAAAAAATAGAAACAATTCATAACACTTGGAATATTCCATAATTTTTCAATTTCACTTTCAGGAAGATATAATTTTGTTACTGGTAATATTCCATTTTGAGAGAAATATGCACACTGGCTATCAGCCGCATCACAAGAAATGATTTTTTATTCAATCCCATTTTTAACTTTTTAAACATTGAGATGCTTCCAATCAACTAAAAAATCCCTGTCAATTTGAAATGGAGTCACTTCCAAGATGTAACCTGGTATGCTCCCATATGGATCCACCACACTGAATATAGTTTTTATCTGAACCAAGAAGGAGTCTTTACACAGATTATATGACAAATTAATGTTTCCGGAATTTAATTCTGTTGTTGATAATGCCATTTTATTCAAATGGAGATGATTCTGATGGTTTCAACATGGTGAGAGGGTAACAGTGTTTGATTCATTAGCACTATGGATTTGATTTAAATATTGCCAATTTGTAGAAGAGATTGAATTCCTGAGATAATTGAGGAATATTTAATAAGATTCTGGATTTGCATGGAAAGGATCTAGGTGTGGGATTGAATTTGACCTGGGGGATCATTCAAGGATTATTGAAAGTTGATTTATCTCTGGTGGTGCACCTGGTTAGTTTATCAGGGACTTTAAATTTGAAATTCTGCAGAACCTTTGATCTATAGTAAGTGGTACTTCATCTGAGTTTAATGTAAATCATATTCAGCATTTTTGTATTCTGTTACTTTTATTGAAATGAATTAACACACCAAAAAAAATTTTGCTGTTTAACTTGGAAAATAGCCTATTCAAGCACTCATAAGCCCAGGTAGCACGTGTGGGGCCAGGCCCCCACCTTTCTAAAAGCTCAGGGATATGGGATGCAAGTTGCTGATTTGGCTTGTGATTTTTCTCTGGAAAGATCTTACTACAAAGGTGGGGTTATTTTTCCCACTGCCTGGTGAAATCAGAACCATTTTGGGAGCTTGTAATCCAACTAGTGGCAATTTTAAAAAAATTCACTAAATGGAAGGTATTTTCAACAGCTGTTTCTGGGAATGGACATTTTTCAAATTGCATTGAAATGATGAAATTCTGAATTTAGAATTTATAAAGACCCACATTTGTAAAAGCTCAGGGATATGGGATGCAAGTTGCTGATTTGGCTTGTGATTTTTCTCTGGAAAGATCTTACTACAAAGGTGGGGTTATTTTTCCCACTGCCTGGTGAAATCAGAACCATTTTGGGAGCTTGTAATCCAACTAGTGGCAATTTTAAAAAAATTCACTAAATGGAAGGTATTTTCAACAGCTGTTTCTGGGAATGGACATTTTTCAAATTGCATTGAAATGATGAAATTTTGAATTTAGAATTTATAAAGAAGAGAACACTCTGCAGCCTTGAGACTTCCATGGATTTTTGCTCCAAGGTATTTTGGTACTATTTTTCAATCAGATGGGATTAGACTGATCTTGATGACTTGTTGAAGTGTTTTCAGCAGAAAAGAATCAAACTTGAATTTTGATAAAATTGGAGGGCTTTTCTTGGGGATATCACCAGTGCTTGGATCCAAAAATTAAACAGGTAAATAATCTAATCATAGAATGAAGAAGATTCCCACATGAATTCTTTGTTAGTTTGAGCCAGAGTTTGTTCTCTCAATTTGCCTTTGGATTTTTTTATATTTTTAATATCTTTCTTGGAATCTCTTTTCAAGTAACACAATTCTCTAGAATCATTTTTTTTCACTTGGATCTTCATTGTCTCCACTTTCATCTCCATCATAATTTGATTCATCATCTGATGAGTCTGGTGCCTTTTTCTGTATCTGTTTCCAAGAGAATTATGGAAGTTTTAATTAGGTAACAGCATGATCTTTCAAGGCTCCAAGAATCATATTTTCCATTATGTCAAGGTTGGCGATTTTTGTGGCATCCCAATAAGGGATTTCTTCCAATATTGATTAACGGACACCATTTTCTTTGAAGAGATGATCTCTGTGTGATTGAGTTGCATGCAAACATGAAATTACTTGAATTTTGTGCTCTGATAAATTTCTTTGGTCCCAATTGAAAGGCTCAATGTCATTTATCTCAGACTTTCAATGGTACAGAAGTTGCAAAAATTTCTTCCTGAATGACTGGTAAATCCTATGATCTTGCCCATTGCAACAACATCTGCTATGGCAGTGAGCATAGCACCTCTGACGGTAACTCCAGAAGGATTGCCATAGGTCTTGGAGAAGTTTAAACCATTCAAAAGTTTCTGAAGTTCTCTGACTAGGAGGGTGAGTATATTATTCAGTTGAGGACCAGTAGGCCCCTTGGGGCCAGGTATGATTCCTAAAAGATAAATTTTTTCTGCTTTCAGACGTATTTCTGTTGGAAGATTCAGTCATACCATGGCAAAGGTTCCAAGAGAGGCATGATAACTAGAATTTCCAAAAGCATTAAGCCAGTCAACAAATAGGGTGAATGAAAAGCTCCCAGGCTTCAAAAAAAAGATGGAAGTTTCATTTGGGCCTTTGAATCTCTTCCAAAAAATTCCCTCCCAGATATATTTCATTATCTCGGAGGTTTTGTTTTGGAGATGTTTGAGAAGTTCTTCCTTAATACCTGGAGGTTTCAAAAATCTTACCATTAATTGTCGAAATGGTTGGTAAATGAATTTTTTTGCTTATGGAGAATTTTGATTCTTGTAAATGTTTTCTGCTAGGCATGGAGTTAATGAAAGTCTTCATTGATCCCAAGGTGGATGAGCAAGGTGGAACCCATTCAAATCTTTTAAAATTTTGTGTCAATTTGATATTATGGTCTGTGACATTTTTTTCTTGGTCAACCAAGTGGAAGTACTCTGGACAACAGAAATATATCTCCAGTGAAGCATCCAGATTGAGATGCTTGAAGATGGTTAAAATTCTGAGAGGAATCTTTGAGCTGTTATTGGGCTGAAGGTTTTGAAGAGGATTTTGAAAAAAAAAATTATTTTGAATATTGAAAGCACAAAGCAGGAAACTTGATGCCTCTGTATTAATTTGATGATGCACATTCATGATGGCTGTGATCACCATTGGAAGGATGATATGCGTTTGGTTTTGTATCCGGGGTAATAGGACAAATTCTTGAGTTTCAAATATGGGAAAACCACCTGAAGGTGAAATTGAAGTGTTATCATCTTGAGATTGGGCCACATTTGCACAGTTATTATCTAATGGATACCTATTGTCTCTTTGGTTATTTTGGGGACAGTGCTTGTGGAGCAAATAGTGTTTGTGGAGAAACTTGAGTTGAAAGAAAACTTGTGGTGATTTTTTTATTCTTAGCATATCCAGAAGGGGTAAATGCTATGCCTTGATGAAACTGCCAACTCATATGCTGAAAGGGTGAGGGGGGTAGAGAATAATTTGAGAATTGGCTGAGCTTCTGAATGATACTTTCTGAGACAAGTCATCCCATGTTGAATTGAATGAAAAGAATTGAAACGTTAGTTTTTCTATCAATCAATAAATAATAAATAAATAAATGTTCCTTACCAGGAGCTGGGTTTTGGAGGCTCTTAGATAGATGGAGATTTTGAGTTGATTGAGCAGGTTTTTTTTAACAGGAGCCAATAATTAAGATTGTATCCCCAGTTGGATTGGTACTGGTTTCATTCTTGGGGACTGCAGCAGAATCATCTTGTTTTTCTGTATTGGGTGGTGCAGACATATTTATTTCATTGTCTTCCTCATCCCTTTCTCAAAAAAATACATTCTTTTTTTTGTCAGGTCTTTTGTAGGATGATTGAGAGGAAGATTTCTTTTTGAGCAGGTTGCCAATAAAAATTCTGACCTCTTCTTCTTCAGTTAATTCTTCACCCTTTGATCTGACTGATACAAAACACAATGGTCAAAAGGGGTCAAGAGTGAAGCTTAGTGGGAGTGAATTACTGGCATCTTATTTTTCACAGGCTTCAATTCCTTGACAAGAAATATCACAAAGAGAGAAGGTGGCTGTTCTGTCATTTTCAATTTTTTCCAATTGTTGATGTTTTTGTTTATTACTGGAGAGGAATTCCTGGCATGATATGAGAGATACTTCTTAATTGTTGAGGAATTCACAAGTCTTGGATGGAGGAGGGGGTGGGAGTGGTTTTGATGCATTGTTGTTTTCACCAACAACTTTGTTCCAAGCAGGATTTTTTGGCAGGTTTGAGCTAGGGGCAGGGGGGAATTGGTTGCTGCAGGCTCCAAGCTATCAGTCAAAGCTTGGGTATTTACCTGGGCAGTTGTATTTTCTGTTGATGCAAGTGGCACAGGATTATCATTCCCAAGGTACTTGCAAGAAGATTGAGTATTAACCATGATCAGATATATAATTTTAAAAGAGTATGATAACAATGGAAAGTAGGATTTAGGAGCTGGGGATGAAATGGTAGTGTAGTGAAGAAAGATTTAGTGGATGGTGAGGAAGGAAAAGAAAAGGTAAAGATGCTCTTTATATAATGGTGCTGGGGGATTTTAAATGTATTTGCTATGGAAACATGGGATGAAAGAACTGATCAAAGGTCCTTGAAAATCCTGCAACAATTTCTATTAGAGTATATTCATGTTTTGATGGTGGTGCATCTATATAGAAGACAGAAAATGTATAAACAAAAAACCCATTACAGAGATTTGATATACTATGAAGGAGGAGATTTAGTCTTCAGTTCAATCTGTTTACATACAAGGAGGTAATTGACTTCTCAATTCTGCATGGCATGCAGATTATCCACCAGTGATCATCTCATCCTCTTGCATTGCGGCCAAACACCCATTGTAAATTCTCTGAGCAATTTGCATGGAAATACCAAGTCTGGTGAATGGACTGTTCCCGGAAACAGGGCATCACAGGCAGTGTTATTCTCCCGTAGAGCGTGAAACACCTCAAATGTTGATGCGGGGTTTCCAGAAACCAGGCATCACGGGCAGTGGTAGACCCCTGTAGATCAGGAAACACCCCAAAGTTTGATGCCTGGTTTCTGGAAACTGGGAATCACAGGCAGTGTTATGCCCGCATAGAGCCTGAAACACCCCAAAGGCTGATGCCCAGTTTCCAGAAACCGGGCATCAACCTTTGGGGACTTTCATGCTCTACAAGGGTCTACCACTTCCTGTGATTCCCGGTTTCCGGAGACCGGGCATCAACCTTTGGGGTGTTTCATGCTCTGCGGGGGCATAACATGGCTCCAAGGTGATGCCCTTTTTCCGGAAACCGGGCATCAACCTTTGGGGTGTTTCACGCTCTACGCAGGCATAAAACTGCCTGTGATGCCTGGTTTCCGGAAACCATGCATCAACCTTTGGGGTGTTTCATGCTCTACAGGTGTCTGCCACTGCCTGTGATGCCCAGTTTTGGGAAACGGGGCATCAACCTTTGGGGTTTTTCACACTCTACAGGGGCATAACATGGCTCCAAGGTGATTCCTGGTTTCCAGAAACCGGGAATCAACCTTTGGGGTGTTTCACGCTCTACGCAGGCATTACACTGCCTGTGATGCCCCTTTTCTGGAAACTGGTCATCAACCTTTGGGGTTTTTCATGCTCTACAGGGGTATACCACTGCCTTTGATGGCTGGTTTCCCAGAAACCAGGCATCACAGGCAGTGGTATACCCCTGTAGAGCATGAAACACCCCAAAGGTTGATTTCTGGTTTGTCATAACACTTCCTGTGATGCCTGGTTTCCAGAAACCGGGCATCAACATCCATAAATTTAACTGGTTTCACAGAGTGAAAGCATGGGGTAAAGAAGGACAAAGAAGCAGAATAATTTGACTTGTAGATAGCCTGGCTTTTATGCCCCTGTAGAGAACATCAAAACCAGACTACCTACAAGAAAAATTATGCTGCTTCTTTTTCCTTCTTCACCCCATGCTTTCACTCCGTATAAACAGTTAAATTTATGGATGTTTATTCCCAGTTTGCGGAAACCGGGAATCACAGGCAGTTTTATGCCCACGTAGAGCATAAAACACCCCATGATGCAAAATAAAAGAAATCTGGTCAAGTGTGAATTTCTGTGTCAATTCCTTGCTTATTTGGCTCTACAGGGGCATAAAACTGCCAGAGTCAATACCCATTTTCTGGCAACCAGACATCAAAATCATACAGAGTAAATTTATTTCATTTTTATGATCCCAGGGGATAATGATGTGAACCATGAAGTGCTTGCGCAACATTCAGGCCACGTCCTCAACAGAGAAACAATACAGGGCACCTGTCCTGTATAAACTCCCTGCATAAACTTCTCCTCAGACAATCCTCCCCTGGGAAAGGATAAGTGATGAAACACTGGATTCACTCCCTTAGAATACAGGCTTTAGAAGATTAGGAAATCAAAGGTGTGTGATTCTCTTGCCATTTATAGGGTATTGCAAGCATGAAGCTTTATATAACTATCTCTTTGCAAGTTTTAGCTAGCACTAAACTGGTTGCAGATTTTTGATTTTCTCAATCTGACCTTTATAGACCCAAATGTTCAATAGGCACTGTGCAATGGTTCTTGAAGGGTTTGAAATCAAAATCCTAGCATTGCAGAGGGGGATCTTATTTGAGGAAACATGCTGTGACTCCCAAAGGGGATAGTTTTACTAGTAACTCAAGAGTCAGGTTCATTCCACACCAATAAATCCCTTTTCAGGGGTGGAGTACTTTACAAACTACAGGTATAGTATGTATTTCACCCAGGGGTAAGCTCAGGAGGGACTACACTCTTATTTGGTTTTAGTTTCACTGTGGCCAGTGCAGAGCACTCCCATGTTGTGAGCAGATCTGAAAATGGGACTGCTAGAGACCCATGTGTGGACTGCCTCACATAGTAGGCCAGGCACCAGAATTTGGACTGTCAGAAGCCAAGTGTGGTCCACCCACACAATAGGGTAGGAACAGTAAGTTGAGCTGGCATTAAGCCAACTGTGTTTCAGGCAACTCACCCCCTTGCCTCCAGGGTGATTACATAAGCCAAACTACCCCTGGACCACAAAGTGTTTTTCAACACACCTCACCTAGCTACACTCTCACTAAAGTGTTTTTCAACACATCTCACCTAGCTACACTCTAACTAGAGTGTTTTTCAACACACCTCACCTAGCTAAACTCTCACTAAAGTGTTTTTCAACACACCTCACCCAATTTTGAAAACACCCCACCTAGCTACACTCTCACTAAAGTATTTTTCAACACAACTCACCCAATTTTGAACACACCTCACCTAGCTACACTCTCACTAAAGAGTTTTTCAACACACCTCACCCAATTTTGAACACACCTCCCCTAGCTACACTCTCACTAAATTGTTTTTCAACACACCTCACCTAGCTACACTCTCACTCATGTTTTTTTCAACACACCTCACCCAATTTTGAGCAAACCTCACCTAGCTACACTCTCACTAAAGTTTTTTTCAACACACCTCACCTAGCTACACTCTCATCAAAGTTTTTTTCAACACACCTCACCTAGCTACCCTCTCATCAAAGTGTTTTTCAACACACCTCACCTAGCTAAACTCTCACTAAAGTATCTTTCAACACTCCTCACCCAATTTTGAACACACCTCACCTAGCTACACTCTCACTAAAGTTTTTTTCAAGATGCCTCACCTAGCTAAACTCTCACTAAAGTTTTTTTCAACACACCTCACCTAGCTACACTCTCACTAAAGTTTTTTCAACACACCTCACCTAGGTACACTCTCACTCAAGTCTTTTTCAACAAACCTCACCTAGCTACATTCTCACTAAAGTTTTTTTCAACAAACCTCACCCAATTTTGAACACACCTCAACTAGGTCAACTCTCAATAAAGTGTTTTTCTAGATATCTCACCAAATCTTAACATGATCATGGATGAATTGGAGAAAAAGCATAGCCCAAGAAAGATGGAGGTGTTTTCTTGTTGTAAAAGGTTTTGTAGTTTGTAAGACTTCCTCAAGATAAGCTTCAATGTTGACAAAGATGTTTACCATGTTTTTCAAAAAAAAATCAATTCTTGGAATTCTGATTGCTTTGAGTCATAGAAAGATCAAATACTTTGGCTTGGATGGCACCAAGACAGCTACAGAGAAAAAGAAAAGCCTGGAATATTTTGCCAGAAGTACCTCAACCCAAACACTACTGACCTCCATCAAAGCTGCAGGGGTGGGGCTCAACATCACATGTGCAAAAATTGTTTTCATCATGGCATGTGGTCCATTCTTTCTTTGAAAGTTTTTAGTCTTTATTTCACTTGATTGAACTCACAATTGGAACCAGATGGAAGACTTTGTTAATATTTTGATTGTTGGAATTTGAGTTTTCATATATGTGAATTTCACTGGAGTTCAGAGTTTCATTGAAGGATTGATTTGGTTCTTATCATTGTTGTTATTGAAGTACCAAAACAACTGATAAAATATGACTGGGCTGTGTCATAGGATTGTGATTACCTTGTGATTACCACACTGTTTAGTCATATCTATCAGATTTTTTAGTCATAATGTTTCACTTTCCATTTCACTTAAATAGATTATGTTGATTTTTCCTTATTCATTTTGTACTCAACCACATGTTAGACAATCATGTATTTAGTCTATATAAACACTGGTGCTCTAAAGTGGAATCAATAATCCATTCAGCCAACCAATCAACCAGAGTTACCATTTACTCATGTCATCAGGTCCATTATGTTTGAAATTAAAAGCTCCTTACATTTTTTTCTCATCACCTTTTGTTTCATCAGATCTCAAACTCTCTTTATTTTTTAAACTTTTAAAAGCCTATGTTCAAACTGAGCCAAAAAATATTTCTTTCAATTGGGCCACCTTCAATATTCTCATCCTGGAATCTGATCTTTTACTCTTTTGGCAAGGGGGTGAGATAGGGATGAGCCTTGTCATCAACAACTAAGCTCATCCCATCCATTCACTTTGAGGCTAGGCATCAGCATCTCATCCAGTATTCCATTTCCACCCTCACAATCATCTCATCAACCTCCATCAGCCAAGCCACTGTCAACATCATCAAGCTACAACCAACAAGGTTGAAGAGTAGTTTATCAAACTTCTATCTGTTGCTGATCTTGTTTGAACAATGGTGTCAAATCAATTGGATTGATGGTGTTGGATCAAATAAGTTGATTGATTCATTTGAGACTAGCAACCCACTAGATTCAACCAATTAACTCAATTGCAACCTAACTCAGGATTTTCATCATGATGGAAAGCAATCATGAAAGTTAAGAGCCTCTGAGCAAGAAGTCAACAGTGGTCACAAATCACCAAAAGTTGATTAGTGTCATTCTTTTAACATACAGTCTATCAAGTGCATTTGGGCGCCTGGAAAAGCCCCAATTGTCATGAGCCAATTGGGGGTTGCATAGATTCCCAGGGCGCTTGATAGGGTAGTTTGCCAGGGGTTCAAATATTGGCGCCTACTCAAGCTTTTTTTGACCCACATCAAAGCTTGACGCACCCCCCTCACTCATTGGCAGTATTTTTGCAAGTTCCGTTGGTGATTCAATTGTTGGAAAATGATTCTTATTTTTGTTTCTTTCATGAGATGGACTCAAGGATGAAGTTGATATTTTTTTTTTGCTTGGATTGCTTGGATTCCTCAAGGAAGTAAGGTACTTTGACAGTGAGGAGGCTTGGCTCTTGACATGTTTTTGATGATCCAGATCTGATAATAGGATTTGATGAAGTTTCTAACAATTGCTGGTCAAAACTCCACTCAGATGGTCTTTTCTCAATGGTCTGGGTTGAAGGAGGATCTAATTGATCAACTTCCTGCTTGGTTTCTTTTCTGTTCTCACAATTCAAACCAAGTTTTTTGGATCTCTTCTGCTCCTTCTTCCATTTGAGATACTTCAACTTTGCCTTTGATTTTGGTTTTGGAGCCTCCAAGGATGGTAGGGGAATTTTATTGGCACCCGTGAAACCAAGATTGAGTCAAAGCTTTTTTTGGGGGGGAATTGGTTTTGATTGATCAAAGATACAATCATGATCATCTTTCAGGCCCCTTTTGGTTGTATTTGGTTTGTGTTCTCCATTGTTTGATTTGACTTGGTTGATACCACAAGGCAATTGTCTATCAGCAGATGGTTGGGAGGAATTCAGTAGATGATGACTGGTCAAATCAAGCTGTTCCTTGCGGCCTCAAGGCAGGCATTCATTCTGGAAAGTGAAGGATGAGATTTGGTGAGGTTCTATTCAATAAGATTGTATGTTAGAGGAAAAGAGCCCAAAACTCAAGCTGAGCTTGTTGAGAAAGTCAAGGCTGGCATCCAAGAGGCAATAAATGAAGAAAAAAGTTAAAATTTCTTCTCTCATGTTAAAAAATACTATAGATGCTGTCTTGAAATGCAGCCTATTACAGGCCCTGTGTTGGCAGATCCCTGAATATTTTTGCATCAGTTCTCTTTCTTTTTTATTTTTCCATTTCTTTTTTTCTTTTTTTTTAAAAAAAAAACAATTATGTATGTAGCATTTTTTTAAAAAAAGGATATTGCATGTGAATAAAATTAAAAACATGAAACTGAAAAAAAACAGGTTTGAAATATAATTTTGTCATTAAAAGTAAGGTAATTATTGGCTGATGTTCCAAGCTTTGATTGGCGCCCAAACCAGGTTGAAAGGGCGCAAATTTAACGTGACTGCAAGCCAAGTTGCGGTTGCAATGGTGCCCAAACTGGTTGGCCAGGCGCCAATATTGATTTCTTTGGCGCCAATTGTGCTTTACAAAAAAATCACGTAAGTTTACAAGGTGCCCAAATGCACTTGATAGACTATACTATTTAATTTCAAACATTTACCACTTACTTTCATCTCTACCATTCACCCAAGTCCAATGAAATCAATAGAAGGAGCTAGAAGGATCACCAAACCAAGCCTGGTCACAATCAAATCAATTGAGACAAAAAATTGTTGAGGTTGGTTGGCCTGACAATCAAACACAACACCAATCACTTGAATGCAGTCAAAACCAATCCACTTTAACCATCCACACCAAGACCAGCATCAGGTTGGGGATGTATTCAAGAGAAAGATCAAGATGACCCATCCAATAGGGAAGGACTACTGAAAGACTTGCCTGAATGGCTATCCAACCTGATCTTGTCTGATCAGTTACAATCCATTAATAAATGGTGATCATCAATCAACAACCATCTCTCCTCAGATAGCCATCAACTGGTAAGACCCAGAAATTAGACTGAACAATCAATCAACATATACCAGATTCTCAAGATCACGCTCAGCCCCTTGATCAATCATCCTTACCCAATTCAAGACCTGCTCAGACTGTAAGAAAAAATATTCCTATATCCCATTCAGATCCTTCAAATTCTTATCCTCAATCAACAGGCTCCTATCCTCTGCCAATCTTGTAATCAATCATGCCGGTGCCGGCTCAAGCCTATCAGCTATCAATCTGATTGATTTCAGAGGAGACCAAGATCAGGATCATGAGGACCCCAACAATCAAGACAATTAAGGAATTGAATAAATTGAGATCACTCCAGGTTCTAGCATCCTCATCACTCAGGAATATGGTTCCAAAACAACTACAAGGCTCTTTGGTAAACAAGTGGTCATTTTCTTCAATATGGGATTGTACTTCAAGGATCTGGATCCTATAATATTGAAAGAATCTCCAGAATAAATAATGAGAAGAACTTAAACAAAGCCATCAAAACTAATCACTAGTTCAACAGGATGATCATCAAACCCAAACCTTTTGGTCTAGAGCAACCTCAGATTGCTGTCACCATTGGAGCAACCTCCTTCAAGGCTCTCATTGACTTATTCTTGGTTGTGATCCATATAATCATCACATCCCTCAGATAATTGGCTTGATTTGATGAGCCTGGGAAGATCAGCTTGCTTGTCCAAGTTGGCATACCAGAAAACTAAACCAGAGTGTCCCTTCCTCCTCTTCAGACCAGTTCCATTTGAATTTAAAGTTATTATCTTTTCCCCTTTGGCTCTTTTTAGTCTCATCATTTCCCATTCATCTCTCCATGGCTTTATAGCCTTTCTTAAACTCTTCAAAATGGTCATGGTAGATAATTTCAGCTTTTCAAATTATTCTTATACAAGAAAAGTTAATCTGACCTGTTTTTACTTCAATATTAAATGATCCATTTCAACAATGAATTTCCTGGTTTCTGGACCATATTAAATGGTAGCTGATTTATTTTAAATTTTATGAATAAAATAAGAGGAAAAAATTTCAGTATTTGAAGAAATATTTACTTGGAAGGGATCAAATGGGGTTAAATCATTCAAAAATCATGCATATCTCAAAAAAATAAAACATTTATCTGAATAAATTCAAAGAGAAACCAGGGAGAAATCAAGGGGACTCTTGGGGGAAAAATAATGGAAAATCAGAAGAAACCTTTGATAAGTCCAGGATAAATCAATTAGAAACACAGTGGAAAATTGGAAGGATAAAATGAGAATTCATTTTTCACTTTTGGATAACGTAAGAGGAGACTCAGAAGCAATCATGGATCGACTGTGTTTCCATCTTTGGGAACTCTACCAGAAAATAAACAGATTTCATGGTGATTTTCTCTGGAAATTGATTATAAACTGTGAAGCAATTGGGGTAACCATCATGGTGAAGTGAAGTCACTGGTCAGCCAGAGATGCCTGATTTTTCCTGGTGGGAGATTTTGGCATTGGTGCAACAGACATGCGCGGTGGGGATTGAGGTGTGGAATGGGAAGGGATTGGGTGTCAATGGTATGGCTGGGGAGAAGGAGGTTGGGGTTGCAAGGGCTTTGACAACAGAAGGCCTGCCTAGAAGGAAGTTTGGGAAAATAGCCTGTGGACACAACCAATGTTGTGGTTGTTATTTATAGAAACAGAGGCAAGTAGGCTCAGCACTGGGCATTTGACTTGGAGCAGCTCAGCTGTGGTTGGAAGTCCGCAGTACAATAGGCTTGGAGAAGCGCATTGGCGGACTGTCTATTCCGGAGTTCATTAGCTAAGGGCTCAGCATTGGTGCCGCCCGTGCTTTTTGTGGTGTGGTGGTCTTTTATAGACGCAAGTTGGAATTCACTGCACGCTGTGTGCCCAGCAGTAGCGGTGGCCTCAGCAGGGGAAGCGCGCTCAGCAATGGGTGCAGCTTTGCCGCAGCAAGTTGGGCTGCGGGCTCAGAGTCTGGAGACGTGGGATGGATAGGATTGGATTGAATTGGATGGATTGCGCAGATAAATGTTGGATATCTAGAATGGCGCGCTCGGCAGATACAGACATGCGCAGGGGGCTCCAAGTTGGGTGCCGCGCAAGGCCGCATCATGAGAAGGACAAACTGGGTGGACGTAATGGCAGGTGGGTAATACAGATGGATATGGGATATGGGATATGGGATATGGGTTGTGGATTATGGGATGGGAAGGATAGGGTTGAGGCTAGCGTTCTGTGCTTAGGGGTTGTATTTCATTATTCTGGCTTGTTTCTTGTTTTACTTAGGTTAGGGTTGAGGGGTAGGCTACTTAAGCCTCACCCTCAACCTGGATATCATGGAGGCCATTGGATGACAGAGAATCACATTGGGTTGTCATAGGTTTTGGAAGGATCTTTACTCTCAATTCTCTATCTCTCAGTCAAAGGGTGAAAAGTTGCACTCAGGGTTTACAGACGGAAGGAATTAATAACTTCCAAACTTGGAACCATTAAAGGAGAAGTCCTCTTCTGAACTCCACATCTGGGGGTCTGGCTGGGAAGTAATCTTTTGTTCCTTTTCTCTTTAAACTAAAAAGTGCAATGTCCCAGTACCACCTGCTGACCGTTGAGGGGTCATCTAATGTTACCCCCACTCCTCTTCCTCCTCCTCCTCCTCCTCCGGCTTCTTGGAAGCAACCCTCATTAAGGGTGGGATACAGTGTCCCTTGTTCTGACAATGGCGCCAACCACAAGCCAGTTTGCATCAGGCCGCAGGACTATCCTCACATTGGGTTCAACACTGAGGATGTTGAGCAATTCTTTGCGCAATACAAAGAGATTGCTGAAGCAGAAGGTGCGATGGGTTTGGATAAGGCTTGGCTCATCTTCCTCTTCATCATGGACAAAGAGAAGCTTTGGGATGTGGTGGAGATGGAGGGTTATGAGGAACTTGATTGGCCAAAATCTTGGAGCGGTGGGGAAGGCGCAAACCTTGGTTTTGGGAAAGCTACTTCAAGCAAGTGCAAATGGCAGAGTCCGTATGCAAGCGCAATTGGGGGATTATGTAGCAATGTTCAATTGGATCTATTGCTACCTGGCAAAGAACAAGGTGATATTGGGGCAGAAGGGCAAAATGAAGAGGGTTTTTTTGGGAGGACTCAGTCCCCCACTCTGCGGGCAGGTGCAGCGGCACATGTACAACAACAACTTGGTGAAGAGGTTGCTGGATGGGAGTATTGCGCTTCTTCCGGACATCCTTGTCAATTGTTGTGCAGTGGAAAGCAAGCTGGACTTAGAGGAACTTATTGAGGACACAGCAAGGTTGTTCCCAACAGGGCCAAAGAAGTCCGCTTCCCACACCCCAGGGGAACCAACACAAGCTCTGGTTGCGGGCCCATTAAAAACGGAACACACTCAGGCCACACAACCAACAACAAGCCCAGAGGTTAGCAAAATGATGGAATTGATGAAATATTTATGGATCTTTCTGAGTCAAATGTTTTCCGGGTTGCGCAATCTGCCTCCTAACATTGGGGGAGCCCTTCCATTGTCAAATCCGCCCACGGTGTGGTTATGCAATTACTGCGGGGACAAGGGACATTGGCGGTTGGGGTGCAATAACATGACAAAGGACCTCAAGGCGGGATTGGTTTGACCGGTGGGAATGGGATTCATGTTCCCAACGGGCAAGCAGATCTTCTCCAAACCTTGGAATCCAACCATCATGGAGCAAGTGCACGGGCAAGGACAGGAATTAGCGGTAACTGCTCAAGCTTTGCTGGGGATTGTCACTGGTCCTGGGGTATGGAAACCACCGCGCTTGGAAGCGGAAGTGAGGGTGTTAGCAACAGACTAGTTGGCCAAGGTTACTGCATGGAGCAAGCTCTGGCTTCATGCGGGTGGTTGACGAGTGAGGAGCAGGTGGGAAGAAGGGTGGAAGCGTGGGATGCACGAGCGCCAGAAGTAAGTTCCTTTCCTCAGTGTGTATTGCCGGGAGGTACTTCACAAAAACACTATCATTGTGCCACGCTTGTGAGCAAAGGAAAAAGCCATGGTTTGGTTTTGATTAGGACCTATGGTAATGGATGCATGCAGATGGCGCGGTGCAATGTTGGGAAGTATAAGCCGGTTGTGCAAAAGGTCCATCCCTGGAACAAAGCAATGCCACAGGATCTGAACGGACCACTGCAACCAATCTCTTGGTTGTGGGACCATTGGGAATCTCTGCTGAAGGTGTCAGGATGGGTAATGCAATTGGAGCAGGTCACGTCCCTTAACTTTGGACCTCTGGTCTGGTTAAGCGCAGAGGAACGGGTTTTGCTGACGTTGGTACTTGTCCTTGGGGAAAGATTTCTTGCCTTTGGACCTGAAGAGCGGGGACTTTTAAAGAGCAAGATAGGCAACCCTTATGTGATTCCAACGGTTCTGCACAAACCTTGGCAGATCAAGCCAATTCCAATTCCGCAAGTGGTTTGGGGGCCCTTCTTGGAGCTGGTGCGCGAGCATGTGGGGATGGGTCTCTACAAGCAGTCAACATCAAGTTACTCAAGTCCAATCTTTGTGGTGGTTAAGCAGCATGGGAAGTCATTACAGATTGTTCATGATCTGCAGCGGCTCAATTTGTTTACAATCCAAGACATGGGGCAACCTCTGCGCGTGGACAAGTTTCTGGAATCTATGGCAGGAGGCGCGTGCTAAAAGCTGGTGGATGTGATGGGCGGATACAATCAGCACAAACTCAATTGGAGTTTGCGTCCAATGACTGCCATCAAAACCGGATTGGGCAGGATGCAACTGATGCGGCTGCCGCAAGGTGCAACTAACTTGGTTGTGGTTTACCCAGCGCAGATGACCTGGATTCTGAAGGAAAATCTTCCAGAGGGGGTCCAGATTTTCATTGAAGACGTGGGCATCAAAGGCCTGAAGATGGATCACAGAGGGGAAACGCTTACAGATGCTGTGGAAATTTGCCAATTCATCTGGGAGTACACCCAAACGCTGGATTGGATCTTGTTGCGGATCAAGGAAGCGGGACTTATGGTGTCAGGGAAAAAGTGAGCTGTCTGCGTACCGGCGCTGGAGGTTCTGGGACATGTGGTGGCTTCTGATGGAAGGAGGATTGTGGAAAAGAAATGCAACAAAGTCCTCAAGTGGCCAACACCAAAGACTGTATTGCTCATTCTCCAGTTCTTGTGATTGTGTAGCTATGTACAGATGTTCATTGAGCAGTTTGCGGAGGTTGCTAGCCCGTTGCGGGCATTGAAGCGTAAGGGCGTGGAATGGACCTGTGATTTGAAATTTGATGTTGCCCTTGACAACCTCAAGGAGATTTTTGGGTGCAATATCATACTGCGGGACTTGGATTATGACGCCAGAGGAATTACGTTGGCCGTGGATTCAAGCAAGCTTGGAGCAGGGGCGGTGCTGACCCAGAAGGATGAGGGGAAAGATTTTCCGTTTCTTTACAAGTCCGTCACTTTCACGCCAACAGAGAGCCGGTACTTGCAGCCAAAGTGAGTTTTGCGGAGTCACTAATATTGTGCAAAGTTTGCAGCATTTGCTATGGGGGATTAAATTTGTGCTTCTGGTGGATGCAGAGGCTCTGGCGCGGATGATAAATTTTCCGGCGCTGCCAAATGCGCCTATGACCAGGTGGGTTGCATTCCTTCAGTTGTTCTCTTTCATGGTGTTTCATGTTCCAGGGAAGGCCTTTACAATGCCAGACACGCTGTCTTGGTATGCGCGGGATGATCCATACAAAGGCGCAGAACCATTGGATGTGGGGGCTCCAATGGTTAAGGTAGGGGTGATGGAAGTAGGCATGCAACTTCTGCTCCAGCAGTCTGGAAGGTAAGCAGTCCTCAGTTTGTATTTGGGGGATCTTCAGTTTCCGGATGAAACTCCAGCCAAGATTGTTTGATGGATTTGGCAGAGAGTGGGAAATTTCTACCTGCAGGAAGGTCAGCTATGGCGGCAGAGCGCGCCAGTACCGCTTGTGGTCAGCACATCAAGGGTGGATCAGGAGGTAATTCTGGGAAGTCTGCATGACAATCTTGGCCATCACAGAAAGCTTAAAACGCGGAAGCAGGTGGGGGAAAGGTTCTGGTGGCCGGGTGTAGTACGCGCGGTGCGGGAGTGGGTACAGTTGTGCAAAGTGTGTCAGAAGCGGAGCGCAACGTTACCTTGCAAAGTAGGTATCCCCACTGGAGGGGATGCCTTGTTAGGGCGGGTTTCTCTGGATGTTGTGCACATCAAGGCAGGTAAGTTCGCGTAACTCCTTGTTGTGCGGGACAATCTGTTGGGATGGGTGGAAGCGCGGCGGCTGGTGAAGCTTTTGGCAGAAAAATTTTGTCAGTTTCTGGAGGAAGATTGGTTTGGGCATTACGGATCACTTTGGATTGTAACAGTTGATGGGGGTGCGGAGTTCTGGGGACGGTGTGGAAACTTTAGGGAGCAACACCCCAGAAGTTGTCCTCGAGTTCCGGAAGTTATTGATCAAAGCGTCTGTAAGGAGATTGGATGCAGCCGTTCAAGAGAGAGAGAGGGAGAGAGAGAGAGAAATAATAAGATGAATTCCTTCCTTTCCAATCCAATCCAATCCAATGCCATAAAAAGTGATATCCTAGAGTGCAGTCCAGTCTGTGAAGTGAAGTGCTTCCCCCTCCCCCCCCCCCCCCTTCGCCCAGAGTTGAGAGCAAAGTATTTAAGTCCTCCCTCTCAACCCTAACCTAAGTACAACCACAAGTAAGCAAGAATGATGAAATACAACCCCTAAGCACAGAACCCTAGCCCAATCCTACCCCTCCATCCCTTGCCCCATAACCCATGCTCCTCAATATCAACGTACGCCCAGCTTGCCTGCCCGCGCGCGTCCGCCCAACAACCCGTTCCAGGTATCCGCGTACCCGCGTGACCCAATCCGCGCGTCTTGAAATGCGCGGTCCGCCTGGTCCGCGCGAGCCGTCCGATCTGCACAAGCTTTCCGATCCACGCAAGCCTTCCGACCCAAGCAAGCTTTCCAATCCACGCAAGCCTTCTGATCCGCGCAAGCTTTCCAATCCGCGCAAGCCTTCCGATCCGCGCAAGCCTTCCGATCCGCGCAAGCTTTCTGGTCCGCGCAATCCATCGTCTCCCGTCTCCAGGTGCAGAGCCCAACCCTACCGCTGCTGGGCCTACCTGACTGCTGCTGAGCCCGCAGCGCAGCTAGCTGCGACAAGGCCCTTCCCATTTCTGAGCGCGCCGCCTGCAGCCCTTTCCTGACTCGCGTCCATAAAAGAGCACCACATCCCCCCCCAACTTGAGTTCTGTCCCCAGAGATCTCCCACCATCTCACCTTCCGTAGTTATCCTTTCTCCTTTGTATTTAGCGCCTATACACAAAAAAAAAAGACATACGTTGTGCGTGATTGAGTAGCCTTTGGGCTTGTGAGTCCCTGAGCAAGAATAAGGACCGCGCGCAATATCCGCGCCTTGGAGAGAGAAGATCAGCGCCAGTGAGAAGTCGGAAAAGGTGAGAAATCCGCGCCAGTGAGAGTCTGAAGGTGAGAAATCCGCGCCAGTGAGAGTATCCGCAAGAGTACATGGGTAGACAGAAAAGGAAGAATGAATAGATAAGAAGGAACAAGAGATTTTTTTTTTTTTTTTTTTTTTTTTTTTGAGCCCGCGTCCTGCGTCCCAACTCCAACCTTCCACCCCGCGCTAGCTCCCCCCCAACTTTGCCGCTGTCCTCAGCCAACCGCGCCCCACCCATCTCCAGATCCGCGGAGCGTTGCCTCAACCAATCCCGCAGGGACCTTGTTTGCAAATTGTTGTCCCAGACCGCCTAGGTGCACCTCCCGCCGCCAAGACCCTCCTGCATCCTTTGAAATTTGAGCCCATCCGCGCGCAAAACCCAAACAAAAGTGAACACCCCCAGACGTCCTTACAACAACCCGCCGTGGAGGAGGAAAGAGGCTTTGAAACCCTTTCAATCCCAGCTCTCTTCTTCCCCACCCCGTCCACACAACATCCTTTGCCCTTTGCCCTTCTTGCAGCCTTGTTCTCCCCTCCGGAGATTTCTGACCGCTCCCTGCTCGCCAGACCGCGCGTGACCACTTGACCCTTCCGCTCCGCCCCACCGTCTGTCCATTCCGCGCCCTTCCTTTCCATTGCTGCCACTACCCTTTCCAAATGCGCGCTCCCTGCCACCAAAGAGGTCCAGCTCGGGTCGTGATTCTTCAACGCGTGGTCCGTCTCTTCCGCCGCCGCGTGTACCTTCTTTGCAAGATCTGTCCGCCGCTTGCCAATTCCCAGTCCGCACGGAGCATCCATTTCCCGTTCCGTTGTCCTTGCCCGCTTCCTGTCAGTAGGCCGCACCGGTTCCATCAAGTCCCGCTTCCCCAACACGTTCTTAGCCCCCACTGGGGAAACCAATTCCGCGTTTGAATCCACTTTCTGGTCCCTTTTTCCCGTCCGCCAATGGTTGTTGTCCTCCCCATTTGCGCACATGCGGGGCGCAGATGCACTGGGAGACTGAATACTCTCCAGATAGGCCTCAAGGCCCCTTGCCACCTCTGCAAGTTTGCTAGCCCGAGAGATGGTTGCCGGTGGTGGGGCCGGAACATACTCTGCCCTGTAGTACTCCAGTTCCGCGTAGTCCACTTCCGCTTGCAACCGGGTCCCGTCGCGCGCGCCTGCCTTGTAACCCAATTCCGCGGATGGCTTGAGATTGTCCTTCCGAAAGCGAGAACCGCGCCTCCCCCATCTTTCCAGCATGTCCTCCTTCAGTTCTGGCCAATCCAGGTTCAGGTAGCCATCCATCTCCTCCACATCCCGACGCGCTTCCACGTCCTCGATGAACAGGACAACATGGCGCGCCTTCTCAAAATCCGAAACGCCTTCAGAGTCCGCGATTGTTTCATACCGCGAGATGAATCGCTCCACTTCCGCAATGTTGAGTCGAATATGCGGGTAAATCCATGGGGTAGCGCGGAAGCCGTGGGAGGAGGAAGGAAGAGAAGCGGCTGTTGGTAGCATCCTTGAGTACCTTCGAGAGACTTTGACAAAAGATCGTTCCCGGCCAGACCCCCAGATGTGGAAACTTTAGAGGTTATCCCTCACAAAGTTGCCGCAGGTTCAGGAGTTCTTGGGTCGAAGCGTCTGTAAGGATTAGATACCAAGCGTAAAGAGAAGTTTTTAAGAGCCTGAAGAGGAGAAAAGGAGAGAAGAGGGGAGGGATTCTGTTTTCCTAAGTCCGCTCCCCGCCTCCTGATGATACAATGGTAAGATGCCCCCCCCTACAACCCGGAGTTGAGGGGAAAGGTATTTGAGCCCTCCCCCTCAACCCTAACCTAAGTACAAGCACATGAACAACCCGACAACAATGAAGAAGGAAACCCTAGGCCCAAAAACCCTATCCCATATCCTAACCTGTACCCTGTCCGTATCCTATTCCGCTTGCTTGCCTGCCATTACACGCATCCGGTTCGTCCCCCGCGGCGCGGCCCTCCGCCACGCGCTTCTCAAAGTTCACCGCGATTGCCCGTATCCGCCCGACGCGCCGTTGTGAATTTCCTAGTCCCGTAGCCGGCCCGCGCTTGTGCGTGGCCGTCCACGGGTATAGCCCCGCAATCGCTCCGCCCTTTCCTTCCCTAACTAACCGCCCGAGAACCTGATCGGCCCGGCTCCATCACTGGGTTGGACACCCAAGCGGGTCGCGGCCCGCCTCCCCTAGTCAGACCCGGCCCGCAGCTGCGTGCTTCGCCCTGCTGCGCCTTCTGCTGAGCCCGCAGCGGCCACTGCTGAGAACGCGCGCACCCCAACTGCTGAGCCCGACCTACCAGATGCTGAGCGCGCAGGCCGCGATGCAGTTCCCAATCCGAGGCTATATATTGACACCACAACGGTTGGCCAAATTGGTGCAAAGTTGCGGAGCAAAGTTTGGGTGAGTGACAGAGTACTATCCAGAAGGCGCGGGGATGATTGAGCGCAGTCACCAGCCAATCAAGGATGCAATGGTGAAGATGTGCGGAAAGGATGGTAAGTGGTGGCAGGAAACCCTCCTGGTAGTTCTTTTTGCAGATCAGATCTTGGTAAAGAGATCAACAGGTTATTTTCCATAAAAGCTGCTATTTGGGCAGCAACCCGTGCTGCCAATTGAAATCAAGCTGGAAACCTTTCTGGGTATTTATTGGTGGAAGGTTAAGACAGCCGCGGATCTGGTCAAGGCCTGCGCCAAGAACTCCTTCAACGGGACAAGATGTTGCAGAAGGTGGCTGGAAGACTGAAGGCAACCTGCACAAAGTCCTTCTGCTACTGGGACAAGCGCTGCATGCATAAAATCCAGGATCTGTTGTGGAAGGGGGACTTGGTTCCGCTTTACAACCAGATCCTGGAAACTCAATGGGGGAAGCTGTTTGCTAATTGATGGAACAGGCATTTTTGCATGACGTCCAAGTTCACCGGAGTTAGCTACCATTTGGAGGAATTGGATGGAACTCCACTCAAACAGAAGGCCGGGGCTTTGCACATGAAACAATTATTGGCGCAAGGCTCAACTTCATTTGACAAGATGGCTTGTTTGGATAGCAAAGGGGACAACAACGCAGACAGTTCCCCCAGGGACAAGCCCGCGCGCGCTTTGCGTCTGGCAAAGTAAACAAATGAAGACCACTGGGCACAGCAGCCAAGTTGAGGGGGAACAAGGGATGAATAGGGGATATGATTGGATTTGGTGAGGGGGTGTTCTAGCTGGTTCACAGCCAGAATAACTAGACACCCCAGAATGTTTGTTTTCTTATTTTCTTCTCTCTGGATTGGCTTTGGGATTATTTCTGGCTATGGATGGTTTCTTTTAGGTACGGGCACGGTGCAAAGCCGGGTCCATTGATGCAAGGATGAGCCCTGCATTCCGGATGCAAACGCATGGACAATTTCCAACGGATGATTCAGGGAACTAGGAAAGCGCTGTGGTGTCAATATATAGCCTTGGATTGGGAACTGCGTTGCGGCCTGCGCGCTCAGCATCTGGTAGGTCGGGCTCAGCAGTTGGGGTGCGCTTGTTCTCAGCAGTGGTCGCTGCGGGCTCAGCAGAAGGCGCAGCAGGGCAAAGCACGCAGCTGCGGGCCGGGTCTGACTAGGGGAGGCGGGCCGCGACCCGCTTGGGTGTCCAACCCAGTGATGGAGCCGGGCCGATCAGGTTCTTGGGCGGTTAGTTAGGGAAGGAAAGGGCGGAGCAATTGCGGGGCTATACCCGTGGACGGCCGCGCGCAAGCGCGGGCCGGCTACGGGACTAGGAAATTCACGACGGCGCGTCGGGCGGATACGGGCAATTGCGGTGAACTTCGAGAAGCGCGCGGCGGAGGGCCGCGCCGCGGGGGACAAACAGGATGCGTGTAATGGCAGGCAAGCAAGCGGAATAGGATACGGACAGGGTATAGGTTAGGATATGGGATAGGGTTTGGGGCCTGGGGTTTCCTTCTTCATTGTTGTCGGGTTGTTCATGTGCTTGTACTTAGGTTAGGGTTGAGGGGGAGGGCTCAAATACCTTTCCCCTCAACTCCGGGTTGTAGGGGGGATCTTACCATCTTACCATTGTATCATCAGGACGCGGGGGAGCGGAAAAAGGAGCGGACTTAGGAAAACAGAATAAAAAAAAACACTTCACTTCATGGACGGGACTGCACTTTAGGATATTACTTTTTATGGCATCAGATTGGATTGGATTGGAAAAGAAGGAATTCATCTTATTATTGCTCTCTCCCTCTCACTCTCTCTCTCTCTTGAACGGCTGCATTCAATCTCCTTACAGACGCTTTGATCAATAACTTCCGGAACTCAAGGACAACTTCTGGGGTGTTGCCCCCTGAAGTTTCCACATCTGGGGGTCTGGCCGGGAACCTCTTTTGTCAATGTCTCTCGAAGGTACTCAGATGCTATTTGCCTCTCCTCTTTCCTCCTCCTCCTCTCGCCAGCTCCTCATCAACCCAAGGGACTATCCGCACATCCGCTTCAACGTTGCGGGTGTGGAGCGGTTTATTTCGCGTTACAACCTGATCGCAGACTCCAAAGGCGCATTGGATTCCGAGAAGGCACGCTATATTGTCTTGTTCATTGAAGGTGCGGAAGAACGTCGGGACGTGGAGGAGATGAGCGGCTATCTGAACCGGAATTGGACAACGTTGAAGGGGAACATGCTGGCTAGATGGAGGGGGCGTGACTCTCATTTCCGGGGAAGCAACTTCAGGCCACCCGCGGAAACGGGCTATGGAGCGGACACGCGCGATGGGGACCGGTGGCGAATGGAACCGGGCTACGCGGAGCTGTATTACAGGGCAGTGCGCGTCCCGGCCTCGCCGCTGGTAGCCACCCCTTGGGCTGACGAACTCGCAGAGGTGGCGGAGGGCCTTGAGGCCTATCTGAAGAGTATCCAGCGTCCTAGCATGTCCGCGCCCCGGGCACGCGCGCGTGGAAGCAACGGTGATGGTGGGCGTACAAGACACAAGAGTCGGACGGCAAACCCAATCGATCCGAGGCCGGCAGAGGCGGGGTGCGTGTTGGGGAAGCGGGTATCAGCGGGACCGGTTCAGTCTAACGGCGGGAAGCGAGCGAGGACAAAGCGGGAAGAGGATACTCCGTGCGGTTCGGGACTCGGCAAACGGTGGATAAATCTGATGGGAGGTGGGGGACAAGCGGTGGTGGGAGCAGGTCATGTGTCAGGCGATTGTAACCGAGGTGAGACCCTTTTGACGGCGGACGAAACGGACGCTAAACGGGAAAGGGAAGCGCGCCGGGACCAAGAATTGGACGGATCAGGCACTGACGGCATGGTTTGGAGGAATGGAGGGAGATCGGGCGACGGATGCGACCCTCATGGCATTGGCTGAAGCCACCAGCTGGGGACAGCAGCTAAGTTTGGGGGGGGGAACTAGAGGATAGGGCGCGGGCGCGGCGATGGGATAAAAGAAAAAAGAAAAAAAAAAAAAAAAAAAAATCTTTCACCTTTTCTATCATTTCTCACTCGTCACTTTTTTTTCTTATCTTCTAATTTTTTTTTTATCATTTTTTGGGCGCGGACGCGGTTCTCAACCTCGCGTCTTAGTTCTCACTCAGGCGCGGACCCGGCTCTCATTCTCGCCCTCAAGATGCGCGCAGCGCGGATTTTTCTCGGTAAAACAAATTCGCGTTTGAGGCGTGTATTTCTCTCAATGAATAGGGAAACGTGGTACAACAAAAAGCGGATAAAAGAAGGAAGGGAAAAAGAAAAGGGGAAGAGGGGACGAGGCCAAGGCGTTTAAGCCATCTTCATCATTTCCTCCATTTCCGCCCTCAATGACGCCAGTAGAGCCCGGAATGACGCCAAGAATTTGCGCCGGGATTCCGAGGATTGGGCTCCGGGAGTCACAAGGTATTGGCGGAGCATCGTAGTCAACCTTTCCGTGAAAACTTTGAAGCCGGCCGCTGGGAGCGCCATCACAACCGGAATCTCCGGGATCTCGGGAGAGTTGGCGGGAGGAGGGGCTGGTGCGGACGGGCGCTCAGGGGATCCAACGGGAGGGTCCAGTCCGATAGGAGGCAATGACGAGATGACCACCGGCGACGCGGGCGGAGGTGTAGGGCCTCGTGGAGTTGGAGGAGTCGGAGCAGCGGGCAGAGGAGGAGGAGCCAGTACGGGATTCGAGGCAGGAGGAACCGGAGCAGGGGCCGGAGCAGCGTGTCGCCTAAGGATTTCGTCAATTCGCGGGTCCCTTGCGCCTTGCGTAACTCGGACGCAATCCGCCCAAAATTGCAAAGCCCTCCAATAAGCCGCGAAGTCCGGATAGTCTTCCTTACGCGGTGGTCCCGCGCGGCGGAACGGAGAAGAGGAGTCGCGGTCCGAGTTCGGACAAGGACGGCGGGGAGGTGATCCGGGTGGAGTCCACGAGTCCTCCAAAATAGCGTCGTCATCCGAAACCACAAACGGGTCCGGACAAGCCCTCTTGCGCGGCCGAGGACGAGAGCCGGATTGGTTGGGGGCACGGGGCATACCCTTGCTAAGCAAGCAGCCGCGGTGTCCGCGGGGGCACGCGGAGCAGGCGCGGCGGCCGGAAACAATAGAGCATTCAAGCCCGTTTCGGGCGCAGAAGTTGCAGCGGACCATGATGACGATGGAGTGGAGGGATAGGGATGCGGAGCGGAGTTTAGAGTCGGTAGAGGGGGTAGGGCGCGAAGGACGGCCAAGGTGATAATGGGGAGGACCTCTGGGGACAGAACTCAAGTTGGGGGGGGATATGGTGTCAATATATAGCCTCGGATCGGGAACTGCGTCGCGGCCTGCGCGCTCAGCATCTGGTAGGTCGGGCTCAGCAGTTGGGGTGCGCTCGTTCTCAGCAGTGGCCTCTGCGGGCTCAGCAGAAGGCGGAGCAGGGCAAAGCACGCAGCTGCGGACCGGGTCTGACTAGGGGAGGCGGGCCGCGACCCGCTTGGGTGTCCAACCCAGTGATGGAGCTGGGCCGATCAGGTTCTCGGGCGGTTAGTTAGGGAAGGAAAGGGCGGAGCGATCGCGGGGCTATACCCGTGGATGGCCGCGCGCTAGCGCGGGCCGGCTACGGGACTAGGAAATTCACGACGGCGCGTCGGGCGGATACGGGCAATCGCGGTGAACTTCGAGAAGCGCGCGGCGGAGGGCCGCGCCGCAGGGGACAAACCGGATGCGTGTAATGGCAGGCGAGCAAGCATAATAGGATACGGACAGGGTATAGGTTAGGATATGGGATAGGGTTTGGGGCCTGGGGTTTCCTTCTTCATTGTTGTCGGGTTGTTCATGTGCTTGTACTTAGGTTAGGGTTGAGGGGGAGGGCTCAAATACCTTTCCCCTCAACTCCGGGTTGTAGGGGGGATCTTACCATCTTACCATTGTATCATCAGGAGGCGGGGGAGCGGAAAAAGGAGCGGACTTAGGAAAACAGAATAAAAAAAAACACTTCACTTCATGGACGGGACTGCACTTTAGGATATTACTTTTTATGGCATTGGATTGGATTGGATTGGAAAAGAAGTAATTCATCTTATTATTGCTCTCTCCCTCTCACTCTCTCTCTCTCTTTAACAGCTGCATTCAATCTCCTTACAGACGCTTTGATCAATAACTTCCGGAACTCAAGGACAACTTCTGGGGTGTTGCCCCCTAAAGTTTCCACAGCGCTTGCGTGGAACAGATGTGGTTCAAAGAGCAAAGGCGCGGGCTTGGAAAAGGTTTGGTTTTTTTTTTAAAAAAAAAGAAGTCTTTTTAAGTTTTCTTGGTTATCTTATAGATGGAAGGTGTGAATGGGTTTGGGAAGATTCTTTTTCTTTTGATCTCCCATGGAGGTGCGTGCGCAGCTGTTTTTCTTTTTACTCTCTCTGTTCTTTAGATGGGTACGGGGAACTGTGTGGCAGTTTGTCTTGGGCAGTCCAGGTACCTTGAGCGGATACTCCTCACTCTTGCAGGTTGCTCTCAAAAGCACAGGTCTTGCAGGCGGATGTTCTCTCTCTCACCGGATACTCTCAGTGGCGCAAATTCCTCACTTTTGCAGATCTTGCAGGTGAATGTTCTTACTCTCACCAGATACTCTCAGTGTAGTGGATCCTTCTCACTCTTGCCAATCTCGCGCGTGGCTCTTATTTCTCTCAGGGGTCTCACAAAGCCCAAAGGCTGCTCAGGATTGCACGGCAAAATTCCTTATCTTTGCATAGGTGGGGGAATGAAGACAAGATGGAATGAAGGAAGAAAGGCAAAGGGGGGAAATCCGCCTATGCTGGGAAAGTCCTCATCACATCCTCTGCATCCGCACAAGCCGCCACAGCTAGGGATCAAAAAGCTACCAAGACCTTGCATCGCGCATTGGCAGTGTGTGCGTAGGGAACCGCTAGAAACCCCCAGAGGATTTTATCCGCATTTTTCACCATTGCATCAAACCTTGCCAAGGAAAGTGCTGGAACTAGGGGGATTTCTGTGATCTCCCGCGTTGCGGCCGGAGGGGTTGCAGTGGCCCTGGGTTCTGGTGATGACTCAATCACCACAGGAGACATTTTGCGCACGGGCTCCGGCAATGACCTCAGAACAGGAGATGGTGATGGCGGCGGAGGAGATGAAGCCGGAGGAGTAGGGGGACGCGGTGGCGGTGGAGGAGGAGCCGGCCTCAGTGGTGGTGAAGGAGGAGTGGCCGGACAGTTGGGGATCCTTGGGTCCATTGCTGGTACGTTCATTTGTACCCGTGCGGCCCACTCATGGGCGGCGTTCCGGAAGGCCGCAAAGTTTGGGAAATCCTGGTGCCTCGGAGGTCCAGCCTGGCGGAACGGCAAGCCCAAGTCATGGCTCTTGTGCAATGGAGGATTTTGCGGGGCGCGTTGCAAATGATTGCAAGGGAAGCCGGGCGGGGTCCACTCATTTGTTGAGATCTCCTCATTGCTTGAGATCACAAAGGAGTTGCAATGGGTCCTCTTGGCTGGGTGACCTTGGGGGGGTTGCACGGCATGCCCTCCAATAGGGAGAAGCGGCAGTGTCCAGCTTGGCACGGGACACAAGCACCGGCCCTGAAGGATACGGCACAAAAGGCCGTTCCGGCTGCAGTAAGTGCAGGACATTTGGTGAAGGGTGTTGGATGAGGTTTTTCTTTCTTTCTTTGGTCTGATGAAGGTGTGGGGTTGGAGGTGGTATAGCTGGGTTATAGTGGGAGGCAGGTGAGATAGTGGTGGATCTCTTGGGACAGAACTCAAGTTGGGGGGGATGTGGTGGTCTTTTATAGACGCGAGTTGGAATTGGCTGCATGCGCAGCGCGCAGCAGTAGCCATGGGCTCAGCAGAGGAAGCGTGCTCAGCAATGCGTGCGGCTTTGCTGCAGAAATTTGTGCTGCGGGCTCAGCAGCAGTTGGATAGGGCTCAGAATCTGGAGACGCAGGACGGATTGGATTGGATGAGATTGGATGGATTGAGCGGATATATCTCAGATATCTGGAATGGCCCGTTGGGCGGATATAGACATGCGTGGGGAACTCCAAGTTGGGTGCGGCGCAAGGCTGCGTCATGAGAAGGACAAACCGGTTGGACATAATGGCAGGCAGGTAATACAGATGGATATGGGATATGGGTTGTGGATTATGGGATGGGAAGGATAGGTTTGAGGCTAGGTTTCTGTGCTTAGGGGTTTTATTTCATTATTCTTGCTTGTTTCTTGTTTTACTTAGGTTAGGTTTGAGGGGTAGGCTACTTGAGCCGCACCCTCAACCTGGATATCATGGAGGGCATTGGATGATGGAGGATCAAATTGGGTTTTCATAGGTTTTGGAAGGATCTTTACTCTCAATTCTCTATCTCTCAGTTGAAGGGTGAACAGTTGCACTCAGGGTTTACAGACGCAATGGATCAATAACTTCCAAACTTGGAACCATTAAAGGAGAAGTCCTCTTCTGAGTTCCACAGCGGGCAGAATGACAAGAATGGGCCAGAGTTTTTGCCTTTTGCAGACATTGCCTGGTCAAACATAACTTTCCCTTGGTGGCTGTGGGTTTACTAATGCAGAAGCAACTGATTGAAGCTAAGTAGCACGGATTAAGCCAATTATGGGATATGCACTGAGATTGCAGAGTTCTGTAGGGCAATGGATGCTAAAGTTGAGGAGGAAGCATGTGGGTTGTTGGGGATTTGTAGTTATGCTGCATGCGGGATTGGGAGTGATCTGCTAGCAAAGATCAACAAGGATCTGTTGTTAGTTAAGCATTGGCAAAACTCAACTGTTAGGGGGAATTGGCAACAGGATCATTGAATCTACTGCAGATCATTGGATTGGGTAAGGATTGGACTATTAGTAAGGAGGATCAGTGCGGATTGCACAGAGGCAGTGGGAAAAGGAGTCTTTCATTAGCAGTTTAGGTTCTTTTGTTATTTTTTTTATATATAAGGAAGCTTTTATTTTGTTGTAGATGGTGAGGAGGGGCATGGGGGGATTGAATCATTGGAGATTGTAAAATTATCAAAGATTATCATTGGACATCACTTTATAGGAGTATCGGAGTATATTTTTCACGGCAAATTATAGTTAGATTCTTTTCTTCTGTTACTTTGAAGTGTAATTACCACCAAGAGTTTGTGGAGTTCATATTTAGGGAATCAGTTCAACTGCGGAGCTTGTTGGGGAGTCTGTCTTGATTATTTACTATTATTTCATTGCAAGTTAGCTTTAGTGGTTTCCAGATTGGGTGCAGAAGTGGAGTTTGATTAGGAATTGCAGAGGTACAGGTGTGTGACTCAAGGGATAGTGGGCTTTCCAGAACTTGGATTGAGATTGTTGCAGAGAATTTTACCAAACACACAATCTCTTTCCACAACATGGGATCAGATGAGGCTTTACAAATCTCTCCAGGCAGAGCAGAAGGCTGCAAACCACTTGGGACAGTGGCTAGGTGTGGGGGGGACAAACCAAAGGGATGGTTTTTCAGGAATGCGGGCCTGGCGCAATTTGGGTTCCATAAACGTGAGGACAAGCCCCAGTGCAAAGACAAAAGGTGGAGCGGAAATCAGGACAAGGAGCGCTGCAAAAAAAAAATTCTCTCCCTTTCCTTTCTTTTTCCTTTTGTTGTCTGGGTTTGTTTCTCTGTTTCTTTTTTTTCTACGGATGGGTGTAATGTGTAATGGGTGCGGAAGTATGGTTGGGACACGTGCGGGACAAGCTTGATTTGCTGAGGGGGTGTCCTAGCCGGTTCACAGCTGGAATGACTAGGCACCTCAGAATGTCCGTTTCCCTTATTGTCTTTCTTTCTCTGGTGGTTTTGCGCGCGTGCTGGCGGCTTGTCTGTTTTATTTTTTAGGAAAGGTATGGGGGAACTGTTTGGCAGTTTGTCTGGGGCGGTCCAGGTACCTCACAGAGCTCTTGGTCACACAAAAAGACGCGGGCTCAAAGCATGGTGGGAGGACTTGTGGTTGCCCAATCATGTGTGGGGCAAAGAGGGACTCAGTTTTTCTCACTCACTCACTGAGGGCACAGGGTTGTTCTAAAAGGACCACTAGCTTAAGAAGGAATGTGCACGCAGGAAATATGTATTTCTTTAAGAAGTTAATACAGGTTGGGATACAAAGAATGGAGAGAAGAGAAAAGAAGGGGCAAGGAATCTAAGCCATTTTCATCATTTCCTTCATTTCTGCCCTTGAAAAAGCTAACAGGGACCAAAATGACGCCAGGAGCTTGCATTGGGATTCCAAGGATTGAGCGCCGGGAGCTGCTAGGAAAGTCTGCAACATTAAGTTTGAGCATTCAGAAAAGTTCTTGATGTTGGCTGCCAAGAGGGCCATCATGGTGGGGATCTCTGGGATCTTGGGCAGGGTTGGCAGAGCAGAGGCAGGCTGCAAGGAGGGGAATTTCAGAGGACCGCTTGGGGGTCAATGAAGCAATCACGATTGGGGACGGTGGCAGCGGGGAAGTGACCTGTGGGGTTTTTGTCCAAGTCTGGCAAATACCTAGGGTTGGTTTCCAGTGCCGGAGAAGGAGTAGGCCATTGGCTTGAAGGAGGCACCGGAGGAGGACCTGAAGGAGGAGCCGGAGGGGGAGCCACACACCATCTGAGTATCTTCTTGATTTGTGGGTACCTTGCGCCTTGGGTGACTCAGACACAATTGGACCGGTAAGCCGCAAAGTTTGGGAAGTCCTCCTTCTGGGTGGGTCCCGTGCGGCAGAGGGGCAAGGAGGAGTTGTGACTATCACTTGGAGGAGCGTGGAAAAGGGGTGAGCCTGCCGGAGTCCACAAGTCCTCCAAGATTGTGTTATTGTCCAAAACCACAAACAGGTCTGGTCAAGCCATCTTGCGCTTCCTGGGGAAAGAGCCAGATCAGGGAGGAGCCCAGGGCATTCCTTTGCTAAGAAAGCAGCAACGGTGCATGTGTGATGGCTGGGAATGATTGAACACACGTGCCCCTTCTGGGCGCAGAATTTGCAGGGCATCATGGTGGTGTACAAGAGGAACTGTTGGCGGTGTGTGAGGTGGAGTGCGAGAAAGGGGTTGGTTGGTATGGGGAGGGTGCAAAAATGGTCAAGGTGGCAATGGGGAGACCTGTGGAGACAGAAATCAAGTTGGGGGGATGTGGTATTGTTATATAGCCTTGGGTTAGGAACCGCTCTGCGGTTGGCGCTCTCAGCATTTGGTAGGTCAGGCTCAGCATTTGGGATGTGCCTGGTCTCAGCAGTGGCCGCTGCAGGCGCAGAAGCAGCCACAGTGGGATCAGAAGTATTCACCGCAAGGCTCAGCATACCGGGCATAATTGGATGTGGGGGGGCGCAGTCCGCTTGGAAATTACAGACCCAAGAATGGAGCTGGCCCAACTGGGTTGGTGGGCAGCTAGTTTTGGAAAGTGGAGCTGGGAAATTGGGGCTATAGGAGCGGGCTGGGCGCGTGCAAGAGCAGGCTAACCTGCGGGGCAGGAAATCACGTGGCGCGCCTGGTGGATATGGACAACATGGGGGGCTCCGAGTAGGGCACAGCAGAGGGCCGCGTCATGAGAAGGACAAACCGGGTGTGATTAAGGGTAGGCAGGCTTGAGGGTGGTTGTGGCATGCAAAAGGGTTAAGGTTAGGCTAGGTTTCTGGTTTTTAGGGTTTCTTTTCTATTTTTTGTTGGGCTGTCATTGCCCTTGTACTTAGGTTAGGGTTGAGAGTGTGGGCATAAAGTCTGCGCTCTCAACCCCAGCTTGAAGGTCTTGGAGGGAAGATGTATGATATAGATTGGATCACAGCTGACAATACAGAAAGGAAAGGAAAGGAAGGAAATTCATCTTTTACTCTCTTGCTCTCTCTTCCAAAGGGGCATCCTTATCCTTAAAAATGCTAATACCATTGCTTCCAAAACAAAAGGGACAACTAGGGGAGTTCTGATCTCTTGTTTCAACACCGGAGATAGATGTCTGTTGTCCAGAGTACTTCTACTTGTTTGAAAAAGAAAAAAATGTCACCAACCCTAATATCAAATGCACACAAAATTTGAAAAGATTTGACCTGGATCCACCTTGATCATCCACCTTTGGATCTATGAAGACTTCCATTACATTCATGCCTAGCAGAAAAAATTTACAAGATTCAAAATTCTCTGCAAGCAAAAATTTCATTTACCAATCATTTCAACAATGGCTGACCAAATTTTTGAACCATCCAGGTATTGAGGAAGAACTTCTCAAACATCTCCAAAACAAAAACCCCTGAGATAAAGAAAGATATCTGGGATGGGATTGTTTGGCAAAGATTCAAGGGCCCAAATGAAACTTTCCCCTTTACTTCAAAGCCTGGGAACTTGGCATTCACCCCATTTGTTGAATGGTTTAATTCTTTTGGTGCTTCTAGCCATCATGCCTCTCTTGGAAACATTTCCATGGTATTCCTGAATCTTCCACCTGAGATACGTCTGAAAGCAGAAAACATTTATCTGGTAGGAATCATAACTGGCCCCAAGGAGCCTTCTGGTACTCAACTGAATTGTATACTCACCCCCCTAATCAGAGAAATTAATAAACTTATACTCACTGTGATAGCAGATGTTGTGGCAATGCACAAGATCATAGGACTTACCAGTCATTCAGGAAAAATGTTTTGCAACTTCTGTACCATTGAAAAGTCTGGGATAAATGACATCAAGCCTTTCAATTGGGCCCCAATAAATTTTTCAGAGCACAAAATTCAAGTGAATAAATGGTTTCATGCAACTCAATCACACAGATATCATCTCTTCAAAGATAATGGTGTCCATTACTCAATATTGAAAGAACTCCCTTATTGGGATTCCACAAAAATGGCCAACCTTGAAATAATGCAAAATATGATTCTTGGAGCCTTGAAAGATTGTGCTGTTACCAAATAAAACTTTCCAGAATAATTTTGGAAGAAGATACATAAAAATTTTCCAGACTCATCAGATGATGAATCAAATGATGAAGAAGATGAAAGTGGAGACAATGAAGATCCCAGTGAAAAAAAAAAAACTTGATTCTAGAGAATTATGTTACTTGAAAAGAGATGCCCAGAAAGATATTTGAAATATACAAAAATCCAAAGGCCAAGGGAGAGAACAAACTCTGGCTCTAACTAATGAAGAATTCCTGGGGGAATCTTCTTCATTCTCTGATTTAGATTATGAACCTGTTCAATTTTTTGATCCAAGCACTAGTGTTATCCCTGAGCAAAGACCTCCAATTTTATCAAAATTCAAGTTTGAATCTCTTCTGCTTCAAAATCTTCAACAATTCATCAATATTACTCTCATCCCACCCAATCAAACAAGATTAACCAAAAAAAAAACCTTGGAGTAGAAATTCATAGAATTCTCAAGGTTGCAGATTGGCCTCTTCTTTATAAATTCTACATGCACAATTTCATCATTTCCATGAAATTTGAAGAATGTCCATTCCCAGAAACATTTTTTTGAAAATACCTTCCATTTAGTGATCTTTTTGAACATTTCCACTGTCACACAGTGGTATTTGACACCACAACAACTGAAAAGTGAACTGATCTTTCAGCCGGTTTCATAGCCTTTTGATTAGGCCTTTCCTCTCAGTTGGTTTGCAGTTGTACAAGGTATGACAGCCACTAGTTGGAGTAACAGCTCCCAAAATGGTTCTGATTTCACCAGGCACTGGAAGAAATATTACCAAATTGGTAGGAATCTCTTTCTGGAGCCAAAGCAAAAGCCAAATCATCATCTTGCATCCCATATACCTGAGCACTTACAAAGGTGGGGCCTGGCCCCACATGTGCTAACAGGGATTATGAGTGCTTGAAATGGTTATTTCCCAAGTTCAGCAGCAACAATGTTTTGGGTTTTTGAATTCATTTCAATCAAAGATATACAGAATACCACAATTCTGACTATAATTTACATTAAATTTGAAATTCTGTAGAACCTTTGAGTTATAGTGAGTGGTATTTTATAAGTCCCTGATCAACTCACCAGGTGCACCACCAGAGATAAATTAAATCTCAAAAATTCTTGAATCATCCACCAGGTCCTATTTGATCCCAAACTTAAATCCTGCCCATGCAAATCCAGAACCTTATTAGGAATTCTTCAATCATTTCAGGAATTCCATCTCTTCTAAAAATTGCAAAGGTTTCAATCAAATCAATAGTGTCAATGAACCAAACACTGTTACCCTCTCACCATGTTGAAACCATCAGAATTATCTCCATTTGAATAAAATGGAATTATCAACAACAGAATCAAATTCTGGAAACAGTATACTGTGTCATATAATCTGGGTAAAGTCTCCTTCTTGGGTCAGATAAAAACCATATTCCGTGTGGGGGATCCATATGGGACCATACCAGGTTACTTCTTGGAAGTGACTCCATTTCAAATTTACAGGAATTTTTTTTAGTTGATTGGAAGCATCTCAATGTTTACAAAGTTAAAAATGGGATTGAACAACAAATCATTTCTTGTGTGGTGCTGTTGATGGCCAGTTTTCAAATTTCTCTCAAAACAGAATAATACTAGTCATAGAATTATATCTTCCCAATAGTGAAATTTAAAAATTATGGAATATGTAAAATTTTATGAATTCTTTCAATTTGATGAATTCTTTGAATTATTTTTGGAATGAATTCCAATTAAATGTATCAAGCATTACCTGTAGATAGAACAGAAATTTCATGAGAGAAGAAATTTTATGAATGATGAGGATAAATCTAGTTCAAAAAAAAAAAAATACTTTAATTTCATTTCAGAAAATAATTAGGAGGGATTGTTCTAATAGGTGGAAAAATGGAAACTTCTGGGAAATCAGGGAGAAATCAGGATGGAAAAAATTGGAAACCACATGAAATCTGGGAGGAAGTAAAATAGAAACTTTGGAGAATATCAATTGAAATCATAAGTAAGACAAGAAGAAAAGAAGGAGAAAGATTGGATATCAAAAGGGGAAATAGAATGGAATGAAATCAGAAACAAATGTGAATAATTTGAGAAATTGTGAAGCAACTCATTGTAAACTGGGGGTAAGCTGTGTTTCCAGATGATGGAGACATTCTAGAAATCAATTGGATTCAACCATGTCATCCAAAGGATGTGATGTCACTGACTGACCAGATCCACCAGATTTTTCCTGGTTAAGATTGTGGAGGACAATCTTGGTTTCAGATATGCCAACATTGTCTACTCAATGGTTTTTTTTGAACAAGGTTGATGTTAGTATCTTTGAGGCCTTGAAGAAAAAAACCCCCACAATAGTTTTGTAGAGCTAGATATGACATCCACCCACCCATGACACGGAGTTGGATCCAGGTTTATTAGCCAAATTCAATCACCCATTGTGGATCCCTTCCTCCCCCCTATTTTTTTTTTTTTTTTTTTTTGCCTTGCCAAGATTGAGGATCTTCAAACTTAGCCGAATACCGCAGGTACTGTATATCTGAGGGAGCGGGATCAGATGATCAAGGCAAGGTAAGGCTTCCAGGAGGTATGTAAACGATGATAGGTTTCACACGATGCACACGTCGTCGTGTGCGTGTATACACGGTGGGGATGGGCGTCTTGGCTCACCCCGAAGAACGCGCCGCTGTGAGCCGGACGTCTCCGGTCGATTCGAGAGTATCTCGGGCCCTTCCACCGTCGCGCGAGTCATCGCGTGCGCCGGACCCACGACTCGACCGAGTCGGGATGCAATATGAACCGGCGCCTGAGCGAATTGAATATGGAGTATCCCACCTGTGCAATATGCACCGACGTGCCCGACCTGGTGGTTCGCCTGGAGGGCGGGGAGATGGATGGCCAGTTGGGCGCGAGCGCGCGGTGGCCAGCAGCCCCTGGGGGCCTTTTTTACACTCCTCACAAGGCCGTGGGGGCGGAGTGGGGGCTGCGGTGATGGTGGCTGGATTGGGATCGATCGATGATCGAACTCGGTGCGATGAATGATTCCAAGTGACTGATGATCGGGTGAGGTGAAGGGCAGGACGAGTTGATGGTTGAGATGGGTTGGCTCTGGTGGATGATGCAGATGGTGTAGATCCAATATATTTCAGAGATCCATCCATCTCAGAACGACGATCGATACCTATAATTATTTCGAGTAACGATCGAGCCACTCGGCCTCCCCCTGATGGGTCCGGTTGGTGGGTTGGTTGGTTGGTGATCGAGTGAAGTCTGGTGTGATCATGAAGGGTGATGATAGGGTAGACGGGATTGAGTTATTTATCACATGAGGTGCTCGAAGACAGATCTGAGGACCGAACCTGAGGGTGAAGTGATGGAGTCCAGGAGAGGTCATGTCATGATGATGATGATAGTGTCAGTGCAGAGCTGTCGAAAGGATTGATGGTCATAATTGATCCCTCCCTCTCGGCCTGTGAATTAATTCTCTGGTCGCGGTGGCTGCTTCATGACTCGCTGGGCGTTGCTTCCTTCCTTCCTTCCCATCGACATCCCGGCTCCAGGGTGACTGACGCTCGATCCACCCGGGACTCTCATCCTTCTGGCCCGCATGCGATTTATTTACACACTCTTTCTGCACTTTGGTCATCCATCGTTTTAATTCGCCCCTGGGTCAAAAGAACAAAACCGATGGTTTTGTCCGCCCCTATGAAGTTTGTATGGTATCTATTTATGTATTTTTCGGGTAGGTAAACCGCGCGCTGGCCCCCGCTCCGCTTGCTTGGGCGACCGAGTCGTCATATTCCCATGCCCTAATCCTCTCAGTCTGCCTTTCTGACTCGAGCCAGTTCTCCTCCTCCTCCCCCGGCTGCTGCTGCTCCTAGCAGGCTGACTTTCTTTCTCTCTCTCTTTCTCTCTCTCTCCCTCTCTCTCTCTCTCTCTCTCTCTCTCTCCTCTGATTTCCTGTTCAGCAGCAACTCACCTTCGACTACCATCTTCATCCCCTCTCCATCCCATCCTTTTCCCTACTCCGATCTCTCGATACTTGGTTCATCGTCATCCTCCTTCATCCCCCACCATCTTCCGCTCCCTCACTCACTCCGACCATCCCATCCGACCATCGACCATCTCAGCCACTCAGCTCGGATCGATCCTTGGACTCTAGCCAACTCGGCCCTTCTTACCCCACCTCCATCCTCCCGCCATGTCACCCCTCCCTCCGACATCGGTCCAGGTCGGCGACACGACCGTCACCGCCAGCGATCTGCTCATCGGCCACCATCTCCGTCGCGTCCTCCGTCTGCCCGAACCCTCCCGGACTCGGGCTTGGATCGCGACCATGTTCGAGGCAGACCCCGAGGGTGAGATCGAGCAAGTCGCACTCTGGGGTATGTATCGCATGCAGTTCGAGCCCCATCACGTCGAGGATGCCGTGGCCCCGATCCCTCCCTTGGCCGCCGCCACCGATGTCATCACCGTCATGGAGAGCGTCTTCAGGCCCGACTCGTATATCGCCCCCGATGGCCACAAGCGATACGTCATCAGAGGCCTCAAGCTCAGGCCGTCGATCGAACGTGATGCAGTCCTCGTACGTCCTCGACGCCCCTCCCTCGATCTCATCTCTCGACTACTCCTCAGTTCGACTTGACTCATCATCCCCCCTCTCACCCCTCCCCACCCTACCCACGCCTCTAGGATGATATGTTTCGAGCCCCTGAATCAAGTCCATCCGCCCCTACCCCTACGACCCCTCACAATCCATCCCATCCTACCCACAACAATCTCAATACACCCTCATCCTCTATCCCTCCTACCAATCATCTCGCCCACCATCCATCCCACCCATCCCAACCCACTCCTCCTCATCCTCCAGTCACTCGGTCGAACGATATCCTCGAAGAGGCTGACATCCTCAAGATCGTCCATTTCCCCGAACCTTATCGAACCCGCCTATGGATCGCCTCACTCTTCGAACCCGATCCGACGAGCACCGCCGGCCCCGGTGGTGGTGGCGTCGAACAAGTCACCCTATGGCAACTCTATCAGAAACAACTCACTCAATACGTCATCGAAGGTACTCCCGGTGACAAATTCGTCCCCCCACTCGCTCCTGCTACTGAAGTCATCAAGGCCGTTCAGGATGTCTTCCCCGATGGTAGAGTCGTCGTCAGACTCGAGGATGGCAAGACGCATTACATGATCATCGGTATCAAACTTCGTCCGTCCAACTTCCGATCGCCTGCGCTCGTTGAGTCTTTCCTTCACTCTTGATCTCTTCCCTCTTAAACCAAACCATCTGGGTACGGTTCTCTAGATTCTCGTCTTGAGCTTGTGCTAACTCGGAAATGGCTTTTGTCAACTTTCACTCTGATATTTTGTTGCTTCCCCCTCCCCCCTTTTATTCTTCTCTCTCTTCTAGAAAAGCCTATTGACCATTACTGCCACCAAGATACCCAACACTAGCTCCCATAATGGCTCAACCTCTCACTCCTCTCAAATCGATTCTATCGCCCCTCAACTTTTTTCTAAAGTGGATTCACTCGTCAGAACTGTCGACGAACTTCAAAGCATCGTTAAGAAACAGGAATCGACCATAAAACAAGAACTGTGAGCTAAGGGTTCAACCAACCACATCCTTTTTACTCTCGTCGCTTCTCTTTTCCAAGATCTTAGGATGAAAAAAAAATCTTTTTTTGAGCCCTCGACATGGATTTTGTTGTTGTTTGTCTTGCTCTTGCATCCTAATCATCTCTCTAATGATGGACGTGATCCGCACTTGTTAGGGCCTGGAGTGCTACCAGACAGCTCAACTTGCGTGTCTCCGATTCTAACCATTCGATTCTACGTCCGCTCTCGATCCGTCCATCCCATGGGACGCCGATCATCCCGAATGATTTCCCCAAGACTGTCGAGGCGGCCAATAAACTTGACTGTCAGTACGATCTCTTGAACTCACTTCAAGTCGAAGATCTTTGATCTTGGCGACTCAGAATCCAACTATTCAATCATGCTCAACATGTTCTCTTATCTTTCCTGCCGTTTTCCTTTTTCTCTTAGATGCCCAGTGCGTCGAGCTGCTAGAAAAGTATGGTCAGTCAACCTTAATCGTCGAAGGAAATGAGGAAAAGACTCGAACGGGATTGCTGGAGTTCATTGGCTGTCTGCCTCATCTCAACAACTCGAGTTTGAATGAAGTTAACGTTGGGATGTCCGCCCAATCGATGGTGTGATGAGTCCTTGATCCCTCCTTGTCTTTAGTTTTTTTTTATATTTCTTTTCCTCTCTTATTTTTTTTTTTTGATTATTCTATTTATAATCATATTTTTCATTTATTCTAGATTTTGATTTCTCTCCTGAAGAAAACAAAACAAAAACAAAAAAAATAGTCTATGTAAACGAACAAGGGCTTCTGAGTTTTTTGCTTTCATGCCTACTCCAAATTATGAATGTTGATGCGCTCAAGTCCGTCCTTTTATGATGATGATGATGATCATGATCATTTTCGGGCTCCGATCATATACATGATGCGAGAACCGTCGAATCTAGTTTTTCTTCACCCATCTGGCCGGACCTGGCCTGTCTAGACCAAGCAGAAACACACCCATGATCCATGACGAACCTTGCGGAATTGCAATTTTTTTTCTTCTTGAATTGTTGCACCTCCCCCCCTCCCCTGCCCTTCCCATTCTCGTTGTCTTGAATTCGAAACATGAATCTCGGTCTTTGCGACTCTGGGTCGAAAGAATAGATCGGGGATGGACATACATCCGTTCGATCTCGTCTCTCTTCATTTTTCTTGGTTGTTCGATCATCTGATCTGCGCGTGAGGGTCGAAGACGAGTGGATCAGGGAGCCTTCGCCACGCCATCGGTCGTGCCCGAGTGAGCGTCAACTTTGGCCTGGGGTTGCGGATGATGGATGTCCTGGAAGAGCTGGGAAGGTATGAAAGTAGCCGATCCTTGAGCTTTTCCTTCACAGCTTGTGATCGCCCATGAAGGTCTAGCCTGATGATGCTCGAATCGATACGCCGCCACTGTGGGTGAGCCTCGTCAGCCGCAAGTCGCTCTCCAGACTGCCTCCCGACATCTATGTACCTCGTACAAGCCCATTCCCATGGGCCTAGAAGAAACGCATGGCCAGCTCTTGGCTCCTCGCTCGTGCGGCGTCTCATTCAAACCTCTCTCGGCCGGATTCGATAGATTTTCTAACGTCAAGTCTTAATTTGAGAAGTCTTATCGAGATCGGGGAGCTTGATAATTAGCTTCAAAGCTTGTCCAGCTATGGTGTCACCCGTATCTATCTATTTGTTTGTTTGTTTGTTCTCGATCGATTCAACATTGCCCCCTTTTTTGTAATCCCATCGAATGTTGAAATATCCCCCATGTTGAATATATATATATATATATATATATATATATATATATATATAAAAGAAAAAAAAAGAAAAAAAGAGAGAGAGTAGGGATTGCAGGAAGAATTGGATCCCTTCAACCGATCTTGAGTTTCCCAGATGAAAAATTAGTCTCAATCCTCTGCGGGGGATTACAGAGAGAGTCGTTGATGCTCCATCCACACTCAAGATCTCTTCTAGGTCCCTGTGACGGCTCGATTCTCTTTCGATCGAGTAATCTAACCTTGATCAAGTTCATGCATCGAAAGTTGTTGGGTGGTTGTTCTCACCCAAAAAAAAAAACACGTGTTCCAAACCTCCTCAGATCCTAATCACACACTTTTTCTAATCTGACCAATACATCATTTTTCTTCTGGTGCAACCCATAAGCTGAACGACTTCATGATGTTAAGTTTCTATGGCACCTTTCAGTCTATCTCTATCAACAAACTTTGAATCCGACCCAGATGATTCTTGGGACTCTTGACCGAATCGATCCTTGGTTGGGTTCACAAGGGCTAGATGACTGTCGGTTACAAAGCCTTTAGGGATACTCTACTCAGCCCAAACCATTCTGAGCTTTTTTACAAAGCGCCAAGGATACACTTTTTTTTTTTTTTTTTTTGTGTGTGTGTGTGTGGGGGGGGGGGGGGGGCGGGGTTGTGACTCATCAAGCTGGATGAGACTCAAACCCGTTGGGGAGTTGAATCCATTCTGCAAAAAAAAAAAAAAAAAAAAAATTTCAAAAAGGGGGAATCTGTAGAATGTTGTGTTGTATGGTGAATCCACTAAGTTTGGTTGGGTGGTCAATTCGGTGGGGTTTTTTTTTTTTGTTAAACCATGGTTGGTGGGAGCTCAGAGTCGCATGGCAGTTCGTCGACCACTGCTTGTCAGGGTGTCGACCCATGGGGGTGTGCCATCAAACCGGCAATGGCAGCTTTCAACTGAAGCTACCAAGAGGGTTTTTTCCTCAAAAAAACACACACACACACACACACACAGACAGACACACACATCATGTTACTTGTGAGGGTCACAACAACATCAATGATCCCACTTGCTGTTCTGAGGTGAAAAACAACTAGCTCAAGTGGATGACCCAACTAGATGGGGCCCCCTTGGCTATTGCCCCATCAACCATGACTTGTACTGGTATGCCCAGGAAGAGTTGACCACCCAACCAAACTCACTGGATACACCATACCTGCAGTCCTTCATCCACAAATCCCTTGGATTTTCTAAACAAACAAACTGAAGAAGGGTGATAGAGAAAAAAAAATAAAAATAAATAAAAAAAAAAGGCTGTTGAATTTCCATCTGATGAGTTGATGATTGAGTTCATCAAGTTCTCAAAAGATGTACTGATCAGAGTAAGGAGATATTCTACCAATAACTTTCCAGAAAGAAGTCACCTGATTGTTTAATTTTTCAACTTATCAAGCTCTTGCTTTCATTCTTAGTCTGTCCCTTCTTCCTGTTTCAATGGTTTCAATATTTTTTTTTTTTTTTTTTTTTTTTTTTTTTGGGGGGGGGGGGGGGGGGGGAAACAACCAAGCAGGCTCCTTGAACCTGGGCTCATGGTTGTGTTTGGTATGTTTTAAAGACCGTTTCCCATTGGATTTCTTTGAAGGATCTTGGATCCCTATAGCTTGAAGGGAGAATAAAACCTCTTTAAGAATCTCTGGGTTGAAGTTGAAACTGAGTTTGATTTTTTATGAGCTCTCAAAGAGCTAGCTCTTATAAATTAAAAAAATTCCCCCAGTGTTAATTCATCATGCCAACCACATCATACCCATGAGACTTTGATAGTTTTTGGTAAAAATACATTGATTAAGGAGATTTTTCAGGCAAACTTTTAAGTGGGGTACTCAGATCTGAATTGGGTATAATTTGATCTTTTTTTTTTTTTTCATGATCCACAGTAAGAATATCTTGATTGACCACTTCATTTTAAAATTCAAAGTCAAGATGATAATCCTGGGCCAAAAATGGGGACTTTCTTAGGAATGTCTGGTTTCTTGAACTCCAAAGAATAATTTAAAGGAATAATAGAAGGCTCAGATCTTGAAATCTATAGATATAAAAAGATTTAAAAACCTCACACACCCCACCTGGCATCAAGGTCCTTGGGTTAGTATTCATTTATTGAGGTTGTCATGTATGCACCTCTTGCATCCAGTTCAGTCCTCTTTTTTTTTTTTTGGTTTGCTTTTTTTTTTTTCAGCTGCCTTTTTTTTCTCTGTCTACTTTTTTTTTCTTGGTCTGCTTTTTTCTTTTCTCTGTCCACTTTTTTTTCTCTTGGTTTGCTTTTTTTTTTTCTCTCTCTGTCCACTATTGTACATCCAAAACATGTATGTAACAAGAAGGGGATCAAACACATCAAGGGAGAAAACATCAAAACATGTAACATGGACAACACAAGGACAGAAGCAGTAACAGAGAAGATGTAACATAACAGATGAAACAGAGGAAATGGACAACCCATGTAATGAACACTGATTTCTCACTTGGTTCAAACTTTTGGTTTGAGAATTGAACATGTATATAAACCCCTTTTGATCCCACTTTAATGTGCTCCCCCCTCAACCCAGATATCAGCACCAGCAAGGGCTGTCCTATATTGAAATTCAAGAAAAAAAATGAGTTACTATCCAAATTCACAGAGAAGAAGGTCTGCCTCCCCTTACTTGGTGGTTCCAAATTCACTATACCAATCACATTCCAACACCCATATTTATGATACCCATCACCATCATATGGGGACCTCTTGCTTATTCCCACCTCCACCATATCCTCCCACCAATGCTCTACATAGAAGGCAAAATTCTTTATTGTCATCCCCATACAATAACAGATCAAGACATGTTCATTATTACATTCCTGATCTTTACAACTTGCCTCATCACCATCATATGGGGGCCTCTTCCTTATTCCCACCTGAACCATATCCTCCCCACAATGCTCTACATAGAAGGTTTCATACCTCACACAACTGCAAACCAACCTGAGAGGCAAGGCCTAAACAAAAGGCTATGAAACCGGCTGAAAGACCAGTTCACTTTACACTTGTTATGGTGTCACCTACCACTGTGTGACAGAAGGCACCATTCTTTATTTTAATGCCCATACAATACCATACCAGCACATGATCATTATCCCATTCATGATCTTTAGAGCCTGCCACCTCTCCCTTCCAACCGCATCAATAAGCATAGACTTGAACCTCCTCCTCATTCTATTTACATTTAAAACATTACCCATCCTGATTAATTTTATGATATACCAAATGAAATTGCACTTCTCAACAAAATCTTTATACTACTCATCAAACTCCCAACATTCCTATTTCTGTGGAAAGTCACTGGCATTTTTTTCACATCAATGAGGATCTCAATGTTGCTTTGGACCATTTGGAGCTGAATCAACATCAAATTAATGAACATGTTGAGCAACTAAAATATGAAAATGACCATGTTTCCCCACAATCTGCAACAATTGGAATTGAAGAATGCCTGGCAGGCCAACCACAAGAGACTATTCTTCAAGGTGATCTTATGGAGCTCAAAAATTTGGGGAACAATCCAATCATGGTTGAAACTGAAGAGAACATTCAACAAGTACATATTAGCCACCCTGTTGGCTGGGGGCGGATGGAACCAAATATTTTTGAACCATAAACTCTATGACCCACCAGGTCATTCCAACATTGCCAAGCAATCTTTTTTCAAAATGAGGCAAGCTCCTTGTGCTTTAGCAATGGATAGGTTCTAGTAAAGCAGAAAAGATAACCACTTGAGTTGCTCCATATGTTCAAGATTGCCACTAGGGGTAATCAGTCCCATGAGAATCAACTGCAATCCAATGCCAGGCTGATTAACTCCAATCTTGCCTTAACATCAATTGGACTTAAGCAGAATGCTTTCAATTCCCTCAATTACCAAACAAGGAAAATGTAAACTTTTAGGGTGAATGGAAATATTCATCATAACATTGGTAGTCTTAATCCAATTGGTGGAAATCTCCCATCATTCCTCCAATTGTATATATATGACAGTGAGAATGAATTTCACAATTGGCACAGATGGGGCTTGCATGTGGCAAAGGATTTGTTTCTCAGGATTCAAAATATTTTACACAAAATAATGGTTTGATAATCATGTTTCAAAGAGTTTCTCTTGAGGTTGGTCAAAATCAATGCATCAGGCTTGCTGATCAATGTTTGCAAAATATGAACCAAAGAGTTTAAAACCTACCAACAGGAGACCAAATCTCTGTAATATGGATAGAAGGTATGGTTTTTACTATTTTTTTGGTTTCAGATCATGAACTTGAACCTTTTCTGATTTGAATGGCACAAAGGTCATGATCCTGCTCAATTGACCCATAGAGATGTTTTGATCAGGCACTCAGATGGCTCCCTCAGCATAATTAGTGAACTGAGCAAATTTGATGACCCTCTGCGCTATGTTCTTTTTCATCCTAATAATGGTGAATATGGTTGGTTTCCAGAATTGAAAGATGAACCTGTAACAAATAGGGTCACTGCCATGAATTATTATTCAAATTGCCTGCCATTTAATCATTCTGATTACTCCCTTTTGCACTGGGGTGGTTGAATGCTCCAAAAGTATTGTGTTGACCAATAAATGAAGATTGAGACAGAAAGATTATCCTACATTTGAAATCATAAAAATAATCTAAGGGTTGGGAAGTTCTATGGTTTTGTTGATGAGATAAACCATGGGGTTGAGTTGGTTCAGGGAAAAGTTAAGTTGGTTTCTCTGCAATTTTTCATGTGAGATTTATGTCTATCTTCTGCCAATACTTGTGCATAACTTGATATTTTTTTATTCTTAAGTTGTTGTTTTATCCTTCATCAATAACTTATAGGTGGCCCAAGGGACATGAAGGCTTGATATCAAGATGATATGGCAATGTTTCAGCATATGGGAAAGACTGATCTTTTTATAACAGTCACATATAACCCAGCATGGCCAGAAATTCTAAATAATCTTTTTCCAGGTCAAAAAGGCCAGGATAGGCCAGATATTGTAACACCTGTTTTAAACTAAAAACAGATAAGGATCTGTGATAAAATATTCAAGTATGGAATCCTTGGAACCACAATGGGACTCACTCATTTCATAGAAATCCAGAAGAGAGGTCTTCCACATGCTCACATCTTGGTGATCCTTGATCATGACCACAAGCCCAGAACAGCTGAACACATTGACATGATTGCTTGTGCAGAGATTCCTAATGAAAGCACTCAGACTCATCTTTTTCAACAAGTAAAGAGACACATGATTCATGGAACATGTGGTATTTTGAACCTTGAATAACCTTGGTTGGATAATGGTACATGCAGGAAGAGATACTTCAAGGGATTCTGACCTAAAACCATCATGCGTTAAAATTCCTATCCTGTCTATCAAAGATGCCAAGATGGAGTTAAAATATCTCTCTCCCACAAAAAAAGAAGGTCTCTCATTGATAATTCCTGGGTTTTCCCTTACAATCCCTATCTCTTGCAAAAGTATCAATTTCACATCAATGTAGAAGTATGCGCAGGCATCTCAGCGTTCAAATATCTCTTCAAATAGGTTTATAAGGGTCATGACCGTGTTACTGTGGAGGTTGGTCAAAAATTTGATGAAATAAATTTTTTTAGGGATTCAATATGAGTTACTGCACCTAAGGCATGCTGGAGAATTTTTTCCTTTAAATTGTCTGCTATCTCACCTGCTGTTATATGACTGGAAATTCACCTACCTGACCAACAAGATGTGTTTTTTGAAGCTGATGAATCCCTGGATGAAGTGGTTCAAAGATCAAACCATTTTAAAAATATTCTGACAGAATATCTCAAAAGAAATTCAATTGAACCTTTGGAAAGGACCATCAAATATCCTGATTTTCCACAACATTTCCCCTGGCATCCCCAGAGAAACAAATGGAGGCCAAGACAGAGAGTTTTTTCAATTGGAAGGATTTATACTGTTTATCATGCTGATGCTGAGAGGTGGTATCTCATATTGTTGAATAATTGTGTTGGTGCAACTTCTTTCAACCACCTAAAGAAGGTAAATGGGATCTCTTGTACAAATTTCAGAGAGGCTGCCTTGGAAAAGGGTCTACTTGAGGATGGTCATCATTTGGAAACAACAATCAAAGAAGCTGCAGAATATCTTGGACCTGTTGAGCTAAGGAGGTTGTTTGGAATGCTGTTAGCACTTTTTTAGCCTGCAAACCCGCAAAACCTATGTAATTTTTCTTTCAATTTAATGGTTGATGATTTAATTTGTTCAGGAATCACAGATCAAATAGTTCTCACCAATGAAATATTAAAATAAATAAAACTTATTGTATTTCAAAATTGTGGAACAAGTGTTGAACAAGATTTTCCTGATCTTCCAAGAATTAATCAATCAGCAGAGTAACCAAGGAGCAAACAGAACTGGATCCTTGAGGAAGAACAAAATTCTGTAATAAATGAATCAGACTTGAAAAACATTTCTCTTCTGAATCATAGACAGAAGCAAATATTTGATGAGATAATGCATGCATGAAATTCCTCTCACCCCTCTTGCTTCTTTATTTATGGACCTGGTGGGTCTCAAAAAAACTTCCTATATAAATGCTTTCTGGCCTCTATCATATCATCTGGAAGAATAGATATGGAATATGCTTTTAGTGGAAAAGCTGCCATGAATCTCCAAAATGGAAGAACAGCTCATCCCATGTTTGCAATTCCCTTGAGGTTAAATCACCCCTATGTATCAAGAGTATCAAAGAACTCTTGAAAGGGTGAAGCTCTCAAAAAGGCTTCTTTGATAATCTGTGATAAAGCACCTATGATCCATAGGCATGCTCTAAAGTTGGTTGACCAGCTACTTCAAGACCTCATGGATTAAAATCTACCTTTTGGAGGAAAAGTAATGGTTCTTGGTGGTGACTTTAGGAAAAGGGAAATGTTAAACCTGCAACCTCACAACCTCTGTTTTCAACCTAAAAAGGGTTGCGTGGTGCAATTTGCAACCCACTTTGAGTTGAAAGCAGCTGCTCACAAACCCAAAATGGGTTGTGAGTGGCCATTCACAACTTGAAAGTGGGGTTTGAAAGGCCATTCACAACCTATTCACTGAAAAAAAAAAATTAAAGAAAAATAAAAAAAAGAAAAGAAATTGAAAATAAAATAAAATAATATAAATAAAAATAAATAAAGGGCCCATTAATAAAAATAAATAAATGAAAACAAAAACAAATAAATATTTTCATTTGTTAACAAAAAAACCAAAAAAGGAAAAAAATGAAAAAATACAAGTAAGTTCAACATGAATAGCCCTAAAGTAAACATACCAAAAATTGAATAAACCATGAAGGAGTCTATGGATCAGCCCTAAAGTAAAAGTGCCAAAAAATAAAATTTCATCTTGAATAGCCCTCAAGTAAAAGTGCCAAAAATACAAGTTCAACTTGACTAGCCCTAAAGTAAAGACACCAAAAAAAACAAGTTCAACTTGTGTTAAGCTGATCCCATCACAAGAATTAAAAATAATCCTTATCATGGCATCAGACAAACACAAGTTGAACTGACTTACAAATAAAATCTCATTCAAAACACTCAACATGATGATTTTAACTCAAAAAACTCAAAATAATGATATTCAAAATGTGATAAACCTTTTTATTAATAGAATTACAAGATCAGCATGTTATACCAAACCAAAATGATGAAATTAAAATGATTTCTATAAATTAGAATACAACTCAAGTTGATCTTTGAGGTGATTAACCCAAAAAGAGGCTTTTTAGAAATCATGGAACGTGGTTTGGAAACTATGGGTGGGATTGGAATCAAATCTCCCTTAAGTACAAGGTGGACCCTGTTGAAAGGAAATCCCTATCAAGATCTACCTTCAATCCCTCTGCCACTGCCCTCAACCTTTCACTTACCTTTCACCGGTCTCATTTTCCATACACGCTCTGTCCAATTACTCATTCCAGTCCCTCTATCTCATCCAGGCAATGCTGCCTTGGCCCAATCTTCCATCCATCCACATCAGCCTCATCTGTTCCTCTTCCCCTTCAATCCTTCTCATCACCCCTTAAATCCCTCTCATTGCTCCTCCAATCCTCCTCATTTTCCATCAATTTGTTTCTCTCTGCTCATCACCCACATCAACTCCATTGCCTTCAATCTACCACCCAAGCTACTCCCAACTGTCAGCTCAATATGATAATCCCCTCAACATTGACACCTCCTCAACTCAACATTCAACACTCAACATCACATCACTAGCCATCCTGTGAGAATTATTGGCCCACTAGCTTAGTCAAAGAGCAGTACTTAAAGCAAAAGAAATGCTGAGACAATAATGTCTTATGATTGATCCTAAATATGAGGCAGAGGCAATGGTGCAGTGGTGAATGTGAATGAATTGGTGAATGAATGGATGGAAAACAGCAGGGAGAAGAGCTCCTTAAATACCAAAGATGGTGCTCATGTGGAGCTCATGTAATCAAAAGCAAAAGGCAAAAATTACGCCCTAAATGGGATCTATAGGCTCTACAAGCCTTGCTACTTGGTTTGGGCTTACTCAGCCCACTTGGCATTAGTTGCTGAACCCTTATGACCAGCCTGTACTGGTTGAGTTTGGTGTTTCCATCCTTAATGGGCTGAACCAGCCCTTGTTGCTGTTCAGACCCTGGCTGGTTGTCTATTAAAATAAGCACTGTTAACCAGTTAAAGTTCCCTCTTGACCATATTGGTCCTTACTACCAACTCAAATGGCTCATTGCCTCCTGCAACCAGCCCCTGACCCTCAGATTGGCCAGGGTGGACCCAGAAACACTCTGGGTCTGGTCAAACTTGTTAAAATACATATGCACTTATGCATGTGCTATGTATAAGTGTAATCCAAATGGGATGCACACATTGACCTCTCCAGCCCATTGGACACTCACACAGACCATACGGGCCTGTGTGGATGTCATGGATTTGGGGAAATTTGCCTCAAAAAGCATGAAACAGGCTCATTGGTACATGGGCCCTAATGGGCCCGGTGAGGTATATGGGCAAATAAAGCCAGATGGGCTGGTATGGGCATAATTGGGCCCAAGGTTTATTTTGGACATACTTGGCCAGACGGGCTGGCCCGCCAAAGTATGATTTATTTAGTCTTTGGGCTTGGGGCTGCTGCCCGTGTTGCAGCCCATTTGGGGCTGCCTCCTGGTTTGCGGCCCGCTTGGGGCCCCTGCCCCTGTTGCCGCCCGCTTGGGGCCACTGTTTTTGCCATTGGCCCGCGCGGGGCTGTTGTTGTGGCTGCCCCGGGGCTGGTGGTCCCGGCTCCTCCCACTCCCCTCGCTTGACATTGCAAGGGGAAGGGGGAGGGCTGGCTGGTTGTAACCAGCCAGCAACCAGTCATGGTGGGGGGGACTTGATCACCCCCCACCAAAGGAGATGGCCAGGCCGGTCACATTGAGGCAACCGGCGGTGGGGGGGGGATTGACCACCCCCCCCACCATGGAAGGGGCGCTCTCCCCCCCCCCCTTTACCAAGGGGGAGGAGCAACGGGCTGAGGGGACCTAACCACCCCCCAGCCCACTTACCCTAGCAACGCCCTGGGGGTATTGACCCCCAGGGCCCCTGGTAGGGGGATTTGACTGCCCCCTCCAGGGATTTGAGGGAAAGAGGGGGGGGACGGCATGTCCGCCGGTTACACCCCCCCCAGGTGAGATTTTTGGTTGGACTCAGGTGAGTCCTGGGTCCCACCTGGCCCATATGAGGGGGCAGGGCTGTAAAAGTGTTAAGATAAGTAAGAGGGCTGGTTGTAACGGACAACCAGGCCGATGTAGCCCAAACCAAGTAACAAGTCCTGTAGAGCCTGTAGAGCTCTTTTGGGGCGGAAAAATTGCGTTTTGGCTTGTTGTATCATGGGCTCACAAGAGGCCAATCTTTTGTACTTAAGGAGCTCTTCTCCCTGCTGTTTTCCATCTATCCATTCATCATCCAATTGAATTCATCAACAATATCATCCAACGTGTTGCCCCATTGTGAGAGCCAATAAAGCAATTATTGACACAAGGTGTCCAGCATTTCTTTTGCTTTCAATACTGCTCATTTGCCTAAGCTAATTGCTGGCCATAATTATAACAAAACTTACAGGAGGGGAGGTGTAACCAGCGGACATGTGTGTCCCCCCCTCTCTCTCTCAATCCCTGGGGTGAGCGGTCAAATCCCCCCCAGGGAGCCCTGGAGGTTGATACCCCCCAGAGCAATGCAAAAAATGAGTGGGCTGGGCGGCGGTCAAGCCCAACCAGCCCCAGGTCACCCCCCCCTTGGTATCAGGGGGGGGGGGGGGGGAGATGGCCCCTGCAACTTGTTGTTGCTATGCTTGAGGTGGGTGGGTGGTCAAATCCCACCCCACCTTGCTGGTTGCTTTGTTGCAGCCTGTCCTTGCTGGTCTGGATGGGAAGGAGGACCAGCCATCCTCCCTCCCCCTCACAACCAAGCAAGGGGAGGGAGGTAGGCAGGGGCCACCAGCCAGGTGGCGCAACCAGGGCCATGGCCTTGCACACAGGGGGTGAGACAACTCCAAATAGAGAAACCTACACTGCGTGGGCTGTTGGGCCCAGAAAATGGCCCAGGCAGGAAACAAGAAGCCTCAAGCGGGCCGCAACACGGCGGCAGCCCAAAGACCTAAAAACTACACTTTTTGGGGCCAGCCCATCTGGCCAAGTGTGTCCAAAATAAACCTTGGGCCCAGTCATGCCAAAATAAATCCATCTGGCTAAGGTGTCCCATCCACCCTTTCAGGCCCGTTAAGGCCCATGTCCCAAAAGACCTGGAAAACATGTTTTGTGCCCAAATGTCCAAAACCAATAACATCCCCATAGGCCCACATGGCCCACGTGATGTATAATGTGCCGTAGAGGCCCATTTTTTCATCCCATTTGGATTACACACTAAAATGCTCATAACATGAGGCATCCGTATTCTAACACATCCTACTTGTGACACTGATATCACAACGCTTATAGGATTTCCTTTCTTTACTGGTTTTTTTTTTTTTTTTTTTTTTTCATACGGACTTTGTTTTACCAAAGTTTGTGAGGTTCTCTCTATACTGAAGTCTGGACTAACTATCAACTCACACATATGCTTGCCTGAAATACATGTCAGATCCCTGTTTTCTTCCATTCTTGTTTCATTTCCATTGTGTTATTGTTTTTCAAGCGCCTCACGCTCTTCATGTCTGCATAGAGTGAGAATCCTTCTTCATTTCTTTCTTGTGTCATTCTTTTCTATCCTTCAAAACTCCTGTTGAACCAAATGCAATCAGTATTTTGGTTCAGGAAATTCATTCAATTGAAAATTTGAGACCCAATGGTTATCATTAACAAATGGAATGAATATTGGGTCTGATGCTTCTTTTACACCCATTTTGATAGGAGTAATAGTACAACATTAATCCAATGAAATGAAAAATATTGGTCTTCCATAAGTATCAGCTATAATTTGACCCATATCCAACTGTGAAATTCATTTTGAACATAGAATCTTTTCATTGATTTTGTTAACATCAAGTCTTTTTTCTATCTTTTAAAAACCTTTAATTCCTCCAAGGATCTTAGAATAGCATGTCTTATTTTTCCTTAATGTTTCAATCAATTCCTTTCATAAATTAAAACATCCATGCTCATCATAACCAAGTGATTTTTAAATGAGTCTAAATCCACAATTCCCATCACCAACCCAATCCCAAACCTTCCCCAAGAACTTATGTAAGTTCTCAGGTATTTGGTTGAGGTAATTCACTTTTGGTTCCTACAATCAAGAATTAATTAGTCAAAATTCTAATCTCATTAAAGGAAACAACACTCACCAAAGATGAGCTTCTGTTTGAATCCTCCATTTATTCTTTCTCCTCCTTTAAACAGTATTCTGATTCCAACAGAAGGGACCCTAATGAACTTTCAGTCTCTTCCACTGAAATATGAAATTCAGATGAAGAGCCTTCCTTGCACTAAAGATATCATTTTTCAATCAGTTCACTAAACCATAAAAATGAAAATTTCTCAAATAAAAGACTTAATATATTTGGTCTTTTTGGTCCCCTTTTAACCTTTTTTTCCCTCTTAATTGATCTTTCAACGTGTTCAAATTTTGGAAGTTCACAACAAGTTGCTTTCAATTTGGGTTGAACATGGCTGGAACTTAACATCTTTGGATCAAGCCTTGGCTTGGCAATCAAAGCGGCTGTATGCTTGAGCATTTACCTCAGAATCTTGAAAATAACTTCTTCAGGTTTTTCCCTATACATGAAATTCTACTTTTCCAACATTTGCGATTATTTTTCAAGCCCTGGATCTGTTTCAAAATTTCAAAAAACAAAAATATAATAAATTTTTGAATCCAATAATTAATCTGTCAATAAAATAATTGGTACCCTTCCAAAAAACCCAATTACTTCATTGGAAGGATCATAGTCTGACTGCCACTGAGGATTAACATCCTCAGGCACAAAAGATCCTGTTTATGCTAAAATTTCACATAGAATGTAGGAACATGGAAAGCCCATTGTTTTTAAATAAGACTTTCAGCACAACTTGCCATCATGGTTGCGCTTTAAGTTCTCAAATTTTTCCCCAAAGGGTTTAATTGCCTAAATCAACAATTTATTTCCCAAAGGTAACAGTTCTGTTGGAAGACATGTTACTAAATTTATTCAAGAGTTTTTAAGTGATACATGGAATCATTGGATTTGGCTTCAAATGGCTACTTCAAGGTGTTTCAAAACATCCAAAATGTTCCCCAAAGATCCAACAAGTAATTTTTTGAAAGTAGCATGGGCCCCTTTTACCAAAGATGTTGTTTTATTTCCAAAGTCAGGGTTGACAAAAGTCCCCACCGTTAAAAACGTCTCTTTTATAGGGAAAATATTCTTTTCCATATAATTGAGCACATCCTCAAGGTCTTTCAAGAAAAACTGTATACAATTTTCAAAGTAAGCAATCCTAGCAGAGATCAATAGAAGAAGCAATAAATTGGCATACTCTGAGTTCCACACCATTGAATTCTGACTCTTCCTTGGTTTTAGAGGCCCCACAAGTTGCCCAAAGAGTCATAAAATGTTTCTGTCCTTCATTTTAATGAATGAAGCGTACTTTACAGTTTTCTTGAATATTTTTAGACTAGTGCCAGGAGCATGAATGTCTGGATGACTCAGGGAAACTATGTTCTATAGCACAAATCAGAGATTTTTCATGGTTTTTCACAAAGACTTTGGGAAGCCTCTTGGGATCATAAGCTAACTTCTTTAATGCATTCAAATCCCAACTGCAGAAGTCATAAATTTATTTTGTTATAAAAACAAAAGCCTTTGTAAAATCTTTCTTGTTGGCTGTCATTCCTACAACATGCAATAGAGGGATGTTGTACTTATTTTTTTTATAAGTACAATCCAACAAAGCAATATGATGGAATTTTTTTCAAAGTTTTATAGAATCAGGATGAGCCAAGAAAAGGTCCTCTAAGTGACCCTCTCCACCAAAATTGGGCCTGGAAAACCACTGGGATTCCTGGAGCGTTTCTCATAGAACATCCTTAACACCTTTCACTTCCAGTTCTGCATTCTTTACCTTCTGCTTATTGTTATAGATTGTTCTATTGTCAATGTATTCTCCACCATCAATATTGCTCAATTTTCTTTTAAGCTGAACCGTATTGAGCCCATATTTCATTCCTTCCTTAAGTAGATACAATGCTTGCTGGGAGATTCTCCTCAGTTGAGGATGCACTGAAGAGCTTTGAGATGGTTGATGATTATTTAGGCCATTTCTAATGGAGAGATGCCATGTGGTATCTGCTACTTTCAAACTTGCACAGTTTGGTGTTTATTTATAGACACAGAGGCAAGTGAGCTCACCAGTTGAAATTTGAACAAAAGCAATCAGTAGTGGGTGGAAGTCTGAAGCACAAAAGGCTTGGAAAGCCCATTGGTGGACTGTCTAATCCAGAGCAGAAAAGTCAAGGCTCAGCATTGGTGCTGCATGTGTTTTCTGCAGAACAATAGCCAGGATTAATTGGAGTTTTGCCTTTTGCGGACAACAGATGTGGTCAAACGTAACTTCCCCTCCGCAACTACGGGTTTAAAAGTGCAGAAGCAAGTGATCAAAGCTATGTAGTAGAATTCCAAGGCTTGAATATGGCCCATCAAATGAGGTTGCGGGATTGTGGGAAAATCAACACTAAAGCTGAGGAGGCAGAATGCAGATTGCTGGGGATCCATTAGTTATGTTTCATGCAGGATTGGGAGTGATTGGCTAAGGAAGATTGAAAGGGATCTGTTGTTATTAATGCATCAGCACAACTCAACTGTTAGGAAGATTGGAGATCATAATAACCAAATCTATTGCATGCAAACAGATCAGCTAGGGGATTGGACCAATAGTGATAAGGATCATTAAATGAGGTTGCGGGATTGTGGGAAAATCAACACTAAAGCTGAGGAGGCGGAATGCAGATTGCTGGGGATCCATTAGTTATGTTGCATGCAGGATTGGGAGTGATTGGCTAAGGAAGATTGAAAGGGATCTGTTGTTATTAATGCATCAGCACAACTCAACTGTTAGGAAGATTGGAGATCATAATAACCAAATCTATTGCATGCAAACAGATCAGCTAGGGGATTGGACCAATAGTGATAAGGATCATTGCGGAATGAAGGGAGGCGGTTAGGAGGAAAAGTTGTTCTTTTTGTTGTTTCTCTCTTTTTGGAGTAGTGTTTTGGTTTTTAAATAAAAGGGGAACATTTCCTTGACTGGAAAGGGGAAGGGAATTGAAAAATGGAGGAATATTTTTGAATAGTATCACCAGATTAAGAGGCGTATAGTGTCATTTTCCTTTTGAGAGTATTAGTTTGCTTAAGTAACTCGGAGACTTTAATAGGAAAATTCAAGTGAAAAGCTGGTTGGGGAGTCAATCTTGTTTATTAATGTTACTTCATTGTGTGTTAGCTTAAGGAGTGTCTGGCTTAGGGCAGAGTATTTCTGCAGATAGCAGAGAAGCAATTTGGGTGTGACTCCCAGCTTCTGCAGGCCATAGAAACTTCTCTTGCAGAGCAGATTTTATTCTTGTTGCAGAGGTACAGGATTGTAACTCAAGGGCATGTGGGCTTTCAAGAACCTGGAGTGGGATTGTTGCAGGGAATTTTATGGAACACACAATCTCTTTCCACAAATTGGGGGTCTGGCTGGGAAACATCTTTTATCTGGTAAAAACCTGGTACTGTCTTGGGTGTTTATCTTTTTATCTTTTTATCTTTTTATCTTTTTATCTTCAATATGTCAATGATGATTGGAGATTACAATTCTGGGATGGGAAAATCCCTCCCAAATCATTGAACGGCAGAAGCTGGTGGCGCACCACCCTATCAAGGCATTCTGTGTCAAACCATGAGTCCAGCGGGGCCACCTCTGAGGGTGACCACAGGAGGAAAATTGAAATACACAGCAACGGATTAATCAGAGGAGCAGCGGGATAGTGGGGCAAAGATTAGGCCAAGGGATTACCCTGCGGTCAGGTTCTTCCCAGAGGATGTCCAATGTTTCCTGGAACGGTTTGAGAAAACGGCCAACAGGAAGGGAGTGAATGACGCCAACCTGGTTTGGCAGATAGTCAACTTCATTCTGGAAAAAGAAGAAATTTGGGATGTGGAGGATATGGAGGATTATAGGGGGCAAGATTGGGACAAATTGCAGAGGGAAATAGTGGAGCAATGGGGGGCATGAGAGCAGAGGTTCTGAGAGGTGGATCTCAAGCCTCTTGAATTGGAAACAGCAAAGGACGGGGTTGTTTCCTCAAGGAAGTTGTTTGGTGTGTACTGTTCTTCATTTGACCGCATTTTAAAGTACCTAGTATGCAAAGAGATTCTGGAGGAGCATACTGGTTCAGTCAAGAGGACCTTCTTGCGGGGGCTTAGCTCAGAGTTGCGCAGACATTTCCATAGGAAGATCTACAACGCAGGGTTAATTTGGAGGTTGCAGGATGGAGGAGTATCACTACTCCCAGACATGAAGGAAATCCAAGCGGTGTTTTTGGGAGAATTGGAACTTGCAGAAATCATGGAGGAGGACCTGAAGTTTCTGGAAAAGGATCAGGTACAGGTGAAGAGGGTGAAGGGGCCAGTAATGCCAAAAGAAACTCTGGAAATGATGGAGATTTGTCTTTTATTGCAGAAAGCAACATCAAAGCCAGCCGTGTCATCCCCAGAGCCACCAAAGGCATCAGCAATGCATGCGCCGACTCAGGAACTACAAAGCGCAGCACCAGGAGAAGACAGCAAGCCTTGAATTTTCTGATGTTACTATTGTTGGGAGGGGGGCCATCTCAAAAGGTTGTGTAAGTACCTAAGTGTGGATGTGCGGAATAAATTTTTTGGGTTGGATGGAAGGGAGTGTTTCCACCCTTCCAGAGAAACTATTCAGGATCTACCGGATAAACTGTTTCAAAGATATTTGGCTTGAGCAGTGGTGGAGGAGAAAAAGGAGGCAAAAACATTGGCTGGGTATGCTTTGCCCTTGACTTGGAAACCCCCAGAAGGTTTTGATGAGGTAAGGGTGTTTGGCTCTGAAAAGAGGAGAATGGAAATTGATGGCCCTACTCATGCAAAGTCTATGGAGCAGGTAGTGGTAGTTAAAGCAGGGGGATCCTGCAGGAGGGCTGGAGAAGTGGAGAGGAGGATTTGAAGAACAGATCACCCAGTATCCCTAAACTTGAAGCAGCTGGCAGCAATCTCACTGGTAATGGCCGAGGAGATGGTTGCGGTCTTTGAACACTATACGGGAAATAAGGAGGAAAACCCAAAACCCAAGGATGAGGCAAAGGTGGGTTCTCTTAACCGGGGGGTGGATGGTGCAATTATGTGCCACTTGGGGTCCGTGGAAATGCAGATTGGAGGCCGACGGTGTCAGGAAATGGTTGAAATAGGCTCAATGGTAAATTTCCTTCCATTGAAGTTGAAAACAAACATGGTGTTGGTCCAACACAAGGCAAATTTTAGGTTGCAGAATCTGGGAGGTTTTGAATGCGTGGTCAAGGGGGTAGTGGAGAAGGAGATGATGGAGGTGGCTAAGGTGTTGAATCTGCTGATGTATTTTGTAGTAAGAAGGTTGGAGGTCATACTTGGTAGGCCATTCCTTTTTGCCTTCCAAGAATCTCTTGGCTTCCATCAGGATAATAGGGAGGAAATACTTACCATTGCGGACACCTTGGGGAAATGGTACAAAAAAACCATTTTCTGGCCCAAGAATGGCGGATGGGGACATTGGATTGGGTGCCTGCTCATGGATGGCGGTCACAACAACCTGCAGGCAGAGGATTTCTAGACTTTGGCCGTGTTAAATGTGTGGAGGAGGCTCTGTATTTACACAGATGGTCAACAGATGAGGAGCAAGGAGGAACCCCCATGGAGTGGTGCAGTGTGCTTTGGGCAGAATGGAGAAGAACAGGAATCAGCATAACAATGATGGGGGAGGGGATAGGATCAAAAATGAGTCCTTCCTTGTATGCGTCTCCTATGGGCATTAGCACAAGTAGCTACCCTTTTGCCACAATTGTGAGCAACCCAGAATTTGCTACAGGCCAAAAGTTACAAGTAAAGGAGACTTCTGAAGGATCAAATTTGATTGAGGTGTGGTCTTTTTGTGGCAAGTAAAAGTTGGCTTCCAAGAAAGTGCAGCCGCAGAACAATCCAATGCTGCAGGGTCTCAAAAAACCATTGAGGCTAATCCATTGGTTGCGGGGACCGTATAAGTTGCCGCTGACACCTGCAATTTGGGAGGACAACTTGGCAGGAATAACAGAGGAGCAGATGGCCAAACTCAACTTTGGCCTGGAGGGGTGGTTGCAAGATGAGGAGGTAAAACTGCTGAAAGCGGTGATTGTCATGTGGAGGAAGGCTCTATCTTTTTTTACAGAGGAGCAGGGTTTGCTCAAGCGCAAAATTGCAGACCCCAACCGGATACCAACAGTACCTCACAACCCTTGGAAAATCAAACCCGTTCCTATCCCGGCGGGGGTTAGGGATCAGTTTAAGGAGTTGGTATGAGAACAATTTCTGGCTGGTCTGTACAAGCCTTCTTTTTCTATCTATGCTATTCCAATTTTTGAAGTGCTGAAACAGGACAGGAAGAGTCTGTGGATCTTCCCCAACCTGAAAAAGTTGAACTCAGTCACCATCAGAGATGCTGGGTTGCCTCTGCAGGTGGAGGAGTTTTTAGAGAACATGACAGAGAGATTCTGCTATGGGTTTGTGGAAATAATGGGGGGGGGGTATGACCAATGGGTGCTACATCCGGAGTCCCACCCAATGAATGCATTCAAGACGCGATTTGGGACACTTTAGCTGATGTGGCTTCTGCAGGGGAAAAAAAATTTGGTAGTGGTTTACCAGGCGCAAATGACATGGATTTTTCAGGATTATGTCCCAGAAACATTGTGGATATTCATTGAAAATGGGGTTATCAAGGGGCCGCGGAGCTACTACAGCAGAGAGACCATTACAGGCAATTTGGGGATCAGGAAGTTTGTTTGGGAACACACACAGACTTTGGAGAGCATCCTGTTCCAAATTGAGGAAGCAGGATTGAACATTTTGGGTCAGAAGTTTGAAGTATGCATTCCGGACTTGGAGGTTCTGGGTCACAAAGTTTCTACAGAGGGGAGGAATATTACTAAAACTCAAGTCAATAAGGTTCTGGAGTGGCCTAATCTGCGGAATTCTACTCATGTTTCCCGGTTTTGAGGTCTATGTGGATGGGTGCGGATCTTCATAAAGCTATTTGCGGAGACAGAAAGCCTGCTGCGCAGGCTGATTTGGAAAGGTGCTGAGTGGAATTGAAGGGAAGAATATGATTGCCCTTTCCAAGAGCTGAAGGAGATTTTTGGGCGGCGGATACTGTTGAAGGACTTGGATTACAAGAAGGGGGGAATCCGGCTTGCGGTAGATTCTAGAAAGTTTGGTGCAGGTGGTGTGCTAACCCAAGAAGATGAAGGGAATGACAGGCCCGTGCTCTAAAAATTGGTAACATTTCTGGAGGTAAAAGATTGGTGCTTGCAGCCCAAGCTGGATTTGTGCAGGGTGACAAGTATTGTTCAGAGTTTACAGCATGTGCTGTGCGGGGTGATGTTCAAAATCCTGGTAGATGCAGAGGCACTATCTAGGATGATCAATTCCCAACCTTGCCTAATGCTCCTATGACTCAGTGGATTGCATACTTAAAGTTGTTCAATTTCACAGTCAGGCACTTTGCATTGAAGGATTTTACAAAGAAAGATGCTTTATCATGGTATCTGGTGGTTTGGTGCGCAGCAAAGGAGGATTTGGATGTAGAAAGAAGGATTTTGATGGTGGAAACAACAGCTGTGGAAGTTGGAAAAATTCCCATGAAGCAGTTTGGTATGTTTCAGGCATTGGATGAGTATCTTCAGAGGCTTTATTTTCCACAATGTTTGCTGCCAGCGGACGTGAAATTGGTTTGGCAGAAGGTCCTGCATTTCTTTTGTCAGGACAGGCAGTTATGGAAGTGGGCACTTCCAGTACCCCTGGTTGTGGTCCCAAGGAGGGAGGATCAGGAGGACTTGTTGAGGAGCCTCCATGATGACTTGGGGCACTGGGGGGAGGTGGAGACCTGGGGAAAAGTTAAGACCAGGTTCTGGTGGCCAGGTCTGGGGTGGACAGTGCGGGATTGGGTGCGGATTTGCAAGGGTTGCCAGCGCCGGAGTACCAGGTTGCCTTGGGAGGTGGGTATTCCAACGGGCAAGGACAATCTTTTTGAAAAGTCTCATTGGATGTAGTCCACATCAAGGCAGGGAAGTTTCTGTATCTACTTGTGGTTTGGGACAACTTGTTGGGGTGGGTTCAGGCACGTCCATTGGTTAAACTGTCTGCGGATAGAGTTGGGAGGTTTCTGGAGGAGGATTTGTTTGCCTGTTTTGGGTGCTTGCAGCTCATTAAGGTGGACAGTGGGGAGGACTATTGGGGCAATCTTTGGAGGCTAGTAAAATTGTGTGGTGAAAAGTTTGGGAAAGTTACAATGTATTATCTGGAAGGAGCTGGGCCAGTGGAGAGAGGACATAAGCCAATCAAGGAAACAGTGGTCAAGATCTACGGAAAGAACGGTAAGAATTGGAAGGGAATCTTGCCAATCATGTTGTTTGCCAATCAGATATTGGTCAAGCGGGGTACAGGGTACTCACCCTACAAGCTGTTGTATGGTTGGCAGCCGGTGCTTCTGGTGGATATCAAAACCCTCAACTACCTTTCAATCAACTGGTGGAAGGTAAAAAACACAGAGGACTTGGTTGTGGCGTGGGCGGAACAACTTTTGCAGAGGCAGGAGATGGTGGCAAAGGCAATGAAGAGGCTGCAGGGAATTTTCGAAAAGTGGGTCTGGTACTGAGACAAGCGGTGTGCAAATTGATTGCGGGAAACATTGTGGAAGGGCAATCTTGTTCTACTTTAAAATTGGAGTTTGGAGATGCAGTGGGGCAAGCTATTTGCCAATGGCTGGAAAAGCCCTTATCAGATTGTGAGCCAGTTCCCCAGCGGGAGTTATCAGTTGGAAGAATTGGAAGGTACTCTGCTTAAGCCAAAGGTGGCAGGGGATCATGTGAAGAAGTTCCATTTTCTGGGGGCTATGTATTTTGACAGAACTGCTGGTTTGGGGGACAAAAAACCAGGAGATTGCCAATGTGGAGCAACCAGATGAGGAGGAGAAGGAGTCTTTGGGGGAGGAGTCCTTTGAGGAATGAAAGGTTGGGGTCAAAATTCAACTTGTTGGGGGATAAAGAGGCAGGGAAGCTCAGATCACCGGAGCAGAAAGGAATTTCAAGTTTCTAGAGGCCTTTATCTGGGGTGGTCCAGGTCCCTTGGGTGACATGTTATTTGCAGAGTTCTGGAGTCTCTTTCTTAGCTCAGTTTGTGGAGTCTGTTTAGAATGATTGTTTTTCTTTTGGTCTTAAAGAGTTTTCATTCTGGAGTTCTGTCTCAGGTTTGGTGTCTCAGTTTTTTCTCACTCTCAGATACAGAGCAGTTCTCACAATAGGTTTGCGGAGTATGTTTCCCTTTTTTTGTGCGTGTATCTTTTTGTGGGATGGTTCAGGGAATCAAGAATATCCTTTCTGGGGCGGTCCTCGAATCATATTAATTTCAAGAACTATCTACAAGATACAGGGAGCATGGCAAATATGTTTTTTTAGGTGAATTCTTTTTGTTTTAGTTTCCTATTTATATATATATATTTTAGTTTTATATGGAATAGTCAGAGGATGTCTAATGAAGAAAGATGGTTCAGCAGAGCTCAGCAAAAGAACAATGATGCTAACAGAGGAGCTTGCATTGTGGTAAATAAAACCTCTCATATAGCCATCAGACTCATTAGGACGTATCAAAGTTAGAAAAACTGCTATTAGAAACCTGCCATTTTTTTTTGGCCAAAACCACCATTTTTAAGGGCAGGTTTCTGGTATACACATTCAACCTAAATGGTGTATTTCAAAATGGTGGGTTTTATTAAAATTGTGGGTTTCAAACATCAAACCCGCCATTATCATCCGTCCACTATCCATTGCATGCAAAACACCCATGCACACCTCCAAATCAGCAAATACATACATCTCTCACTTGGAATCCCTCCAAATTCAAAAAATTCATGCTTGATCATCATCATCTCTGACCATCATCCTAACCCTTCAACCAAGGCTTCTCACCCTCAAGCCTTGGAGATCTCCTACCAAGCCAGAAAAATGATCTTTTCAGTCACGCACAAGAGGACCCCAGTCACCCCCTACACCGTGCTCCTCCTCCTCCTCTCCCAGTCATTAGACTCCACCACTCACCCTCCTCCTCCTCACCCACTCATTGGACTCAACCACTCACCACACCCACCAACCCAAAATCACTGTCTCCATCTCCAGGGCAGTCTCATTATCTCAAATCCCTTTTTGATTTCCTTGCTGACACCCCCCTTTCCTCTCCCATCTTTGTTTCCAGCCCAGACCGGTATACCCACCCCTCCTTGTTGCACTTGTGCTAACCACTCTGACCTTGCTTCCTCCCTCCTTGTTGGCCCACCAGACCCCCCCCCCGCCGCACCCCCTCCATCCACGGCCACTGCCAAAGCAACCCCTCCCCCCATCCTCAATGACACCCCCTTTCAACCACAAACTGCCCCCTTTTAAAAATGGACCCTTGCCTCCCCCTTTGACCAATTGAAAGCCCGCCCTCCTTCAACTGCAACCCACCCCTCCTTAAACCAATTGATGGGCCAATTGGCCGCCCCCCCCCTTTGATCAATGAGGGGGCCAATTGACCGCCCCCCCTTCAAACAACCAAAGGGCCAATTGAAAACCCCCCCTTTGATCAATCAGGAGGCCAATTGACCAGCCCCCCCCTTTGACCAACAAAAAGGCCAATAAACCAGCCCCCCCCTTTTACCAATCAATGGGCCCATTGACCGGTCCACCCCCCTTTGATCAATCAGGGAGACCATTGACCAGCCCCCCTACTTTGATCAACCAAGAGGCCAATCAATGGGTCCCCCCCTTCAACCAATCAATAGGCAAATTGACTGCCCCCCCCTTTGATCAATCAGGGGGCCAATCAAAAGGCCCCTCCCTTCAACCAACAAATGGGCTGATTGACCAGCTCCTGCCCTTTGATCAATCAGGGGGAGGATTGACCGCCCCCCCTTTGACTGTGACTGGCCCCTCCCCCTTCAACCAACCAACGGGCCAATTGAATGGCCCCCCTACCTTTGAACAACCAAAGAGCTGATCAACCAGCCCCCCCCCTTCAACCAATTGATGGGCCAAGTGTTGAGGATGATCATTGGGTTGAAAAGGTGATGAGTAGCTGTGAGAAGAGACAGAACACACATTGCCATGGGGGAGGGGGGGAGGAATGGGTAGAGTGATAAGGAGAGTAAACAAAATTGGTATCAATTCAAGTGTGTGATGAGCAAAATGTGAGATGGGATGATCATTGTGGGTGGGGGGCTATTATTTGATTTGGATGAGTGTTTGGAAAGGCAAATTTGCCCGTCTGGCAATGGCAAACTTAGCTTAGTGGTAAAAGCATCACTTGTAAATGTTGAGGTCATGGGTTCAAATCCCATAGTGTGCAAAGTTTTGCATTTTGAAACTGCCACTGCCATAAAAATGCTATACCAAAAATTGAATTACTTATTTATCATCACCCAAATGTGGTGACCAATTAGGTACACCTTAAGAAAAGGTGCAAAATTTTAAAAATTGAGTTAGTTTTTATCTCATCAAAGAAAAAAAAGTATAGCATTTTTTTCCCCTGCAACTTCTCCCTGTCCTAGCAGTCTAGGGCAGGCCCATGGGTGTTTAAGTCCCCAGGCTCTGTTAAATTTCCCCCTTTCTCACGTTTGAAGAACGTCCCAACCATTTTAGGCCAAGGAGCATGTGCAAGCGTTCTAACTCAATCAATCCACTTTCCCCATCTATTCCCATCCTAATCACCCTTGGTTTGCTCACCTGACAACCAGAAAGCTTTTTCTTGCGGCTTTCAGTGCCGCTGTTGGTCATCATCCTTCTCATTAATCATCTCAATCTCTCATCACCTCTCATTGGTTATTGCCAGCCGTGATCCCTTGATGTCATCATATGCCCGCCAATTCACTGGCAGCCTTCATCAAAATAGCCCCTCCTTTTCTTTAATCCCCCCAAATGACCAATCTCATTGACGCTGATAAATCATCTCATCCTGCTTCCCTTTATCACCAAAAATTACCAGCCAATTACAAATTGGTCAAACATCATCATCCTATCCAAAAATTTTCTACCTCTGATTTCAATTTCCCCCCTCAATCTGTTGTCAAGATCACCCAATCCTCTATCACCAGCATCATCCTAAAGTTTCTTGCACCCATCTTTTTGCTTGTGGTGGTTAATACCCTTGCCTGCCAGCTTGCAGACGTTCATCATCAATCAATGATCCCTCTCATCATTTCTTGCTTGGCCAAACACCTTCAGCTATTTCCCCACTCTAATTTGGTTTGGTCTCACCCTCTTCCACTTTTGGATGGGGTGGGTTTTTGTTTTTGTTGCGCGCAAAAGTCCACAGACGGACACAAGTTGGACAGGGTAAAATCTTCTCACCCCGGCTGCAGAAGATTGGAAGGGAGAACTGGACCTCCCCTTCCAGTTCTTTTTGTTAATGTTGTCTTTTTTTTTTTGATTTTTTGATTTCATGATTCATTTATTTGCAAATATTAATTCTTTCTCATAATCCTTATCAATCTTTCAATGCAAAAAAAAAATGAAAAAATGAATAAATGTTTTTTTCCCCACTCTCATATGTGTATCCTCTTGTAAATAGTCTACAGGGTACCTTGCCCATAAAAGGAGAGGCTCTCCCCTGCTTTTTCTAGAATCATCAGTGTGGTATCCAATTGATCATTTAATCCTCTGATCAATAAATAAGAGTATCCCCCTGTGTGACTCATTTTCATCATTGTCATCATAGAGCTGGATATATCTATTGATTATCCCCTGTTTCTCATCCTTATCACCAAACAATAGCCTTGCTGTTTGAAGAAGAATCCATTCAGTTGAATTCTTGAGTGTGTTAAACCACTCCTTTGATCCTTTTCTCTGGCCACTTTGGTCTTGATCATTCAATTGATTTTCTTTCTGGAACAGTCACGTTTTCTAAAGATGTTTATTAAGTTTAAACCTGGAGTGTTAAGCCTCCCTGTATTTATGTGATAGTTGCATTCCACCACACTAATCTTGAGTTCCTTGAGAAGTGTTGGGTTATTCTTGTTCAACTGCTTCATTTTTCTGGTTTGACAATTCACAGACAATTTGCGTTGTTAGTATGGCCTCCCACATTTATCTGGTAACCTCCTTGTAACTTCAAGCAATTGATTGTCTAAGTTGGGCAGGTTCATTGAGAACTTGGAGGAGGATTGGGATTGAGTTGATTTTTCCTGAGCCTCTTGTTACACACAGAGATATTAGCTTGTGGGGGATGTTACTTTCAACTGCACTGTTCTATTGAACTCTGAAACAAACTATAACATATTTTGTTCAATTCTTTCCCTCAAACTCTTTTCTCAGATTGTGTTGTCTTCCTTGCTGTTGTTTACTACCAAGTTATCCCTTCTCTGTGATTCTACATCTACAAGGTTCTGGACCTTGATTCTGGTACATTGAAATATTTTTGTAACACTCAGGAGGGCATCCTAAAAAAGAACCTTTCCCCTCCGCAGAGCTGCCAAAAACCAGCACCGTTGTGAGTCTTGTCCCCTGGGCCGGGATTGAACAAGAAACCTTGGGATTTAAAGTCCCAGATTTGTGGAATCAAGTTCAAAATCCAATTTTTTTCTTTTCTTTTTTGTCTCTTTTCTGTCCTCAGACTAAATCAAAAACTCTGTCAAAATGGAATCTACTGGTACATCCTACTCCACTGTTTGTTCTAAGATGGTCAAGATCAAACCCCAGAACAAGAACTTGGGTTTCAATGGGAAAAATGTCAAAAAATTCCTGGATTCTTACAAAATGGCTGTGGAAGTGGATGGACCTAGCAAATACAATATGGCCAATAAATTGAAATTCTTTATTTCATCTGATGAAGTTATGGAATTAATCAAGTCTTTTGATGGATTTGAATCTCATAACTGTACAATTCTAAGGGAAGCAATGCTGGCATATTGGGGAAAGCTAGATATAGCTCAATTTAAGCTACAGGGCTTGGATGATCTTGTCTCTCAGTGGATATCAAAGGATGGTTTTTCTTCAGCCTCTAATTATTAATCTTTTAGGAAATTGTGGGATCCTATCCAATATTATCTCCTTAGAAATGATCATATTGACACCATGCACAAAATTTGAGTCCAATTTCTCCAATATTTTTTTCTAGGAGTCCAGGACCAAATAAGGGACAAATTGGTTAATTCTGGATCTATGATCACAAATAGGGATAATTTTTTCAAGCTTCCTGCTTTTCTTGTCCTTAGGAGTGCTGTGGATAAAGTAATGCAAGGTCAAAATGCCCTAAATTTTGAAAAACACCGCCCCACTGAACCTGTTCCTGCTCCCTCATTTTCTGATTCTAACAAAATTATGAGGAAAATGGAGGCCAGTTGTTGTCCCCAATAAAATCCTCAGGCTAACAAAGAAACTGCAACTATTGATGAAATCACAAAACTTCTCCAAGCTTTCAAAAACAAAATGTATCAAAAGATTTCTGCTCTTGCTGCTCCCAAACATTCTAATTCTTTTCCTAGATCCACTCTGGTCTGCTACTATTGTCATAGGGAAGGTCATGGAAATGGAAGGTGCCCAGAACTCCAAAAGGATAAGGAGGAAAAGTTGGTGGAACAAAAGGGAAATAATTTTTTTCTTCCTAATGGTTATCTGATCCCTTTTGATTCATCACGCCTTATCCATCATGTGGTGGCCTCTTTTCAGCCATCTCCTCCTAAGAAAGCATCTCTGGCCTTTTGGGATTTTCAATCTTCCTGTTGAGAGAAATATGGTTGGAAACCAAGACCAAGCTACAATCCATTTCAAACATGAAGAATGAGTAATAGAAAGATGAGTTTTGGAAACAAATATGAAAGGAGGAAGAAAAAAAATAACCAATGAAGTTATGACTGGCTAGATTCAGAAGTCAAGTTTAAAGAATCATAGAAATGAAACTAAGTAAGATATGACAATCTGATAAAGAAGTGAGTCAGTGATCAGATGGCTGAGACAGGATGAGACAAAGGCAATGTACAGTCAGCCAGAAGTGGGTACGTCAAAGCCAGCGGTTGATAAATCAACAAGTTGCACTTGAGCGCCTTGAACAACCTGTGAGAGGGAGCACATAAGCCATCTGGTGAGGAGTTGAGAACTTGCTGTTCTTAATTTGGTCAAGCTGGCTGCTGAATGGATTGAATCAAAAGTAGTTGCTGATATCAATTGTTTGAGAACTGAGATGATAGATGGTTTTTTTTAAGAAAATCAATGAAGGCTAGATGGTCGCGCTTGATCAGGAATGATAGGATAGAGTGCAAGAGTTTATTGAGAATGAAGTATTCTCAGCAGGAATCAAAGAGTACCGCCGCGCGCCATTGAGTTGAGTTTAGTAATGAACAAAAATAAAAATAGAAACATGAGAAAACAACCAATAGGCACCATTTTAAGGTGAAAATCATAGCATAAAAACAACATCAAAAGATGAGGCAGATAATCACAAGTTGAAGAGATCTAAAAATTTAATGAAATGAATAGAAAGTTAGAACAGAATTTAACACGCCCCCACAACTCAGAACTCAATGATAAAGAGATTTAAAAGAATTTACAATTCTGGTGTTTGAGGTCTTGTTGGCAGCTTTGGTGAGAGAATTGGCGGTCATAGAAAGAGATGATATCAATTTGAGCTCAATCAGACCCTGTTCATAGTCATTTCAAAGAATTTTTGTTTTGAGATTGATATGTTTAACTTTTGAGATAGAACCAAACTTTTTAATTTTGTCATTGAGTCCCTTATTGTTGATGAGATGAAGAGGACACTTGAACTTGCTTTGATAAACTTATTTGATGAGTTGATTTAACCAGCGCGCTTCTAGATGACAGCTTGATAGTGCCACACATTCTGATTCTGTGGAGGAGTGAGCTATGTTTTTTTGTTGTCTGCTGGTCCAGTGAAGAGGACTTCCTTTGAAGGAGAAGATAAAACCGCTTTGAGATATCCTTGATACTGGGTCATTGCCCCAAGTGGCTTTGCTAAAGCATACAAGCCTGTTCAAGATCAAACATTGTCCAAGAGTGAGACTTAAATTCTTTGTTTGGCTGAGATATTTCCAGACATGGCATATTTTGTTCCAATGGCTTAATCCGGGTTGTTTGAAATATTTGGCCAGACTAGATACAGAAAATCTGATATCTGGGCAAGCAAGAATGGCAATAAAGTTTAATTGACCTATTGGAGAACAATGATTGATTTTTAAGTCTAGGAACTTTTGATGATTGTTGTCATTTGCTGGTGCAAGATGTAATCTGGAAGTAAGAGGAGTAGACACCGCTCTACAATTAGTCATATTGAGTTCACTCAGACCCTTCTCAATGTGAAGTGGTAAGGGTAGGTGAATGAGACCATCCTGGCAAATGACCTTCATTCCGAGCAGTGTGTTTGGTTTGTGAGCAGACAAGTTTTTGAATTTGGTTAGAAAGGCATCCTTGAAGTGATTGACATCTCCTGCGACAACAAGATTGTAAAAATGGAAGAAAAAAACCAAGCATCCATTGTTTCAGATGTACAAGCAGGGATCAAAATTGGATTTGGTGAGTCCCTGTGACTTGATCCATGTACTCAACATGCAATACCAGTTCCCAGGGGCCTGTTTGAGTCCATATAAGGACTTTTTGAGTCGCAAGTATTTTGATTTTTGATTACAGCCATAGGGAGTATTGATGTAGACTTGTTTTTCAAGGTCAGAGTGTAGAAATGCGCCCTTAATGTATAGCTGTAGAAGCTTGAGACCTTTGTTGGCAGCATAGGTGAGAACTTCTGGAAGAGATGCCACTTTTCTGGTCAGAGCGTAGGTTTCTAGATAATCAAGACCATACCTTTGGTTGAATCCCTGGATGCATAGTTGGGTTTTTTAGGTGTCAGGCTTGCCATGGGCATTTTGTTAGTTTTTCAAAACTGGAAAAGTGTTCGGAGGGTTTGTTACTTTGTTGTCATCAGCTTCTTTCCAGACCGCTTGATCTTCTATGGTGGTGAATTATTTTGCAGCTGATTCTTTCCAATGAGAAATTCTCATGGCCTTTTTGAGATTGGTAGGTATTTTGTTGGCTAAGAATCCATATCAATTGGGTTTAGAGATTTTGTCTTGATTTTGTAATGTTGGCCGGAGATTGCATTCTACCAAAGATTCTGCATCAGAGCTAGTTTCACTATTTTCATCAGAAAGTTCAGTTAGAGGCTCCTCCTTGATTTCAACAGTTGATTGAGTGGGAAGTATTTTGGTGGAGACTGTGGCAGAAAATGTTGGCAATTTGTCAATTTCTTCTTTGGAAAAGATTTGAATTGGATCTTGATTTTTGAAAATGACATGTTTGGAGTCAATTATCCTCCCGGAGGCATTGATTATCTTTTACAATAGAAGATTTGGATCAAATTCAACCAAGATTCCAGACGCTCCTTTTTTGTCCAGTTTGAATCTTATTTTGGTTTGATTGAGTTTTTAGGTGAGAGAGGACCCTATGGGTTTGATGTAGTCATTAGGCAGCTCCTTACCGTGCATTTTAACCCATGGTGAATCTTTGCCTTTGTGTTTTGGAATTTGATTGAGCATAAGACAGCAACCTTTTACAACTTTGTGCCAGCAGGATTTTGGAAGTCCAGAATTGGAGATAGTAGCTCTGGAAGCTTCAATGACAATTTGATTCACCCCCTTGACTTGACCGTTATGTTGTGAGTGATAGGGTTCACTAACTATCTGATTGATCAGGTAGGCTTGATAGTAAGCTTGAAGTTTCAAGTTCAAAAAATCTCCCCCACCATTGGAGCAAAAATCTTTGCAATAGTGATTGATCTTTTGGTTTTGATTTTCAATGAAAAAGATGAAAATGTCAGCCGTGTTGCTTTTTGATTTAAGAGGGAAGCTAGCTATATACCCTGAGTAGGAATCATTCATATTGAGTATGTATCTGAATCCACCTTTTGAGACAGGATTAATCAGGCCAATCAGATCTAAGTGTATTTTATTGAAGCATTTATAGGCAATGGTTTGTTGATGAGGAAATGGCTTGTGGGTGATTTTTGCTTTATCACAGCTGAGGCATTTGAAGTTGTCCTTTTCAGCTGACGGAATGGTATATTTCAGAAATTTTTCCATCCTGCTGAGACTCGCATGTCCCAGAACACAATGTATTTTCATAAGATCAGCCTGCAAAAAGTAAGTGCCTTGTGCTTCAGCCACCATATTGATGACAAATAAGTTGTTGTTGATCTTTCTGAGGGAATTTGAGCTAAGAACCAGGACCACTGGTGTTTTTCATTTCATTCATAATCAGGCACAAGTGACAATGAGTGTGAGCTTGAGAATGAAATGAAGGAGTGGAACAAGATGAATAGGAAGAAAAACCAACTTGGGCATTGAAGGCTTGAGGTTCAGGAATCTTGTTTGATCATGAAGAAGGACATTCAAGTATACAACTATGGTTGATGTAGCAACGTGGCAAGAGACTCTTTTAGATTCAATGGAAAGAATAATAGAGACAGAAAGAGAGCATATTTTTTTGACTTGAGATGATGGTAAGGTGATGACCGGGTTGATGTGGTTGAGGGAATCAAGACTTGTGAGTCAATATCTGAGCAATGGAGAAAGTTAGTTTGAGTTGACTTGAGATAAAACCAACGCTTGATACCGATGGTGTTAGGGTCATCTGGCCATTCTATTGGTGGATTGTCCACAGTGAGCGCTCTCGAGTCTAGCGCTCTTGAGTCTCTTACACCCCCCCTTGGTTGGAGGTCAATTCAAGTTGAGACGTGCTTGATTAGACAGTCCAATGAGGTTTTGGTTGCTGCTTTGGTGAGTGCGTTGGCTACCATCAGATCTGACGTGATTAGTTGGAGTTTGATCAGTGCAAGTTTCAGGTCCTCTCTGATCCCTTTTGTTTTCAGGTTGATGAACTTGGTTTTTGAGTTTGTCCCAAATTTGATGATTTTGTCTTCCAGTCCTTTGTTGTTGATGAGGTGGACGCTAGGCGTCATTTGATGTGCGTTGATTCTCCAGATCTTGCCGATCAGATGTTTGATCCAGCAACACTTGAGTTGTCCATTGTTCAAGGCATTACATTCGGCTTCGGTGGACAAGTAGGTGATATTTTTTTGTTTTTGGCTTGTCCAGAATAAGGGTGCCCCGTAGAGTGAACATAGAATGCCGGATTGGGAATTTTGAGTGGTTGGATTGTCACCCAGGGTGGCATCGCTGTAACAGGTGAGATTGGGGCAATTGTTCTTTTTTGACAGCCTCAATTTTGTGTCTTTTGTGGCATTCAGGTATCTCCATGTGCATACAACCTTGTTCCAGTGATTGATTCCAGGTCTCTATGAGTAGCGGGCAAGGCTTGAGACGGAAAATGACACGTCTGTACTGGCCAATCTGGAAATGAAATTGAGTTTCCCAACCTGTGATCGATAATTGACGTTCAAGGCCAGGAATGAGGAGTGTTCTTCTTCCAATGCCGGGAGGAGATGGATTCCTGGGGTGCAGGGAGTGGAGATAGGCTTACAGTTGGTCATTCTGAGTTCTTCAAGACCACGAGCAATGTGTAGAGGTAGAGACAGCAAGATTGAGTTCTGATCACAATCAACTTTCATGCCAAGAATGGGGTTTGGTTTGTGGCTGGTTGAGTTTGGAAACTTCTTTAGAAATTTATCTTTGAATTCTTTTGTGTTGCCAACTACTAGAAGGTTGTCCATGTGGAAGAATAGAGAGGAGTCTGTGCTTTTATGGTTGTAGAGGCAAGGGTTGGATTTGGAGGGTTGATATCCTAGAGATTTGATCCATTGACTGAGCGTTCTGTACCAATTTCTGGGCGCCTGTTTGAGACCGTAGAGCAACCTTTTTAATTTCAGGATGGGAGTTTTTCTGTTTCTTCCTTTGGGTCTCCAGATGAACACTTCCTCTTCAATCTTGGCGTGCAGGAATGCTCCCTTGACATCTAATTGGAGGATGGGGAGGTTCTTGTCCAGAGCGAACAGGAGAAGAGCTCAAAGAGAGGTGGTCTTACTGGTTGGGGCTCAGGTCTCAAAATAGTCTATACCAAATTTCTGGTTGAACCCTTGCACACAGAGCCTGGTCTTGCAGATTGGGGGTTCACCGTGGGCATTCTCCTTGACTTTGAAGAAGTAAGTGGTATTCAATACGTTGTCCGGGGTTGGACAAACGTAATCTTCCCAAACTTTCAGATCTTTGCAGGCTTTCAGTTCTTTCCCCACGGAGTTAGCCCATGGTGGTGAGTTCAGGGCTTCCTTGATGTTTCTGGGAACAAATGTAGCGGCAAATCCAAAGCAATCTGGTTTCTTAAGGGAGTTCCTATTCCTGAGAACACAGTTGCTGTTGGGGTTGGTCATGATTTTGTTTATTTGGTCTTCATCGTTTTCTTTGTCTGACAGTTCGGGAGGAGTAGGACATTCTTTGGTTTTTATGATGGGATCTATTCAATTGGATTCAGGTTCAGATTTGGATTCTTTGGAGTTAGATCTGAGAGGTTGGCTTTTGGGCGTAGGGTTTGGATGTGGCGGTTCGCCGGTGGGATTGGTTTCATCAGAGTTGAACCTGACAGCGGTGTTGTTGCTCTTGACTATTTTGACGTGTTTTGATTGGATGATAGCTCCAGCGCTGTTGATGATTTTGTAGGACAGTAGGCAAGGTACGTATCCAATTATTTTTCCGGAGACTCCTTTTTCATCAAACTTTTGGAGGGCGGATTTTTCTTTCAGATTTAAGTAAACTACGGGGGTTCCCAGTGGTTGAAGATAGTTGTTAGGCAGTTTGGACCCATGCATCATCTCCCAGGGGGACAGCTCACCATTGTTTCTAGGAATCTGATTAAGAGCTATGGAGCATCCTTTGATGGTTTTGTGCCACAGATTCAGCGGCAGTTTGGATGTAGAATGCATAGCACGTACTGATTCAGCTATCGTTTGGTTTGCTCTTTCTGCGCGTCCGTTGTGTTTGGGGTGATAGGGTTCTGAGAAGATTCTTCTTATCCCTTTTTCCTCAAAGAAGCTGGTCAACACTTGATTTACAAACTCTCCTCCTCCATTGCAGCAGAATTTGTTTGGATAGTAGCCTCTCTTGTGGTGCTTGTTGTTGATGAGGAACATGATCAATTTGGCTGCATCGCTCTTAGCACAGAGAGGAAACACAGCAATGTAGGAAGAGAAGTTGTTGACTAAGGTCAGGGAGAATTGGTGGTGACCCTTGGACATGGGAGTGATAGGTCCCATGAGGTCAACGTGGATACACTCAAATACCTTGGAGGCAGTGGTGGCTTGTTGAGTGAAGGGCAATTTTGTGATCTTGCTGAGGTTGCATCCAGAGCAAGAGAATCTTTCTTTGATTTTGACATTGATGGATTTGCAAAGGTATTTCTTGATCCGTCCAAGGCTAGCGTGACCCAGTTTCTGATGTAAGTTCTCCACTTCATTGATGTTCATGAGATACATTGTTTCCTTCTCAGAGATATCCAGAACCAGCAGATTGTTCAGGATAGATCCAAGCATCAGTGGTTTTTTGTTCCATTTGATGGTGAATCGGGAGGTGTGCGCAGAGTTGTCCACGGAAATCTGACAGTTGTCCTGCAAGAATTTCCCAAAGGAAAGCAGGTTCAGGGTAGCTTCTGGAACGTAGTATGCATTGTTGAGCTTGAGATTGGTGTTCCCAAATTTGAGGAGTGCTGTCCCTCTCCCCAGTATCTTGAGTCCGGCGCCTGGTTTGCCGGTTTTTATGTATTCCGAGTCATTGAGAGCCACCAGTTGACTGAAATGCTTCTTGGAGTTGAGGAGATGCACTGAACACCCCAAATTGAGGATGAAAGAGGATTTTGTAAGGGTTTTGGTCGTGTTGGCTCCGCAGAAGAAGGAGAAGAATTGAGCAAGATTGTCTTCTTTCTTCTCTGCTTTCTTTCCTTTTTGGTTGGCAGGTCTGAGATGAGGGAATTCTGCCCAGCATTGTTCACGTTTGTGGTTCTTTACTCTTTTGTTATGTGTCCCGTTTGTGCATCAAGGGTAAGATATGTTGACTAGGCTGAGATCTTTTTTTGAATCTTCTTTAGTTGCTCAAACTTCATTTTTGTGTTGGATCAAATGGTTGAGGACGTAGTCAACGGTAATGGTTTGGCTCCCGTGCATAATTTGGGATTGCATTGGTTTGAGAGAAGGGGGAAACTTGAACAGTACCAGATAGGCTAAGATGTCCAAAGGTAGTTTGATTCCAACCTCAGAGAGCTTGTTCAGGTGAACGCAAACGGTGGTTACAAACTTTTTGATCTGTTGTTCGTTGAAGGAGAGATACAGGAAGTTTTTGAAAAATTGGGCTCGGTTAGCGGACTGAGACAATGCAAAATGTGTCTTAGCTGCGGTCCAGATTCCACAAGCGCTATTTTTGTTCTCTGAAGTGATGATGTTGGAGTGAGTGGCAGCCTCAAGTCTTGAGAGTAGGTATGCGGTGATCTCTTGATTGAGGTCCTCGTCCAGTTCTGTTGTCTTTTCCTCTTGATTCATCCTCAAGAGTATTTTGAAAAGTCGGAATAGGTTCTGGAATTTTGATTGCCAGATGGAGTAGTTATCTTTGTTGAGCAGAGGGATTGATTTGTAGATTCCTTTAAGAGCCAGAGCCTTTGAAAATTCTCCTGCTGGTCCTGGTGTCAATGATGCCATCTTGGGGTATGGTTGATAGAGCTTTGGCTTTTAACCATGAGGGAATTTGAGCTAAGAACCAGGACCACTGGTGTTTTTCATTTCATTCAGAATCAGGAACAAGTGATGATGAGTGTGAGCTTGAGAATGAAATGAAGGAGTGGAACAAGATGAATAGGAAGAAAAACCAACATGGGCGTTGAAGGCTTGAGGTTCAGGAATATTGTTTGATCATGAAGAAGGACATTTGAGTATACAACTATGGTTGATGTAGAAACGTGGCAAGAGACTCTTTTAGATTCAATGGAAAGAAGAATAGAGACAGAAAGAGAGCATATTTTTTCTACTTGAGATGAAAGTAAGGTGATGACCGGGTTGATGTGGTTGAGGGAATCAAGACTTGTGAGTCAATATCTGAGCAATGGAGAAATTTAGTTTGAGTTGACTTGAGATAAAACCAACGCTTTGTACCAATGGTGTTAGGGTCATCTGGCCATTCTATTGGTGGAGTGTCCACAGTGAGCGCTCTCAAGTCTAGCGCTCTTGAGTCTCTTACACTTTCCCAACAATATGATTTGTCTGTCTTTAGAGAGCTTGAAGGTTCTGGGCTGACATTTAGAGTTGATTGAGAGTGAAGCTCCCTTTGTCATGAGTGCTCCTAGAAAAATCAGGTTGACAGTTGACTCCGGTACCCATGCGGCATCCAAAAGAGCTATATAGGTGTCCTTGGTGGCCAAGGCCGCCTTTCCTATTCCCTCTATGGTAATTGCCGCGTCCTTCTTCCCAGTGAGAATTTTATCATTGCCGTTGCTGAGCTTGATATTTTTGAAGAGATCTTTGTTGGTAATCATGTGAACCAAGCAGCCAAAGTCTGGGATGAATTGACTGGGGAGAATGTTGGAGCCTGTATTCATGCTGCAGAAAAACAAATAGAAATGGGATTCATTTGGAGGCTTCTGTTTGTTCTTCTTACCCCAATGGTGAAGATGATCTGGCTTGAGTTCCAGAAATTCAAACCAGCATGAACTGGCCCGATGCAAGGTGACGGCAGGGTTATGCTTACTGTTTTCGCACCTTGCTCCCCAAAAGAGAGCTACGCTGATGGTTTTGGTGCGTTCATCTTGAGAAATTACCTCATTCTTGTGTTGCATGAGATGATCAAGCACTACTTCAATTCGCATTGTGGTTGTATTATGCATGATTTGAGATTTCATGTTGTGCATGGAGGTCCAAAACTTGAAAATTACCAGGGTTGCAATGATGTCTGTAGGGAGTTCTATACCCACTTTGGTAATTTTCTTGAGATAGACTTTGACGGAGGTGACAAATGCGTCAATGTTGGAGTCCATAGTTAAATGAAGGAACCCGTTGAAAAACCTTGCTCTGTTGGCCAACTGAGAGGAGGCAAAATGATTTTGCGTCAAAATCTAGATGAGCTTAGCATTGTCTTTGTTTGCATTGTCAATAATGTTTTTGTAGGTGATGGAATCCAGCTTAGCAATTATATGGGCTACAAACTCCTGATTGAACTCCTCATCCAAGCGTATCAACTCCTCAGGATTGTTCATTATGTTGAAAATTCCTTGCAACTTGAAGAGTTTCTCAAATTTTTTTCTCCACATACTGTAATTGTCAGCCATAAGCATCGGAGTGGATTCAATTAGAGATTTGATAGCCAGAGACTTGTTATTGAGTTCCCCCCCTGGTCCTGGCTTTGTGGATGGTCCTGGTCAATCCATAATAGAGCAAGAGGCTTTTAACCTTGAGAGAAATATGGTTGGAAACCAAGACCAAGCTATAATCCATTTCAGACATGAAGAATGAGTAATAGAAAGATGAGTGTTTTTTAAAAAAAATATGAAAGGAGTAAGAAAGAAAAATAACCAACAGAGTAATGACTGGCTAGATTCAGAAGTCAAGTTTAAAGAATCATAGAAACGAAACTAAGTAAGATATGAAAATCTGATAAAGAAGTGAGTCAGTGATCAGATGGCTGCAACAGGATGAGACAAAGGCAATGTACAGTGAGCCAGAAGAGGGTCCTTCAAAGCCAGCGGTTGATGAATCAATAATTTTCACTAAAGCGCCTTGAAAAACCTGTGAGAGGGAGCACCTAAGCCATCTGGTGAGGAGTTGAGAACTTGCTGTTCTTACTTTGGTTGAGCTGGCTGCTGAATGGATTGAATTGGCCATAGTTGCTGATATTGATGGGTTGAGAGTTGACATGATAGATGTTTTGTTTTTAAGAAAATCAATGAAGTCCAGATGGTTGCGCTTGATCAGGAATGATAGGATAGAGTGCAAGAGTTGATTGAGAATGAAGTATTCTCACCAAGAATAAAACAGTACCGCTGCATGCCATTGGGTTGAGTTTAGTAATGAACAAAAATGAAAATAGAAACATGAGAAAAAAACCAATACACAACATTTTAAGGTGACAATCATAGCATATAAACAAAATCAAAAGATGAGGCAGATAACCACGAGTTGAAGAGATCTAAAAAGTCAATGAAATGAATAGAAAGTTAGAACAGAATTCAACACCTGTGGTACTCCTTAACCATGGTATCCTCCTGCTATCTACTCCTCTAGCTTCTCTGGAGGTTATCAATCCAATCTGGCTAGGAAACAACGTGAGGAACCCAAAATTCACAAAGCTCCTCCTATACCATCCGCTGTGGTGAACCATTTGGGACACCTTGGGAAAAGAATTCAAAAAAAAAAAAAAAAAAAAAAAATGTGTGTCGCATCCTTCTCATCCTGGCGCGTCGCATTCTTCTCATCCCCGCGCTTTGCATCCTTCACATCCCCGCGCGTTGCATCCTTCTCATCCTTGCGCGTTGATCCTCATCCTCATCCTTGCGCATCAATCCTCATCCTCATCCTTGCGCAACGCTCATCCTCATCCTTGCGCCTCAATCCTCATCCTCATCCTTGCGCAACGCTCATCCTCATCCTCATCCCCGCGCGTTGCTCCTCATCCTCATTGTCGCACGTCGCTCATCCTCATTGTCATTGTTGCGCGTTGCTCATCCATGACTTACCAAACCCATCCCGACCACACCTCCAAGCGCTTGTCCAATCCTTGGATCCATCAATCTCCCACCTCACTCAATCTATCAGTTGCCAATCTCAAGCCCGTCAGGATTTACTCAATCGCCTCAAGCCATCAATTCCTGCCTGCCATCATCCAATCTGTCACCCTTCCTGGGACTCTCCCACCCTCTTCCGCCTTTGGCCAAGGGGTGGAGAGTGTCGACTAGCGCCCGGGGACATCCGCCGCGGTCTGGTTCATTTCCCTTTCCCACCCCTTTCCGCCTTTGGGCAAGGGGTGGAGAGTGTTGACTACCGCGCGCGGACATCCGCGGCGGTCTGGTTCATTTTCCTTTCCCACCCCTTTCCGCCTTTGGGCCAGGGGTGGATGATTCCGGTATTGCCGCGCGCGCCCATCCAGGGACGGACGCAAGAGATGGCGAAGGGATGAGAAGGATCCCACCCCGTTCAGGTAGGCCGGATTTCCACCTGCCCGCGTGATCAAATTTTTCTGATCACCTGATTTTCTTTCTTTTTCCACTCTATTTGTAGAATCCGTTGTACATAGTCTAACAGGGCCTCCTGCCCATATAAGGAGGGGCTCTCCCCTGCATTTTGGATCATGATCAGCACATCCTATCATCACATCAGATATCTATGATTACCCCTTGATCCTTGAGCCTCCATACTCAAACCCCTTGATCCTTGAGCCTCCATACTCAAGCCCCTTGATCCTTGAGCCTTATCACCAACCAATAGCTTTGCTGGATGAAGAAGAATTTGACTAATTGAATTCTTGAGTGTGTTACACCACTCCTGATCCCTTTATCTGACCATATTGGTCCTGATCATCCTTTTATTATCTTTCTGGAACCAGTCACGTTTGACTGAAGAGGTTTTATTAAGCTTAAAACCTGGAGTGTTAAACCTCCCTTAATCTCTTTTGAAGTTGAATTCCGCCACGCTACTATTGAGTCCCTTGAGAATTGTTGGGTTATTCTTGTTTGAATCAGTTATTGTTTTTGCTTCTAGAGCTTCTTCAAACAATTAGCTTTGTATAGTGCAGCCACCCACAGTTATCTGGTACCCTTCAAGCACTTGATTTCCAAGATTTGGGCAGGTTCATTGAGAACCTGGAGGTTGTTTGGGATTGAGTTGATCTTTCCTCAGCTTCCGCTGACGACCAGAGCTATTAGCTTGTGGGCGTTTTCACTCACAATTGCCTTGTCTTGTTGAACTCTGAACAATTCTTGACTCCTTCTATTCAAGTTTTCCCCAACATCATCTTGCCTCAGATAGTGTTGTCTCCCAGCTACCAACCACTATAATCTTTATCCTCCTAATTTTGGTTCCCCGTTTACCAGGTTCTGGACTTTGATCCTGGTTACATTTAAATATTTTTGTAACACTCAGGAGGGCAGCCTAAAAAAGCACCTATCCCCTCCACAGAACTGCCAACGCCCTGCGCCGTTTGGAGTCTTACACCGCTATCCTTTGTAAACTTGTCAAATGTTGATCATCCCCTGAACCTCCTTCCTCTGTGGTGGAAGACATGGATGTAGAAACAGAACCTCTGATTCAAAGGTTTCAAATCCACACTGATCCTTCTCCTTCACCTATTTAAACATCTCAACCTGCTGATCCTGTCATCATCCCTGCCTCACCTGAGCATCCTCCCTCCACCCAGCCAAAAGTTTAGTTTGAGAGGGGAATCTCTAAGGACCACCCAAATGCTGCGGAAGGGGTACTAAAAAAATATCTGATCTGAAAATTCCTGATTTATCTGTTGCTTAGCTTTTGTAAATTTTGCCCTCTTTTGCTGAAGGGATGAAGAAATGGGTCTCTTTTTGACACATGGAAATTGTCTCTGAGAAATTGAAGGTTTCCTCTGGAACATTGCTTGAGGACTCTGGCAGAGCTGATCTTTCCTCAGATTCCAATCTTTACTCTTGTCTGCTTGGTTTTCTTCCTTGTTTTCTTGAAGAATTTGATAAAACAGTTTCTCTCCTGGTCAATTATGGTTCTCAACTTAACCTGATTCTGGATTATATGGCCTGCAAACTCAATCTCAGTACTAGAGCTGGCTTCAACTCTGCGGTGTATGTAATAGGGAATCAGTATTGTGAGTTGATTGGTATTGCTGAAGAGGTTTCAGTTTAAATTTTCTGGATCCTCCAGGATGAAATTCCTGATCATGCTGGGATCTTTATTGACAATGGTGGAATTAAAGGTCCAGTGTCTGATTATGATAAAAAGCTCTTATCTTGGAATTTGGGATTTGTTGATTCATTTGGGAATACTCTACTACTTTGGAAAGGATTCTGTTTTGAATCAAGAAATTGGGCCTGACTGTTTCTGGATCCAAATTGGCTTCTTGTTTCCCTGCTCTGGAAATTGTTGGCCATGTGGTCGGCAAGGAAGGAAGAAGGATGGCACCATTCAAATTCAACAAGATCATCTCTTGGCCCCCTGCAATCAATCCCACTGAAGTTAGAGGCTTTCTAGGTGTTGTAACTTATTTTTTCATCTTCATTCCATCTTTATCAAAAATCTGTGCCCCTTTGCGTCGTCTAACCAGGAAAGAAGCTAAATGGATTTGGAACCAAGCTTGTGAGCATTAATATCAGTTGGTTGAAACAATTTTTGGGAAAGAAATAGTGTTGAAGAAGATCTCTTATGGAATAGGAGCTGGAAAGATCAAACTGGCTTTCAATTCTAGTTATCAATCTGTTGGGGCTGCTTTTACTCATGTTGTGGTCAGGTCAAACTATACATATCACGGACAGATATCACGGCTACTGTGATACTTGTACCTACATGTTTATCTCCGCGTGGCCTTGGTGAAATATATCCTTAACGGTTCTGACTCCTAACATCCTACAGGTTAAAAGCCAGCTCAATACAACTACAACGCGGCACCCTCATATTGGTACTCAAATAACCAACTCCCCAATCCTCCTCTTACCTTTGGATTGTTGCATGCCCCCGCGGCGTGGAAAGGCGCGACCCGGCAGACCTGGAACGGCCTCAGGCAATAACTCCCCCTCAAACGGATCGGAAGACTACCCATACGTATTGACAGGACAAGACATGGATACCAAGCTAGCTACAACAGGGCGGGCGGTTGAGACAATGGTGAAGGCGCGGTTTCTTTCCAACCCAACAGAATATGTGTTGACGGTGGAACGGCTTAAACAGGACCGCAGAAACATTGATGAGTGGATCAAAGGTATCAACACGATTGGTCTGATGGTTTTTGGGATTGGCGAGTTCACGCACAACATCGCAAACTTACAAGATTTGAACAACAACAAAAGCATCATCGTTTGAGTGTTCTTTACACTTAATATTGACCACAAGCTGGGGCCCCTTATTGCGAAAGAACTGACGGCAGCAGGGGCTTTCAAAACAATCCAAAAGAATTTCCAGCTATCAACCTGGACAAGGCAAATTGAATTGTGGGACAAACTATTCTATAAGCTCACCACGATGGAAGGGAGTATCTCCTCCCATCTCAGTCGCATATCCAACATATTCATCAAACTCAACCGACTCGGATTGCATGTACCAAGCGAATGCATTTTGCTTGTCATGCAAGTGTTGACACCACTGCCACCGGGATCTTCTTTTACGCAGATGCTCCAGAGTATTGGCCCCCAGCTTGATCGGCTCAAAAAAACTTTGGCAGCCAACACCCAGTCAATCATCACCTTGTATTATACCAAAATCACTCAGGGAAACGCTTCCAATAACCCCTACTTGGTGGCAGCTGTGAACCCCTATGTATGGCCTTCCTCCAATGCCCAGCGACGTCCTGAACAGCAAACCGGAATGAACCAAGCAACCCGCACCTTGGGGACTCGGGCCCAATGACATCAACTGACATTGGCGGACATCCAAGCGGCGCGGAATGTTATTGCAAATGGGAACCGACAGGTGCCCGACAAAATCCGGACTTGAGTCGGCGGGACGTGTGTATACTGCGGGTCCCCTGACCATTTGTGAGGGGATTGCCCGCTGCTTTGGATCAACGCTCAGCTGCCGCCTCCTGGGATAACTTTGGGAAGCTCAACTCGGGATCCACCTCATCTCCGTAACCCACGCTTGTTCCAACCTGGCGCTCCTGGCGGTGGACAAATCAATAGTGTTGCCGGCCCAGATCCCTCAGCTGCCAATGAGGCTCGCCCTGAGCAACCCATTGTGCGATTGGTAACCGCCCCAAACACGCTTGTGATAGACTCTGGGGCAACCTCAACGGTGAGTGGCCACTTCCCTTCATTCATCTCCTATTCTCCTTTCTCATCTCCAATTCCCCTCCGGCTGGCCGATCCTCATTTAGAAATTCTCGCTCTTGGTAGGGGAATGCTGAGGTTGACACCAACGCCATCTGGGGGCCCTGGGGACCCCCTTCTGAATGATGTGCTATACTGCCCTTGCGTGAGGGGTACCTTAGTCTCTTTTGGACATCTCATTGATGTGGGGTACTCACCGGTCTTTTGCGGTCCGGACCTTTTTCTTATCTCTCCTTGTTTCCATCTCTTTGCCCCTTATTCCAATTGGTCCTGGGTTATCACCTCCATTTCTCCCGTTGCGTCAGTTTCTCTGTCTGGATTTCTTCTTCCCACCCCTGATCCCCTGTCCATCCAAGCTACTGTTGTCCCCCCTCTTTCTCTTTCCCCGCTTCCTTTTGTTTCCTCTTCATTCTTCTATCATTGCGCTCTCGGCCATGTATCCAACTGGATGGTAAAATCTTACCTAAAGACCCACATTCCAGATTTCGACCCCAAATCCTGGGCCCCGTTTGTCTGCAAGGCCTGCCAAACTGCGAAAAGCTTACGTTGGCGCAAAGTAATCCCGGAAGCAATTCCCCTTGACCAAACACTCGATCTCCTTGTCACTGACGTCCTTGGACCACTTCCCCCTGACATCTCCGGTAATCGGTACCTCCTGAAGATTTGGGACCACAAATCAACCTTTATCTTTGTGCATGCCTTCAAGCTTTGGTCGGAGGTCTCCAAGTTGCTCATCAAAACCTTCACGTACCTGAAAAATCAACTTGGAAGATCCCGGGTCCACATCCGGTCTGACAATGCCAAGGAGTACCATAGTACCACCCTCTTGGATCAACTGGGAGCCCTTGGCACCAAACTCATCTTCACCTGTCCCTATACACCGGAACAAAATGGCAAAGCAGAGTGAGTAAACCGGACCCTTGGCGATATGGCCCAAACGATGCTGTCTTATGCGCGCCTAACCAATATCTTCTGGTTGATAGCCTACCGACACGCATTTTTCATCCACAATCGCTTACCAAACACTCGGTCCTCCTCTAAGTCCCCCTCCAAACAGTTGTTTGATATTGCTGACCGTCCTGTCCCCCTGCATCCATTTGGTTCCATAGGCCTGGCTCACATCCCCAAAGAGAAGCGCCTCAAGCTCAACGACCGTGCCAAGAAGATGATATTCTTAGGTTATCAAGATGACCAACAAGGCTTCATCTTCTGGAGTGTCCAACAACAATCTCTGACATATACCGATGCGGCGGAGTTCCCGGAAACGAAACCGGCCCCTTTCATACTTATCCCTACATCCCTCGACAATATCAACCCTGCCTTGCAAGCTGTTGAACTGCGGTTGGGGGAGGTCCCCACCAATTGGATTTGCAAAGAGCAGGACGGCCAAATCAACTGCTTCCCTACGGTCTCGGACCTTGACATTCTGGTAATGATTAGCCAAGCTCTCTCTTTGAATTTCCGCCCGATGTGGCTGCCTCCAATAGAGAAGGAAATCCAGCAATTGTTTGACATGGGTGTTTGGACCCCCGTGGATCTCACGGCCGACATGAAAGTCATAGGGGCCAAGTACGTCTTTAGCGTGAAACAAGCGCCGGATGGGTTGGTGATTGCGCCCAAGTCTTGGTACGTGGCAAAGGGGTTCCACCAGCGGTTGGGAGTGGACTGCTAAGAGACTTTTGCCCCAACGGCCTTGCTATCTTCACTCCGACTCCTACTGGCGCTGGCAACATCCAAAGAATGGCTCATCCATAGCTTTGATGTTTTGGCGGCCTATCTTCACTCCCCGATCAACAAAACGGTTTATGTTGAGCCTCCGGTTCACGTGCTTCCTGAACTCATTGGGAAGGTTATGCTTCCAAAAAAATCATTATATGGAATGAAACAGGCGGCTTGATGCTGGTGGTTATTCTTTAAGGGAGTTCTTGCAGCTTTAGGTTTTGAGGGTGGAACAATTTAACAGACGGTTTATATCTATTGGAAAGGCAAAAAGGTGGTGGCAATTTGGTTGCATGTTGATGATGGGTTGGTTGTAATTAATGACAAGGAGATCCTTGGGAAGCTGAGGAGGGAGATGGAGATGAAAGTGAAGCTGAAATGGGAGGAAGGGTGTAATTGGATTGTTGGTATCAACCTGACAAAAGTTAATGGTGGGCTGGCCCTCAATCAACAGTTACTGGCAAACCAAATTATTGAAAAATGGAATCAATCGCGGTCTAAGCTTATAAATTCTAAAACCACGCTTCCTGACGTCTCACTCTTGACTAATGATGATGGGCCCACTGTACTTGCCAAGGAGTTTCAAAGGTATATTGGTTCTACGAATTACTTAGCCCTGGGGACAAGGCCGGATATTTCTTTTGCGGTGAACTATCTATCATGGTTCAGTAAACAGCCCAATGCGACACACTGGGGGGCCCTCAAAAATCTTCTCCGGTACATCTCTGCCACAATTGGCAACCAGCTCCTCTTCAAGCCAAACAAGGCAGGCCTGCAGCTCTGGGTGGACGCAGATTGGGGAGGTGAATTCCATTGATCAACCTCTGGCTTTGTGATCATGCTTGATGGCTTCCCAGTATCATGGGTGTTGAAGCGGCAGAAAACTGTGGCCACTTCAACCTGCAATGCGGAATTTATCTCTCTGGGTACCGGGGTAGAATTTTTTGCATCTCTGCATTCCATGGTTCTCAATTTATTTCCCACAATCAAGTCTTCTTTATATTGTGATAACAGGGGGGCGGTACTGGTAGCTAACAATAACGGATCCCGGTCTAGGATGAGGCATATAGCGCAAAATTTTTTCTTTGTTAATGATGTTATTAGGGACTTAAAAATAGATGTGACATGGATTGAAACAACTAATCAGCTAGCGGATATAATGACAAAATGGTTAGGGGCACAAAAACAATTTCTTTTTTGTTGGCGTTTTTTCTTGAATGCATAGTTTGTAGGGGGGTGTTGTGGTTAGGTCAGACTATACATATCACGGACAGATATCACGGCTACTGTGACACTTGTACCTACATGTTTATCTCCGCGCGGCCTTGGTGAAATATATCCTTAACGGTTCTGACTCCTAGCATCCTACAACTCAGGAAGATGAAAATGGTTGGGACCATCCTGCTGTTTATGAATCCTTGTTATTTTCAGATGTTGAATCCAGATACTCTCAAACAAAACTGGAACTCTGCGGTGTAGCTCAAATGTTGAAGAAACTTCAAACAGTCCTCTGGGATCAACATTTTGAATTACCAGTGGATGCTCAATCCATCATTGTAATGATCAATGCTCCCAGCCTTCCAAATGATCCTATGAATTTTTGGGTGGCTTTTATTCAGTTTTTCTCTTTTGATATTGTTCACAGGCCTGGGAAATCTTTTACCATGCCTGATGGTTTATCTCAAATTTCTTGGGGAGATAATGAATTGGACGTTGGAGCAGATTTTGAAAAGGAGGAACCTATCATTCAACCTTTCTTCTCTTTCTCATCTCAAGATTACTCTGGCTTTCAGAAGATTTTTTGGTTTAAATCAGAGCATTAACTTTGAACTCTCCAAAGAATTTTTATCCCTTAAAAGAAATTCCTCTAATTTCTTTTTCCAATGTTCTACGCTCATGAAAAGAGGAAATGCTTGATTGATGCTGATAAATCATCTCATCCTTCTTCCCGTCATTGCCAACAATACCCAATCAAATAAAAATTGGTCCAAAATCATCATCCTATCCAACAATCGTCTACCTCTGAGTGCAATTGCCCCCCTCAATCTGTTTTCAAGATCACCCAATCCTCTATGACCATCATCATCCTAAATTTGCTTGCACCCATCTTGTTGCTTGCAGCAGTTGGTACCCTTGCCTGCCAGCTTGCGGACGTTCACCATCAATCAATGATCCCTCTCATCATTGCTTGCTTGGCCCACCACCATCAGCTATTGCCCCACTCTCCTTTGGTTTGTTCTCACCCCCTTCCACTTTTGGATGGGTTGGGTGTTTGTTGTTGTTGCGCGCCAATGTCTGCAGATGGACGCAAGTTGGACGGGGTAAGATCTTCTCACCCCAGTTGCAAAAGATTGGCAGGGGGAACTGGACCTCCCCTTCCTGTTTTTTTTTGTTATGGTATTTTTTTTTTTGATTTTTTATGTCATGATTCATTCATTTGAAAGTCTTGATCCTTTCTCATCATCCTCATCAATCTTTCAATTCTAAGAGAAAAAAAAAAGAAAAAAAAAATTTCACTCTCATATGTGTATCCTTTTGTAAATAGTCTACAGGGTCCCTTGAACATAAAAGGAGGGGCTCTTCCCTGCTTTTTACAGCATCATAAGTGTGGTATCTAATCAATAATTTAATCCTCTGATTAATAAATAAGGGCATCCCCCTGTGTGCCTCATCATCAACATCATTGTAATCACAAAGCTTGATATTTCTGTTGATTCTCCCCTGTTCCTTATCCTTGTCACCAACCAATAGCCTTGCGGTTGTAAGACTCAAAACCGTTCTGAGCCGCAGGCAGTTCTGTGGAGGGTAAAAGGTGCTGTTTAGGCTTCCCTCCTGAGTGTGACAAAAATATTTAAATGTAACCAGAATCAAGATCCAGAACCTTGTAAATAAGGAATCAATGGAAAGGATGAATTTTGATAGTAGTCAGCAGCAATGGAAAAACAATGTCTGAGGCAAGATAGTGCAGGAGAAGACTTGAAAAAACTAATTTAAAGTTTTTTCAGAGTTCAATCAAACAGGGAAGTTGTAATTAACAACATCCAAAAGCTAATAACTCTGGTTGTCAGCAGAAGATTAGGAAAGATGAGGTCAATCCCAATTAACCTCCAGGTTCTCAATGAACCTGTGCAACTCTCTGCAATCAAGCACTTGAAGGGTACCAGACAACTGTTGCTGGCTGTGAAAAACAAAGCAATTTTTTTATGAAGCTCTGGAAGAAAATCAGTAACAAATTCAAACAAGAATAACCCAGCACTTCTCAAGGGACTCAAGAATAGCGTGGCATAATTAAAATTCAAAGAAGTAAAGGGAGGTTTAACAATCGAGGTTTCAAGCTTAAAGAAACCTCTCAGCCAAATGTGACTGGTTCCAGAAAGACAATCAAATGAATGATCAAGACCAAAGTGGTCAGAGAAAGGGATAAAAGGAGTGGTTTAACAAACTCAAGAATTCAAACAAATGAATTCTTCTTCAACCAGCAAGGTTATTGGTTGGTGATAATGGATAAGGCCAGAGAGAAGGGATCAAAGATTTCAGTATGGTTGCTCAAGGATCAAGGGGAAATCATAGATACCCAGGATAAAAGATGGAGGATGAATGCCCCCAGATGATGGATCAGATATTTTGATTGACTCAGATGACAATGATGATACCAATAGATGGATGGGGGGTCCCTTGGCTGTTTGCACTCAATTCATTATCTTCCGACCGGGCTCTTGCCGCATCTGCTCAGCGTTGGGACCTCTCCCTCTTCTTGTTGGCGGTTTCTCCCGCTCTTGCTTCCTCACCCCCCCTTTGCGGGTTGTCTGTACTGTATATAAGGACCCCTTCCTTCTTGCTTCCCTCCTTCTCCATCATCTCTCCAATTCTTCCCGGTCCACTGCTTGAGTCAGTTGTAGCTTTTCTCTCCTCCAGCCGCAAGGCAACCTGAGTTGCAAGTATACTAACTGCCCCCTGTCTCTCTTCCTTTTTTTTTTTTTTTTTTTTTTTTTTTTTTTTTTTTTTTTTTTTTTTTTTAGGATGTCCTCAATCGCCAGGCCAGCATCACCTTCCTTGTGGTAAGTTTTGGACCCGCACCCCGGTAGCGACTTGTTGTCTGAGGCCTCCTTCACGTTTGTGGGGTGTCCCGCGGTGTTTCCGTCTAAGCAAAAGCACTCAAGCCCGCATTTTTTTTGGTCAGCCCCCCCTTCTTCTCTCCTGAACTTGCTCCCAGCGCTCAGCCCCAGCCCCAAGAATCAAGTCAACCCTTGCTTACAAGCCTTCAAATCATTTGTCAACCTGTCCCAGGTCTTTCTCTTGCCAGCAGCTCCGTCTTCTGGACCGGACAACTCTCTCTCATCTACGGTTGCCGGCCCACCATCCTCCGCTACTTCTACGGGGTCATCTCTTGATGGCTTCCCTGCTCCCGCTGAAGATTTGTCCTCCAATCTTCCCTTGGTTACCTCTTCCAAAGCTTCCTCTGGTCCCCCCTCCAAACACAAATCTGGATACAATGCCAACAGCAGTTTAGGCAGTGGTCCAACGGTCAGGCCGGATAGTCCCATCTTTCTTTGACCTCTAGCAAACCATTGGCGGGGTGCCAACATGTATCCTCCCCCCATCTTTCCCCCATTACCTGCTACGTTGCACCCCCCCGGGCTCCCCGCCGCCGTGGCTTCAAATTTTGATTTGTTCCATTTTGCGCTCTGGCAACTCATGATTATCTTACCAAGGGGGTCCCACCTGCTTACCACTGTGGAGGGGATTCAGGGGCAATTGGACAATTTTAGGGAATGGTTTGAACTCCTTTGCGCCTATTAGTGAGTCCTCCCTTATTTCTTTTTTTTATGGTTAGCTGATTCCTCCTCCTCCCCCTTCTCTTTTTTTTTGTCGCAAAGCCTCTGACAGATTGCGGGGTGTCCCGCGTGCCTTTCTGGTGGGTCCAGAATCCCCCAAATACTTTTTGAAATACCTCCAAGTTCTCTTCAACTTCTTTTCTCTTCAGTACTTCCTCCCACCCTCTTTCTGCTGGTGTTTCAGGGGTGAAGATGTTATTTTCCCAGGGGTCTGGTAAACCTTCAAGGTCCCTTTCTGGTATATTCTGTCCACTTATCCAAAATTCTTCTTGGTCAAAGTCTTCTGTGATACTTTTCATACCCATTGGTCTTCTAGGTGGTGTGACCCGCCATCCTGCTTGATCTGGTGAAAAAATTGGGATGCATAACCTTTCCCCTCCTGCTATCTCATAGCTTAAGACTTCCCCTTTAGCTTTGACAATTCCAGCCTAACTTTATGATCCACTAAGAAGGGTCTTCCAAGTACTGTATTAATTGATCCTTTTTCTATGAAGAAGTGGGCAGACTTTGGTTCCCCAGGTGTTATTTCAAATACCGTTCTTTCAGCCAGTCCAATCAGTGTGGTAGAGTGGCCTCCAATTCCTGTAACCTTCATGAATAGTTTTCTGGACACCAAGCCTGTCTGAATGTCCAAATGTTCTGGTATGACATTTAACTCAGCACCAGTATCCACCAGAGCCTTGATCTTCTTTCCCTTGATCCATATGTCAATGAATTCCAATGGACAAGCATAGGTGAGATTGTTTCCTATGTAGCATGGGTACTCTTCATCTGAATAGTCTTTAAAGTGGTGCTGACATTCATTTATCCTTCTACTTTTTTTGCTGGTTGTTGATTTAGAGGCTTTAACCAAATGCAAGGTTCCTTCAGGGGTCATATCTTTTAACTGCTGGAAAAAGTTTGGTGCAACTGAGAGGAGCGCCTCCAAGGTAAGGTTAAAGTTCTTCTTTAATATCTTCTTCAAACTTTCTTCCATCTTGGTTCCTTCCTGAGTATCCACTGTTTCTGACTTTACTAGGTTCTTCTTTACAGATTAAGTTACAGGTTTCTTGACAGGTTCTTTGGGAGGTTCTCCTTTATCTTCAGAATAATGGTCCATTTCCACCCATGCTCTTGGATAGCTTGTCTTTTTCTTTCTTGGTTCTGGGGCTTTTTCTTTAGTTGGTGCTGAAAGTCCCTGTCTACTACTGGTGCCTCCTGGGTGTTATCCTTCTCTGGTGGATTTCAAGCCAACCTTTGTGATCTTCTCATTCCCCATTGAACTTGAGATTCCTTCATATTTACCTCTGGTGGTGTCCAAGCTTCCCAATCTTCAGTCTTCAAGAATGCTGCAACATTGGTTGGTTCTTCCTGCTTCTGGGGTTCCTCCAGTTTTGGGACTTGTTGAGCTTCTGAAAATCTCTTGACCTGATCTCTGAAACTTTCCTGCTGGCTATAAGGTATGGGTTCTCTGTGTGGGAAGTAATAGTTGGGTCCTTGTTTGAACACCCTCCTGGGCTTTATTTCTTCTGTAAAGTATGGACAGTTGACTTGGGTATGGAGTTCATCCTTGCAATAGTAACATCTGATTGGCCATCTGGGTCCTGGACTGGGAGGTGAGGGTCTGTAGTTTTGTGAAATCTCTTGGTTGATCTTATCAAAGTGGGGAGGTGCCTGCTTCTGATTTAAAGCCACAGTGAGTTTTGCAACATCTTCCTTCATTTTCAAGAGCTCATCAATTCCCAGTTGCTTGAACTTGACTTCTTTCTTGGTCTCCATTAAGTTCTTGATGATAGGTTTAGGGGTTTCTTCTTCATCCACATCCCATAAGGCCAAGGTCATTTCCACAAATTCCTTCAAGGTCTCCAAATCTGGTGGGAGGTATCTGCCATATTTTGCAATCTTGATTCTTCCTGCATGGGCCAATTCTCTGTTAACTTCCCTCCTAAGGTCAGTGGAGAAAGCTTTCCTGAGGTTTTCTCCACTTTCCCAGTTGGTGTTGTCATAACCCATTCTGATGAAATAAATAACCATCTCCTCATAACTTTCAATGAATTTCCTGAATTCATGTTTAGTCTTGATGCCTCCCTGCTCTTGAGTATTCCTGAGCAGCCTTGGTATGGATTCCTCATTGAACCTTCTTTGGGGGGTAGCTGTGCCCCATTTCCTTTTTAATTCCTTCTTCAAGAGGTCCCAGTCCCCATATTCATGTCCTTCCATATCTTCAATAGATTCCCAGATCTTCTTGTCTTGTACTAGAAAAGGTAATTGTAGGGCTATATCTATCCCTCCTGCCTTCTAGATCCTTTCCAGTTTCTCTACTCTTTTAATAAAATTCTCCACTTCTATCCCATCAAATTCAAGGTTCACTTTATTTCCATCTAATAATACTCCATTTTGTTCATCGTTGTTTATCATTGAGTTATCCTGGAATGATCTACTGGCTGGGGTTCTTTCAGTACATTGGCTTCCAGTAGCTCTTCTTCCTTCTTCTCTAGCTTGGGGATATATATTTATTCCAGGGCTGATGGAGGGGTTTGTTGATTCTTCCATGGTTTCTGCTGGGATTATTCCATATTCTGATCTTGGGGTTGGGGTCTGAAATCTGGCTCTTGGTTGGGTGTATGGGGTTTTGGGAATTCCCTGTACTTTTTTTTATTCAAGAATTTGGTTTAGGAGTTTGAAAATTTTGGCAAGGTTCCCCATTGCTTCTAATCCAGGGTCTGGCTGATTCTAACTTCATTCCTGGTCTTGTTCTAGTTTATCCTGGGATCCACTGGTTATTTTGTTTTTGTCTTACAATTCTTTTTCCATCCTGATTATTGAAAATAGGGCTTCTTGGTTATTATCTTTGATCCCTCTTAGTTGGTCCTTGAGGTCTTCAATTATCCGGTATGGGTTTCTTCTTCCTGCCTTCTGAATATTGAGTTTAATTTTTGAGGCTAATATTCCAACAATATTGTTCTAATAACTAATCAAATCTAAAGGAAACAGGCCACTGTTGGGACACCAATTGTAGAGACTCCTGTGGGATTATATAAATAAAGTAACAATTAGCTGGCTGGAAGTCCTTGAAGGGGAATTAAGTATTACTTCTACTCCTTTAGAGTATTAGTATATAATAAGAGTGGTTTTGAATTGCCTGCCCTTCTAGTACTATAGTAAGTCTGCACAATAATTTATTCAAATTAATGGCTGGTTTCTTTGAGACTTAATATAGGTCTCAGATCAGAACTAGATTAATTATTTAACTGTTTATTGGCAGGAATGTTTGAAGAATGGACCAGATGTATTGGGTTAATGGTTATTTTTATTGATCAGATATATTTGATCTTAACCAATATCCCAATATTAAAGGGTTCAAGGGTTTAACAAAGGGATGGTTCAGGAGAGGACCCAAGGATGGGTTTACCCACAGGGGGCTAGGTAGAGGAAAGGTTAGTAGTTTCTTTTGTTGTGCTCTCTTTCTTTGTAAGGGTTATTTATTTACTAATGGGTGGGGTTTCTTTGATATGGTGCTGAATATTTAGGTCACAGAAGTACCCTTATTCAAGCACCTGTTGGATGGTTTAATTTATTAAATATGGGTAATAACTTGATTTCTGATTTGTTTTTACCTTTTTTATAACTGATTCACTACTAATATTTATCTGGGTAGGTACCAGAGATGACTACTGATGGGTAGATGGTCCAGAGGGCCTGATATCTGAGGAGTGGTGAGTAGGGGATGATGGAGGGTACAACTTGGATACGGCAGAGATGCCCTCCTTAAATAGAAAATTCCTGCCCCAAGGGGTGCTCAAGGCTGCACCTGAGGGTTCCCCCTGTTCTGGTGAGGAACAGTGAGGTACAATTATATGAGACATTTTAGCTGGTTGGAAAAAGACTTCTACAGTTACATGAGGCATTTCTGCTGGTTGGGAAATATTTGTTCAGTTACATGAGGCATTTCTGCTGGTTGGGAAATATTTGTACAGTTACATGAGGCATTTCTGCTGGTTGGGAAATATTTGTACAGTTACATGAGGCATTTCTGCTGGTTGGGAATAGCTGGTACAGGGGTTTCATGCATGCACATCCCTGCATAAGCTTCTGTGAAGTGCAGATACAATGTATTCCTGTGAAGTACTAATGGCTGATCTGGTGCTACTTGATTCTTCCAACGTGTATTTCTGTGCATTCACTGGTGATTTTTTTGGTGCTGCATGGCCCTTGACTGCCTGCATATATTGCTGGGTAGTGCTGGGGGTTGTTACTGGTGGGTTTTTTGGTATCCAATGCTTCTGCCTATACAAATTGCTGTGTGGTGCTGTGGTGGTTTGATACTCCATGTTTCTGGTAGTTTGTTTTGTATCACATATTTTCTGAAAGTTTTGCACATACAGGCTTTTTTCAAATTTTGAAAACCATTTTGACCTTTGAAAATATAAATTTCTTTTGTCAAAGTTTTTAAGAGGGGGTTCAACTAACCCAAAAGAATATTTTTTTGATTTTTTGAAGAGGATTAAACCCTTCAAAGACATGTCCAACCTTAAAAAATAAAATAAAACCTTCCTATATACATTTTTTTGGGGCAACATTTTAGGAGGTTTTCTTAATTGTTTTAAAATTTAAAATTTATGATTGAATCCAGCCTTCTTGAAAGATTTTTAAATTTCTTTGGGAAATTCTTTGGGGTGCCCTTATCACCTAAAGATTTTATCATTTTTTTTCTAAAAACAAAAAAAATTGGCCAATGTTAAATTTGCACCTCTCTGGTTGAAAATGGCTATTTGCAACCCATCCAACTTGCATTTTTATCATCTATATATATATATATCTTTAAATATTTTTTTAAACTTTTTCATCTATTATTTCTTTTTTTGATTTAAATTATATATATATTTACATATATATATATATATTTTAAAAATATAACAAAAAATGAAAAATAAACAAATAATTATAATAAAATGGGATCTCAAAAATAATTGAAAATTCCAGTTTAGTGATTATTTGAAAATTTTCATATTTGTGAAGTTTCAGGAGATCATGGTTCAAAATAATTTGAAACATGTTTTTCTTGATGAGTGAAATATTTTTTGGAATATTAATGTTGCTCCTCAGAAACTAGCTCATCCTCACCCCAAACCACTTTTGTGAAGTATAATCAAACAGTCAATTCTTTGATACCCAGTGCAGGGGTGTGCACTCCTATATAGTAGTTCATGACCAGTAAATTAAGCTGGCAGAACCCAATGACGCTCCAGGGGCCTTCTCCACCTGCTTGGGTTACATTAACAGCACGTGTAAATCTAAAACCCCCAAACCACACTTGAATTATTTTCCATGGCTAATTATTTTGGGCACTCCTGACTCAATTTTGAACACAAATGAACCTCCTAAAATCTCACCAAATTTTATTTCAACAAACCTCACCCATTTTTGAAAATATTTATGCATAGGATTGTTGTATGTTTTTGAACAATTTTTGGACACATCCTTGAAGGGGTTAAACCCCCGCAAGAAATACTGAACATTAATTTATTGTGGCTTCACAATTGCCTCTCAATGAATACACTGTCAGAAATTATATGTTGAAAAGCCCAAAAAGTGCATAAAAATAAATCAAAGTGCATGTCTGCAATATTTACAGAAAAAATGAAAGTGTGAGTCCAAAAGGGTACGTGTGCAAAAAAGATAATGCCTGCAAGATATTCAGAAAAATCAAGATATCAAAAAATAAAAACACAAAAATAATCAGAAATAAATCAATAAAAAAAATAAGAAATAATCAAATAAATTTTAATATAAATTATTGTGATTTCATGAAATCATGAAATCACAAAAAAATCAAAAAATGAAGATTGCCCTAAGTAAAGATTAGAAGCAGAAAATAATAAAACCCTTTTGAGAATTGATAAAATAAATGAATATCATTTAAATTCCAAGAAACATCATGAAAAGTATATATATAAAGTAAAAACACCTAAAAGTGTATGAATTGAAATAAAATCAAAATTAATTTAGATTCAATTAGAAAATAAAAATTCATTGATGGAAGAAATAAATATTTTCAGAAAAATTCATTATGAAAATAAATTTTGAAATAAAAAGAACATTTCAAATGAAAAGTAATCAAAAAAAACATGTAGTCAAATCACTGAAACTAAAAATGAGGCTTTAAAAGTAAATTATTTTTTAAAATCAAAGCAAAGAAACTCATGAAATATAAGGAAATTTCTATATAAACAACTGAAGAGTTTAGTTAATCTAGAAATTAAGAAAAATGGAAATGGTTTAGATTGTGGTACACTAAAATTTTGAATTACATAAAATCAAAATTTAAATCAATTTCAAACCTTCTGAATTCCATGCATGCACCACAAATTCTTAGAATACCAAAGAAATGATACAAAATATTTTTCTCAGCTTCTGATTCAAGTTCCAAAAAAATTCTCCACACATTCAAAATGTGGTCAACTCAATTTTGAGTTGCTAAACCTGCTGGAAGCTGAAGCATTTTTTTTCATGGTGATGGGTATCCATAATTGGATCCCCAAAAGGTCCTACCCCAGAAAGAGCCCAAAGGGAGTCTGGAGGCCTTATGTGAGCCCGGCAGGGCCAATAATAATATTTAAATCCCTTAAGGAGCCCAGAATATCCTCCAAACACATTTTCTCCCAACCCAGGAACTCCTTTAAAGCTTAAAAAGGTTTGAATAACCTTCATTGTCTATATTTATATTTGAACACATTCCTGGGGTGGGGAAACCCCCCAGAAGGCATAATTATAGCAATATTTTTACTATACTCATGCAAATGGCACCTTTTGGCATAATTTTACCAAGTAAATTTCTAAAATCACCCCTTTTAAAAAATTGCATGGATTTATTAATTCATTTGACATGAATTTAGCCTGGGCTGCACAATCAAGGTTTTGAAGTGAAAGGAGGTATTTCAGATTTTCTTGTTTAAAGTTTGGGATTTTGAGAAAATGCACAAGTATGAAGAAGTATGTTTCAAGGGGAAAGTTAAATGGCACAAGTGAAATATTCCAACTTGAATGATTAAATAATAAATACAAAACTAAAAAAAAAAATTATCACTAATGATTGCTCTTTAAGGAAAATTTTTCAAGTCCTATTGAAAATTTCAATGGAAATCTGTAAATTATGGTCCCTTATTTTTTGAGATAGGTTTGATAGATCTTGAACACTTAATTTGTTTATATACTTTAAGTTGGTGCAATTATTTCAATTTTCAAAGAAAATCCTGAGTATACCAAAATGGATCATAAGATGATATCTAAGAACTGCACAAGTTCTTTGCTTTGAAGCATTTCACTTTTTCATAAGCCTTGATTTTTTAAATTGTAATTCAATGGTTTCTGGTTTCAAGTGACAGGTGTTTTCAATGCACAATGTACAAAATCTCAATTCATCACTTTAATGAGATGGCTTTATCTTGTTAAAACACCAACGGGGTGAGTTGAAGAAGTGCGCGTGGAAGGATGCAACTTTGAGAGATCACACCTGTTAAAACACCAACAGGGTGAGTTGAAGAAGTGCGCATGGAAGGATGCAACTTTGAGAGATCACACCTGGAGGACAGAGGAGGTAATACAGCTTGCAATGAGAAACGGGGCTGTTGATGATATTGAATGAATGAAGATGATGAAATACAACCCAGGTCTGACCTGTTAAAACACCGAAGGGGTGAGTTGAAGAAGTGCGCGTGGAAGGATGCAACTTTGAGAGATCACACCTGGAGGTTGAAAGAAACAAGAGTGCGGAAGGAATTGAAGAGAAGAAAACATCAGAAGGAATGTGTATGTCTGAGATAATTGAGATAGTAGGAGACGCGCTTACCTGGAGGACAGAGGAGGTAATACAGCTCGCGATGAGAAACGGGGGCTGTTGATGATATTGAATGAATGAAGATGATAACCTCTGTCCTCCAGGGGTTGAGTACATAGATCTTGTTCTCGGAATGAGATTAGGTTAAGAACTTTATTTATCATCAATATTATCCGCAGTCAAGGGCGCTTTGCCATGTGTCATGCGCAGTGAGAATTGCGCTTGTTAGTGTAGCGTGAGTCAACCTCCCTTTATCTCAATATCTCTCACCAACCATTTTCATTATTTTGGCCTTGACAAAAATCATATCATGATTCATTATCTTGGTTCATACAATCTGATTTTCTCAAAATAAAAATTTGGTCTTTCTCTGGATGATAAAAGCAAGCATCAATCCAAAAGAAAAAGAAGAGCAGATGAAAACTTTTTATCACAACTTTCAGCTCAAAAATCTTCCCCAATCAATCCTTGATATTTATTATCTCAATAATTCCTCTGGAGGATGAAAGAAACTATAAGTCTTGAGGAGAAAGAAATGTGGACTGATGAACTAATTCTAATCCTTGATATGACTGATGGGCTCAAAAATCATGGTGTTTGAGCTTAAAGGTGAGGGTAAGCTCCTTGGAGCTGATAATGAAAGAGATGAAATCTTCTTAAAATGTTTGCCTTTGTTCTTGAGATCTCAATTTCTGGAAAAAATGGCCTGCCCGATGCACATGGGTTTTGTTCAAGCATCTTTTGTGGTATGTGTGGAAAAGAAGGCACATCACTATGCATGGTTTGACATAGATTGCTAAATACACTTTTAAGAATGCAGAAAGACCTTAAATTCAAAACTCTGATGGTTTTTCAAGTTTTCATGACTTCCGGGCGTGGGAAAAATGTCACAAGGCTACAAATTAAGCTCATCAAGGCGTTAATTTTGTAAAAAAATCCTGCCCTTTGCCCTTTTTTGTTTTGAAATCAAATGTTCATGGGTGAAGTAATTATGAAGACGTGAATTCAGCCTTGGCTATTCCTATTTGTTATTCGAAACCAAAATCCTGTCAATTTCAAAATTTCTTACACAATTTTCACTTCGTCTGCTAGGCTAAAAATTCTATCAATTAGGAAGAGTTCCTAAACCCAATTCTCTCTCCAAAGACCGAAATCGATTTCTCTGTATTGTATTGAAGCACGACTTTATCAAAAATATGTTTTCTGAAGCAGCAAATCAGTTAATTTTGATTTGTTTCAGTCATCCGTTAATCTACTATCGATAGGTTTTTCCACGTATACTCATACAACTGAGTTAGATATTTTACAAAATCGAATAATGGGAAACTCTGTGCTGGAAACGAAAACCTCATTTTTTCATGTTTCAATTCGTTCTCAATAGGATATAATTGATCAAAGAAGCGAGTAGCAGTGAGTTTCCATTTTGCTTCAAGCCATGACCAACGCCTCGAGCTGGTACTCGAGCCACAGGTGATTTCGATTGGTCCGATGGTGATAAAAGCACAGTTGCGGTATCATTTAAGTTTCTGTGTAACTGCGTTTGCTCCTGAACTCCTGTTAGGTTCACCGGAATTGCGAATTTTGATGTTTCATATTCCAACTGGGGAAGAATACCGATCAGGTTCGATTGAGATATTGAGTGCTGGTACCATGGCAATCTGCAGTGTTTCAGACCAATAAGCTGTGATTAAAGAGCCTTGAGCACATTTGGCTCCCGAATGTTTGTTAGGCTGGACATCCATGGATAGACTCACCCAAATAGATCGGGTATAGGCCGGGTATCCCATCCTAGGGATTTGGCAAACGGATAGGTCTCCATGAAACTCTGAACCGTTCTTCGAGATAGTTCGTGTTCCAAACTGATGATCCCTTTCTTGGGGAAATGATGGTTCCTCGCAACTCCTTCGTGTATGTGAAAACGAAGATCAGCAATCAATTGATTCATGTTTTGTGGACCTGAACCGGGGGCACACTCAGATTCGGGTGAGGAACCATCTGACAGACACCAATCGTTGGGATCCTAGGTCATAAAATTTTATAATGCAGTGAGTGATCCATTCTCTTTTTCCCAGAAGAGTTTCGAACAAGGACGTGAGAACTATCGCTCGATCTTACCGTAGACCACATAACCGTCTTGAGACCAAAAACATGTTGACTAATTGCCCGGACTCGATTATCAATGTCACCTGCGGGGTTACAGTTGAGCTGAACTTTTATGATCATGAGTTGAGTTCTGGAATCATATTTTTCAGGTCACACACCATATGGTGGTCTCCAAAACGCGGGGATCACACCAATTAGATCATAAATTATCTGCATTGTCCATCCGATTTCACCCAAAACTTCCATGTCTGACATTGTTGTCATATCTGTATGGGAAGCCTATGGTCAAACGAGTCACTCTTCTGTGTGAAGTGGCTAAAACTGATCACGCACAAGGATCTTATTTCTCGGTAGATGGAAATTTAATTTAACTTGCTCACAATCAAATTTTATTTTTCACGAAAAAACGATATTGGGATGCGAACGGAACTTACGAGACCAAGTATGTACAGCAATATGATCGTGGTTGGATTTGAAAGTTTCAAAAAGTAGGTCAGGATTATCTCGAATCCTGGAGCCTATCATGAAATGAGTTGCGCTTTGATTATTTTGCTTCAAGAAACTTAGTAGCTCAGAGGTCGGCGGTTGTGGGCCATCATCAAACGAGATTCCCATTTTCCCTCTAGGGGCGCTAACGATGCTGTATTAAATAGCCGTACGTGAAGCGCCCTGTCAATAATAATTTTTTGATTTGGCCGTCATAAAAATAGCGCACTTACTCCCTGGGTGAAGTGCATTTGGTGACGGTCCAACTACAAATTTTCTTTGAGTTGGTAAAAGTAGAATTCGAATAAAATGGATACGAAGGGTCCCCGTCAATCATGATGGAGGGTCGAAGTTTAGGGATAAGACCTTTTTTTTTGGCTTTTCGATAAGCTGCAAGCCAAGCCGGAAGAGGCTTTGGCCCGGGTACGTCTTCAGGAGGGTACAGTGAGGTCTTCCAGCTTCCATGAAGTTTGGTTGTGATGCCAGACCGGGATGGTTGATTGGAAGCTGAGGCGAGCAGAAATGGAAGAATGCAAGCCAGAGATGCGAACAAAATGTTAAGCATCCTGACTTGCAAAAAATTTGTCACCTCGGTCGCTGCTGCAATGGTTGTTAATAGTCGTGGATAACAGTGTATCACCCTGGCGAATATCTTTAGGAGAATCTTTGATCAACGCCTTGGATGGTTGTTTCTTTCATCATTTCCGACATTTCAAAATGATGAGTGTAGGTTTTTATAAAGGGGAGTTGTGAGTAAGTCGAGGTTTGCTCCCAAAGTGTATATTTACTAAAACACTTGTGCCTGTTTTTTTCTTGGTTCGCGATTTTCCGCCATGCGGGCGTATGCTTGATCAAACCATAGATATATACGTTTAGATACACAATTCCAAAGACGGATGGACGTTGTCACCACCACATGCTCAAGCCTAAACATCAAGCTCGATACGGAACTCATTTTGAGCTGTAATTCGATTTCCGATGCTTTTTTGATGGGCGCCACCAAAACCTGCCAATCAAACGACTGGGAATCGCGTAAATAGGACCGTCTATGTCAAACTGGCGGTTCATTTTTAAGAGACACAGTCGTCCAGGCTATTCGCGAAGAAAAGAGTCGCGCCGCCCAGATACATGGGATTGAGAAACATATGCTTTCTCGTCCTTTCAACATTGCGTGTTTGAAACTGCTCACTATCTGCACCCGGAACTCACGCTTCACATCGGCCTTGTAAGATGAGCTATTTCTTCGAACCAAGTTGGCTTTGAGGTGATTTTCCGAGTCGCGTAACTGGCCATACACGCCCACCGGGAAGACATCTGGCTTGACACACGGTGTGACGTCAACTCACAGCAGCCGTTATTCGCAACTTTCGTGATCCTTATGATTGAGACTTCTGTTCGCCCACGACCATGGGCTGGAATTTTCGCCGCCGCTTAACTTCTTAGTTCTTAAACACTGACGAGTGCGTTTCAAAGATCACCGGCGATACGCAACAAAGGGCATGGAATATTTTATAGCAAAGAGTTCCGGAATAACCAATGACGCGTGTGTCCGACGATGAATGCTTAGTTCAAAATGCAGTCGTGCGAGCTGGCACTTGTAGCCAGAGAGGCAAAGCATCCTGACCTGTAGAGACAATGCTTAAATTACCTAGCACTTCCGTACTGCTGCGATTGATGTGACACGTGAAATTCAATCGATGTAAATTGGCGGCGAATTTCAAGTGACCGTCGATGGAAAAAGACGGTTCCGCAAGGATGTTGGGGAATGGAGGATGCCCAATTCAATTGACATCCTATATTCTATCGCATCGCATCCACCGGCCGGTAGATCCAACATCACAAAATCAATCCAGGACTTCTTACATCAGCTCCGTGAGACATAGCTGCTACATAAGCTTCCCATCTGAGAGAGCATACAAAGCATAAGCAAAGGCAAATCAAAGTCCTTTTCCTAGGAAGTTTCCGGCCTGATCTTAAGGTTGGCATGGCTGAGTGAGTTTGTCATATAGAAGTCTCCAGTCCCATACGACCCCTCAATCGGACTGGAAGCGTTTGCGCCGAGATCAAGCACGAAAAAAGCGTTTTGGGGAAAGAATTCTCCCTCTCCAATGAGCCTTTGTTCGCACTGTGGGTACTTTTTTTATTTTTTTAGTGGATCTTTACATTGCGCATGGACCACTTTGAATATACAAACTGCCGGTTGCAGAAATACAACAGTTAGAGGAAAGAGAGAAGAGACAAAAGGAGAGGAACGAAGCGAGAAGAAAGTGGACAAGGGAGACGGGCCAGTACAAGATTGATGAGATGATGGGAAAGACCAGGATTGAGGTCAATGCCTAATCGCAACTCGGGTCCGTCAGCGTGTTGAATCGACCCGTCGTCCTGACAAATTGTTCAATATTAGGCCATGCCTTCAAGTTCTTCAAGGTCGTACTCAGGTTGCTTGGGTTTTAGACAATTTTCCCTTTCCTCAAGGTAGACTTCAGTGTTCTTCTTTGTAATTAATATGCTGGGCAGAGATGAAGGAAATGAGTGACAGTCTCTTTGTTATACTTACAATTTGGGCAGATCAGTTTTTACACTCTCCTTTTTTGGAAAAGATAGCCATTCAAGCTACAGCAGACTGACGCCAGTCGGCTCAGGATGGCAGAGGCTCTAATCCCGATGCTTGGTAACCTTTTGGAATCTGTCGGTCAAAAAGAATGCAACCTTCCATTGCCCTCTGTTGAGATATGATCAATGCTTTCATGCAGTCTTCAGGACCTCTGTCCCTGCATGCTTGTAGTTGGTTACCTATTCATCATATGTCCTCACAAAGTGACATTGTCATTGACCTCTACAAGCATATCTTGATCACTGGGAAGCAAGCGTCCTTAGTATAGTTGGTAGTACAGTTGCCATGCACATGAGAGACCTGGGTTCAATTCCCAGAGGACACATGTTATTTTCACATTCTTACACCCTCTTCCTGGCCTTTGCAAGGCCACTCCAAAAAGCAAATGGTAAGGAGTCTCCTGTATTCACTGCTTCGTTAGCCAATCTGTCCGCAATTTCATTTCCCTGGATTCCAGCGTGGCTTGGGCACCATATTATAATGTTCAGTCATATCCCTGGGTCTAGATTGGACCAAGTCACCATCAGCCCCATATATAATTGTTGCCCTGAATTTGCCACCAGTGGGTTCCTGGTGCAGAATTTCCTCAACTCAACATGCGACAAGACCAACTGTGAAACCATACAATGTCCAGCCAACTAGAAGGAGACAAGGCATTGACAACCATGTGGAAACCTAATCTAAAACTAAAACCTTGTTTATCATCATGCTAGGTTACAAAGAGCTTGATCTCATACTTAACTACCAAAATGTACCTCTCCTCTGTTATCCAGGAGGTTAAAGTCAAGAGGTGAACCATAAAAATGAGTTTGCGCTGCAGGATTTGACTTCCCAAACTGTTGCGTCAATACCGCAGAGAGGTATCAATGTGTGATTCCCAGCCACCCGGACCAAACAATGGAGCAGTTTGGGGGGGGGGCGAATTTTGGGGGAGGCGGACATGAAGATGTCCAGTGGGATTTGCACGTATTGCACATGGATGTATCAGAAATTGAAGGATATCACAGGAGGTATATGGCTTCCAGATGTGGCAACCCAATGTGGTGATATACCTCCCAAGGTAAAATAACTTCCTAGATAGCCCACACGGTACAGTGGATTTTTGGGCAGTTGGGAGGTAAATTGGGTTTGGCTTTGCCATTTACCACCCGCAGTAAGGATGCCCTTAATATTCCCATCTTGCCCATCTCCTTGGTCCCATGAACTGTGCCCCACTCAACTCCATCTTGCTGGTTAATTTTTTTGGGTTATGAGCCCACTAAAATACCAGACGTGCGCCCAATAGGACAAGGAGTGTATCAAAGATTCAAAATCTTGAACTGTGGCTAACTCAAATTCAAGGCACATTCCACTGTTGTCATCACCAGCCTCCCCAACTTTCAATTCCTTCAGTGGCAATTTCCACTCCCCCTGTGACTCAGGCTTGTCATCTGGAGACACTGTTTGAGACCAACACATTGGGCACTCTTCAAATCATGCAATCCCCTCCCACACTCCCATCATGCCTGACTCCTTGGACACTTAAGGCATCTCTGTGAAAAACTCACAGGTCCTGGTAACTTCCCCAGCTGGCTAAACAACATTTTGGCTGCCCTATGATAAAATGACCTGGACGTCGTGATGGTCTTTTATAGACATAACCTGGGAACTGGACCATAACCAGAAATGATGGAGGTAAAAAAATTTGGTTAAAAATACACAAATTCAGGAAAAGAAAAAGGGAAAAGCATGCTGTGTGGGTTTCCAAATGTAGAAATCCAATAGGTTTGAAACAGTAGATTGTGCAGACTACCAAACGCAGAGGATGGACAAGGTTTGGCAAAGGTGTGAAGTGCAGTTTACCCAAATGCAGACAACAATACAGAAGACCTTGGGAAGATGGACAATCAAGCCAAAAGTTTAGAACCAGATTCAAAGGACATTTCAGGGACAGTGTGACCGTCTTTTATAGTCACAACCTAGGAAGTGAACTTCAACTGGCAACAATGGAGAAGTGTAAATTTTTGTTGAGATTCTGAAGGTAAACTGCTGAACAGGCTCAATTATTTTCAAAGTTCAAACATCTTTGTTCTTTTCTTTTTTTATTTTATCATCATCCATTTCTGTCATCATCTATTTCTGTCAACTCAAATGATCTCTCAGAGGTGGTGCAAGTTCACAACAAGCACTGTGAGTGTAGATAATCTAAATTTAGGTGACCTACCATCACTCCAGCTTGTAAGCCTGGTCCAAGATCCACTGCTGCAGTCCTCATCACATGAAAAACCAGGTGATCTGGCAGCTGTGGGTCTAGGATCAGGTAAGTTTTTGTGTGTTATTTCCATCTCAACTGGTGTCTTCATTTCTTTTTGTGGTCTAACCTTGAGTTGTCTAGGATCAGATTAGGAGTGTTCAAGGGTTGTGTAGTTGTCCATTATTCTTTCAAAGCCTAAATTCTTGGTCTTTTCAGGTAACCTCTTGCTGCTCATTCTTTTCACATTTGTCTCTCATTCTGAAATAAAACAGTCTTTTCAGCATCTTAATCCCAACATATTTACAGTCCCAAAACTTAAATCAACATTGACCAAGAAAAATTTCCAAAAAGTACAAAGCCAAAGGAGAATCTGAGCCAAATATTCCACTGATCTCTGAAGATAAATTTGCAGTGTGGTTTCTAAGAATTCAAAGCTATCTCCATTGAAAAGGGCTCCTAGACGTTGTACTCAAAGAAATCAGCAGCAATCCAAACACAACCCTTTGGAAGAAGCAATATGAAGCATCCAATATACTCATTCAACACTTGGGTGACTCTGCCTTTGTTGCTCTTGTAACCTCCAAGAATGACAAAAACCCTTACTCAATCTAGAAAGTCATCCACAATTGTTATGCCTCTCAATCCTCAAATAAAAGGGGTTGTTTGTGGCTCAACTTCATCTGGTACCAGTATGAAGGAAACCTGACCCAGTACATTGGAAAATGTAGGAAGCTAATGAAAAAATTCTTGGTTGTGAAACTTGAAGTTTCCCAAGACATACTCAGTCATACTATTCTTGCCAAGTTACAAATGAACTTCCATCAAATTCTAGACACAATCCTGCTCAACGACAAAATCCTAAAAAGTCCCACAAGGGTTCTCAACAAACTCCAAAAATTTTTCCATCTTGAATCAGCTAGATACAGATAAGCAGATCCACCAGCACTGGAAAAGACCAACTCTACAGCTCTCCTTAAGACCAAGCAAAAATCCAAGAAAACTGGAACCAAGCACCCATGCACCAAGGGCCGCCACAGCCCCTTGGCGGATCATCCCAAGCACAAGTGCTGGGCTCTCCATTCCCATCTCAGGCCCTCTTGGGATCAAACTAAATCTAATCACCACAAAGGGATCACAGGATATTCATCCAAGGCAACTGAAACCAGGACCCCCAAGGCACATCTCAATTTCCAACTCTACATAACCAATTCATCTACTCCTGATCAAAATACCCCCCTTTACTTTACAGCGGTGCCACCCACAATATGGTAAACTCCAACAACTTCCTTTTTAATGCCTGACCTACCAAAATTAGTATTGGAAAGGGAAACTCTGAAACCCCACTCCTCGACAGTGCTTATGGAGATGCCATAGTTTTGAATCATCTGGGGAGGTCCCTGAAGCTGACCAACGTCATACTAGTTCGACAACTGACCTGTTCCCTTATCTCTCTCAACTTTCTGTTTGCTAAGAAAGCCTCTCTCACTCTTTTTGGAAACTCTGGCATCAAAGTCAAACTGGATGGCTTCAAAGTGATTGGCTCCTCTCAAAGCCATCTAGCTGAACTCTGCGGCATGTGATTCAAACCCACCACTAAACCAAAATTCCATCTCACCAAGCCTGTCACCGCCAATCTTTGGAACTCTCAACTAGGACAACCAAGTGAAAAGACCATCAAAGAACTCTTTCCAAATTCTACCCCAACTGAAAAGGCTCTTGGAAAATGCAATATATTCCAAACCGCCAAATGCACTGCCACTCCATTCAAACATCATTTCAAGAAGGTATCAAAAATACTTGAATGGATCTAACTTGATATTGTGGGACATATCTTCCCAGTTACACTGATTGAATTCTGCTATTTTCTTACATAGTCAACCAGAACACCAACTACATCACAGTCTCCCTCCTCAAGAATAAGAGCAGGGCAACCAAGGCCATTGTGGACTACATTTCCAAGGCAGAAGAAATCACTGGCTGCAGATTCAAGTCCCTCACCTCAAACAATGGAGGTGAATTTTTTTCCCACAAATTATCCAGTCATCTTAATTGCCTTGGTATTGTCCACAACTTATCACCACAAAACACATCCCAACACAAAATAATTGCAGAGCAAATGAATTGGACTATTGTGGACAAGACCCAGTGCTTGCTTCTTCAAAGCAAGTTTCTGAAACACCTTTGGGGAGAGGCTGTCAACACCACAGAAAACTTAATCAATATTTTAACATCTTCCTCCAACAACAACAGAACTTGCTTTGAGATGTGGTTCAACTCACCTTTCAACTAATAATTCCTTTGGAACTTTGGATGCAATTTCAGATACCTTATCCCAAAGGCCCACAGAAAATCAAAGCTGGAAACTCCTGGACACATTGGCTTTCTGCTAGGTTATGTAAATAACTTCTCAGGCTAAAAAGTGTGGGACCCTGTAAGTAAGAAGGCTGTTTTTACCTCCAACCTCAGGTTCCGCAAAAATGTGTTCATTGATTGGCTGAACCAGTCAACTGAGCATGGCATCCGGTCATTGGACAAATTGGTTGTTCAAAAGCCCCTCCAAACCACTCCTCCAAGCCTAAACCCTTTGTATGAACCCACCAAATGCAGCTTTCCAGAAGGGGGTGCGGAAAAGCAAACTTCTCAAGAGTCAAGACCTAGCATTTTGCCAGTATTGGCTGATTCTTCCCCGCTTTACATCATCATTCATCTTCAATGCCCAGACTCAAACACCAACCAACTGGGGGATTATCTCCTCACATAAGTTGAAGAAGAAGACGCAACCACTCTGGATCAGGCCCTCAACTCAAATAATAGGCTGGAATGGATCAAAGCAATGAACCTGGAGTTGCTCAATATGCTGATGTTTGGCATTTGGGAAGAAGTCAAGATCTCCAAAGTTGTGGACCCAGTTAAATGTATATGGGTGTTCAGAATGAAGAGAGACAAAAAATAGGATATTAGCGTTCAATTCCAGGCTCTGCGCACAGGGGTTCAACCAAAAATTGGGAATTAATTACAATGAATCCTTTTATCCCACAGGAAAAAAGGCCTCTATATGATTGCTTATCTCATTTTCTGCCCAAAACAACCTGCAATTCCAAAAAATCAACGTTAAATCTGAGTTTCTGAATTCCTTGCCTGACAAATCAGTCTATGTGACTCCCCCATCAAACCTCATCCTTGGAAAGGACAAGGTTCTCAAGATCCTCAAGGAGCTCTATGGTCTGAAGAAATCTCCAAGAGCCTGGTATAAGACTCTCTCAGATTGGCTTCACTCTATTAGTTTCAACAGGAGAAAAAATGAAAAGTGTGTCTTCTGGGATGCTACCACTTGGCTTTACGTACACCTTGAATACATAGCAATATTCAGAAAGTTACCCTCTCTCTTCATCAATAAGATCAAATAAAAGTTCAAGATCAAGGATATGGGACCGGCAAAATTATTACTGGGTATAAATTTTTAATATAACCCCAAAAGGATCAAGCTCTTTCAGCATGCTGTGGTGCTCTTTCATGGACGCGAGTCGGGAAAGGCTGCGCGCTGCGGGCTTGCGCGGATCGGAAAGCTTTCCCGGATTGGAAGGCTTGCGCAGATTGGACGGATTGCGCAGATAGGACGGCTTGCGCGGATCAAGCAGATTGCGCATTGCAAGACGCGTGGATTGGATCACAAGGGTACGCCCCGGATACCTGGAACAGGTTGTTGGGCGGACGCATCATGAGAAGGACAAACCAGCGGGCAACACAGACGGGGCATGGGCAGGGGAGGTGGAGCATGGGTTACGGGACAGGGGATGGAGGGATAGGGTTGGGCTAGGGTTCTGTGGCTTAGGGGTTGTATTCCATCATTCTTGCTTACTTGCGGTTGTACTTAGGTTAGGGTTGAGAGGGAGGGCTTAAATACTTCACTCTCAACTCCGGGTTGTATGGGGGATCATCACATCAGATTGGATTGGATTGGAAAGGAAGGAACCCATCTTATTATCACACACTCTCTCTCTTCTTTAAACTGGTTGCATCCAACCTCCTTACAGACGCTTAGACCAATAACTTCCGGAACTCAAGGAAAACTTCAGGGGTGTAGCCCACCTTTGGTTTCCACAATGCATAAATTGAAGCACTGGTCAAACAGTATAATCTAGGAAAAAAAAAGGTTCTCAACCCCAATAAAACTTTACTCAAAACTAATGCCATCAACACCCGCAAAACACAAGGATTTTTTAAAAACCAAGTTTGACTACCAAAAACTGGTGGGAGAACTCAACTACCTCAGCTGCAACACGCTCCCAGACATCAATTTTGCCTCAAACAACCTGTCTAAATTTCTCCAAAAAAAATCAACTTCACAACTATACAGGGCTTGGATTGCTTCACTACCTTCAACACACAGCAGATCAGGCTGTCATGCACTAAGTCTCAACTTCCTGACCAATACCTTGAGGTGTACATGGATGCCAATTGGGCAAAATTCCCCTCAACTTTCTGGTCAGTGAGTTAAATGCTTGTACTCTGGCACAACCATGTCATCAGCTGGAAATCAAGGAATAAACCATCTGTAACCCTCTCCACAACTGAGGCAGAATAAAAGTTGGTCTTCAATGCTACAAAGGAGGTGCTATGGATAAAAGGAAAAATCAGTGAAGTTTTCAACATTCAATTCCAAGAAACAACCCTCATTTATGAGGATAACAACGGCTGTATCAAGCTTGCCATCAGCCTCTCAAACCAGGCCTCTTTTCACACCAAGCACATCAATCTCCGGCATTATTTCATCAAGGAGGAGGTGAAAAAACAGGAAATCAAACTAACTAAGGTTCCTACAGGTGAGAACACTGGAGAATTTTTAACCAAACCAATTTTGTGTGTCAAGCTGGCAGCCTCATTAACCACTCTCAATGTAGTCTAGATGCCTGTTCATCACAGGAGGGTGTTGAGATTCTTAAGTTAATCTGCTGAACAGGCTCAATTATGTTCAAATTTAAAAAATATTTGTTCTTTTCTTTTTTTATTTTATCATCATCCATTTCTGACATCATCTGTTTCTGTCAACTCAAATGATCTCTCAGATGCGGTAAAAGTGCACAATAAGCACTGTGAGTGTAGATACTCTAAATTTGGGTGACCTTCCGCCACTCCACCTTGTAAGCCTGGTCCAAGATCCACCACCGCATTCCTCATCACCTGAACCACCAGGTGATCTGGCAGCTGTGGGTCTAGGATCAGGTAAGTTTTTGTGTGTTATTTTCATCTTAACTGGTGTCTTCATTTCTTTCTGTGGTCTAACCTTGAGTTGTCTAGGATCAGATTATGAGTGTTCAAGGGTTGTGTAGTTGTCCATTATTCTGTCAAAGCCCATGTTCTTTGTCTTTCCAGGCAACCTCTTGCTGCTCATTTTTTTCACATTTTTATCTCATTCTGAAATAAAACAGTATTTTCAGCATCTTCATCCCAAAACTTTTGTAAAAACTAAACAAGCATAGAACAAAATTACAGAAAGGTTCATTTGGAAATTCAACAAATGGGGAGAGATGATAGGTTGGAATACAAAAGAACATGCAGAACACCAAACATAGAAGCTGAGCCATTGCTTAAAACTAATGAGTAAGCCAGGATAGATGGGAGAAGGTGATAGAAGGAGGAGTTTCTTCTTTTATTTTCAAGATAATGGATCAGAATAAAAGTCTTAAGGGGGAAATTTTGATGGTTTTTTGTTGAAGAACTGATGGTGCTGAATTGGCTGGACTAGAGAATGGTTGAATAGTCTAGATACAAGCCATCTGTTGAAGACCAAATTTTGGTTCTGATTATAACAAAGATAATGAATAATGAATTCAAAAAAACCAAAGAGCTATCACACATTCAGTGACAGACATTATTTAACAAGGCAGAGACACAACAGGCAATAAAACATGACAAAAAAGCTATCAAAAGACAAGAAAAAGCACAATACAACTGAGGTGTTAATTCCAGCTGATTTGATCATTTAACAGTCACTAAAATTAAGAAGGATCAAGATAAGAAAAGAGGTTCTTATAGATGTGAATTTTATTAAAAGAAAAAGTGACTTGGGGTTTTGTGACTAGAAGAGTTTGATCAGTAATGGAAAATCAGAATACTCAAAATAGAACTCTTTCAGAATTAACCATGTCATAATCTCAAAACAGTCAACCAGGAAAGGAACAACTGAATAGAGGTATGAGACACAATTCTCAATCATAACATACTAATCTTATGAGGTCCACAGTACCATAAGATAAATTCAATCCAGGATGATATAGTTTTTTATTTAATCAAAAGCAAGGGGCACTAGTTGCCATAATTCCAACACCATTGGGTTCTGAATCAGGATACAGTTACCCCAATGCAGACAAAAATATGATGGGCCCAGTGATTACATACAATTAAGCAACAGGTGCAGGACCAGGTTGGGCATAATTTTGAAAGGGCAGTGGTTATGATGAAGTCAAGGGACCAGAGAGATAATGTGTGATTACAGAGGTTTTTGCAAGAGGTCACCCTGCAGGAAATGTTCAGAAGACACCAGAGATGTAATTCAGAAGTGGGTCTAGTTTGGCACAAGAAGGTAGTCAAAAGGTTTTTCTGGAGTTTTGAGGGAATGGGAGAGGTTTCAAGGGGCATTTCATATGAATGCAGACAGGCATTGGAGAGTAGATGGCAGTAGGGATTATAGGGAATGTACTTGATATTTGTGTATTTACTATAAAAGTGGAGTGTTTTTTAGAGGATGGGGGGAATTGAAAATAGATAATAAAAAAAGGGGGTTAAAATAGGGGAATCAAGGTGATTGAAAAATAAAATAGATTTGCGGAGTAGTGTTCAAGAAGCTTGGGCCAAGTTTTAGTAGACTTAATAAAGTGACCTGCACAGACTGAATTTTTTGTTTTACTTGATTTAAATGCCTATCCCTCTAAAGGTCTATAGACAGCATATTCAGTGGAGAGGAGATTGCAGAAGGGTTACTCAAAGGTTTGGAGCAAACCCACTTATAGTCTCAGTCAGCTTTTCTGAACAAAAATGGTGGGAAGGGTGAATTTGAGGGGCCAAAGGAACAGATGGAGCTTGTAGGGGATTGAATGAGAGTTTTCCATGGAACAATTTTCAAGCATTCCAGAGATAGAATTTAGATAGGTTTTCCATCTTGGAATGGGAAATCAGTGAAAGGCTTTTAAATTTTTGGTAATTTGGTAAAGATTCTGGGGAACTATAGATTAACTCAGACAACCAATGTAAAGTAGATTAGGGGTGGGTTTTTGAGGGCAATTTAATTCAGCTGTTTTATTTAATATAAAAGGCAAGTGTATGCAAGATAGTGAGAGTTATCAAAAAATACAAATGCACAGAGAGGTTTAATATTAACAAACAAGAGTTACACAAGATTGAGACCCAAAATTTTCAGAGAATTATTCTAAAAAAATGACTTAGTTCTTCCCTTAAAACATACTAATTGCTACAGGGCTTGATACTTTCCCCATTATCTATATCTGTAAACTACTACAGTAATGAGACTTTAGTGGAGGCTGTTGAAGAATAATTTCAGAAGGATTACCAAAAAAACTGGAGTGGACCAACTTTTAATCCTAGCCTGGTTTTTCCACACCACAATATGGTTGTTCCAGAAAATCCCAAGGAACTCACACCAGAGATCAGACTTTAGAAGAAACAAGCCTCCACATTAATTTGAATACACCTGGACTAGGAGAATTTCACTTTTTTTTTCAAGAATCCCAAAAAAAAAACCAAGGAACTCTGGGATTCTACATAAAATCATCATGCTACAAAATTCCTTGAGAATTTTCTAAATCTGATGGAAATTGTTCATGAAATCTCATTTTCTGATGAGAAATTTTCAGAAAAAATAAAAAATTTCTGTGAGAAATTATGGCTACTTCTGGAAGTCTTGTTTTAAAATTGGGACACATCCACCATTGGAATAATTTTGGAAATCATAAAATTCAAGCAACTCCCTTCATCATTTCAAGTCATGAAATCCTTGCAATTTTCTCTGTAAAAAGGAAAAAAATTCCAAATACCTATGAATAAATTCTTCTCTGATCTGGAAATTGAAACACAGTGTCAATCTGAGTTCATTAAAAACTTGAAAGCCTCATCTTTTAGCATATCTTGCAATTACCCACCAAAATCCTTGCAAAAAAAGACTCAAAAAACAATAAACTTTTTGTGAAAATGTAGTACACAATCCAAATACTACTCACTACCCTGCTAAATGTTACCAATTAAATACTGAATTGGAAATAGGCTATCACCAGTTTGACCTCAGTAGGATTCAAATTCAAAATTAACCAGGAAAATCTAAGCTTATTTTTGACAAGTTCAGCCCCAATCTAGTCATCCTTGACATTGCTACTTCCATCCACTATCCCAAAAACCCCAGATACATCACTATACTCCAGCCCTTAACCTCACTCTTATTCACCAATAATGGTCTTCAAGTGGAAGTTTTTGGTGAAGCTGTCATCCAATTATCTGCTGGAAACCTCAATAGCCCTCAAATCCAGCTAGTTTGTGAACTATCAAACTTTTCAATCTCAATGCCCCCTTATATCCAATCTGGATACTCCATTAAAACTACCTGAAATTTTTTTGAAATTTTCAAATATTTTAAACATTTAATGACTGGAGAATTCTTCAAAAAAAAATTTCTCTCAAAAACACACAAGCTTGAGCCCTAACCACTTGTTCTTATTTGCACCTAAACAGATTTTTGGACCATCCCAGATACAGATACCTTCAAAAATTGTTCCCAAAAAGGTTGACAAAAATGATTCAGTTATTTCAATTTTTGACTTCTAACATGGAAAAGAACCCTTTTACTGGTCATTTTCCAACCCCAAGTTCATGTCTTTAATGCAACAATATGTTACTGGGTGGTCCCATATTTCCAATTTCTAAAGGATAAAATTTCTACTTCCCAAATATCATCAATGATTACAGAGGTTTTCCTTTTATTGAGTCAATTGGGTGTAAGTATGAGAAATATGATTGCTTCCTCACTTTCCTCAATGAATCTGAATTCTCCTCAGGATTAAAAGTCCAATCTTTAGTATACAACAAAAGTGGATAAATTTTTTAAAAAAATTCAAATTTTCTCCATAAAAGGCAACAGAACTACCATTGAGAATACCAGAGCCCTACTCCTTAAAATTGAAGATCCCTTAAAATTCTGAGGCAATCCCTCCATCAATTCCATGTTCCTGGAAAATAAAACTCCCCACTCCTCCCAAACGCTGACTAATCCTTTTGAAAAACATACAGGTAAACCCCATTATCTTGAAAATTTATGTCCTTTTGGTTGCAAAGTGGTCACATTTTTGGAGAATGTGTGGAGGAAACAAAATTTTTCCCCACCCCTTTCAAGAAGGTATTCTGATGGGCTTCAATGAAAATAATCAATCATTTAAATTTTGGATTCCATCATTGGAAAAGTTTTAAAATGCGGATGCACTCAGGTAATGTGCATAGGAGTGTGTAATCCAAATGGGATGCAAAAATGGGTCTCCACGGCCCATTGGACATCACGTGGGCCATGTGGGCCTATGTGGGTGTTATTGGTTTTGGGAATTCGGGCACCAAAACACGTTTTTATGGTCTTTTGGGACACGGGCCCTCACGGACCCACCAGAGTGGATGGGCCACCCTAGCCAGATGGGCTTATTTGGGCATAAAAGGGCCCAAGCTTCATTATGGACATACTTGGCCAGAAGGGCTGGCCTGCCAAAGTATGTAATTCTCACAATTTGGGCTTGGGGTGGCCCATTGGGGCCGCCGCCCCTGTGGCAGCCCGCTAGGGGCCGCCTGTGTTCCTTGGTACGGCCCACGTGAGGCCCGACCGCCCGCACAGGGCTGTTGCGTGGGCCCGGCTGGTCGTGCCCGGCGACCAGCGCCGCGCAGCCGGGGCTCGTGGTCCCAGCTTGCTCCCCCTCCCCTTGCTTGCCGTTGCAAGGGGGATGGGGGCAAGCTGGCTGGGTCGAACCAGCCAGCAACCGGCCGCAACAGTGCGGTTGGTCAGGGCAGGGGGGACCTGACCACCCCCTCACCCAAGGAGGTGGCGGCGCTGGCCGCAAGCATAGCGACCGGCAGGTGGGGGGGAATTCATCACCCCTCCACCATTGAGTGTGTGAAGTGACCGAGCAGGGGCGCTCTCCCCCCCCCTTTACCAAAGGGGAGGAGCAATGGGCCTGGGGGGACCTGATCACCTCCCAGGCCAACTTTCTTGACAACACCCTGGGGGTATTGACCCCCAGGGCCCCTAGTGAGGGGATTTGACCGCCCCCACCAGGGATTTGAGAGAAAGAGGGGGGGGGGACAGCATGTCTGCTGGTCACACCCCCCCATGTGAGTCTGAGACCAGACCCAGGTGTGCCCTGGGTCCCACCTGGCCCATTTGAGGGGCCAGGGGCTGGCTGCATGAGGCAACCAGCCCGTAAACAATGTAATGAGGTCATCATGGCTGGTTTTAATGGAAAACCAGCCAAGGGTATTGAACAGCAAGGGGCTGGTTCAGCCCCGTAACAGTGGAAAAAATGGAATGGACCAAAATAGGCAGGTTTTAAGGGTTAAGGAACTGACGCCATGCGGGCTGATGTAGTCCCAACAAAGTGACAAGGCTAGTAGCGCCTGTAGAGCTCTTTTGGGGCGGAAAATTTGCATTTTGGCTTGTTGTATCATGGCCTCACCAGAGGCCAATCTTTTGTACTTAAGGAGATCTTCTCCCTGCTGTTTTCCATCCATTCATTCATCATTCCAATCAAATTCATCCAACATATTGCCCCATTGTGAGAGCCCCATTAGCCAATATTGACACCCAGTGTCCAGCATTTCTTTTGCTTTAAATACTGCTCATTTGCCTAAGCTAATTTCTGGCCATAATTCTAACAAAAAGGTCCAATTTTCAAATGCTTTCCAACCAATTCCCAACAAACTTCCCTTCAAGGAAAATCTAGAAAAACCAGAAAAATGAAATAATCTTCTCTTTCCAATGGACAATAGAACCTTATTAGCCATTTTGACTACCCCTGAAATTTCTCCCATAATTGCAACCAATGATTTATCTGCCAATGAAGAACCAAAAATCAGAAATGACTCTAGTTTTTATCAAAATATCAACACTTCCAGTTAACTAATAATTTTACAAAAAAACTAAATGCAGCCTCTAAATACTACCATAATTTCCCCTTTTAAAATTCTTCTTCCAAAGAGGTTGGATCAGATATTTCTGAAGAGTGAATCCTACCCACCAGGAGATGGCATAAATCTCAGAGAATAAACTCCAAACCTTAAATGCTCCCTGATCCAACAGATATATCAGAGGCAAAGAAATTTCCCAATTTTCTGTAATTTAAAGCTTCCATTGATCCATAGAATCAGGATTCCATCATACACCAAATCTGAGAAGTTTTGATATAAATGCTCACTGTATCCTTCAACTATCAATTTACTTTGTACTTTATTTTATCTCCCTAAATTGTATTTTTGTTTCCAGTTGTCTATTTTTCCTTATCAGTTCTGTTGTGTCAGAATTGAAGGCTGTGGGGCCTGTCACACAGTGCGTGGGCCACTTCTGCAAGATTTCACCCACTTTTCACTTTTCAAATCAGATAAATCAAAATTCCCTAGATCTCAAGTCTCCAACTTGGGTCCTCTTCTCCTCATCTCACTCAAAACTCTCCTCAGTGACCATGATCTTGGAAACATGTCCCAATAGCCTTCACTCTTGGAATCCTTGATATTGACTTGACTTGGGAGGATTGTTCCAAGTTACAACATCTTGACCTGATCCCCATTGATCTCAATATTGTGGTAGGTTCCAACCAATCTGCAAAATCAAAATAAAGAGGAACTAAACTTGAAGATTTGAATGTTTTAAATTCCTGAACCAACAGACTAAGTGCAGACAAATCAACAGGAGTCTTAAGAAGAAAACAAGGAAAAGAGAAGGAAAAGAAGAAGATGAAGTATAGTTCTCACTCTAGGCAGACACAAAAGATTTGAGCGCTCAAAAGGATGGTGAGGAAAAGGAAATGAAAGAGATGAAAGAAGACTAGATCTGAAATGTGTCGCAGATGAGCGTGTGAGTAAGAATTGAAGCTGATGTAAACTTTAAGATAGAGAAAACCTCACATATGAACGCTAGAGAAAGGAAATCCTTTGATTTCGCATGATGAAGGTTGGGTCAAGGAGGTGATGATGTTGAGGAGGTTATTGTATTGAGTTGGTGGTCAAAGGAAGTTAGGATGATGTGTTGAAGCGGAGGTGAGGATGATGGTAGGTTATTATTATGTTGAGGAGGTTATTGTATTGAGTTGGTGGTTAAAGGAAGTTAGGATAATGTGTTGAAGCGGAGGTGAGGATGGTGGTAGGTTATTATTCAATGTTGATGGATAAGGAAGTGAAGAGCTGAGGTGGATGGTGAAAGCGGTGAGGGGAAGAGTGTTGAGGGGTGCAATCAGGTGAGCGGTGAGGTGGATGTCAGAAGAATGGATGAAGCGGTTGGGGAGCAATGAGGAGGTAGGGTGCGCGCGGCGCGGAGTTGCGCGGATGAGATGGGAAACTGAAGAAAAACATGTGCGCAGGGGGCGCACGGGGAAGGGGATTGATGGAAGGCGGCCAGTAGGCAAGTCTAATGGGATTTCATTTCAACACGCCGCCATGTTCAGATGAGAGGCTGAAGGACAGCTGAGGTGAGTGTTTTGATGGAGGGTCTTATGGCTGACTTTGTCAATGGATCCGCTAGTATTGATTTGGAAGGTACAAGGCTGGTAATTAGCAGTTTGGCGTCCTTTTTTTCCCTAAGCAACTTGATCTGGGTGTCCACATGCTTGGGGGGGTTGTGGTGAGATTCAAAATTGATCAGGTCATCCAAGGCTTTGTTGTAAATGTAAAATCCACAAGTGAGGGATATAGTCAGATTTAATTATTTTATTAAATTCAAAATCCAAATTTTTTCTTGGTTTGCCAGAAACAATGACTTTAGCTCTCCTTCTGTTGAGGAAAACAAGAAGGTAGGTTGTAATTTGCTGTGCCAGGAGACGGCGCAGCCATAGAGTAGGACCAAGCAACCCGTGTGACTCCTTCATGAAATGGGATTGTTGCCGCCATTGGAATTGCTCCAGGTCTCAAGATCAATTTTGAATGAATTGTTTTTGAGACGGAGGGCCAGATCATGAGTAGTTTTTACGTACCGCCAAGCATGTTTAGATTCCGTCCAATGGGAAAGGCCAGGTTTTGCATTGAATTGAGAAAGAGAGGAAACGGTGTAAGAAAGATCCGGTTGAGTTTGAGTTGCTATGAAGTTGAGGAAGCCGGTTGATGAGCAATAGTTGATGTTGAGATTTGAGAAAGCAGTAGCGTTGGAATCCGTCGCAGGGTTGAGCACCACTCCAGGGGTCAGTGGTTTATTGATTGGTTGGGATTTGAGTAGTCCAAGCTTGGCCAGCGCTGAGTCAATGTGATCTGGTTGGTGTAGACATGGCCCATGTGGCGATTCAATGATGTAGTTGCCAAGGATTTTAGAAAGGGTTCCTTTGTGGGAGATAGAGAATTTGGACTTCAGTTGTTTTTGGAATTCTTGAGAGTCACCAATGATGACCAAGTCATTGACATAGCAAAAAATGAAAATTTGAGCAGTTTGATTTATGAACAAGCAGGGATTGGTTGAGGAGGTGGTGAAGTTTTGATTGAGAATCCAGCGTTTGAGTGTGTCAAACCAGCTTTTTGGGGCTTGTTTCAGCCCGTACAGTGCCTTGTTCAATTTGAGATAAGGGGAAATGGTGTTGTATCTGGGAGGGGTTTTGATGAAAATTTCTTCATCAAGCTTGGCATGCAGGAATGCGGACTTGATGTCCATTTGGACAATTGGAAGTTTGTGATGGAATGAGTATACTAGGAGAGTTTGGAGTGTGGTAATTTGGCTGGTAGGTGCATAGGTTTTGCCGTAGTGCATGAATTCTAGCTTTCAAAAGCCTTGCACACACAGCCTGGCTTTGAAGATGATCCCGTTGTCATTGGGGTTGGTTTTGAGTTGATAAACCCACACTGTGGATAGTGCCTTCTTTCCTTCCGGAAGTGAATGACAGCCAGTCCAAACCCCCATAGACTCAATTCCATCAAGTTCAGACTTCATACCCTTGGTCCAATTTTGGAAATCGGGTGAGCATTTTGCTTCTTCATAGTTTCTAGGGACGTTTCTGGAGAGGAATCCATAGCGTTGAGGCTTTTGAAGGGTTGAGCAATCTCTGAGGGTTTGGGAAAAAGGAGCTAGCTGATTGGCTATGTTTTCATCATTGGAAGCAGATTTATCAGATGGGGATGATTCTTCAGAAGTGTCGGAATCTGAAATGGATTCAAGAGAAGTTGGATTGGTTGAGTTAGGAGAAGGATGAGTGGTCTATTTGTGATTGATTGAGGACAGTGTTTCTAATAGGTTGGAGTCGGGAAGGAGGAGATTTTCAAAAGGGGATTTGAGCAAATGGGAAGACTCAGTTAGCTTTACGTTTTCAAGAATTTTAACATGTTTCAAGCAAACAGTCTTGCCAAGCTCTGGGATATAGATTTGGTAGGAGTTTAATTGTAGGTCATGACCTACAAGAATTTCTTCCCAACCTTTCTTTTCAAATTTTCCAAGATTGTGCCGGAGATTCAGAACTACTGTTTTGGATCCTAAGGTTTGAATTAGGTCAAGTTTGGGTTGGCGACCATTTCACATCTCTGAGGGACTCAATTTTGACTCCTTGGCTGGTAACAAATTCAGAATCTCACAACATCCAACTAAGACTTCATCCCAAAGCTCCATTGGGATAGCCATGTCGATGATTGTGGTTCTGGCTGCTTCAACAATGGTTTGATTTCCTCGCTCGGCGATAGGGTTGTGCTGTGGAGTGTAAGGTTCAGACATGGTGTGTATGATTCTGGAATCAGTGAGAAAGCTGGAGAGTTTGGAGTGAAAAAATTCTCCGCCATTGTTGGAGTGAAGTGATTTGAGTTGATATCCAAACTGATTTGAGTGAATCTTGATGAATCTGATTAACTCATCAGTCACCTCCGATTTGAGTTTGATGGGGAGACAGGTTTTGAAGCAGGAGAATTCATCAGTGAGCAGCAGGAAATATTTATTGCCAGTCTTGGAGATGGGATTTATTGGTCCGCAGACATTGGTGTGAAGACAAACAAAAGGTTTTGAGCAGTTGGAGATGTGGTTTTTGAAGGATGAGCAATGGATTTTTCCCAGGGCACACAATTTGCGTGAGAGTTCTTTCCATCTCAATTTTGGAAAGTCCCTCAAGAGCAGCTTAGTTTGATTGAGCTGAGGATTTACAAAGCGTTTGTGGAGAGTTGTGAGGGTGAGAAAGGTGTGAGACAATTTGGACTGAGGAAGAGCAAGGTCCCTGATCACCAAGAGGTTGTCTTCAATGGAGCCAGTAAGGATTGGATGATGTTTGAAATTCACAACAAAGTTGTGTGGACCGGATAAGTGGAGCAAGCAGCCCTTGTTCAAGAGTTGACCTAAGGACACCAGGTTTACCGCTAGCTGAGGAACGTACAGGGACTGGCTAAGCAGGACATTTCAGTTCTTGGATAGAAGCTTTGCGGTACCAATGCCTTCTGCGTTAAGCAAAGTGTTCTCTTTCCCAGTCTGGATGTCAGTGTGATCTTCAGTGAGGTCATCGAAGAAATTGGGGGAGTTGAAAATTGATTGGGATGCTCCAGAATCAAGAATGATGGAGTTTTTGGTGAGTAGTCTGGAATTTGTCATGGAAAAGTTGTAGGAAGTGCAGGAGAGGTTGGCAGTGGCTGGTTTGTTCTCCTTATGTTTGGGGTTGTTTTTCTGTTGAAGATGTGGATATAGCCACCAGCAGGAGTTCTTGGGATGAGAGGATTGTGGATTATGCCAGGTAGCTCTGCACTTGACTACCTCTTGTTTGACACCAGTATTCAACATTGCCAATGCATAAGTACCAGCTGCAATTTTGTTCTTGATTTGATTCAGGTGACAAAGAAACAGGTCACCATCAATTTTGGATTTTCTGAGGGAGTGAGTGATGGTTGTCTTGAGATGTTCTAGCTGCGGTGGAAATTGGTACAGTATTAGATATGCAACTATGTCATCATCCATCCACATTCCGATTTTGGAAATTTGAATGAGACAGGATTTGACTTTGGTTATGAATTTGTCAACGTGTTTGGGATCAAACTGGAGATTGAGGAAACTGAAGAAAACTTGAGAGCGGTTTGCGGTCTAGGAAGAGGCATAAAATTTCTTTATTGATTTCCAGAGTTCAATTCTGTTTGTAAGATGATGATCCTTGACGCAATTGATGTACCTCCAGTTGTCGAGCTTAGCCAGAATGTATCCTACCAGTTTGAGGTTGAAGTCTGGAGGACATTTCTCAGGTTCAGGTGATTGAAGCCATTGATCAACTCCCTTCAAGGCAAAGATGGTCATAAGTTTTGAGCGCCATAGCGAGAAGTTGGATTTGGTTAGGGTGGGAATGGAGTCCGTGAGGGTTTTAAGGAGACAAGAATTGAGATCTGTTGGTCCAGGTGATTGAGACATGTTTGCTTTGACTTGTTGATGGGTTTGTTGCTGTTTTGGCTTTTAACCGTGAAGAGTTGAATGTTTTAAATTCCTGAACCAAAAAACTAAGTGCAGACAAATCAACAGGAGTCTTAAGAAGAAAACAAGGAAAAGAGAAGGAAAAGAAGAAGATGAAGTATAGTTCTCACTCTAGGCGGACACAAAAGATTTGAGCGCTCAAAAGGATGGTGACAAAAAGGAAATGAAAGAGATGAAAGAAGACTAGATCTGACATGTGTTGCAGATGAGCGTGTGAGTAAGAATTGAAGCTGATGTAAACTTTAGGATAGAGAAAACCTCACATATGAACACTAGAGAAAGGAAATCCTTTGATGTCGCGCGATGAAGATTGGGTTGAGGAGGCAATGATGTTGAGGAGGTTATCCTATTGAGTTGGTGGTTAAAGGAAGTTAGGATGATGTGTTGAAGCCAAGGTGAGGATGATGGTAGGTGATTATTATGTTGAAGAGGTTATTGTATTGAGTTGGTGGTTAAAGGAAGTTAGGATAATGTGTTGAAGCAGAGGTGAGGATGGTGGTAGGTTATTATTCAATGTTGCTGGATAAGGAAGTGAAGAGATGAGGTGGATGGTGAAAGCAGTGAGGGGAAGAGCGGTGAGGGGTGAAATCAGGTGAGCGGTGAGGTGGATGTCAGAAGAATGGATGAAGCGGTCGGGGAGAAATGAGGAGGTAGGGTGCGCGCGGCGCAGTGTTGCGCAGATGAGATGGGAAAATGAAGAAAAACATGTGCGCAGGGGGCGCACGGGGAAGGGGATTGATGGAAGGCCGCCAGTAGGCAATTCTAATGGGATTTCATTTCAACAAAACTCTCAATTAATCCTGAGCCTTCAAGTTTCACTAGGAGGATTGGACTGTATTTTCCAGTGGCCTTTAATGTCGAATGAGTTTTATTGAGCAAGAAAGATGTAGACCTGAAGGGACATGACACAATCTGTACACCAGTGGTTTCAGTTGGGAGACAAAGAAGTAAAAGAAAAATGAAAGAAAACAGAAGACATGAGAGGTTGAGGAAATCATACCAGACACTAGACAAAGAGCAGTGAGAAAATCACGATGGATGAGTCTGGAATGACGATGAGGCAGTTTGAGTTGAGAGCTTGTGAGGCGGGTGTCTGAGGATGAAAGGCGGTAATTGAGTTGGAGAGATTGAATTGAGGAAAGAGGATCATGAAAATAGAGGTCGAAGAAAATGAGACAGACGACGAACAAGAAAAGAGAACCAAAAGAAAAGAACACAACCAAAGGAAAAAGAACAGCTGGGAAAAGAACGCGCAGGAAGCAAAGAGGCCCTTGAGGCCCCCGGATGATTCCGGGAGGGTAGTTGGGTGGAGTCGAGAGGCCGCAACTGAGGGCGCGGGTGAGGCGCAGGTAGGTTGAGAAGACGCGCTGACAGGTTGAGAAGAGAAGGCGCGGATGAGTGCGCAGGAAAGTTAAAAAGGGAATAAGTTGAGATGAGGATAAGAGGTTTTGACATTTAATACTCTACCTAGTCTGCACCAGGTGATTACCTTGCTTTTAGAGGTGTCATTTCTGTTTTTTTAATTCTTGTTTCTTTCTTCATTCTTTTTTTTTCCTATCCCAGGTTATTCACTATTTTCTCATCTAAACCTTGAAATCTGAACAGCCTGGTTCATGTTTCTTAGTCATCTTTACCTTTTACAGGAGGTAGTTCCTAATCCTGTGCATGTAAAGGAACTAGATAAAAATTTGGTTCTAAAGACTAATATAAATTCCAGATGCCTTTTAATCAAAACTAAGGCCCAAATATGTGCCAGCGGTTTTAAAAAAGTAGAAGGAATTTATCAAAATTTAAATTTTGCCCCAACTGATAATTTTCAATCTCCTTGCATGCTTCTCAGTCTGGCTGCTTCCTTTGAACTAGAGCTCCATCAAATGGATGTTAAGTATGCATTTTTAAATGGAGAACCAGAGAAAGAGATTTTCATAAAAACCACCAAGGATCTTTAAATAATTTTCTAGTTGGGCTATGGAATTCAACTTAATGCATCACTATACAGACTCAAAAAAATCCCACAGGGCTGATACATCTCTTTAAACTCTTTCTTCTCTTATCTAAACTTAAAATCTTCTGAATTAAACTAATGTATATTCACTCTGATTAAAATAAACCATGAATATTACAAATGCATCTATACAAATTTTTATTGGAGGAATAAAACATTATTTTATGGAATTAAAAAAAAACATGAATTCCTGATTAAAAATGACAGACCTAAGATAATGCCAGTGGATTCTGGGAATGAGGGTCAACTTAAATCCTAATTCTTGCATCATCAAACTTCATCAAGATCAATTCATAGGAAAAATTCTTGCTAAGTATGGAATTTCTGAATTCAAGCCAGCTTCCACCCCTCTCCAACAAAAAACCTCCAATTTTCCCATATCAGAATTTCGATTTGATTCAAAATTCAATTATTGATACACTGTAGGACTTGTCAATTATTTGGCAAAATGCACCAGTCAAAAGCTTGAATTAAGTAGGATTTATCTCTCCAACTTCCTGAAAAACCACACAATCACTTATCAGCACCAGTTACTTCACCTTTTTAATTACCTCCATCACACCAAATATATTGGCATCAATTCAGGGGGTGAACCCTCTACTGCCTTCAACATGAAGGCCTACTGTGATTCCCATCAAAACTCAAGCATTAATTGAAAATAATTAAATGGTGTGGTGGTCTTTTATAGAAACAATCCAGAAGCATAACACACCTAGAAATTACTCTTTCTTTCAAAAATAATCAAGCACATAACCACCAAATAGAAAATCATGTTGGGTATATTTTCCATATGCAGGGAGCTGGTTGATTGGAATTCAAAAATAACACTGGGTTAACAAAGGCAGAAGCTGGGAATGCAGGCATTTTGGCCAGAGAAAAATTCCCAAGTGCCAAAAACAAAAGCAATGAACCAAGAGAGAATGTAAAAGTAAGCAACATCCTCAGGACCAAGTAGGATTGACATCCATGGTATGTCAAACAAGACGGGGTAAATGATTAGGGGTGACATCATGGGAATAGGAACATCCTTGAGAGGTTGTAGCAAAGTGATTTCCAAAAGTTTCCAGAGATTGAAGTTGAAAAGGGCCATTGGAATGGCGCGGGAAAGTAACTAAAGAGTCTTGTTTCAAATTCAACATATTGGGCAGGAATGACAAATGGATATCCTGAATCTGCAGGCAGGCTGCCAAAAGTAAGAGGGATTAGGAAAAATTGGGTTTAGGTTCTAATTTTAGTTGTATTTACTATATAAAGCATAAGTGTTTTACAGGAAAAAAGTCAGTGAATAGAGAATAAATAAACCAGGGTTTAACATAGGGGAATAAAACTGATTAAATTATAACCTAAGAGTTTGTAGAGAAGCATATGTTTTGTGTCTTGCAGAAGCATTAAATTATTTCTAATATTAACATCTTGTAACCAACTTTAAAAAGCTAAATGAATATTTCAGAGGATTTTACCCAAAACTACAGAGTGGACCTACTTTATTATTCATCCCAGAACTAACAGTTCATTTATTTTTGATTGAAAATTATGTGGAGATTGTACAAGCAATAAATTATAGCTCTATTCACAATCAAAGCTGAACATTGATCCTTCTTGGAATCTGGAGAGGGTCCAATGTGGGATGTTCAACCCCTTTTGATATTATAAAAAGTTACTAATAGACAATTTGGCTTGCCATCCCTTCTCTGTGACAACCAGCGGGCTATAGCCCTCCCATAAAATCATGTTTATCAAAATTTCAGGCTTTGAATAAATTTTTTGCTTCAATGAATAAAGAACAACATAGAAAAAAATTCAGCTTTTCCTATGTCCTAAAATCAAAGAAACTTGCAGACAGCAGGAATAAATTTCTTACCATTCATTTTAATTCCAAATTTTAAAAAAGAATCAGATTTTCACTCTTTCAGTCAGAATAACAAGCAAGGAGAGGGGGGGGGTGTTGGATTTTCTCAACTCAACATGCAAAAGGCCAAATAGGAAACTGTAATACCATCAGGCAAATACAAGGAGACAAATAATTTAAGGCCCCTTTCTTTTTGAAAATATTTTTTGCTTTTCCTCTTCTTTTTTTAACTTGTTCAGGTAATGTTCACATCTAACCCCTCTCCTTGTTCCCATGACCTGTGCCCCACTCAGCTCCACCTGGCTGTTTCATTTTTTCAGGTAATGTTACCATCCTATCCATCTAATTGTTCCCATCAAATGTACCAAAATTAAATTTGTATTACTGGTTGATTTTTTCACCCTGTTCTAAGCATGACGCCCTCATTATCCATGAAATAATTTTGATCAAAGAGGCCACATTTTGTTTCTAATATTATTCTGAGGATGTCTGGGAAGCCTAATATTTTTAATTGTGGTTGAAATAAGGGATTACCTTCCCCATATGGAATACTAGAGATTTTTCAGTGGTCACTAGGACAGAAGCAGCTCCACCCCCCTTAAAAAGTTTTTAGAAGCTTTCTGTAAAAATGATGTCAAATAAATCTGTGTCTTGGTCAATTATAAATTTGTGAGCCTTGATAGAAGCTTCCCTTGGTAGATAAAAGTTGATATATTGAAATTTCCAGGTTGTTGGGTGTTCTTTTCGAAAAACTGGGTTTCAAAAAAATCTAAATATGAGGAAAAAAAAGGTGAGCAGTAGATATTTGAAAATTGTGGTGTTTCTGGCCATAGGGTTGGGTATACTTAGGCAAGTCAATATTTAAAGAAAATGTTTCCTGCAATAAAAGACAGTTAAAATTGGAAAAATCTTTCTTTTAAAGAAGAGAAAGGATACTTTCTTGATAGCTCCCAGGTACTTTCTGTGGGTAAGATTCTTCTCCAACAATTGTGAGTCAGTTCTCCTGAAGAATCCTTTGGAGTATTGGGTGCAAACTTTGTTGAGGGCATTTTCCAGGTTCAATTTCCTTTATAAGTTTCATTTGGTTTCCCAAAAATGGGATGCATAAATAATCCTGAGGAGAAGGAAAACATTAACTATGTTGACCCTATCTTGTTTGGATAGTCCCTGTTGGGAGTTTGCCATGTATCACAGGGTTCTGAGAATGTTCTATCCTTTGCTCAAAGTATTTCCAATATGTTGGTGGTACAAGAAAATCTGGTCTTTGTTAATTGCCAACCACATTTAAGTGGAAGAATGTTGAATGATTGTGTCTCCAAAGATAAAGGGAGCTGGAGGTTTGATGTTTAGCCAGTTTTTTCAAAGAAGCAGACATTTAAATTTAATTTTTCAAAAGGTTTCAGTGTCTTTCCACCCATCTTTGTGAAAGTTCTACAATTTTTTTCATCAAATACAGAGAATCCTCCACTTTTTTCACCACAGTCAGGTGTAAAAAACCATCAATGTATGCAATAGAGGTGGTAAATTCTCTGGTGCATCTATCAAGTGTAGAAGCTTGGGGTTTTAAATGGTATATAGTATTAAAGAAAATGGGTTCCCTTGAATAAGCCCCAGGGGAATGTGTCTGGAAGGAAACACATAATAATCAAGCTCAATTTTCTGACTAAATCCCTTCTGGATTTTTTGGAAAATAACCAAAAGTTATGCAGGGAAAAAATTTGAAACCAAAATGTGAATGATGCTATTGGTATTTACTGTTGGATATTCTGATTGTTAATTTATTAATAGGGAAACAGAAACTTGGCTCTCAGCTCATTGGGCTCTGAAAAAAGTATTTAGCTCAAAAGTATAATCCTTGGGACCAATGCACTTCCAACAACCAAAATGTCTGACAAACTGGGCCCTATACTTGCAGGCCCATTCCATCACACTTTGTGCAAGTTTTTTGTTCAAGATTTGTCCCCAATTCTTTCAGAAGAGAAAAGGGTATGTAGGAACCAGAGGGATTTCTAGCCTGCATGCTTTTCTGATGATAAAATTTGTAAAAATTTGAGAAATCTGGGAAGAAAATTTGGCTAAGGATCTTGTTAAAAAGTGTTAAAAAGGAACTATGAAGCTCAGGAACAAAAAGCTGCAGCATCTAAATGTGTAACGTTTCAGGTCCTGGGTCTTTCCCTGCGGAAAGTTTTTTTTTGGCCTACTTTCTTTATTGCATGAGCCTTTTAACATGTTGCAGTTTCAAATTGAAGGGTAATTTTCTGCTTCACTGTGGAGTAGGTCAGAATTCAAGGTGCCCTTGATTAAAAATCTTTCCCATGCATTTATTCCCAGTGATTTCCCAGAAATTTCAGCCATTTTATGGAGCCATTTAATGTGTAAGGGGGAGTACAAATGAAAAATATGATGACCTGGCAGTTTTGCGAACCTTCCCCCCATGCTAATGATCACGGAATTAACACTGCCACACATTTGATAAACATTTGAAACACTCTGTATTTCAAAACCTTCCCCCACTCAGGCTCACTCTTGAACCTGAAATGTTCACTCTGCAATCAGACCTTCACCCATTCTAAAGCTTTAGTCTATAAGTTGGAACCACAGTCCTGACATAAATATGGTCCACTACCACACAGAGTAAAATGTTTTTCAAAGATATTCCATATTTAAATGTCATTTTTAAGGCCAATCTTCCTCTTTCATTGATTAATTGGCCTGTGGGGATGTGTAATGGACCCATTCAATGTATATGAGGGATCACAAATGCTGAATAGGATGTCCTAGAGGTGGTTTAAGCCTTTCTCCCATCTTTAAAAGCTGAAAAAAGCCTTGTGCCTTCTACTGGATTGGTTTTCATATGTGAGAATTGATCATGAACATAACCTCTAATTAAATTATTGAATCTCATTCTCCACTATTTTCCCTGGTCCAAATCAACAGTTCTGACAAAATTAACTAATCAAAAACTGACATCATCATTTAATAAGGTCACTCCTTCTAAGTTACTCCAAGGCCTTTTTTTCATGAATATACTTCCACAAATTAAATCCCTACTTCTTACAGCCTTGTTAGATAATTTTTCATAAATGGAGATTTATTTTCCCCACAAAAATGTTTCCCCATCATCTCCTATGTGTCTTTTTGGGAAATAATTGCATCAATTTTCTCTTTGTGAATTATTATTATGTTATAATTGGTTTTTAAAACTGTTTGGTTAATTCTATAAGCCAGGAACCTTCTTCATGGAAGTTATCACATATGAATTTTCAATATAATAAAAAATTTCTTACAAATCATAAGGCAAAATTGTTGGTACCCATAATATACCCACTTGGATTGGATGAAGTTCAGTGTTTAATCACTTCCTATGTTTTTTTGGGGGGGAGCTTTGATTTAAGGATCCAGACAGGATGATAAATCCAGCCAGGAAATAATCCAGGTTTTACTTGGGAAAATCCTTTGTGCCCTCCACAAGGTTTGAGGTAATTATGAAATGAATTAGTATTGGTCCCTTCCATTAAATTGAATCTTAGCAATTAATTCATGATTCTATTCTAAATATTAATGAAATTTCAACTCTCTTGGAGTTCTCTGAATTGTTTGATAATACCCCCACAACTCTCCTCAACAGCCCCTTTTAAAATTCACATACAAAAGAAAAAAATCAACAAACTGGGTCACACCATGCTACACTTTTCATGGCTACTTTGATGCACAAATAAGGGGTATGCCATTCCATTCGAAACTCATTTTATTCTTTGAAAAGGTAGGGAAATCACTTTTTCCATCTCTTGATGAATTCCTGTGCATCAAACTGCCAATCCAACCAATTCACTGCAATATAAGGGTAGAACTTCTTTCATGTGTCATCTCTAATTTATTACTCATTGATAAACCAAGGTGATTATCCAGATAATCCCCCAAATATTTCTACCATGCCTGGTCTCCTGAAATTATCCCACCTGTTTTCCTAAAAATGACTTGCTCAATCCAGCCACCATGAAAAAAGTGCTACACCTTCAGGAAGGTGTTGCACCAATATTTTTGTGCATCTCTTCTTGGTTATACTAACTGAAGAATGAGAAATTTCTATTTGTTCTTATTCTGATAAATCAATTTTTTAATGAATTTTAAATAAATACAATTTGTGCAATTTTTTTCCATGTAAGTTTATTTTATGCCTCCTGTCCATCAAAAGCATGTCTCCCATTTACCTTAGTTTTATGTTAATCTAATAAAACCATCATACAAAAAAATATAGTTTTTTAATTTGGCATTAATGTTTTTTTATTTAAATAGTAATATTGAAAAAAGAATTGTTTTTTAAATGATTAAAACTAATTCTGTATTCAATAATTTGTTTTTTATTAAATTTTGGATTTTAACACCAGAAGAGGTATCATGTTGCTTTCTAGCAATTTTGATCAAGGAAGCTCTGGTTGAAGCTTTATACATTCTCTATTTGAATCTATTTCCATTCTTAAATCAAATATTTGGTGCAAAGTCACTGTGCACAATGCCCAGTGACTGTGCAGTGAATCCTGGTCAAAGCTTGAACTTAGCTTTCTTAAAGCTTGACCTGAGCTTGGTCATATTTGGGCCTGAGTTTCTTGATGATGCTTGCTAGCAATTTCTTTCAAATTATTTGCAGTGTAAAAAAAATTGAGAGAACACCATCTTTTTTTTTGTTATTTTATTCAGAAATCCTGACTTGTAAAAAAGTCCATGAGAAACTCCCAGCTTCAATTTTTTCATTCTCTCATTTTGAAAGGAATGCATACTGATTAATTGTATTCCTCTGAATTAAATTTCCCAAAGAAAACTATTCAAAACATATTTTTAAAATTCTTGTGATTTCATATTTTGTTAGTAAAGAAATTAATGCTTTTTTAACCATAAAATTGAAAATTTTTCATTTTATTTCTTATTTTTCTCAAGTTCAAATTTCCATTTTGATTCTTGAATATTACTTTTATCTCAAAGAAATAATAAGGCCACTTGAGGACATGACTTGGCTACCAAGGACCCACAAAAAAAGGATTACATAACAAAACATTCCAAAAATTGTGAAAAATTCTAAATATTCCAATAAATGTCAATTGAGTGAAATAAACATTAAAATATCAGAATATGAATAAACAAGAATTCCAAATTATTCACCCAAAATCTCAAAGAAATCCCCCAAGGTTTTTAAACAAGTTCCAACTGCTAAACCTGCCAGAAGGTGTAGCCACTTCTTCCAGAGTGAGTCCCATGATTTTTTTCTTATCCTTTGGTTTCTGTTGAATTGTGGAAATTTTCTTTTTTCATTGGTAATTTCACACCCCCCTTTCTTTTATCAAACAAATTTCATCCTCAATTTCCTCAAAATGAGACAATGTATATTTCCCCTCCTTCATTCAGGTCCTTCCTTTTGCAGAAACCAAAGTTCTTCCATGGCTCAGAATCCCAGTTTTGTGCATAAGGGTATCTACCCTTACCACAGCTTGGCCAGAATGCCACTCTTGAGGGTTTTCTATAAATATCCACAAAAGCACCTTAGTCACATACTAAGGCTGTTTTTTCAATTTTAATGGCAGCTTTCTCCATGGGAGTGATTGAGTATGCCTTGGCAACATATAAATGCCTTTTTCATCAGTAATCAGGTGGGCCTTTTCATGGCAGTGATCACATACACCTTGGTCAAATAATAAGTTCTTCCTTGTCAATGATCAGCCACACCCTAAAATTCACATGCTTGCAAGAGGAATGATCAGGCATGTTTCCTGTAACACACTAACTTATGACCAGCTAATAATTTCATTTTTTTGGAAGATATGCCAGCCCAGAAATCACATTCACCACTCAGCTCTTCCATCAAGAATCAATCACCATGAAAAAAATGGCTGGAACTTCCGGCAGGTGAAGCACCTGAAACTTGTTTTGGATTGGTTTTGACTCTGAGTAGAATATGTTTCTAAATTGAGCAGGAACTTGAGAAAATTTGTTTGAATCAGTTCTTGAGTATTGCAAGTAATTATAGTGCATAAATGGAATACAGATGATTTTGAATTATAGGAAATTTAAATTTTTGTTTTGATGAAGAAATATGTGTATACCATAAATAAAATGGTATTAATATTAATTATTAATTTGATTTAAAAAATGTGAGTGGTTGAAATCCAATTTTCCTGTTTTTTTAAGGTTTAATCACTTGAATCTTCAAAAAGGAAAATGTTCCATTTTGAACATAATTTTTTTTCTTCATTTTCTTGGATACATAATATTTTTTAGCAAATTTTACGCTGTTTGCAACCTCCTGAGTTGTGTTGTTATAATATATATATGTACATTTTTTTAACAGTTGTTTTAATTTCTTTTATCTATTATTTCTTTCTTTGGTTTAAATAAAAAAATAAAAAATAAATTAATCAATTAAATGAAAAATATAAATATATAGAAAAATATAAATATATATAGGAAAAAATAAACGATATGAAATAAATAAATAAATAAATAAATAAAAAATAAAAAATAAATTAATTGATTAAATTAAAAATATAAATATAAAAACAAGTATGAATAAATAAAATTAAATGAAATGAAATAAATAAAAAATAAATGTATATATATAAAGTAAATTAATCAATTAAAGTAAGTATATATATATATATATATATATAATGAACTAAATAAAATCCAGAATTTTTTTTTTCCATTCAATACCCAAAAAGGGTCGCGAACTGCCATTCACAACCCACCTGAGTTGAAAATGGCCGTTTGCGACTCAAATGGGTAGCAAATGGCCATTCGCGACTCAAATGGGTGGCAAATGGCCATTTGTAACCCAAAATGGTTTGCAAATTGCGCCACGTGACCCGTTTTGGGTAGTGAAAAGGGGTTGCAAGGTTTCAAATTTAACATTGGCCTTTTTATTGAAATTTCATTGCTTTGGTGAATTTTCAGTTGAATCATTCATTTCTCAAGCACTTATTTTTCTATTCATTTTGTTTCCTGTGAACAATGATATTGTGAATTGATTGAGTTTTGTTTTATTTATTTGCTCCCACATGGTTTGAATTGAATACAACTTCAGTTTTTTTTATTTTATTACTATTACCATTATATTATTATTATTATTATTATTATTGTTTATTTTTTTTGACTTTCTGCAGTTTTTTTTTTGTTTTAATTTTTTCCTTGATTTTTTATTTTTTTTAGTGCATTTTTTTTAAAAAAACTCTTACACTTGAATAAATATTTGGGTGTTTTAAATCCCTGTTATTTTCTGCACACACCAGAATTTCATTGAAGATATAGGTATTTCACAAAATGTTTTCTTTGGAATTTCTGACACCACAGTATTTTAGATTAGATTCCAAAAATGTTCCAAAAAATATGAAAGATTTCTTAAATTATTTCAATCCCTTCAAAAATCAATGGAAAAAGAAAAAACAAGAAAAGAAAAAGAAAAAAAGAAAAAAAACTTGAGGCATTTTTTTTGGAATCATTCCTTTGCATTTTAAATGCATTATTTTTTGGCCTAAAATTATCAGAAAATTGAATAATAAATTAAAGAACTTGAATTTTTTTGGAAATTTTTGGATTTCTTCTTGGCACAAAAAAATTGGATCCAACTTAAAATAAATACAAAATAACACATCCTTTTTAATATTTTTTTTCAACTTTGGGAATTGAATTTTCTTGGTATTTAAAATATAATTGAAATATTAAAGAAATATTATTTTTAATTTCAATCAGAGATTATAGCCCATAAGATATTTTTAACCATGAAAATAGCTGCAAAAAAAGGGGTGGCCAAAGCAGTGGCCTACATTTTTAATTTGTTTTTTGTAATGTTCTAATAAAAATCAAAGATATTGGAGTAAAACTTAATTGATATTTGATTGAAAAGCCTTAAAGGTATCTATCATACACACAGATTGGCATTAAAATTGTTTTTAAACTGTTTTTTGTTCTTTTTTTGGTTTAATATATATATATATATATATATATATATATATATAACGGAAAGATGGTGCAAGAAGCCCCATTACATAAATCATTCTTTAAAACTGGCTAGAGGGTGTTAAAAAACGATTCTCATTCTTTTATGCTTATTTTCATCAATTTCTTTAAAACTTGTTTTGCATTGATTTCTGTTGTAGTTCTTAAAATTTCTTGCAATCCTATTTTTTTTTCTTTTAATGATCTTTTTTTGTAAAAAAAATGAAAGGTTTCTTGTATTTTGAAGGTTAATTTTGGTGACAAGTGAAATGTTTTTAGAATGTTGATGTTTCTCCTCAAACACTAGCTCATCCTCACTACAAAGCATGCTTTTTAAGCATCATAAAACAGTGAATTTTTCAATACTCACTTCAATGGTGTTCACTGCTATATAGTAGGGCAGGACTAAGAATCCCAGCTGGCAGAACACAAATGTGCTCCAGTGGCATTCCCCCTCCACCTTGGTTAAATTCACCACACCAGTATATGTAACATCCCAAAAACATGGAAAGGCCTGTGTTTGCAGAATTTTACAGGAACATAAACTATCCATGAATTAAAGTTTAAGGTTCAGGAAAAAAGTAATTCAATTGATTTTTTTTATTTTGTTGATTTTGGTGGAAGAATTAAAAAATGTTTGTTAGAATTTTTATTTTTCTCCTCAAACACTAGCTAATCCTCATTAAAAACTTTTTTTTTGAAACACTATCAAAAATTCAATTTTTTTGATACTAAGTGCACTGGTTTGCATTCCCATATAGCAGGGCAGCACCAAGAATTTCAGCTGGCAGAACCCAAATTTGATCCCACATTTTTTTTTTTCTTTCTCCCCTGGCATGGCAGAATACTAAGCCTCAGTTTTCCACCTCCCTTCAGGCCTTTTTTTTTGAGGGGGGGGGGTTGGGATTTTTTGGGTTTTTTTTTAAAAACAATTTTCTGTTTTCCTATTTTTTTCTCTCTCTCCCCTAGGAAAGTGGAAAACTTATCCTAAGTTATGAAAATCCCTTCATCTATTCCACAAATACCTCCCTTATGGGCAGGGGGATCTTGATGGGTCATTGTTGCCATGAGCAACTGCCAGGTTGATGGAAAAGATAGGCTAAGTTGTATATTGTGCTGAAAGTGAGAGGATTTAAAAAAATGAGAAAGAAAAAAAATCTAAAAATCTAAAAAAAGAAAAAAAATCTAAAAAATCTAAATAATAATCTAAAAGAATTTAAATTCCTGAAGAAAGGTGGACAAATTAGGCTAAGTTGTCAAACATCCTAGGGGAGAGAAAAAAAAATGAAATAAAATACAATAAAATACCATAAAAAATAACAGAAAAGTCAAAAATCAAATAAAATAAAAAAAAACAATAAAAAAAATAAAAAAATAAAAAAATAAAAAAATAAAAGAAAAATAAAAGAAAAATCAAAAACTCAAAAAAATAAAAAACTGAAAAAAAATCCTGGACCACATTTGGGTTCTGAAAGCCAAAATTCTTTGGTCCTGCCCTACTATATGGGAGTGCACATTAATGCACCAAGTATCAAAAAAGTGAATTTTCCATGGTGTTTCACAAACAAAGGGTGTAGTTAGTATGAGCTAGTGTTTGAGTAGTAACATCAACATTCTAACAATGATTTTTTTAATTCTTTCACCAAAAACCATAAATTCAACATAAATAAAAAAACAAATACAAAAATGTATAAAAATACATAAAAATAAAGAATGAATCGAAAATAATAAAACAATCAAGAGAATTCTTTATTCCTGACCCTCAATTTTAAATAAATGAGTATTTTATTTCCCCATGACATTCTGCACACCCAGAAATTTTTTTGATCTGGGAGGGTGACATATACTGGTGTTGTGAATTTAACCAAGGTGGAGGGGGAAAGCCAACAAACCAAATTTGGGTTCTTCCAGCTGAAATTCTTGGTCCTGCCCTACTAATTAGAATTGCACACCAGTGCAGTGAGTATCTGTTACAAGGGCTGCTGGTGTGCAAGAAGGGCCTGGCACAAGATTACTCTAGTCACAGCAGGAGTTTTGAGGGGTTTACTGAAGTATGCTAAAGGGATCAGAGAAATAAAGGGAGTAACATAAGAGTGCTTGGATGACAGTTTCTAGGATTGATTTCCTAGTAGGTGTTTATAAAAGGATTTTTTGGGGAAAAATCAGGAAGGAGGAAGAGGAGGCCAGTTCATATAGACCAAGGATTGGGACTGGTTAGAGGTACAACAGGTTGAAGGGCTCAGACTACATGTCATGATCAGATCAGTCAACATAACATAGAGGGCTAATCAATTAATGCTACTATATTGGGATAGGTTGTCTGCTGCATTGGGGAAAGTCAACAGGCCTGAGATTTCCAGGTTGAGAGTGTTAAGTTGAAGGATGTACAGTGTATAGGGGAGTCATGACACTATGTACTATGTTAGAGAGAGTATATGATAAAATCTGCAGGAGGATGTACATAAGGATTCCCAAAGGATAAATCATGATGGAATATGGAATAGACAGTGAGCAAGGTAAGAGGATATGCAGGCTTTGGAGATTAATTATGTGAAAGCCTCTGGAGCCTATCTGTATACTATCTGAGGTTAGATTATATGTAAATATCCAATGCACAAACATCCTGAGGATATGCAGTTACTGAGTATGTAATGAGATAAGTCCCCTTAGCTCCTTAGGTTAAATTTCCTTGGAAAGTAGATTAGACTGAGGAATAGACTGAGTTTTCTCAGGGAAGACTGAGTTAGGTTTCAGTATGAAAGTATACACAAATTGAATGTTTTATGATGCTGAAAAAACAATTTGTAGTGAGAATGGGCAAGTTTTGAGGATCAAAATCTCCTTGGAAAAAAGGGTTCACTTTTCACCCAAATAAAACTTAAAAATAAATAAAAAAATTGAATCTGTGTTAAAGAAGAATCCAAAATTTAAATAAAAAACTGATAGGATTGAAAGAAATTTTAAGAACTACCAAAAACACCAAAAAAAAAATAATAATCTACATTGATAAAAATAACAATAAAAGGACAGTAAATTATTTTTTCAGACCCCCTACCCAGTTTTAAACCATTATTCTGGCACTGGGGCTGCTTGCAACTTCTTTGAATCCATTTTGTTTTGATATTTTAAAAAAAATAAAATAAATTATACATTATAAAAACATTCTCAATACAAATCTCTGTGTATGTTAGAGCCCATTAAGTATTTTCACTGAAATTTTAATTGTATTTTACTCAAATATTTTCTTATTTTATTATTAGAATATAACAGAAACAAGATTTCAAAATGTAGAACACCCAGTTTACCACCCCTTTTATTGCAGTTAATTTCATGTTAAAAAATATTTTATTGGGTAAAAGCTTTCATTGAAATCAAAAATTATGTTTCTTTCAATATTTTAATGATATTTTAAATGACCTCAAAAAAAAGCAAAGAAAACTTTGATTCCCAATGTCAAAAAAATTATTGAAAAGGATGTGACATTTTAAGCCCCTGTGCATTGCATCCAGTTTCAGGAAGCCTATAATACATCCAAAAATTCTCAAATGAATATATTATAGCTTTTCAGTTGATTATCAATCTTTCTGAGTGTTTCAAGCACCAAGAAAAAAAAAAAGGAAATTTAAAAGCTCCAAAATTCATTGAGACTTTTTTTTTATATTTTCTTGGTTTGTGAATGAATTTTTGAAGTTTTAAAACTAATTTGAAAAGTCTGAAAAGTTTTTCATAGGGGAATTTCAACCCAATACACAAGGCCCTAGTGTTATTAATTTTGAAAATAAAACTCCACAAAATGCCTGTGTTTTCAAGGAAATGCCTGTGTGTGAAGGAAATTAGGGTAATTTATAAAATCTGTGTATTTAAGAATAAAGGCTGTGAAAAAAATAATGGCCAGAAACAAAAAAAAAATATTAAAAAAATCAAAATAAATAAATAAAAAGAACAAAAAGGGATTGATCCAAAATACAAAAATAAAAATTCAAAATTAAAATTAAAACAGAAAAAAAATGATGTATAGATGAAAAGCTCAATCAATAAAAGAAAAAATGAAATGAAATAAAGAAAAAAAGAAAAAAAGAAAGTAAAGAAAAAAAAGAGAGAAAAAAAAAGAAAACAAAAAAAAAAAATTGAGTGAGACCGACTTTGATTAAAGTTAGAATAATTATTCATAGCATTGGTTTTTTTCACATGTGGTTTATGGAGATGAGGGCTGTGAAGAACTCAGTGTCTTTCATACACTTGTTGTTGTTTCCTTTATCCTTTCTGTTCCATTTGGTTTCATCTTTCTTGTCACCTTTTTCATCTATGTCCACACCACCTTGTCTTTTGTCATGTTACGCACAAGATTATCACACCACCACACAAATCCTCATTTGCGCACAACCACTCCTCATCCAGAAAATACATCAATCAGCCCAAGGTCACCTACACTCACAACTCTTGCTCCCGCTCATTCTTGTTGTTTTTTTGATGTTCATATTCTGTAACTAACAAATTTAGTTACCTTTGTCTCTAACTAACTTTTTTGATTAAATAACTACTCATGTCTCAGGCCCCCTCTGGGGCTCTCTAGTTGTCACTAACCTGCTGTCTTAGGCCCCTTTTGGGGGTTCTCTAGTTGTGCTTAAATACTGGTCCTTCCTTGGGACCATGAATGAAAAATCATCTGATTACCAGACAACTAAACAGGAGTGTCCCTTCCTCCTCTTCAGATCAGTTCCACTGGACTTTACAAGTAATATCTCCTCCCCTTTGGCTCTTTGTAGACTTTTCAATACTCCTCCTTGGCTATTCAGAAGTCTACCGTATTTGTTCCTTCTCCAATTAACCTTGCTACTCATCTTAAACTCTTCACGGTTAAAAGCCAAAGCTCATCCCACTAAGTCATCCGGTAAAATTCATTGTTCCAACTGGTTGTCTCACCGCTAATCTCATCATCCATCACGCTTCATTGCTCCTTCCTCATTCACTCATTGCTTCACCATCAACCTATCAACCCATTCCTCCCTTTTGCCTCAAAGAATATCAAACTCATCTCCTCATCATACCTCTCTCACTATCACCTCACATCTCTTTATCTCCTGTTCTTTCCTTTCTTTTCTTCTCAACCTTTCCTCTCTCATCCACTTGTCTCCATCTCTTGATATCTCTCCTCAAGATTGCACCGTCCAATCCTGCTCCCCTTCATCCATTCATCTATCCATTTCTTTTGCTCTCAATCATTCTCCTCATCCTCATCCTCATCCTCACCCTCATCCTCACCCTCTTTTCATCCCACGACAACCCAACTCCTCCTCAGCTTCAAACCATCATTGCCTTCAACTCCTCAAGTCCCACAACCCTCAATCAGTCCTACAAATCCCATTCTGGCCATCCCAATCTCAACCTGCTTATCTGGCCATCTCCTCTTTCTACTCTCAGTTGAACTTGATCCCAACCTCCACCTCTTCTGATCGACCTATCATTGCTCAGCTTCGCTACCAGTGGTGGAGGGATGCCATCAAGAGTTGTTATCAACACTCCACCCATCCATCCAATCTCTGAGCCTCCTCTCAATCTCTTCAACATCAAACCTCAAATGAGATCCCTACAAACCATCCTCTAGTCAAGCCACTCAAGCTGTCCATCAAAACCCATTGACTTTCCAAGTATCACTTCACCAGAATCATCGATGGTCTGGAGACTCATCACCTCGAGCCTCAGGTTTTGACCATTGATTCATTGATTGATCAATTGCAATTGACGACCTATTCCTTCCTCTACTTACTCCTTCAAGTCCTCAACTCGACCTCAAAAACTTTGATCAAGATCCCACTCCAAACGATCGACCATGCCCTATCTCACCTGGCTAACTTCTTGACAATCACCAAGATCTTGAAACTCTTACTCTACTACCTTCATCGTAACCAACTCAATATCATTCCCATTGATCTCTTGGATTGTTCCGACAAAGATCTATTTTGATTCTTCTCACCCTCATCCTCCACAATCTCAATCACGATTCCTTTTTTTTCTCTTTGCTTCCACCTCCATCCGCAACATCGTTTGCACTCTCTTCCCTTGCTACCTCCTTCTGATTCTTGCTGCCTTGATGGCAACCTCAATGGCAACCTTACTGGCAACCTTGAGCGGCTCTCAGATTCACCCTACTCACTCTTGCTCTCCCACTGGATTCATCTCACCATCCGCAAGCTCTATCTCACCTGGCACCTCTTCAATGAGTTTGGTTGGCAGATCTATAAACGCATTGGCGCCAATAGGAAACTCAAACGGATCTATCTCATGTATCAAATCTTCATGTGCCTCCTCAAATTTGATTACTTCTTCTTCATGGCCTTCTCCTTCCAACTTTTCCTACTTGTCCCCTCCATCGGTCTAGTCAAAAGTGTCAACTAGAGATTCCGCGGCCGCCGCAGCTCTTATGCGCAACCTCCCCTTGACTTCTACTTGAACTCTCCAGTGTTGAGCGCCTTGTCCAAACCAGGAGGTCTCCTTCCTATTTCCTCTTGTTGTATCTCGATCTCTCTCTTTCCTTTTTCTTTGTTTCTTGTCTCTATCTCTCATTCCTCCTTCCCTTTATCGCGCTACTCCGTCCAAACTCTCCTTGACCAGATCAGTCAACCCTTGAACCGCTCACCGGAATACGACCACCAACCACGACTATAAACTCGGCACCGTAATATCATCAAGGAGGAGTAAAATCAATCCATCCACTCCTTCGAGGTTAAATTGCCAAACTCACGTCACTAGTTCAAGACCAAGGTGATCTTTTGACCTCAGTTTCTTTATTTCATTTTCATATTGTGTCACTGCTTCTTTCTCTCGTCAATTCTTCTCTCAATCTTGCTCAAAGTTATCTCCTAACAAGTGTTATGTTCACACAGTTATACTATTACAAGAGCTGCTTGATTGAATCAAAATAAAGAGAATTTTCGTGACTCGTGAAATCATCACAGAAAGGGTCCTCACCATCATTGCACTACCCGCAACCTTAGTCCTACTCGTCATTGGTTACTATGCCGCTTGAAACAAACAACGCTCCATCATGGTTGCCTTCATGTTCGGACTCTTATCCGGTTAATTCTAATCACCTCCACCCTTGTCACAAATTCAACTCATTCTTGGTACCCCTCCTTCAAAGATCAACCTCATCCACTAATCGCTTTCCTCATCAACCATCATTCTATTTGGGGTGGTCCATTCGTTTGGCCCGTCCTTCTGCTTTTCATCCTTCTCATTGCTCCATCTCAACCACTTGCTCGCTACCATCCATCTCCTTGACTTCATGTGCTACATCACCACATTGCTCCATTGCTCCATCTTGCCCCATCTTGCTTGCACCTTGAACGCAACCTTGCTTGCTTCAAAATTCCCCCTCTTGCTGCCTTGATGGCGGCCTCATTGCTCCCTTGCTTGCTCATCAACTTCATCACCCCATCCGCAACCTTGCTCTTGTTACATCTTGCTGCCTTCTGCAACCTTGATTGCTGCTCACCTCCGCCTTCTCTTGCTTGCTCACTTAACCTTTCTTGCAAATTTTATTGCCTCCCTTTTGCTACTCACCTCCAACATTTTGCGCAATCTTGCATCCATCAACATCTGCAAACTCGCTCGCGCTTTGTCTACAACTTCTCCTTCCGCCCTACTCACCATTTGCAACATTGTTTGCAACCTTGGTCGCTCCAACTTGTCCTCAACTACCATTGCCTCATCTCCTTGATCTCATTGGCTTCACCTGCTACATCACTACCCGCTCAATCTACTCAATCTTTTTTTCTCCACCCGCTACCTCAACCTCCATCTCTAACATCCCATCCTATCCTAAAACAACAACTCACCCATCATCCTCAACCTACATTTCAACTTGCTCCTCTACATCTCCACCATCAATCCTTTCAACCATCAACCATATCAACTACCACCTCACAATATCATGATCATCAACCTTAAACATTAACATCAACATTCTTCTATCTAGTATTGAACAGGCTGGTGTGTTGGAATTCTTCCCTCATTATTTGTTCAATACTACCTGTTTATATCTTTCTATTGTCCACCCTCTTTCATTACAACAATCACATTCATTACTATTCAACACTCTATCAACACCACCATTATCCTATAACTTTAACCACTCCATTCCAACTTCATCTCTAAAACCATCACCATTACAATTATCATCACCATTATCATCACCATCACCATCACCATCACCATTACCATTACCATCACCATCACCATCATATTGTTCTCACCCATTAAGCTATACCATTACCCTCATCATCACCATCATCATCATCATATCATTCTTCCCCATTAGGCTAGGCAACTATGCCTGAGGTCCTTGTTGCTCCTCTTAAAATAGGCTATCATTCCCCATATCATGCTAGGCAACTATGCCTGAGGTCCTTGTTGCTCCTCTTAAAATAGGCTTTCCTTCCTCATCTCATATCCTGAAAAGGTGGTGTCTTGTCAATTATTCTCAAAATCTCATATCTCTCATATCCTCTTCTCAATTCTCATAAATCTCTGAAATGTTAATTGGTCTCAAATTGGTTCCTAAATTTGTCAGTTAAGGTGGTGTGTTGTTTTTTTGATTTTCATATTCTGTAACTAACAAATTTAGTTACCTTTGTCTCTAACTTACTTTTTCCATTAAATAACTACTCATGTCTCTGGCCCCCTCTGGGGATCTCTAGTTGTCACTAACCTGCTGTCTTAGGCCCCTTTTGGGGGTTCTATAGTTGTGCTTAAATACTGGTCCTTCCTTGGGACCATGAATGAAAAATCATCTGATTACCAGAAAACTAAACAGGAGTGTCCCTTCCTCCTCTTCAGATCAGTTCCACTTGACTTTACAAGTAATATCTCCTCCCCTTTGGCTCTTTGTAGCCTTGTCAATACTCCTCCTTGGCTATTCAGAAGTCTACCATATTCCTTCCTTCTCCAATTAACCTTGCTAGTTATCTTAAACTCTTCAATTCTGTTGGCTAAAAACCCCAAACTCTCTAGCATCAGCGCGCATACTCTTCAGAGCGCACTGTCACCCGCACAACTCACGGTGAACAATCCCGCAAGGCTCCTACGTTTTCCCATAGGAGGCCTCATATCTGGGTTGCTTCACGCTAGTACTACTGGCTCACCGCTATCTCTCAATTCCTCTTCTAATCACTTGTCACAACACCATTGCCGTACCAGACCAGCCAGGTTTGCCAATTGGTCACTTCATCAGAAGTCAGGAGGAGCCAGAGGCAACCCACCCGGTGTGGTGGTCTTTTATGGATGCAGGTTGGAATGGGCTGCGCGCTGCGCGCTCAGAAATGGGTGAGGCTTTGCCACATCAAGCGGCGCTGCGGGCTCAGCATTAGTTAAGTTGGGCTCAGCATCCGGAGACACGGGGTGGATCCAATTGGGTTGGATGTATTGCGCATCTTGCGGCTCCCGGATTAGATTGTGTGGATGTACCTTTGATATCTGGAATAGCGCATTGAGCAGAGGCAGACATGCACAGGGGGCTCCAAGTTGGGCGCAGGGCAAGGGATGCGTCATGAGAAGGACAAACCAGGGGGACATAATGGCAGGTGGGAGATACAGATGGATATGGGGTAAGGGGTATGGGATATGGATCATGGGATGGGAAGGAAGGATAGCGTTGGGGCTAGGTTTCTGTACTTAGGGGTTGTATTTCATTATTCTTGCTTGCTTCTGGTTGTAATTAGGTTATGGTTGAGGGGGAGGTTCCCTAGACCACACCCTCAACCCAGATGTGGAGGAGATCATCACACAGGATCACATTGGGTCATTATAGGTTTTGGAAGGCTCTTGACTCTCATTTATTTATCTCTCAGTAAAAGGGTGAACAGTTGAACTCAGGGTTTACAGACACAAGGGATCAATAAATTCCAAAATTGGTAACCATTCTAGGAGAAGTCCTCTTCTGAATTCCACACCGGATGTATAGTGTTATAATTATGGCCAGCAATTAGCTTAGGCAAATGAGCAGTATTTAAAGCAAAAGAAATGCTGGACACTGTGTGTCAATAATGGCTAATGGGGCTCTCACAATGGGGCAATATGTTGGATGAATTCGATTGGATGATGAATGAATGATGGAAAACAGCAGGGAGAAGAGCTCCTTAAGTACAAAAGATTGGCCTATTGTGAGCCCATGATACAACAAGCCAAAAGGCAAATTTTCCGCCCCAAAAGAGCTCTACAGGCTCTACAAGCCTTGTTACTTGGTTTGGACTACATCAGCCCACATGGCATCAGTCCCTGAACCCTTACGACCAGCCTATTCCGGTCCATTCTGGTGTTTCCACCGTTACGGGGCTGAACCAGCCCCTTTGCTGTTCAATCCCCTGGGCCGGTTGTCTGTTACAACCGGTCCTGATGACCTCATTGTCATACTTACGGGCTGGTTGCCTCATGCATCCAGCCCCTGGCCCCTCAAATGGGCCAGGTGGGACCCAGGACTCACCTGGGTCCGGTTTCAACCTCACTAGGGGGGGGGGTGTAACCGGCGGACATGCCGCCCCCCCCCCTTCTTCTCTCAAATCCCTGGTGGGGGCGGTCAAATCCCCTCACCAGGGGCCCTGGGGGTCGATACCCCCAGGGCGTCGTCATTAGGAAAAGGACTGGGCTGGGGGTGATCAGGTCCCCTCAGCCCGACGCTCCTCCCCCTCGGTAAAGGGGGGGGGAGAGCGCCCCTCGCTCCCTCTGCATCGCTTCGCTAGGTGGGAGGGTGATCAAATCGCCCCCACCTGCCGGTCGCTACTACCGCGGCCGGCGCCGCCACCTCCCTGGGCAAGGGGGTGGTCAGGTCCCCCCCTGCCCTGACCGACCGCGATGTCGCGGCCGGTCGCTGGCTGGTTCAACCCAGCCAGCCCGCCCCCATCCCCCTCGCAACGGCAAGCGAGGGGAGGGGGAGCGAGCCGGGGCCGCGAGCCCCGGCTCCGCGGCGCTGGTCGCCGGGCGCGACCAGCCGGGCCCGCGCGGCATCGCACCGCGCGGGATCCCTCGGCCGCGCAACAGCCCCGCGCGGGCCGTCGGGCCCCGCGTGGGCCGTGCCGAGGAACACAGGCGGCCCCGAACGGGCCGCGGCGCGGGCAGCGGCCCCGGGTGGGCCGCGACACTGGCGGCGGCCCCAATGGGCCGCCCCAAGCCCGAAAACTGAGAAAAACATACTTTGGCGGCCAGTCCGTCTGGCCAAGTATGTCCAAAATAAACCTTGGGCCCAATTATGCCCATACAAGCCCATCTGGCTGTATCTGCCCATATACCCCACCGGGCCCGTTAGGGCCCGTGTACCAATAGGCCTATTTCACGCATTTTGAGGCCAGTTTCCCCAAATCCGTGACATCCACATGGGCCCGTATGGTCCGTGTGTGTGTCCAATGGGCCTTAGAGGCCCATTTGTGCATCCCATTTGGATTACACTTATACGTAGCACCCGCGTAAGTGCGTACGTATTTTAACATATAGTATATCTCATGCTCCCCAAATCACTCACTCCATCCCTCTCCACTTTCATTCCTCAATGGGAATATTAAGCCGCCCATACTCACCAGGTCTCATTCTCACCTTTGTAAACTAAAGTTATAAGAGTGCACTCACTCCCACTCCTACCTGAGGACCTAGCCACAGCTAGTCTGATTGCCTGGTAAATCCATCTGCCATCTGACTAGTCTCTAACCTATTTTTATTTATTCACATTTCACTCCTTTCTCCTTTTTGTTTGAAGTTAACTTTACTGTTACCACATACTTTAGGTCTCATGAAAATTGTGCTTCAATAAAGAATAAATCTAAAACTTTTACATGTTAGCAAGAGAAAGTTCTTGGCACATCTAGTGGAACAGAAAAAAACACCACCTGATCATTCAAATAGCTCAATATGGCTTCCATCCGTGACACAGGCGGTGTCAACATCAACATCCCTGACTCCAGAAACTCTGGAGAAAACTACTCCACCAAAGTGAAGCTTTACGTACTGAATAGGAATAACTGGTACAAATGGAGGGCATAATTTGAGCACTTACTCATAAGCAAATGGCACAAAGAACTCCTGGACCCCAAATGGGTCAGAGAAAACTCCAAAACAAAGCGCTTCCAACAGAAGACAGCTCTGGCCATCCAACTCCTATTCATCTCAGTTGATTGAAAACTCAAAGGATACTTTACTCCCCATTGCAAGGATTCCAGTAAAGCCTTTCTTGAACTGAAAAAGGCTTTTGCCAAGGATTCTCTCATAGTCATTGAAAATCAGGTCTCCCAGCTAGTTAAACTGCTATTTAAACCTAACTTGTTCATCAGGGAACACTCAATTGCCTTTCCAGAACTTTACCTGTCGCTTAGAGAGACTTTGGACGCAAAGAAGTCAATGGAACCCAAGGAACGCATTGCCGTCTTGTTGTCACTAGCTGCAATTTTGTTACTGAAAATCTTCTTACTTGATCAATATCTCAATTCACTCATACATTCATGCCACAACATATGGCCATTCTTCTTTGACCAAGTCTACAACTAATTACTGGCCAAGGACACTTTTCTTGAAAGAAAAAATCCAGACTTAGTCTATTTCACTACTTAGATGCATTTCCAGCCCTCTTGTGCTTGGAATAAAAACTGCAGGACTGCAAGTACCCTCTGACTGTCTGAACACAATCCAAACACTACCTCCTTGCTCACCACAGCAATTGCAACCACCTCCATGAGAAAACCCAGACAGGTGATTCCTACCCGGCATCAACCGTTATTGTCCGCTTGCTACTATTGCAGAGCAAGCTGCAAAAGTAACAGAAATAACATAAAAATAATAATAATGAAATTAACCTAAGAAGGAGTAGGAAAACCATAAATATTATTTCAAAAATGGATTCTCCACCCAAAATTAGGCAGGGTCACTCACTGACCCCACCCTTGAAATCCAACTACTTATATTTTTAAATAATTAAGGAAAGAAAGACCAAAATACCACAGCACCACTATTGAACTTTTTGGCCCATTAAATATTTCACATTTATTGTCACGTAGAGGTTTCAAACCTGAAATTCAGTTAGAATTGAGTTGTTGTGTATATTTTAAGATTTACAGACAGAAATGTGTTCTGTCACAATTCCCGCACGCAGCCGCGGCAGCCAATACACCTGCGCGTGGCTGAGCTACAGAGCTTTCACCCTGTCAAAGCCGTGTACGTAGCCCTGGGCCTCTGACAAGTACACAGCCGCAGGACTACAGGTTGACAAAGTGAAAGGCGGCCTGAGAAAACTAGGTACTGCGTAAACATGCTACAACCTACAGGGGAACATTCTACACATGTAATGAATGTTCCTGTGGATATTAGATAGTCTAAAAATACATAAACCTATATTAAAATACCTAAATAATCTTTATACATATTTTTTAATAAATATGATTCAAAGTACCAAAAATGTCGAAAATAAGATAATGACTACTTCTAAAAATATATTAAAATACTTTAATATACTATTATGAGAATTTCCAGACATCAATAGTTTCTTGACATACTAAGAAAACTAATGATGTAAAAACATTACATGAATACCCATGACTTATATTTTTAAGTAATTATTTTAGTAAATCAACTGAAATTCGAAAATAAGGAGTAAAATCAATATTATGAATTTACTCCAATCATTTAATACATAATGAGAACTCACGTGAAATCAGACTATCCTTAGGAATGTCTATTAAAATAATTATTAACTTGCTGGAAACATTTACTGAGTATAATTACTTAAATAATAAATAAAATGGACAGATTAGTGTTTTTCACATGTCCAAACATCAATTATAAAGTAGAATAATTCCCATTCCCTGTGCAATTAGATGCTACCCGTGCTACAGCACCAAAAAAACGTGACAGGCTACCACTGGTTACCCTGCTAGCCTCAGTGTCCATCCCTTTGAGCCCCTATATCCCTCAGAAGGACACTATTGGGACTAAAAAAGCTATAAATAAAGAGCTCTTTTGGGGATATTGATACCCAGAGAACCAGTTATATTTATATCCAGACACCGTGCCAAGGTAATCAAATACTTATAAGAGATAAGTAGGTTATTTATGGCTTTAGTCTGATTAATAATACTGTACCCAACCCTTTTTTATCAATTTAAACCGCTGAAAAACCTTATAACCCCAGTATACAGGTTTAACCCATCAGTGCATGTCCCAAACAGGTACCCAAATAATTTAATAATATACCAGTGAGTCTTATTATTCTTTCTCTTTTGTGACAGCTTGGTTAAAAAGCCCTTCCACTCCACCGTGTATTTTATATACATATTATCTTTGGGCAATATATCCTTTAAGAATATAAATTAAAGGTTCCAAAGTAACCAGGCCTATGTGTTTTCATAATGAATTCCCTGAAAAGAGGTGTTAAAGATCCTAATATAATTATGGAACCTTTATTAAAATATTTAATAATCAATTTATTTATATTGATTTATAACAATAAACCATATCCAAACCAATTAACCTTGCAATAAGCTTTATCCAAATATTTTGAAGATTTTTGCTGCATTTATTGAATAATATATTTATTATTTATTCTATCAACTCTGTTAGCTAAGGGATAGCAAGGATCTTGGCATCCAGGAGGCTGACAGTCATCTACCAATTGAACCGTGAAAAACTTGCTGATTCCTAGACCACCAGATCTGACCCAAATTGAGAGACGTCTTACTGGCATGATGAGTCAGATAGAACAGGTCCGCACCTCCAATTCCACAACAATGGTTGATGAAGACAATGCTAACATTGATGTGCAGTCAATAGCTGATCATATGGATGATACTGACAAGTTAGAAGACTCCGGATTCTTCATAGAGCACAAATCAGCCTACAATGTCACGTCCTCACCCCCTTTCTGCCAATGTAACTTATTTATGACTCTGGAGAAACCCAGTCCACTGTTGGAAACTACATTCTCCTATCCAATGTCCAATGCTGCAACAAGAAAATGAAAATGTATGGTGGTCAAATCAAAATCTGTCACATGGCAAAACTTAACCTGGGACTGGTATCCATTCACCCGGTATACTACACACCCAGGGGCCGGCAAAATCTCATCTCCGCCTCACAACTCAAAGATCATGGCCTGAAAATCATCCACAAGCACAGATCTGTTCTTGGTCAATTTTCAGATTCAATTGTCTCTTTTTTTGTTGGGTTGGTAATCTGTACGTTGGGAGCTCTCCCTCCACAAACTTATTGAGCAATTCTGTTGACAAAAACCTACGCTGACAGAATGGCACGCAACCCTGGGACACCCATCTGAACCATAACTGCGCAAGTTCCATGAGCTAAATGGTCTTCAACCAACCTTGCCAACTCAGCTTGCAAAAAACTGTGCAGTATGTCAGTCTTTCATGGTGAAAAGGTCACCTAATTCAAATATGCTTCCTCAAGCTGCCATTCCATTTCATTCCATAAACTCTGATATGTTTCTGATCAATCCTCCCTCTGAAAATGGGTATTAGTACATCCTGGTGCTCATAGACAATTACATTTGATTCAACAGAATATATCTTCAGCTCACCAAAGCCAACTCTGAAGCAAACATACTGTCCTACTTCAACAAGATCAAGAACCAGTTCAATAAATTCCTGGAAGTCTTTCACTTGGAATGTGGGGGTGAGTTTAGCTCAATGCTTTTTCTCACTGAGCTCCATTGCAGAGGTGTGGCTGTGGAACAAGGTCCTACTTACTCTCTGCATAGATATGGTTTAGCTGAGAGTTTCAATCAGACACTCCTGACAAAAATCTGCTGTGTGCTGGCACACTCAAAAGTACCAACTATTTACTTTGATGAGGCTGCCAAGTACCCCTCTATTGTCATCAATCATCTGCCAAGCAAATCCCTCCACTCCCAAACTCCCACTGGGCAGCTTGCAGAGAAGGACTGTACCATTGAACTGACGCGCAACATATGCCGCCTGCTAACTTTTGGAATCAAATTCCGCATACATCAAAAGGCCCCTTCATCAAAGATAGCTCCTGTGGTCCATCAACTCCTATTCATAGGGTAAAAACCCTTATCTGATGCGGCTAGATTCCTGGATTTGCACAAAGGCCAAATAACTGTCAGCAGGGACTTCTCCCCTTTCCCAGTAAAATTCCAGTAAAACTGCTCTGATTCCCTAAGAAAGCCGCCCACTAACCTCCCATATGTGGTGGCAACCGCTGGTCCCAAGCATTTGTCAACTTTCCCAGTTGCTCTACCCTTAAACTCGCCAACTCACTTGTGAACCAACCAAAAATCCCCCAAAACCCTTCCACCGGCTGAGTACTCAGCGGCTAATCCATTAGAGCCAACCGCACCGGCCAAGATGGAAACAACAACAGTAGCTCACAGAATCCCCTCCCCCAATTTGCCTTCCTTGGCAGACCCACCTGCTTCCAAGGGCTATGCTTATGTGCCCTACTAAAACATGGCGCCTTGCAACATCTCACGCAACATCAACCCCTTGGCAATTCTAAACACCTCATTTAGGGGAAACATCTTGCAAGAGGAGCCGCAGGAAGACTCCTCCAACATTTCCAAGGTGGTATCAGTACAGGCAGCCCTAGGGGATATGGAAGAGCAACCTAAATGACTGAAGAGAACTTTTTGTTCTTGTCCAGGAACATGGGCACGCTAGTACTTCCCCCAATGGAAAACAAAGTCAGTGGAGGAATGTGGCTTCTGGTTTGAAAGAAGGATGAGTGCAGGGATGTGGTACAACACAAATCCAGGTGGGTGTGTTTTGGGAACCACCAAGAAAAGGACAAGCACTACTATGATATGTAATCAATTGTTGGTCATAACAAATGCATGAAGGTACTTCTGTCACTTGCGGTTCAAAACAGCTGGTTGTTTTTCAAGTTTGACATTGATACCTCTTTCATATACGGTGATATTGACGCTAGGGTTTACGTATCTCAAGTATCCAGTTTTGAAGTCCCTGGAAAGGAAGACTGGGTGTGGAAACTCAAAAAATTCTTCTATGGCACCAAACAGGCCCCAAGATGCTGGAAGAAACACCTGACCACCAACCTGGAGAAATTTAACTTGAGTCCCTCCAGGGCAGAAAAATAAATCTTTCTTAACAAATCCAAGTCACTCATGCTACACATCCATGTGGACAAAGGACTGATCATGGGTAATTCTTGGAAAGAAATACTTGTGTTTCTAGACGGACTCCAAAAAACCTATTGAATCAAGTCCATGGAGAGACTGGTGCAACACTTGGGCTACACCCTTGATTGGAAGGAGGATGCCACGGTACTGGTACATCAATGCGACTATTGCATGAAGGTACTCAAGGATCTATCCATGTCTACTGCTAATCAAATCAAGGGACCATAACCAGTTAACCTGGTCAAGCAAGCCTCCAAAACCGCCAATCCAATCAACATCAAGATCATGGAGAAAGCTATAGGCATGCTCAACCACCAGGCACTACACACCAGCCCAGACATCCTCCACAAAGTCAACGTCCTGTCACACTACACCACCAAACCAACGTGCTGGCACTGGAACCTAATGAAGCACTTCCTTTGATACCTTTGCAGAACTACTGGTTTTGGTATCCTGTACAGAAAAACCACCAACTCAGAAGATCATATGAGGGGATGGGCCAACGCAGACTATGCAAACAGTACAGACATGAGGAAGTCCACTTCCAGGTTTGTGGTCACCCTTTACGGAAATACGGTACACTGGATGTCCAAGAAGCAATCAGTGGTAGCTCAATTGACCACAGAGGCAGAGTTCATTTCCATGAACCACTTTGCAAAACATTTAAGATGGTTGGCATCACTCATTGAAGATCTTGGCTTTACCATTCCTACCCCGGTCATCATGAACAGCAACTCCAGAGAAAACTTCATAAGCAAAGAGGCTCAACTCAATGCAAACTCAAAACACATAGAATTCCAATACCAATACCTTTGGGACCTAGTCTCTAATTCCCTCCTCTCTGTTGTTCAAGTTGCCTCATTGGATATGATGGCCAACATAATCACCAAGCCGCTTGGGAAATCTAAAGTACCGGTTGCTCGCAAAAAACTAGGCATGATCAAGGCTGAAGTCAGGAGGAGTGTTGGCTAAAGACTCCAACCTCTCTACCTCCAGCACGCATACCCCTCACAGAGCACTTTCACCCGCAAAACTCATGGTTCACAATCCCGCAAGCCTCCTACTCTGGCCCATAGGAGGCCTCAGATCTGGTTTGCTTCATGCTAGGACTACTGGCTCACCTCTATCTCTCAATTCCTCTGCTAATCACTTGTCACAACACCATTGCACTACCCAACCAGCCAAGTTGGCCAATTGGTCACTTCCACAGAAGCCAGGAGGATCCAGAGGCAACCTACCCAGAGGTATAGTATATCTCATGCTCCCAAACTCACTCACTCCATCCCTCTCCAGTTTCCTTCTTCAACAGGAATATTCAGCAGCCCATAATCACCAGGTCTCACTCTCACCTTTTTCAACTAAAGATATAAGATTGCACTTGATCCCACTCCTACCTGAGGACCTAGCCACAGCTACTCTGATTGCCTAGTAAATCCATCTGCCGTCTGACTACTCTCTATCCTATTTGTATTTACTCAAATTTCACTCCTTTCTCCTTTTTTTTCAAATTTACCTTTACTGCTGCCAAATAATTTATGTCTCATCTAAATTGTGCTGCAATAAAGAATAAATCTCAAACTTTTACACATTCTTCAGACAGTCAACCTACTCCTAAAATTAATCTTTCTCATCCAACTAAACTGCAACATTCATTCCAGTCCTCAACACTCAATTTTGTCAAACTTTCAAGTTGCAACCATGATAATTCTGCCCCAGTCCTTGTTAGGGCCATCATCCAACACGCAGTCTCCCACAGCGCTGTTTTTCTCTTTGTATGTTGTTTGTTTCCTGGTCGGAACTTTTCTTCTCTCCTTTTTTTTGTTCCACTAGACTGATACTGAATCCATGCAATAATCAGCCTGGTCCTATCTGCAGGATTCACTCTCATCTTGTTCACGGTTAAAAGCCAAAAATAGAACCATCCATCTCTACTGGAACCAACAGAATGATATCCTCAGATACCCCTAGAACAGGATTCAACAGCAACTTCAAGGCCTTAGCACTCAATTTGTTGATATAATCAACTCCTTTACTAACTGAATCAAACTACTGAATTTGGAAAAAAAAATGAGAAACTGTTCAAGATTAAAGGAAGAATCCATCTAATAAACTACCCAGATCCTCATGAAGAGGTTCCTGATGACAACAAAATGGCAGGCTATCTAATTTCTAACCTTTCTGGCACTACTCACACAAACATAATAAATGTGGAGAACAAGGACTCCTCCAAACTCATCTGGACAGCTGAAAAAAATCACTTTTCCCCCAGTCAAGCCGCCAACAGAGCAAGAATGTTCTTCAACTTCCTATATATTTCCTTTGATCAAAACAACATCAATTCTTTTGTGACTCCTTTAAAACCAAATTTAAGCAAACTTGGCAAACTTGGGATAGACTTACCCTCTGATATCCTCAGTTACCTCATTCTCTTCAAATTTCCTGAATCAATGCAAATCATAAGATCTCAAATAATGCACTCCAGAGCCAAACTGTCAGTCCAAATAGTTTTTAGTCATCTCATTCAGCAAAAGAAAAAAGCTCAGTCCAAAACCTTGACCAACCAATCACAAATTCCACTCTCTTTCACTCTAACTCAAAACCAAATTATTGCTATCCAAGATGTGGAAATGGGAAAAAAACCCCAGCAGTAAAGAATCATCCAGCCTTGGCCTGTTGGTTTGAGTTACCTGACTTGAAAACTGAAACGCCTCCTAAGAAAAACAAAATATTTCCTCCAAAAAGATCAGAAGAATCTCATTTCTACTCCTTCTCCTGCGCCTTCAATCAAACCGCTTCTGGCAACAAGGACTGTTTCATCCTCAATAGCGGATGTTTGATCCACATGATTTTCTCTCAAGAAAATTTCAAGCATCTCAAGTTTCAATCAGGCAAGGAAGCAATCCAAACAGGGATTACTGGAGTCAATATACCCATCAGGGGACTTGGTACTGCAAGCATACAGTGCAGTCACAACAATATTTATCTTGAAAGCACTGCCTGGGTTCTGGATGCAACTTTTCACCTAATCTCTATGGGTGCCCTCCTGCCAAAGGGGTTCTCACTCCATGTTGACCTCAATCACAATCTGCCACTGTTCAACATTTCTCCTAAAAAAATAACAATTCTACAGGGCTCCATTGTGAAAGAACTACTGGTGATCCAGCCAGTCATCATTTTCAAAACTCCCTCCTGTCATCTAGCCTCCACCAACCTCCACAAACTTTATTTAAAACTTGCCCATGCAGGTATTGGGCAAATGGAAAAATACCTTGGTAAGGTCATAGATTCCAACTATAAGGATAAATTCAAATTTTTTGCCTGTTAGAAAAGCAAGATCACCAGAACCCCCTTCACTGATGAGAAAAAAACAGCTGAAAAAGTATTCAATTGCCTCCACCTTGATCTGATGGGTCTGCTGAATCCAACCAGCAAAAGAGGAAACCATTACTCCCTTACCATAGTTGATAGCAAATCTGGATATATCAGTGCTTTCCCGCTCCCAAGAAAAGATTCCGCCATCAACACCATCATCTTTCCTATCAAAAATCAAGCTAAAAAACAACAAAAGTACCCAATTGAGATTGTATCAGACAGAGGGGGAGAATTTTTCAATCAACAATTAGCTGAATTCTTCAAACAAAAATCTATTAATCATATCATCACCAAACCACACCATCCATAACACAACAGCAAGGCTGAAAATGCTAATTGCACCATCATTGATTCAGTTTGATCTACATTCATCTCCTCCTCCATTCCCAAGAACATGTGGCACTTAATCATCCAAATCTGTTGCTTTTCCCTCCATCAAATACCAAATCTCAGGGGAAAACCATCTCCTTTGGAGCTTTTCCACAAGCACTACCTGCCTGAAACCTACCTGAAGCCAATTGGGAGACCTGTAATCTATCTCCTAAACAGTACCAAAATACCCAAAAAGCTAAGCAAGAAAGGCAAACACATATTACTTGTAGGCTTCTATCCTAGACTCCTATTGTACAAGATGTTAGAGTTTGTCCTTATTCTTTATTGCAGCACTGTACTTGGATAAATGTTTGATTGCGGTAACAGTAAAAATAAGTTTGAGAAGACAAAAAAAAACAATTATTAGGGGGAATTGAGAAAAACAAGGAAGAGCAGTTGAAATGCGGAACTTGGAATAAAATTTACCAGGTAATTGGTGGGAACGTGTAGGACCAGCAGAAATTATCTCTCAGATGGGAGTTTGGGCAAGTAAAAAATTGTACCTCCAGGCAGTTTGCCTCTAGGTCCTCCTGAGTTCCAAAATTGTTGCTTGTTGAGGTGCTGGGCTTGTTGGGTTGGTTATTGAGTCAGATTGTGTGAGCAGTTGATTGCAAGGGAATATGGAAATGATTCCAGAGGGTGATTTTGGAGAGAAGAGGCTGGGGAATTTGAAATGCCATTTGTTGGGATTTCACTCTGCTGGGATTTCACTCGCTGGATTTCACTCACCAGTCCCAGTTTGCGTCTGGTCCTCTTGGGTTCCCCGCATAAAACTCACTCGGGGGAAGCCTTCTTCGAACTCTTCCGGGCAAGGCTCATGGGAGTTCTCACAACAATCGTTCTCCCTCTCCCAATCACTCAAAACACCACAACCATTCTACTTCGCCAACTCCCCCAGCTCCTGCATCACTCAATCACAACTTCCCTCTCTGTTTCTCTTTCCTCTTTTTCTTTTTGTTCTCTTTCCTTCCTTCTCTCGAGATCATTTCCGACGTCCTTCTTTAAATCTCCTCCTCACTTGTCGATCATCTCTTGAAAATGCCGTCAAGTCTCAATATCCCTGTACTGCCTGGTGAGATTTGTTGTCTAAATCCTACCAGGCCTTGATCTGAACTGTCTCTTTGCCCTGCAAATATCAGCCTCCAAATCTTGTCTCTTGATTCACCCTCAGACTCAACTCGTCAACTAGGCAGACCCCCTTTTCTGTTGGTTCTGTCTCTCAACTCTGACTCTTCTTCTTTTCTGTGTCATGTCTCTTTTTCTCTTTGTCATATCTTACTCATCAAACTTTCTTCCTTCAGCTCTCAGTCTTGTGGTTAGATCTGTAATCAATAATTGCTCTTCACGGTTAAAAGCCAAATGTCTCTTGTACAGATCTGGACCACTCAAACCAAGGAACCACGTACTGAGGGAGGATTTGATGGCCACAATGGACTTCCGACAGACAATGCTGAAGACGGCTCTCAAAACCATTCCCTTGCTTGGTGACAATAACTATGGCATTTGGCGGGACAAAATGGATGCGATTCTTGACTTCAGGGGTTGCTCTATTGCCATGAATGACAACACCTCTACTCTTGAATCTTCAGTCAAAAACGAACTCAAACTCTTGATCATCTCTAAACTCGACTCAACTGCTCACGAGAACATTTTCACTGCCGAAAACAGGAATTCAGCTAAACTCCTGTGGAAGGCAATCATTTGAAAATTTGCCTCATCTCAAGCCTCAAATTGCGCCCGAGTATTCAATAATTTCTTATACCTCACATTCAATCCAGAAGACATTGTCAACTTCATCACTAAGGTCAAGGTTAGTCTCAAGAAGATGGCGGAAGTAGGAATCAAACTTCCAGATGACATTGTGGCATACCTCCTTCTTTTCAAATTTCCCCCTTCCATGGAGGACTTTAAACAACAGATTATGCATTCCAACAAGGAACTCACTGTTGAGTATGTCCTCAATCACCTCACCCAACTGAACAACAAATCCGTCGCTCAATCATCTATATCAAGTTCAAAATCTAAGGGAGATGTCGCTCTGTTTGGAGGAAAGCATTCAACTTGTCCAAATCAATCCAAAGGACCCAAACCCAAAAGATGTATCAAAGGGTTTCACCATCCCAGTCAAGAAAAAAATCACTTGGCCGCAGATTGCTGGCATCTTCATCCTGATGTGGCCCCCAAATGGTGGAGAGAGAACCAAGCCAAATGGAAGGCAAAGAAGAATGGATCTAAAGCTAAAGTCAAATCCCACTCGGCTCACTACCTCGCCTTACTGAATCAATGGATCAAACACGGGGACCACGACTGCCGCTTCTTGCTTGACAGTGGAGCGTCAGTCCACATGATAAACAACTCCCAATTCTTCTGTGAGATGGAACCTTACGTGGGCGATCCTATCAGAACCGGGAAAGAAGGTGCCTGTTTAGAGATCAAGGGGAAGGGAACTGCAATTCTACACTGGAAGGACATTACAATCAAACTCTCCAATGCCTTCTACGTGCCGGACGTAACCATCAATCTGATTAGCGCCGGCGCTCTAAACAGCAAGGGTTGCTCCATTGTCTCCTGTGACAAACGGTTCTTGATTTCGCATAATGACAAGTTCATCCTCGAGGGGTCGATCAAAGACAACCTGTATACTCTTCCTACTCCTACATTCACTCCACTCTCTTCTCCTAAATCCTACCATTCTTCTCTCTCTACTACTCCCAAAGACGCACTCCTTGAGATTCATCGGAAATATGGCCACGCCTCACTGTCAAGACTTGCCCCCTTCATTCGCAACATTCCAAACAACGTCATTCAGGGGTTCCAATGCGTTGACTGTGTTAAGAGCAAGATCAAAAAGGCCTCATTCCCTCATTCATCTACTCGCAGTTCAAAGACTTTTGATCAAATTCATCTTGATCTTATGGGACCGATCCTACCCTCATCCAAGGTTGGCCACAAATTCATCATGTTTCTTGTGGACAATGAGAGTGGTTACCTGGCTGCTTTTCCACTGGCCTCAAAGGACAAAACTGCCAATGTCATCATTAGTCTCCTTGAAAAGGAACATCGACAGCGTGGTGTATATCCCTCTGAGGTCTGTTCGGATGGAGGAACCGAGTTCGTCAACTCAAAATTGTCAATGTACTTTGACAAACAATTCATCACTCACATTGTTTCGGAGCCATACCACCCGGAACACAATGGTCAAGCCAAACGTGCTAATTGAACCATTGTCAAATCAACTCGGGCCACTCTAAAGGATGGTAGGCTTCCCCCATTGGTATGGCATGAAGTCGTCAAAGCATGCTGCCTAATGCTGAACCAAATCCCTACCAAAGACAAGGATGAAACTCCCTGGGTGAAGATACACGGTCAACCTCTTCCTTCTTCTTTCCTTAAAACCATTGGCAGCCCGTGTATCTATCTGATAAACAAGAGAGTCAAAGGTTCAAAGTTTGAGTCTAAGGGAGAAGAGGGCACCTTAGTAGGCTTTAATCCTCTCTTGCTTTTGTATTGATTGCTGAAAAAGTTTGGTTCTGTTATCTCCACAAAGCACGTGAAGTTCCTGTCCATGCCCCAACCTAACACTTCTGGTCTTGAATTCAATGACGACTCACTGCATGATAATACGGCCGAACCGCTTGACTCTGGCCTACTCCCCAACCAAAGTGATCCCTCTCCCCTGTCTCACAATCAGCAGCAATCTCCTTGGACAAGGTATTGCAATTGCTTGGATAAGTCCGCATCTTCATCGGATAGCGGTGAATCTGAATCCGCTGATCTCTCCTCTTCCAAAGATGTCACGAATCCCAACTCAGTGGAGGAACTCACCTCAACCTCCGCTCAGCCGTCTCAACAAGACAATGGACCAGCTGGAAGGTCCTTGCGTGACCGATCTCGCATCAAGCCACCTCAAAGATATGGATTTTATCATTACTACAAACCCAAGTCCTACAATGACGCCCTCAATTGCAAAGAACAACTCAAATGGATTAAAGCTATGGATGCGGAGCTCAATTCAATCAAAGACCTTCTCGTGTGGGAAGACTACAATGGGCCTGAACCAAGGAACATTCTCAGAACCACGTGGATTTACAAAATCAAGCACAACTGCCATGGTGATCCGGTCAGATACAAGGCTTGTCTGTGCGTTCAAGGATTCAATCAGATCCATGGACTCAACTACACCAACACCTTTGCACCGACTGGAAAGCCTTCCACTCTCCGTTTTCTGCTTCTCTACTCCCTCAAATCTAAGCAGAAGATTCTCCAATTCGACGTCAAGAGCGCCTTTTTACATTCACCCATTGACAAAGAAGTCATCATTCAGACTCCAAAAGGTTCCAAGCGAAACGGTAAATTTCTCAAACTCCGAAAGTCTCTCTACGGTCTCAAGCAAGCACCAAAGAACTGGTACAAAACCCTCACGGCCTGGTTCAAAGAAGTCGTCTTTGAAGAATCCTTGTGCGATCTGTGCCTATACCTCTCTCGCAACGGGAAGTCTTGGCTGTTCTTCCACGTCGATGTTCTGGTTCTTGTTGGTGATGGCGATGGATTCAAAAGGAAGTTCCTAGATTTCTTCTCAGGTTCAACTGCAAAAGATCCAGACACGGTCCTTGGGATGAGAATCAAAGTGTTAGAAGATAAGATCCTCCTCAGCCAGCCCAAACACATAGAACGTGGACTTAAGGAGCTAGGCCTCAAGGATGTCAAGCCCAGCAAATCTCCTCTAACTCCAAATTTACAACTCAAGCCAGCTTCCAATGACGAGTTTGAGAAGTTCAGGGCTCTAAAAATCAACTATTGGTCTGCCATAGGCTTGCTCAATCATATTGCGTGCTACTCACAACCGGACGTAAGCTTTGCCGTTGTGGAAACTTTAGAGGTTATCCCTCACGAATTTGTCCCTAGTTACGGGATCGATGGTTCTAGCGTCTGTAAGACCGAGAATGCCTCCTTTCCTTTCCTCCGAGAGAGAGAGAGTGAGAGAGAGTGCGAGAGAGAGAGAGAGTCCGATAGAAAGATATGCTGCCCCCCTACAACCCGGAGTCAAGGGGAAGGGTATTTGAGCCCTCCCCCTCAACCCTAACCTAAGCACAAGCACAAAGACAGACTGGCAACCATGAAGAAGGAACCCTAGACCCAGAACCCTGACCCATCCCTAAACTCATACCCATACCCTATCCCCGCCAGCTTGCCTGCCATTAGGCGCATCCGGTTTGTCTTTTCGTGGCGCGGCCCTCCGCCGCGCAATACCCAAGGTTCACCGCGCTTGCGCGCATCCACCCAACGCGCCGTCGTGGATTTCCCGTCCGTGGCCAGCCCGCGCTTGCGCACGGCTGCCCGCGCATATAGCCCCGCTGTCGCCCGCTTTTTCCTTCCCCGACTAGCTGTTCCAAGAACCTGGTCGGCCCAGCTCCATCCGTGAGTCGGACATCCAAGGGGGTCGCGGCCCGCCTCCCTTAGTCAGGCCCGGCCCGCAGTCGCGTGCTCAATCCCGCCGCGCCCACTGCTGAGCCCGCAGCGGCTACTGCTGAACCCGCAGCGGCTACTGCTGAACCCGCAGCGGCTACTGCCGAGGACCGGCGCACCCCCACTGCTGAGCCTAACCTACCAGATGCTGAGCGCGCAGGCCGCGACGCAGTCCCCAACCCAAGGCTATATAATGACACCACATCCCCCCCAACTTGAGTTCTGTCCCCAGAGGTCCCTTCCCATCGCCACCTTGACTACCCGCACCCCGCTCCTCCCTACCCACTCCTCTTCTCACACTCCACCACCTCCCTCCCACGCTCATCGTTGTCATGCTCCCCTGCGAATTCTGCGCCCGGCAGGGGCACGCGTGCTTGATTGCTCCTGGTCGACGCGCCTGTGTCGCTTGCCGTCGCGGCCATCGCCGTTGCTTGCTTAGCGATAGCATTCCCCGAGCCCCCCCCAACTTTGGCTCCCACCCCAGGCCGCGCAAAAGGGCTCGTCCCGACCCGTTTGTGGTTTCGGACGATGACACTATCTCGGAGGACCCGTTGACTCCGCCGGGCTCTCCCTCCCGCCGCCCTCCGTCGAGCGAGGGCCGCGACTCGGCTTCCCCCTTTCGCCGCGCGGGACCGCCGGGGAAGGAGGATTTCTCGTCCGTTGACAACTATCGGAGGGCCGTACAATTCTGGTCGGACCGCGTTTGGATGAGGGAAGGCGCGAGGGACCTGCGCCTCAATGAGATTCTCCGGCGTCGCGCTGCTGCTGCCCCGGTTCCCCCTCCGGCACCTACACCGGCTCCTTCCGCCCCGGCTCCACAAGGTACTCCACCGCCGCCCGCGTCACCAGCGGTCTTGGATGGGAGGCCTACTACCCCCGAGGTCCCTCCTCCGCCGTCCCCAATCATCGTTCCGTCGTCGCCCCCAGATGGACCGAGCCCTCCGCGTGACGCCCCGGGGACCCCCTCATCACCTCCTCGCTCGCTCGGATCAAGCCCCGTCCCAGCACCGGCACCGCCTTCCCTCAATTCCCCCGAGATCCCGGAGATCCCGGTCGTGATGGCACTCCCGGCGGCTGGCTTCAAGGCTTTTGCGGAACGGTCGACCGCGATGCTCCGCAACTTCCTGGCGACCCCCGGAGCCCAATCCTCCGAATCCCGGCGCGAGTTCTTGGCGTCTTACCGGGCCCTTCTGGCATCATCAAGGGCGGACATGGAGGAAATGATGCGAATGGCTTAGACGCCCCCACCCCCTTCCCGCCTACTTTTCTTATCCTATTGTTGTACCGCGTTTGTTGGAGAAATACATGTTTCTGCGCGAGGAAAAGAAAGGGTCGCGTCCGCGCGTCCGGGTGGAAAGTGAGTAAAAGAACGAGAGCCGCGTCCGCGTGAGAAGTGAGTGTGAGTGAGGTTGAGGTTGAGATCCACGTCCGCGCGCTCCCTCTGTGAGAAACCGTAAGTGACCAGTTATTCCAAGAAAAGAGGTACCTGGACCGCCCCAGACGGACTGCCACACAGTTCCCCGTACCCATACTACAAAACAAAACAAACACCGCGCCGACAGCGCGCGCTCACAACTGGGAGTATAAGGGAGGAGCAATGGGAACAAACATTCTGGGGTGTCTAGTCGTTCCGGCTGTGAACCGGCTAGAGCACCCCCTTACCAAGCTAAGCTTTAATCTGCGTCCATACCATCCCTGACCGTCGCGCCCGTCCGTTGAAAAAAAAGAAACAGGATAGGAATAGACAAAAAAAAGGAAAGAAAACAGCCCGAATCCAAAGAAGAGAAAGAAAATATCCTATATTTATTATTCCATTCATTTCATTTTTTTTTTTTTTTTTTTTTTTTTTTTTTTTGCAGTGCTCTTTTTCGCGCCATCCGTGCGCGGGGCTTGTCCTCGCGTTTGCGGGCCCGACGCCACGCCGCGCCCGCGTACCTGCAATAAATAAACCATAGCCAGTACCAATCCAAAGCCAAGCCCAAACCAAAACATGAGGAAACGAACATTCTGGGGTGTCTAGTTGTCCCGGCTGTGAACCGGCTAGAACACCCCCTCACCAAATCAAGCTTTAACTACCTAGCGCCCCCCCCAGCTTGACAGCTGTCCCCAGTCGTCTGCAACCTCCTACTTCTCCGGGGTTGCGCGTCGCTACTTTGCTGTCCGAACGATCCGCACCGTCGTCCGACTCTGGGACCGCCTTGCCCCCGAGCCCCGAATAATCGCTTGCCGTCTCGTCGAAGGAAGTGGAACCGCGCGCGAAGAAGCGTTTTACGTGCAAAGCCGCGGCCTTCCGCTTCAGCGGCGTCCCGTCCAATTCCTCAAGCCCGTAGCTGCCGCCCAAGAACTTAGAGGCCACGCGGTACGGCCCGTTCCACCAGTTGGCGAAAAGCCAGCCCCACTGGGATTCCAGACTCCGATTATACAGCAGGACCAGGTCCCCCTTCCGCAGCGGATCCCAGAGCCGATGGGAACAGCGCTCATCGCAATAGCGGACTGATGCCGTCCGGGTTTTCTTCAATCGCTCCGCGGCCTTTCCCAAGGTCTCCTCACGCCTAAGGAGCTGTTCAGCCCGCGCCTTGATCAGATCCGCGGACGTCTTAACCTTCCACCAATCCACGCCCAAAAACGTGTTCAGCTCGATGTCCACGGGAAGCACGGGCCGCTGCCCGTAGAGTAGCTCGTAAGGCGAATACCCCGTCAACCGCTTCACGGAGATCCGATCGGCGAAAAGGACCGCGGGGAGTGCCACCTGCCACTTTTTGCCGTCCTCACCGCACATTTTCACCAGGGCATCCTTGATTGGCTGATGCCCCCGCTCGATCATCCCCGCGCCCTCCGGGTAATATTCCGTCACGCGGCCAAATTTCACTCCACAGCTCTGCACCAGCGTCATCAGGCGTCCCTGAAACTCCGCCCCTCCGTCGACGGTGACCAAGCGAAGCGACCCGTAGCGCGCGAACCAGTCTTCTTCCAGAAACTGAGCCACCTTTTCCGCCAATAGCTTCGCTAGGGGCCTCGCTTCCACCCACCCAGACAGATCGTCGCGCGCAACCAGCAAATACGCAAACTTACCGGCCTTGATGTGGACCACGTCCAGCGAAACGCGCCCGAACAGCGCGTCCTCGCCCGTGGGGCGGCCGACCTCCTTGGGCAGCTTCGAGCTTCGCCGTTGGCAGGCCTCGCACGACTTCACCCAATCGCGCACCGCGCGAACGACCCCCGGCCACCAAAACCTTGCTTTCATCCTCCTCCGCGTCTCGACCTCACCCCGATGACCAAGGTCGTCGTGCAGACTTCCTAGAATCACCTCCTGGTCGGCCCTTGAAGTCGCAACAACAAGAGGCACGGAACCGCTCCGCCGCCATAACTGACCGTCCTGTAAGAAGAAGTTCAGAACGTTTCGCCTCACCCATTGGGCGACCGTTTCCGTCGTGCCCTCGGGGAACCGGAGATCCTGCAAATAAGAGCACAACACTGCGTAACGTCCCGACTGACGCAACGGAAGACAAACCGCCGCCTCCGTCTTTCCTACCCGAACAACCGGAGCTTCCACGTCCAAGGGTTCCGCCCCCTCGTATGGGTCGTCCCGCGGGTACCGCGACAGCGCGTCCGGCATCGTGAAAGCCTTTCCTGGGATGTGCACCACGTTAAAGGAGAATAACTGGAGAAACGCTACCCACCTGGTCATGGGCGCGTTCGGCAGCGTTGGTGAGTTAATCATTCGCGCCAAGGCCTCCGCGTCAACCAGGAGCTCGAGGTGCACACCCCACAAAAGGTGCTGCAACCGCCGTACGATCTTGGTGACACCGCACAGCTCCAGCTTCGGCTGCGAATACCGACTCTCTGTCGCGGTAAAGGTGACCGATTTGTATAGCACCGGCCTATCTTTTCCGTCCTCCTCCTGTGTCAAGACCCCCCCGGCGCCGAACTCGCTAGAGTCGACCGCCAGGCGTATCCCTCCGGCGTCGTAATCCAGGTCCCAAAGGACGATTTCGCGCCCCACAATTTCCTTGAGCTTCGCAAAAGTGGCATCGCATCCCTCGGTCCACTTCCACTCCGCCCCCTTACGCGTCAATGCCCGCATTGGGCTCGCTACTTCCGCAAACCGCTCAATGAACATGCGAACGTAGCTGCACAGCCCCAGAAACTGCAGGACGTGCGACACTGTCCGAGGGGTTGGCCATTCAAGAACCTTATTCCGCTTCTTCTCCGCTATTTGCCTCCCGTCGTAGGCCACGACATGCCCCAGTACTTTGAGCGCCGGAACGCAGACCGCCAACTTTTTCCCGGACACAGTAAGGCCTGCCTCCTCAATTCGGAAGAGGACTCGTTCCAGAGTCTCCGCGTATTCCCAGACGAATCGCCGGATCGCGGGTGCATCCTCTAGGACCGTGCCCTTGTAGTCCGTCCTGGGGCCTTTAATGCCAGCGTCGTCGATGAAGATCTGCACGCCTTCCGGAAGGTCGTCGCGTAGTATCCAGGTCATTTGGGCTTGGTATACCGCCACTGAGTTGGTCGCACCTTGCGGTAGCCGCGTCAGCTGCATCCTCCCTAGCCCGGTTTCAAACGCCGTCAGTGGCCGCGAGTCAGGGTGGAGTTCTCGCTGGTCATATCCCCCCATCAAGTCCACCAGCCCGTAGCAAGCGCGCCCGGCCATCGACTCCAGAAATTCTTCAACGCGCGGGAGAAGCCCCGCGTCGCGAATAGTGAACAAATTTAGCCTCTGAAGGTTGTGAAAAATCCTTAACGACTTCCCATCCTGCTTAACGACCGCGAAGATAGGACTCAAGTAGCTTGACGTGGATTGCTTGTAAAGCCCCGTCCTCACGCGCTCCCGTACCAACTCCAGAAAGGGCTCCCGAACAGTACGGGGGATCGGAATCGGCTTGATTTGCCACGGTTTGTGAGGGACAGTGGGAATAACATAAGGGTCCCCAATCTCACCTCTTAACAACCCGCGCTCGTCCGGTCCAAAAGCGAGCGCCTTCTCCCTCATCACCAATACCGACACCAGCAGATCCATCTCCTCCGCACTCAGCCATCCCGTTGGTCCAAAGTTAAGGGCGTCCACCCGCTCGTCCGTGATTCGCGCCGACCGCGTTACCCATCCATTCTTCCTAAGGGGCGTCTCCCACGGGTCGCGGGACCACGCGATTGGTCGTAAGGGTCCGTTGAGCCCCTGAGGCATTGGCTCGTTCCGCGGCCGGACTTTCCGTGCTACCGGTTTTTACTTGCCCGCGTTACACCGCGCCATCCAGACCCGATCGTCGCTGTTGTAAGTCCTAGTAATGACCAGACCGGGGCTTTCGCCTTTGCTCACGACTGTGGCACGATGATAGGGTTTTTGAAGCGTAGCGCCTTCCGGCGATGCATACTGAGGAATGGGACTTACTTCTGGCACCTGCGCCCCACACGCGCCCTCCCCCGCTTGCTCCTCACCTGTCGGCCGCCCGTGCTGAGCCGGAGCCTGCTCCGCACAGTTCCCGCGGCCGACTAGAAAAAATCCTCCGCAGGGTAACCCTTACGGTCAACCCCCGCGCCGGACTCTTTGTTGCCGCCAGACATTGGGTCCTGTACCCATTTCCCTCTCCTGTGATCGCAGATCGTCGTCTTGAACCGTGCTCCGAGCGAGTCTTTGACGGTCAGCGCCTCCGTCCCTTCCTCGGCGTTGAAGGCCATTTGGGCTCGGAACCCAAACATGAATGGCCTTCCTAGAATCACATCTCCGCATTCCACTGAGAGAAATGACAGGGGCTTACAGACCTTGGCGACTTCCACCTCCTCCGCCTCTACTACTCCATCCACGCGGCATTCCCCGCCATTTAACGCCCAAAGACCCATCGCACACTTCCTCCGCACCAGACCAAGCTTGTCCACCAACCTTGATGGGAGCAGGTTGACCATCGACCCGCTATCCACCATCGCCCACACCTTCCGCCCGGCAATGGTCATTGCGACATAAGCAAGCGGGACGGATACCGACTTTGACCGGCACGGCTTGGGATCCACTTCCTCCTCCGCCACGTTAACCCGCTGAACCGTTGTCAGCACCCGACCCTGACCGCAATCTTTTAAAGCCTGGACCATCTCGTCAAAGACCGCGGGGGACACCGCCGCTAGCTCTCGTAGGGTCAGGGGTATTGGTGAGTCGTTCCCCATTACCCTTCGGACAATGTCCGCGGCCTTCTTCTTTCGCGCGGAATTAGAGGACGGCCCGTCCGAAATTGGTACTCGCGCGACTGGCTTCAAGGCCGTTGGTCGCTCGTCGACATCCATCGCAATACGCTCATTTGCCGCCAATGCCCTGACTTCAGCCTCCACTCTCGGCGCTACCCAGGTTCCGGGCGCGGTGACAATCCCAAGCGAGACCCAAGCAGTCTTGGTCTTGGCCTATGCTCTTTCCCGCACTTGCACCATTGGTGGCGGCTTGTCCTTGGTCAGGTCCACCGATTCACCCGTCGGAAATATGTACGTCATCCCGGATGCGCGAACAAGCCCTTCGTCCATGTCCCAAGTGAGATCCTCACAAACTGACTTCCAGTGCCCTCTCTCCCCGCAATATGAACATTGCGGCGACCCGTACAATCCGGATGATCCGCTAGGGGGCTGGAACCCCTCCGCCATGTGAGGCGGCACCGCGCGCGGTTGAGAAGGAGCCGCCGGAAACGGTGCGGCTGCCGGAGCTGTAGGAGCCGGTGTCCGGTTGAGGAAAACCCTTATGTCCCGCAGAATCTCCGTTATCTCCCCAACTGATGGTCCCGGAGGCTGCTGGGAAAGTCCGGCATGAGAGGGCATTGACGGCCGCGCGGCCAAAGTTTGGTCGGGGGCCGGCGCCGAGATTGTGACCGATTTCTTGGAGGAAGACGGGTACGTTCGTGCCGTATCCGCGATGAGCTCGTCCAAATCAATTTTGCTTTCCACGGCTTGACGGATAACCAAAAGATCGGGGAGAATAGCAACGCTTCCATCCAGCCACCTCTTAACCAGGCCATGGTCGTACAGGTATTGTTGCACTCTGGAATGGAGCTGGGGCGCGAGACCCCCCAGAAACGCCCGCTTCATGGCACCCGTCTGACCTGCGACGACCTTGTTCTTTGCAAGGTACCCGTAGATTTGCTCAAACCTTGAAATATATTCCACTAATCCTTTGCGCAATCGCATCCCGCCATTCTCGATTGCCTCCTCCGCAGCTCAATCGAAGTCGCTTTCCCGAAACCGGGGTTTGCGCTTTCCCCACCTTGCCAACATCTCGCTTTTCAACTTCCCCCAGTCTTGCCTCTTGTATCCAACCATTTCTTCCACGTCCCGCAGCTTCTCCTCCTCGGTAATGAACAGCACAATAGTCCGAACCTTATCCGCGCCCGACGCGCCCTCCGAGTCCGCGATCCCTTTGAACCTAGAGAGGAACTGCTCGACATCCGAGGTACTGAACCAAAGATGAGGGAAATCCCTTGGCCTCAACCAAACGCGGCGAGGGGCCTCTGCCGCCATGTCCGACGACCCTTCCGAGGGAGGAGCGAACCCGCTAACTCTAGGAGCATGAGCGGACGGCGGCAGAGGGGGTTGAGCAGCAGAGACGGGAGTCGGGCGTGGAGGGTAGGGAAGGGGAGCATTGGATCCCGGAGCGGTTGTCGGTAGCATTCTGCGTAATCTTCAAGAGACTGAGAACGGATTGAAAGTTCCCGGCCAGACCCCCAGATGTGGAAACTTTAGAGTTTATCCCTCACGAAGTTGTCCCTAGTTACAGGATCGATGGTTCTAGCGTCTGTAAGACCAAGAATGCCTCCTTTCCTTTCCTCCGAGAGAGAGAGAGTGTGAGAGAGAGTGCAAGAGAGAGAGAGAGTCCAATAGAAAGATATGCTGCCCCCCTACAACCCGGAGTCGAGGGGAAGGGTATTTGAGCCCTCCCCCTCAACCCTAACCTAAGCACAAGCACAAAGACAGACTGGCAACCATGAAGAAGGAACCCTAGACCCAGAACCCTGACCCATCCCTAAACTCATACCCATACCCTATCCCCGCCAGCTCGCCTGCCATTACGCGCATCCGGTTCGTCTTTTCGTGGCACGGCCCTCCGCCGCGCAATAGCCAAGGTTCACCGCGCTTGCGCGCATCCACCCGACGCGCCGTCGTGGATTTCCCGTCCGTGGCCGGCCCCCGCTTGCGCGCGGCTGCCCGCGCATATAGCCCCGCTGTCGCCCCGCTTTTTCCTTCCCCGACTAGCCGTTCCGAGAACCTGGTCGGCCCAGCTCCATCCGTGAGTCGGACATCCAAGCGGGTCGCGGCCCGCCTCCCTTAGTCAGGCCTGGCCCGCAGTCGCGTGCTCGATCCCGCCGCGCCCACTGCTGAGCCCGCAGCGGCTACTGCTGAACCCGCAGCGGCTACTGCTGAGGACCGGCGCACCCCCACTGCTGAGCCTAACCTACCAGATGCTGAGCGCGCAGGCCGCGACGCAGTCCCCGACCCAAGGCTATATAATGACACCACACCGTGTCCAGCCTTGCCAGATTCAACGTCAAGCCCGGCCTTCCCCACTGGAACAAGTTCAAGAAGACCTGGAAGTACCTGAAGGGCACTCCGCACATCAAACTCTGCCTGAACGTGGGAAGCCCCGACTGCCTCATCTCCGCCTACTTGGATGCTTCCTGGGCTGATGATCCGAATACTAGACAATCTCAAACCTGTTATCTCTGCACTGTCTATGGTTGTACTGTATCCTGGAACAGTTGTAAACAGAAAAATATCACATTCAGTTTGACTGATGCTGAACTGAATGCCTTCATAGACGCATTTCAAGAAGCCACCTGGATCAGAGCACTGGCCTGCAAGATGTTCTCAGTTGACTCAACAGCCGTCATCATTCACACCGACAATAGCGGGCTAATTGACAAACTCGAACGATTTGGATCCAATTCAAAGACCCAATACCTTGATTTAAAAACCAAAGGCATGCGTGATGAGCTAAAGTCAGGAAACATCCAGGTCAAGCTGGTTAGATTGGAGGATATGCCCGCTGATGCTCTCACAAAAAGCGCCGGCAGCTCTAGCCTTGAGCTTCTTCGCTCCTTTTCTCAGATCTCCGGGTCCTCGTAGTGCTTCTTCCTCTTGTTATGTCTTTTTTTCCTTTTTTTTCTCTTTTTTTTCTCTTTTTGTTTGTTCTCTCTTCTTTGTTCAATCTGGTCTCCATAGGCTATAAGCCCTCTCATCTCACCAGGCATGGGGCGTGTTGGGATTTCACTTGCTGGATTTCACTCACCAGTCCCAGTTTGCGTCTGGTCCTCTTGGGTTCCCCGCATAAAACTCACTCGGGGGAAGCGTTCTTCGAACTCTTCCGGGAAAGGCTCATGAGAGTTCTCACGACGATTGTTCTCCCTCTCCCAATCACTCAAAACACCACAACCATTCTACTTCGCCAACTCCCCCAGCTCCTGCATCACTCAATCACAACTTCCCTCTCTGTTTCTCTTTCTTCTTTTTCTTTTTGTTCTCTTTCCTTCCTTCTCTCGAGATCACTTCTGACGTCCTTCTTTAAATCTCCTCCTCACTTGTCGATCATCTCTTGAAAATGCCATCAAGTCTCAATATCCCTGTACTGCCTGGTGAGATTTGTTGTCTAAATCCTACCAGGCCTCTATCTGAACTGTCTCTTTGCCCTGCAAATATCAGCCTCCAAATCTTGTCTCTTGATTCACCCTCAGACTCAACTCTTCAACTAGGCAGACCCCCTTTTCTGTTGGTTCTGTCTCTCAACTCTGACTCTTCTTCTGTTCTGTGTCATTTCTCTTTTTCTCTTTGTCATATCTTACTCATCGAACTGTCTTCCTTCAGCTCTCAGTCTTGTGGTTAGATCTGTAATCAATAATTGCTCTTCACCATTGAGGGACCGTATGAGAAGGTGGGGCTGACACTATTCAGGACTATGCGGGAGCGGGACGCGCACCAGGCGGTCGCTACAGATCATGGAGAAGCCAAAGTAATTATCAAAAACTCCTCCTGACTTCAGCCTCTTTCATGCTCAGCTGTTGGCAAGCACTGAGTAACTTGTTGTGTCCAAGGGGCTTGGTGAGGATGTCTGCAATCATGTTGGAGGAGTCAACATGGGATACCAACAAGAGGGACCCTGAGACCAGATCATGGAGGTATTGGTAGCGTACCACAATGTGCTTTGAGTTGGAATTGAGTTGGTCCTCCTTGCTGATGAAGGTTTCCCCAGAGTTATTGTTCATGATGACTGAAGTGGAGATTCTGATCCCAAGGTTGTCTAGTAGCATGGCAATCCATTGTAATTGCTTTGCGCAGTGAGTCATGGCTATGAATTCCGCCTTTGTGGTTGATTGAGCAGCTACAGATTGATTCTTGGACATCCAGTGTACTGGGTTATTGTAGAGAGTGATGACAAATCCCAAGTTTGAATTTCTCATGTCTGTGCAGTTTGCGTACTCCACGCTGGCCCATCCTTTGAGATGGTTGGCTGTGTCAACCAATTTTTTGAATAGGATTCCAACCCCAGTTGTGCCTCTTAGTTATTGGAGAAGATGTTTGATCAGGTTCCAGTGTTTTGTGGTTGGCTTGGTGGTTTAGTCAGATAGAATGTTCACGGTGTGAAGGATTTTGGCCCTGGTGTGTAGCGCAAGGTGGTTTAGCATCCCAATGGCCTTTTACATGGATTTGAAGTCAATTGGGTTGGCCATCTCAGTGACTTTTTTTACCAGGTTAGCCGGGGCTGGACCTTTGACTTGATTTGTGGCAGACATGGACAGGTCTTCAAGTACCTTTTTGCAGTAGTCCCACTGGTGGACAAGTATGGCGCCATCCTCCTTCCAGTCAATGGTGTAGCCCAGATGTTGAACTGGCTTCTCCCTAAACTCAATCTGGTAGGTTGCACAGAGTCTGTTGAGGAATTTGAGCACTTCCAATCAAGACTTGCACACGACAAGCCCATCATCAACATGAATGTGCAGGAAGAGTGATTTGGAAAGATTGAGAAGGAGAGACTCATATGCACTGGAGAGTTCTAAGCCCAAGTTTTCCAGGGTTATTGCCAGGTGTTTCTTCCAGAATTGTGGTGCCTGTTTGGTGCCGTAGAGGGATTTTTTGAGCCGCCAAACCCAGTTCTCCTTTCCAGGGACCTCAAAAACCAAGACTTGAGACATGTAGACTGTGGAATCCACGTCTCCATAGAGGAAGGCTGTCTCCAAGTCAAACTGGAAGAAAGACAAGCCATGCTGAACTGCCAGTGATAAGAGAACCTTTATTGACTTTTTCTGTCCAAGGCTAGAGTATGTGTCTTAGTAGTGTTGGTCTTTTACCTTATGGTTTCCAAAACATACCCACCTAGATTTCTGCTGTGTCACTTTTCTGTGCTTGTCTTTCTTGCTAACCAGCTGCCACATACCACCAATGACCTTGTTGTCTGTTGGGGGTGGTACCAACATACCCATGTTTTTTGCAAGGAAAAATGGGTTCTCCTCCACCATGGAGGCCAGAAACTTTGGCCTTTTGTCTGGATGATCTAGGAATTTGCGCATATACACTACCTTGGCTAGGTTGGTGGAGTCCTCCAGCTAATCATTGTTCCTGACTTGTTTCCTGCACAAGGTGCTAAGGACTGCTGAGGGATCCAAATTGCTGGAGATGTTGCGTAGGGCGGCCTCTTAGTAAGGGATGTAGGCATAGCCCTTGCGTACAGGCAGTCAAACAGGCAGAGAGGTGTGGTTGGAAGGGTTTCCACACAGACCAATAGGGACTCTGGTGGGAGAGTTTCTCAAGTAAGATCCAGGGGAGTGCAATGGTGCAGGGGTTGGAGTTGCAGATAGTGAGTGGGGCACAAGAACAGCTGGAGGAACTGATTGATGACACAAGTTTGAGGGCGGAATTGTGACGGTCATGGTGCGCGGGAGCATGGAGACAGGCTTTGTGAGGGAATCCTGCTGTTGTATTTGAAGTTTACCACCAACAGGGTGTAGTCCCTGCTAAAAATTATCCGCCCATTTTGCAAGTCCAGGAACCTGGACGCATTAGACCAAAGTTAATAGGCAGCAAACAGGAGCAAGCAAGCCTGATGACTGATTTTGGATTGGGCTGACCTTTGATGCACATTCAACTTGAGACCAAACGGCATAAGCCTGTGAAGATCCCAAGTTGGTTTGATGGTACTGTCCTTATCCCCAAGCCTTGCAACAGGTGACTGCCATTCCAGGGACTTGCTAGGTAGATTATTTATAATAATGGAGCAGTGTTTGGCTGCTTTGTCCCAGTAGCTTATTGGCACATTTGAATGAGCCAGTACACATTGGAGTTTTTTCAACAAGGTCTGATTGAAGCGTTTGGCTAGCCCATTTGTCTGAGGTGAGTCAGCTGGTCCCCTTTCAACCGCAATACCTCTACAATGAAGCTCTGTGAGAAAATTGGTTCAGGTAAACTCACCCCCTTGGTCCAAGTGAAATATTTCCGGGAACCAATTGAAGCAATTCCTGATCTCATTGAACAAGGAAAGTATTTTTTCCTTGGACTCGCTTTTGGCTTGTTGGAGATATAATCTGTTGTATTGACTGTAGTTGTCTATGAGAACCAATAAATATCAATACCCATGTTTGGATGACGGGTTGATCATCATTAAATCCGATTGAATGGAGTGAAATGGGAGAGAGACTTGAGGGAGAAGATTTAGATGGGGCAATCTTTTCATTTTGAAGGACTGACATACGGCACAATTCTTTGCAAGTTGAATGGAGGAGGAGAGTTGGACGCCGTGCAGGTCAAGGAACTTCTGGAGGTACGGTTCAGACGGGTTCCCAAGGGTTACATGCCCATCTGTCACCTGTGGGTTGTCAACAATGGATTCAATTGACAAGGTTGACACTGGAGGGTTCCCAACATACAGATTGCCAACCGGGCAGAATTGAAAGACTATTGAATCAGACAACTTTACAAGCAGAAACCTGTGCTTGTAAAATATCTTGAGAACGTGGTCTTTGAGTTGCAAGGCCGAGATGAGGTTTCTGGGGCCTCCAGGTACATAGTACACGGGGTGAATTGACACCAATCCAAGACATGGTTTTCCTAGGTGAGTGATAAGGACTTGACTGCCGTACATATTCATCAACTGGTTGCATTGACGTACTTTGGATAGAAGGCTGCAGTTACCAACTTTGGACTTGGTGGCGCCAGAATGGTAGATGAGTTCCTTTGGTTGGGCAGAGGGCAAAGACGTGACACTGTAGGTTGCCTCAGGTTCACCAAAGAAACCAGAGTCTTTGAGTTTGTCTGGTTTGGCCACATTATCAGCGGCAGGTGTTGATTTGTTGGTTGCGTTGCAATTGCTGACCAGGTTTTCCAGGTTGGGATTTCTCATCTGCTCAAGTTGTCTCATTGTTTTGGTGACTCAACGTTCAAGCTGAGACAGGTCTGGCGTCAATGGTTTTGGCGTAAATTTTGATGAGCAATTGTTCCTCTGTGGCTGAGTTCTGGTGGGAATGGCGGCCCAAGGATTTATTTATGAGGAGGGTAGTGAAGTTGTGGAGGACACCAGAGCAGTACTGTGCATAGTTTGTGTGACTTTACGCGCTTTAGGGTTTCAGTTGTGAGGGAAAGGAGGTCTGAAGACATTTACGCTGCTTGTGTGATGAACATCATTGACATTTTTGCTCTCACAACACATGTCTTTGGCTAAACCTCAGTTGTAGAACCTATCAAAGCAAAACAGTTGTATTTCTTGACAGGTCTGTATGAGTGAATTGAGCAAGGAGCCAAGTCAAAAGCTCTTGAGGAAGAGAATTGCAGCTAGGGGGGATGACACAGCTATTTTTAACTCTTGTTCAGTTGTCTCTTGAGCAGCTAAGGTATCTCTGAGGGATAGGTATAGTTCTTGAAAGGCAAGGGAGTGTTCACAAATGGAGGAGTTGTGTTGGTAGGTAAGGTGGACAAGTTGCAACACCTGATCCCAAATGGCTATTATTGAGTCTTTGTCGCAGGCCTTTTTCAGTTCCTGGAACGCTCATCCAAAGTCTTTGCAATAGGGAGTCACGTAGCCCTTGAGTTTGGCTCCACCAAGCTGAACAGAAGTTGCAAGGCTATGGTTGTCTTTTTTCAAAAATGCTTTGTATCAGAGTTGTCTTGTACAAACTTTGGATCCAGGAGCTCCTTGTGACCTTTGATTGTGAGAAAGTTTTCAAACCAGCCCTCCACTTGTACCAGTTGTGTCTGGTCAGCACTGGCAACTTCACTTTAGTCAAGTAATCTTCCCTGGAGTGGCTAGAGTCCAGAATATTAATTTCAAAGCCGCTGGAGACTTGAGTTGGGGCCATTTTGCACCAGTTGCCCATGGTTAGGAGCTGTTTATTTCTGATCCGCTAATAGTGCCAAGAATGGAATCTTGCTACCATGTTAGAGTTTGTCCTTATTCTTTATTTGCAGCACTGTACTTGGATCAATTTTTGATTGCGTTAACAGTAGAAAAAAATTTGAGCAGACAATGACAAAAAGGTTTTAGGGGGAATCAAGAACAAAAAGGAAGAGAAGTAGACATGTGGAACTTGGAATAAGAATTTACCAGGTAATTTGCGGGACTGTGTAGGACCAGCCAAGCTTATCTCTCAGATGGGAGTTTGGGCAAGTACAAACTTGTAACTCCAGGCAGTTTGCCTCTAGCTTGTCCTGAGCTCCAAAAGAGTCGCTGATTGAGGTTCTGGGCTTGTAGGGTTGTTGAGTGAGTCAGATTGGGTGAGCAGTTGATTTCAAGGGAATACAGAAATGAGTCCAGAGGGTGATGTTGGAGAGAAGAGGCTGGGGAATTTGCAATGCCATCCAGGGACCGGTGTAAGACTCCAAACAGTTCTAGGCCATGGCAGTTCTGTGGAGGGGAAATGTGCTGTTTAGGATGCCCTCCTGAGTGTTACAAAAATATTTAAATGTAACCTGTTCCAAAAATATTTAGATGTAACCAAGATCAAGGTCCAGAACTTCTTGAGTGAGGAATCAAGTAGTAAAGGATAAATTTTGATAATAGTTGGTAGCACTTGAACAGCACTATCTGAGGCAAGATTATGTGGGATATATTTGAACAAAAGAATTTAAAGTTTGTTCAAAGTTCAAAAGAACAAAGCTGTTGTATGTAAACAACACTCAAAAGCTAATAACTCTGTTCATCAGCAGAAGATTAGGGATGATCAACTCAAACCCCAACCAACCTCCAGGTTCTCAATGAACCCACCCAACTCTCCGCAATCAAGCGCTTGAAGGGTACCAGATAAATGATGGTGGCCATACAAGAAAAAGCACAATTTTTTGTGAAGCTCTAAAAGTAAACAGTAACTGATTTGAACAGGGATAACCTCAACACTTCTCAAGGAACTCAAGATTAGGCTGGAAGAATGCAACTTTGAAAAAAAAAGGAGGTGGAAAACTCCTGGTTTAAAGCTTAATAAAACCTCTTCAATCAAACATGATTGGCTCCACAAAGATGATCAAGGAAGGATCAAGACCAGTATGGTCACAGAAAGGGATCAAAGAGTGGTGTAACACACTCAAGAATTCTAACAGGCGGAATTCTCTTCAACTAGCCAGGCTATTGGCTGGTGATAAGGATCAGGCCACAGAGGGGAAAAGACTCAGGATCAATGGATAAACGGGAAATCATAGATATACCCAGGATAAGGATGGATCAGATTTCAGATAATAACCAGGGGGCATATGCATACAATCCCATGGATGTTTTGAAAAATGTAGGGAAGAGCCACTCCTTTTATGAGCCATGGGTCCCTGTAGACTATTTACAAGAGATGACACAGACAGGGCGGAAAAAAAACAACAATTGAAAAAAAAATTTTTTTTCTTTTTAAAAAAAACGGATTTGATCATGATCATGAGAAAACAAAAGAAAAGGATGAGAAAAAAAGAAACAAACAACAACCTCAAAAATTGAAATGATGAAAACCATTGATGAGCAGGAATGGAAAGACACCAGCCTGTGCCAATGACAGGAATGGGCAGGTGATGAAGTTCCCGGGGGGAGGCTGCGCGGTCAGGCTGACGGGCCTGAGCAACCGCTGGCGGTGTGCGGATGATTGTGAAAGAGCGGAGACCTTGGATGGATGAGGGGAGGAACTTGCACTTGGGCACAAGCAGTCATGCTGAGCAAGGAGCAAGAGATTCTTCCTTGACATTGAAGATGGTGGGAATGACAGTCTTGATGGGTAGGAGGATGAGGATGATTGAGGTGAAAAATCACCTTGGAAGTAAAGATTGAGGGGGGATGAGCGTATTGGATGGATGGCAGGTGGTCAGATGATAGTTGAGGAGAGGGAGGTGGGATACCACTGCAGGGATGAGCAAGACAGGAGATGGAAGAATGGGAGCCATTGCGTTTATTGGTGAATGCATCAGTGAGATCCCAATCAGCAAACTCAAGACTGGGAAGTGGTTGCCTTGTCTGGGGGGGTTTGATTGACCAAGCATGGAGCAATGATGAGGGATAGGTTGATATGGACCGGAATGGCAGAGTTAGATGATCAGGGATAATTTCCATTGCCTTCAATGTTGACAACAATGCCGGTGCCGGAAAGGGTTGAGCCAAGCCAAGCCAGTCTTGCCCGCCTGCTTTGAAAAAGGAACCAGAGGATGAGGAGTGGAGAAAGAGGGACTTGAAAACTGGGCACAGGGGTCTCAAAACCCAAGAGATCCTCCAAGAAAACTAGGAGAAGGGAAGGATTGGAAAAGTAAAATAAATAGGGAATCATTCCAGAAAAGATTTTTTTTTTGATGAGGAAAAAGAGTGTAAAAAAAATTCAAAAAATGTTTGGCCTTTGCCAGTGCACTTTCCAGGTTTGGTCACCACATCTCTCCCCAACTTACAGACTGTTCCTAGTCTGCATCTGAGTTTGATAACATATAAAAAAAGAAAGAAAGATGATTGGAACCAAAGAATGTCCAGTTGATCTTGAGGGTGGCTGCAAAAAAATATCTTGATCCATCCAAATAAAAGTCCTAGAAGTGACAGAGATAAACAAAGGTGGAGTCCCAGGTTCTCACATATGTGGAATAAAGTAGAGGTTTACAACAAAGATGCAGCAGATGACCCTGGTGGTGCACAATTTGGAGGACTTAATTCTAAGTTGCCTCCACAACAATGAAATTTCTTGAATTGATCAGTAGAGAACCTCCTGGCCATCTGAGTACCATCCAGTTCTTCCAAAAAATATGACCCACCTCTGACTTGGCCAACCACCCAATAAGGGCCATCCCAGGAATTAGAGAAAAGCTTTCCCCACTGAGTTTCCAAGGGTCAATTATAAGCTAAAACAAGATTACCAGGATTTAAAGGGTTGCTGATCTGCTTTGAATGTTTATCTTCCCAATACTGAAACAATTTTTCTATGGATTCCATCATCTTCTGATAAGCTTCACTGTGAAAATCCTCACTCTTCTCCAGTTTCTTAGATTGGGCAACTAATAGATCATTTGGAGAAGAAACCTGTTTCCAAGAAATAACTAAGAAAGATTCCATTTCCAAATCCGGAGGAAGGACAGCCCTTTGAAAAAAGATAATTTTGTAGGGTGAGTAGCCAGTGGTTTGTTTAGTTGAAATTTGATCAGAGAAAAGGAAGAGAGGAAGAAATTTGCAAAAATTCTTCCCAATTTTACCAGCCGGTTTTGACAAGAGCAGCCTTCAAAGGAGCATGACCTCTTTCCACCATGCCTTGGCCTTCAGGATATTAAGGAGTGGTCACCCTATTTTGAACAGGAAGCAATTGGATCATTTTGGCAAGTTTGCCACCAAACTCAGAGCCACCATCAGTTGAATAAGATTGGGCCAAGCCATAGCGCATCATCCAAGTCTCATGGAGAAAGGCTGCTACTGATTCCGAACTGAGGTTCTTAAGGAATTTTGCTTTAACCCATCCAGAAAAATCATCTCTAGCCACAATGAGGTCCTTAGCTCCACCAGCCTTAATGTGAACCACATCCATAGCAATCCTTCCCAAGACAGTTGACTCCCCAGTTGGATAGCCAATTTCAGCCAGGCGCCTAAGATCACGTTTCTGACATACCTCACAACTCTTGCACCATTGAGAGACAGATTTCTTCAAAGATGGCCACCAGAATTGTTTGGTATTTGTTGATAAGTTTCCCTTTCTACACAATGACCAAGTCCTTCATAGAGACTTTACAAGATCAAATCTTGTTTAGCAGGGATAGTCAAAACAATAAGAGCACAAGGATTGCCTCTTTTCATATGCCTAGTACCTTGTACAAAGAAGTTGAAGGAATTTCTTTTAAGGGATCAAAAATCTTTAGCTGAGAGATCAGGAGGTCTTTGGAGAGTGGAAAGGTACTACTCTAGTTTAAGCCAGAACCCTTGCTGGAAGCCAGAATAATTTTTAGAGGAAAAGCTGAAGACAGGTCAACTAAAAGGTTCCTCCTTGTCAAAATCCACTCCACCATCCAATTCTTCATCTCCAAGAGGACTTCAAGATAAACATTCAGGCATGGTGAAAGAATTTCCAGGCCTATGAACAATATCAAAAGAGAACAACTGAATAAAAGCCACCCAACAAGTCATTGGAGCATTTGGAATGCTGGGGGCATTAATCATTTCAATGATGGATTGTGCATCAACTTGTAACTTGAAGTGTTGGCCCCAGAGAATAGTTTGGAGCTTCTTCAACATTTGGGTCACACCGCAAAGTTCCAGTTTTGGCTGGGAGTACCTAGATTCCACATCTGAAAAGAGACGAGATTCATACAGACCAGGAAAATCCAAACAATTTTTGTCTTCCTGGGTAAGGAAAGCCCCAACAGATTGATAACTCAAATCAACAGCCAGATTGATCTTGCAAGTTCAAGATCCATAAGTGATCTTCTTCAAGAAAATTTCTTTCTCAACAATTGTTTTGAGCTTCTGAAATGATTTTTCAAAAGCTTGGGTCCAAAGCAATTCAGCCTGCTTCCTGGTTAAGCAACGCAAGGGAACACAGATTTTGGATAGGGAAGGGATGAAGATCCAAACATAAATGACAAAACCTAACAAAACTCTGACTTCAGTAGGATTAATTGGAGTGGGCCAAGAGAGGGTTTTTTTTGACTTTGGATGGGGCCATTCTTCTTTCTTCCTTGCAGACCACATGACCAAAAATTTCCAGAGCAGGGAAACGGGAAGCCAATTTGGATCAAGAGACAGTGAGACCAGACTCCTAAATTCAAAACAAAATTATTCCCAAAGTGGTTGGATATTCCCAGATAAATTGATAGATTCCTGAGTGACAAGGTAAGAGCTCATTGTTATAGTAAGAAACTGGAACTATAATTATGCCATTGTCAATAAAGATACCAGAATGATCAGGGATTTCATCCCAGAGGATCCAAACCATCTGAACCTGATAGACCGCAACCAAATTGGTGGCACCTTGGGGCAAACAAGTAAGTTGGAATTGACCAAGAGGAGTATCAAAAGTAGTGAGAAGACAAGAAATTGGATGTAAGGATTGTTTGTCATAGCCACCCATAATATCACCTAGACCATAGCAAGCTCTCCCAGAGAAAGATTTGAAAAATTCTTCAGTAGCAGGGGGAATAGCAGAGTCTTTAATCTTAAACTTATTTAGAGGCTGTAGATCATGAACTATTCTAAGTTTACCATTACTTTTGAGGACACAGAAGACAGGAATGGAATAGCTGGAATTTGACTGCTTGTATAAACCGGTATGGACTTGTTTGCGGACCAACTTGATGAATTCATCAAACTTAGCAGCAGGGATAGGTATCTTTTTCTTTTGCAAGGGATCATGTTCTACTACTGGAAAGATATAAGGTAGGCCATAGTATTATTTCAAGAGACCTCCCTCTTCTTCACAGAAAGCAGTATATTTTTCTCTAAGAGCTAAAACATTTTTGATCAAATTTAACTCATCAGGAAGAAGCCATCTATCTGGACCGAAGTTGACCACCTTCAGATGCTCTTCAGTAACACCACCATGAGGAACAAAGGGACCAGTGAGAGATCAAGATAAACCACAGTAAGGATCAAAAGATGGATGAGGACCCATAAGAGGAGGATTGAGGTTGAGAGGCATTGGTTGGTTGACTGGTTGAACCCTTTTTGCAACTGGCTTATACTTAGCGGCAAAAGAGAGAGATCCTTGCTTCTTCAAAGCATTGACCAGAAAGACTTGACTACAAAAGCTGAGACCAAGTTTGATGTTCTGCAAATTCCTTGAATGGTGCCTTTTCTGTAAAAGAAGATCCAAAAGATGATGCATTGCTCACATGTGTGGCACAAGGTATGGTTTCAAAAATGACAGTAGTAGGAGCCCCTGATGGTGCACAATTGGGAGGACTTAGTTCTACCCCAAATTGCCTCCACCTAAGGCCATACTCCTTCATACCAAAACCACAGAGAGAATTGAGATTGGGGTCTAGTTTAGAATCATTGCAGAGATTCAAAACCAGAATAGGAGAAGAATGATCAGGCTGAAAATAACAAGGAAAAGAAGAGACAACAGATCCAGAGAGAGAAGAAATATTTTTAGGATTTTCCAATTTTTCATGTTTTTGATTGTTAATCTTATTTGGATGCAAAGGAAATGATGAGGAAAAAGAAAAATATGCCTCTGAGACAGAAGTTGATCCTTGAGTTGAAGTCTGAGGCTGTTAAGAACTACAAATATTAGTAGGAACAACTGATCCAATAAAAAAAGAGAATGAGAGGAAGAAGAGGTGTCCTTCTGTTTTCCTTTCAGAACAAATTTAGGAGGATGACCAGTAAAATTGTGTTTGAAACAACCAGAATCCAAGGAGAAAGGAGGGACTTCAATATTCCTGCCATCAGCATCAGGGAGAAGAATTCTCTCCCCAAACTGATCAGAAAAAATTAGGTTTGAACCAAAATCCATTAAGAAAGGCTTTCCCAACATCATAGGTCCATCCAAACAAGTAATCCGGAAATGACAGGTGCCAAAAATATTTTGTCCAATTCAAACCAGGACATCCTCAGCAATACCAACTAATTTGCATGACTGATTCCCTATACAATATAAAGCAGAGTCAAAGCTGACCCTTGGAATGAGTTTGAATTTGCAGGCCATGGCAACCAAAATTAGTTTGAGATGGGAACCAGAATCCACCAGAAGAGAAACCGTTTTAGCAGGGTCACCAAGATAGCAGGAGAGGAAACCAAGAGGACATGAATACAAGCTGGTATCTGAAGAGGGATCTTTTCTATCAGAGTCCTCCATCAAAGTACCAGAAGAAACTTTTAATTTGTCTGGACCAATCTCCACATGTTGACAAGTAACCTATTTCTTCCTCCCTTCAGCCACAGGTGGAGAGATTGACAGTAGTTCAGCCACAGACAGATCAGGAATTTTTAGATCAGAGATTTTCCTTAATACTCCTTCCATGTCTTCCATATCAGAGGAAGGGAGCTCAGGTGAGGATCAACGTTTGATGGTTTTTTGAAGTATTGAAGATGGAAACGGAGGAGACTTGTGAGGTTAGGGTTCCTCATGGTGTTTCCTAGCTGGATCAGACTGATAAGTGCCAGAGAAGCTGGAGGATACCAAGGTTTTAGAGTGCCCCAGGATGATTGAAAATCCAAGTAGACCAAAGATGCCTTCTTGGGAGTTGGTGGTTGATACCAGGCCACCAAATGAGGGACAGGAAAAGACAAATCAAAAGGGATCAAAGCACCATTAGGAAGAAATAAATTTTTTCCCTTCTGCTCCACCAATTTTTCCTCCTTGTCCTTCTGGAGTTCAGGACATCTCCCAGTACCATGGCCTTCCCTATGACAGTAATAGCAGACTAGAGTGGGTTTAGGAACAGAGTTAGAAGGTTTAGGAGTAGCTAAAGAAGAAATTTTTGGATCTATTTAGCTTTCAAAGGCCTGAAGTAATTTAGTGATCTCATCTATGGTAGCAGTTTCCTTATTGGACTGGGTATTTGGTTTAGTCCTACAATTTGCTTCCATCTTGCTCATTATTTCATTGGAATCTTTAAAGGAAGGAGCATGTACTGGTTCAGTGACTCTAGTTTGTTCAAAATTGAGAGCTTTTTGACCTTTCATCACTTCATCCATTGCACTCCTTAGGACCAGAAAAACAGAGAGATTGAACCAATTATCTCTAGTAGTATCATAGATCCAGATTTAACTAATTCATCTCTTATACCTTCCTGCACTCCTGGAGAAAAAGACTGGAAAAAACAAACTCAAATTTTGTCCACTGTGTTGATGTGATTGTTTCTGAGGAGGTAAGACTGAACAGGATCCCAATATTTTCTAAAAGACTGATAATCAGAGGCTGAAGAGACACCACCATTGGATATCCATTGAGAAACCAGAGCATCCAAGTCCTGTAAGTTAAACCTAGCCACATCTTCTTTTCCCCAATAAGCCAACATAGCCTCCTTCAAGAGCCTCCATTCATGAGTTTCAAATCCATCAAACAATTTGATCACTTCCATAACTTCATCAGAGGAGATAAAAAACTGTTACTGGTAAGCCATATCATGTTCACTTGCACCATCCACTGCAGCAGCCATCTCATAGGAGTCAAAGAATTGTTCAACAATTGTTCCATTGAAGCCCAAGATCTTGGTTTGAGGCTTGATCTTGACCATCTTGACCCAAAAAGAGGAGGAGGAGGTACCATAAGATTCCATTTTAAAGAGCAGATTTCCTAAGAGATTCAAAGAGCAGAATTTCAATGTGGCTCACAGGTGTGGCAAGAGTAGAGTTTCACAAAAAAACAACAAGGATCTTTCCCAGGTTCTGCACAATTGAGAGGACTTACTTCTGGAAAAATTTTCCTCCATGGTTCAGATCTGGATGATAACAGAAAAAAGAAAAAAAAGAAAAAAGGATTGGATTGGATTTTGGAGTTGATTCTTCAAGTTTGGGACTGTAAATCCTAAGGTTTCTGGTAAAATCCCGGCCCAGGAGACCAAATGTAAGACTCCAAGTGGTTGTGGGATGTGGCAGTTCTGTGGAGGGGAAAGTTGCTGTTTAGGCTGCACTCCTGAGGGTTACAAAAATATTCAAATGTAACCAAGATCAAGGTCCAGAACTTTTTAAGTGAGGAATCAAGTAGCAAAAATTGAAGTTTGATAATAGTTGGTAGCAATTGAACAGCACTATCTGAGGTAAGATTATGTGGGATATATTTGAACAAAAGAAGTTAAAGTTTTTTCAAAGTTCAAAAGAACAAAGCTGTTGTATGTAAACAACATCCACAAGCTAATAACTCTGGTTGTCAGCAGAAGATTGGAGATGATCAACTCAAACCCCAACCAACCTCCAGGTTCTCAATTAACCCGCCCAACTCTTGGCAATCAAGCACTTGAAGTGTACCAGATAACTGAGGGTGGCTGTACAAGACAAAGCCCAATGATTTGTGTGGCTCTAAAGGAAACAATAACTTATTTGAACAGGGTTAAACTCAACACTTCTCAAGGAACTCAAGAGTAGGCTAGCAGAATCCAACTTTTCAAAAAAAAAGGAGGTATAATACTCCAGGCTTTAAGCTTAATAAAACCTCTTCAATCAAACCTGATTTGCTTCAGAAAGATGATCAAGGGAGTAAAAAGACCAGTATTGTCACAGAAAGGGATCAAAGAGTGGTGTAACACACTCAAGAATTCCAACAGGAAGAATTCTCTACAACCAGCAGGGATATTGGTTGGTTATAAGAATCAGGCTACAGAGGGGCAAAGACTCAGGATCAATGGATCAAGGGGAAATCATAGGTATACCCAGGATAAGGATGGATCAGATTTCAGATAACAACCAGGGGGCATATGAACACACTCCCATGGATGTTTTGAAAAAGTTAGGGGAGAGCCCCTCCTTTCATGAGCCATGGGTCCCTGCAGACTATTTACAAGAGATGACACAGATAGGGCGGGAAAAAAACAACAATTGAAAAAAAGTTTTTTTTTTTTAAAAAAAAAATAGATTTGATCATGATCATGAGAAAACAAAAGAAACTGATCAGCAAATAAAGAAAAAAACAAAAACCTAAAAAATTGAAATAATGAAAACCTTGGATGAGCAGGAATGGAAAGAAACCAGCCTTTGCCAATGTTGGGCGCAGGCAGGTGATGAATTTGCAGGGGGGGAGGCCGGGCCGTAAGGATGAGAGGCCTGAGCAACCGCTGGCGGTGTGCGGATGATTGCGGGACAGCCGAGACCTTGGATGGATGAAGGAAAGAGCTTGCGCTCAGGTGCAAGCGGTGATGGTGAGAAAGGCCCAAGGAATGCTTGATTGAAATTGACAGATGGTGGGAATGATAGTCTTGATGGGTAGGATAATGAGGATTATCAAGATGAAAAATCACCTTGGAAGTGAAGATCAAGGGGGATGAGCGGATTGGATGGATGGCAGGTGGTTGGATACTGGTGAGGAGAGGGAGGTGGGATACTACCGTGGGGATGAGAAAGAACTGAGATGGAAGAATGGGAGCCATTGCGTTGATCAGTGAATGCATCGGTGAGATCCCAATCAGCATAATTGAGACTTGGAAGTGGTTGCCTAGTCTGGGGGGTTCAATTGACCAAGCATGGAGGGATGATGAGGGATAGGTTGAGATGGACCAGAGTGGCAGAGCAAGATGATGAGGGATGATTGCCATTGCTGTCAATGTCAACAACAATGCCAGTGCTGGTGAATGTAAAGCCAAGCCAAGCCCGTCTTGCCTGCGCGCTTGGGAAAAGGAACCGGAGGATGAGGAGTGGAGCAAGAGGGACTTGAACACCGCAGACAGGGGCCTAAACACCCAAGAGATACGCCTAGAAAACTAGGAGAAGGGAATGCTGGGAACTGGATGTGAACTTTTAGGGTTGGTCACCAAGACCAAGCTGACATTGAGTTCATTCAGAAAAAGTAATTTAGAGAGAGATTCACAACAGCAAGAACAGAAATGGAAATATGAAATAACCAATGGGTGAGGATACTGGCTAGATCAAGAGTCTGGTGGATTGTTTATTGATAGGAAGAAAGATGAGCAGCCTCCTGGATAATCACAGAAGTGCAAGAGATAAGCAACTGGGAAGTTTCAAATCTAATGAGGCAATTTCCTTAAAGCCAGAGATCAATGAGCCAAGCCAGTTGCAATACTTTGAGGTAAGTTTTTTGTGTGCCTAGAACAAGCTGTGTGAGAAAATCATGAGTTCTCTTGATTGATGAGTTGGATACTTCAGAGGATATTACTGGTGTTGAGCTGGCTGTGAGAGACGGTTGGATTGATTAATTGATTGAATCTTGAATCAGTCTTGTTATTGTGAATGGTTGTCTTGATGGTAGAGTGTTGGTCCTGAAGAGAAATGGCGGTCGCAAGCTCATGGTGTCATTATTGGTGGTAATTGATTGAGATGCACAGTTGCGCGCCTTGATGATTGGAGTATGTACACCCAGATATTGAGCGCACCCAGTGAGACTGCCAGTGCAAGCAGTGATACGATGAAAACAGAGAATAGAAGGAAGAAAGAATGAGACACAACACAGATAAATAACAAAGAAGAACACGCACCAACAAGTTGGAGTTTCTCAATATTTGTGAGATTGATTAAATATGATAAGACAGAGATCTGGAACATGAAATGAATGAAAATGTAATCAGTTGTGAGAATCAACTTAACACGCCCCCTCAACTCATCAATCAATGAAACCAAGAGCTAAAAAAATTTACAAGTTGGGAGATCAAGACTTTGTTTGCTGCTTTGGTTAGAGCTTCAGCGGTCATAGAGAGTGATGGAATGAGTCCGAGATCAATCAAACCATTGTTAAAATCATCTCCAAGGCTTTTTGCTTTGAGATCAATGTGCTTGACCTTTGAGTTCAAACCAAAACGTTTGATTTTGTCATCCAGACCCTTATTGTCTATTAGATGTAAAGGACAGCGCGATTCTTCTTGATAGATGTTTTCAACTAGCCTTTTCAACCAACAAGCCTTGAGATGACAACTTGATAGCAATACACATTCCAATTTGGTGGACAAGTGAGATATGCATTGTTGTCTTCCACTTGTCCAATAGAGTGGACTACCTTTGAAGAAACAAATGAATCCGCTCTGAGAGATCCTAGATCTTGGGTTGTCCCCCCAGGTGGCATTGCTGAAGCATACTAGATGGTTTGAAATAGACTTGGGTCCCAGAGTGAGTTGAATATCTTTTGTGTTCCCCAGGTACTTCCACAAATGTAGGATTTTGTTCCAATGAGAGAGACCAGGTTTCTCACAGAATTTGGCCAAGTTGGATACCGCAAAACTTATGTTGGGTCTGGCCAATCCTGCTTTGAAGTTCAAGCGTCCAATAGGTGACCTGTATTTTGTATTGAGTTTGAGGAATTATTTGTGATCTTCATTGCCCGCCGGTTTGAGATGTGAGCCCGCTGTAAGAGGGGTTGAAGCGCCTTGGCAGTCTGTCAGATTCAACTCATTGAGACCCTTCTCAATGTGTAGGGGCAGAGACAGGTGAATGAGTCCTCTCTCCCTCTCCACTTTCATCCCTAGAAGTGTATTTGGTTTGTGTGCGGAAGAGTTGTTGAATTCGGATAGGAAGGCTTTCTTGAACTTGTCCACGTCGCCTGTAACTAGTAAGCCATCCATGTGAAAGAAAATGACTGTACTTTTGTCCTTGCCAATGTATAGACACGGGTCGCATTCTGATTTTTCAAAGCCTTGGGACTTAATCCACTCACTCAGCATCCGATACCAATTTCTAGGGGCTTGTTTGAGTCCGTAGAGGGATTTCTTGAGGCAAAGGTACTTGGATTTCCTGTTACAGCCGTAGCGCTTCTTAATGAAGACTTTTTCTTTGAGTTTGGAGTGTAGAAAGGCTCCCTTCACTTCTAATTAAATAATTTCCAAATTCTTGTTGGCAGCATAGGTGAGAACTGCCCGTAACAACGCTACTTTGCCGGTGGGGGCGTACGTTTCAAGGTAGTTTAATCCATAGCGTTGACCAAAGCCTTGTACGCACAGTCTAGTTTTGTATATCAGCAGTTTGCCGTGGGTGTTTGTCTTGATCTTGAAAACCGCTACGGTGTTCAGAGGGTTGGTGACCTGGCTATCATCCGCATTTTCCCACACGTTTTGCTCTTTGATGATGTCAAATTCCTTTGTGATGGACGTTTTCCATTCTGGATACTTCATAGCTTCCTCCAGCAACGTTGGTAGTTTTTCTGACAGAAAACCGTATTGTTCCGGCTTCAAGATTTTTGCGCAATTTTGCAGTGTTGGCCTGAGGGAGTTCTAAACCAAGACTTTGTTATTGGATGAGTACTCAGATTTGACGTTGGATTCTGTGACAGACTCAGCTTTCACTTTGAGAGCGGGCGGAACTTCTTTGGTAGGAGTTTGCGCTGGAACGTTACTTCTGGAATTAACTGTCTTGGTGTTTCATTCAATTGAGTTAATCTTGATTGGTGTTTCGTGATTGAAGATCACGTGTTTTGAATCAACCACCTTCCCAAGAGAGTTGATTATTTTATAGGATAGAAGGTGTGGGTTTGATCCAATCAGGATTCCTGGAGCGACTCTATTGTCAAGTTTGGATTTGACCTCAGTCTGATTCAATTTGTAGGTAAGTGGTGTGCCTATTGGCTTGAGGTAGTCTTTGGGCAACAACTTGTTGTGCATTTTTGACCACGGTGAGTCTTCTCCCTTGGATTTGGGAATTTGATTTAGCATAAGGCAGCAGCCTTTCACCACTTTGTGCCCGTATGATTTTGGGAGATTTGAGTTGGTGATGGTGGCTCTTGCAGATTCTATCACTGTAAAATTTGCACATTCCACCCGTCCGTTGTGTTGTGAATGATAGGGCTTGGTCACTGTTTGGTTGATATGGTGCGATTTGCAGAAGTCTTACAGTTTTGTATTTACAAATTTGCCTCCTCCGTCTGAGCATATTTCTTTGGGGTATTGGTTTGTTTTCCTATGTTGGTTCTTGACGATGAATAGAATCTTGTCTGCGGCATCACTCTTAGATTTGAGTGGAAAGCATGCTAGGTACCCAGAGAAAGAGTCAACAAGATTGAGAATATACTTATAGCCACCTTTAGAAGTTGGAGTTATTGGGCCCATCAGATCCAGGTGAATTCTCTCAAAGCAATGCGCCGCGACTTTTTGTTGGTGCGGAAAAGGTTTTTTTGTGATTTTGGCTCTGTTGCAGCTCAAGAATTTGAATTCATCTTTGGTCAAGAGTGGTAGTGAGTGATTGAGGAATTTTTCCATTCTTGCAATGCTAGCATGACCCAACAATTGATGGATTTCTTGCAATGCAGCCTGTGAGTAGTGACAGCTCATTGTGTTTGTTTTCATGTCAATAATAAACAGGTTGTTGGTTATCACGCCAGATAGAAGAGTTTTCCTTTTCAGTCTAAGCCTGAAGGTGCTTGGTGTAATGCTGGAGTTGACAGATAGTGACGCTCCTTTAGTCATCAGTGCTCCTAGGGAGATCAAATTCACTGTCTATTCAGGTACCCAAACAGCATCCAATAGAGACATGAATGCGTCTTTGGTTGCTATAACTGCCTCACCAGTGCCTTTGATGACTATTGCAGCGTCTTTCTTGCCGGTTTGAATTCTCCCATGTCCATTTCCAGATTTGAGGTGATTGAAGAGGTTTCTGTCTTTGATCATGTGTACCAAACAGCCGGAGTTGAGGATGAAGCATTCTGAGATTGTTTTTTTGTGCGCACTAACTCCGCAGAAAAACAAGTAGAAATGAGCTTTGTCTACCGTAGTTTTAGGCTTCCACTTCTTTCCTTGGTTGTGAAGATTGGACTGCTTGAGTTTGGGAAATTCATACCAACACAAGTTGGCAGGATGAGACGTCACCGCGGGATTGTGCTTTCTGTCTTTGCACCAAGGTCCCCTTTACAGGGCAACATTGACAGGTTCCACACAATCATCTTGCGCTATAACCTTGTTCTTGTGTTGAATGAGGTGATTCAGAACAACTTATATCTTCATCTCTGTTGTGGCATGCATGATTTGTGAGTTCATATTCTGCATTGAGGAGGGAAAATTGAACAACACAAGATATGCAATTAAATCGGAAGGTAATTTGATTCCTACTTCTGTCAGTTTTTTAAGGTAGACCTTGATTGAGGTGACAAAGGCGTTGATGTTGGTGTCCATTGTCAGGTGAAGAAAGGCATTGAATACTCTCGCTCTTTTTGCTGACTGAGACAATGCAAAGTGGTTCTGAGTGGATAACCAGATGAGTTTGGCATTGTCTTTGTTCATGTCATCTATAATGTTGTCGTACGTGTTTGAGTCAAGTTTGGAAATGATGTGGGCTACAAATTCCTGATTTGTGTCATTCTCAAGCTTCTTGTCCTTTTCAGGATTGTTCATGATACCAAAAATGCCACGCAATTTGAAAAGTTTCTTGAATTTTTTCTGTCACATACTGTAGTTATTGGAAGTCAATAATGGAGTTGATTTGATTAGCAATTTGATTGCAAGTGACTTGTAATTGGTCAAATCGCCCCCTGGTCCTGGTGTTGAAGAAGATCCCTGTCGGTCCATAGTGAGCAATTTTGGCTTTTAACCGTGTGAACTTTTAGGGTTTGTCACCAAGACCAAGCTGACATTGATTTCATTCAGAAAAAGTAAGTTAGAGAGAGATTCACAACAGCAAGAACAGAAATGGAAATATGAAATAACCAATGGGTGAGGATACTGGCTAGATCAGGAGTCTTGTGGATGATTTATTGATAGGAAGAAAGGTGAGCAGACTCCTGGATAATTGCAGAAGTGCAAGAGATTAGCAACTGGGCAGGTTCAAATCTGATGAGGCGATTTACTTAAATCCAGAGATCAATGAGCCAAGCCAGTTGCAATACTTTGAGGTAAGTTGTTCTTGCGCCTAGAACAAGCTGTGTGAGAAAATCATGAGTTCTCTTGATTGATGAGTTGGATACTTCAGAGGATCTTACTGGTGTCAAGCTGGCTGCAAGAGACTGTTGGATTGATTAATTGATCAAATCTTGAATTGGTCTTGTTATTGTGAATGGTCGTCTTGATGGTAGAGTGTTGGTCCTGAAGAGAAATGGCGGTTGCAAGCTCATGGTGTTGTTTGTGGTGGTAATTGATTGAGCCACAAAGTCACGCACCTTGATGATTGGAGTATGCACATCCGGACATTGAGCGCACCCAGTGAGACCGCCAGTACAACCAGTGATATGATGAAAACAGGGAATAGAAGGAAGAAAGAATGAGACACAACACAGATAAATAACAAAGAAGAACACGCACCAACAAGTTGGAGTGTCTCAATATTTTTGAGATTGATTAAATATGATAAGACAGAGATCTGGAACATGAAATGAATGAAAATATAATCAGTTTTGAGAATCAACTTAACACTGGAAACTAAATAGGGAATAATTCCAGAAAAGATTTTTTTTTGATGATGATGAATTAAGGATGAGGAAAAATAGTGTAAAAAAAATTTTAAAAAAATTTTGGCCTTTGCCAGTGCAGTGTTTAGGTTTGGTCACCACACCAGACAAGAAGGCAAGGCTGACGCTATTCAGGACTATGCGGGAGTGGGACGCGCACCATGCGGGGGCTACAGATGATGGAGCAGCTGAAGTTGTTAAACAACACAAGATACTCTTGAAAACTGGAAGATTGATAGAAACCAAACATGTCTCCTTCCTAAAGGAATGTTCTGCCAGCAAGCTACCAGTTGAAGCTGAGCCACCAGAAACTGTTCCCACTCTCAAACTGGTGGAACCCTTTGACTCAAATCTTGCTTTGCCACCTCCTAACAGCACTGACTATCATATCACTCCACCTGCAAAGACTTAGAAGTTGTTGAAACCAAGACAACCAGTGTCATTCCAAACAGCTCCAACAGAAACAAAAACAGTGAAGAGGGAATCACTATTGAGGCAGCTCTCACACCACAACTTTGGAACAGAAACCTCATCAAACCACCACAATGCTACAGATTCTTCAACACCCATGTACCAAAGAATATTAACAAAGCTCTAGCTCTACGGGATTGGCAAGAGCCAGTTCAGAGGGAACTCAACATGACTAAAGACTTAGATGTATGGGAATACACCAATTACTCTGAGGTCACCAATCCTCTGGACACAACCTGGAACTTCAGGTGCAAGGAAGATCTGCATTCTGGCCAAATAACAAGAAAAGCGTGAGTATGTTTTCAGGGATTCAACAAACAATATGCAATAGAATATCTTGAAACATTTGCCCCCACCGGAAAAATTTCCTCTCATGAGCTCTCATCATCTATTCTGTCAACAAAAGCCTTCCCATTTTAAGATTCAACCTGAAGGGGGCATTTCTTCATGCTCCCCTCAGCAAAAATGTGCACATCAAAACTCCTACCGGAGCTAAAAGAACTTCCAAGTATCTGAAGCTCAAGAAATCCCTGTATGGGTTAAAGCAAGCTCCTCTTAACTGGTAGAAAACCCCAAGCAAGTGGATAAGAAGCCAAGGTTTCATCAAAAGCAAGTTGGATCCTTGTCTCTACCTCCAACAGGATCAAGTCACTGCCATCTTCTTCCATGTAGATGATCTGGTGGTTGTTGGTAATGTAGACTCCTTCCGTTGCAGCTTCCTCTTGTTGAGTTTTGGCCTTTACCATCTTGTTGCCTCACCTCCCTCTCTCAGCACTCCTATGTTCAATATTATTTTTTTGTATGTTTGGAACACATTTAGCTTGTTCTGACCGCTTTATATATATCTTTGTATGTTTGTGATACTTTTAGTTGTCTCAACCACCCTTATATGTCCAGATACTTGTTGATAACCTGGTCACCTTATTAATGTATGTCCTGATACTTATAGTTGTCTAGGCCACCTTTATGTCTGGTACTTGTAGTCTGCCAGCCACCATATCTCACATACTTCAAAGGCTCCTGATACACAAATGTCAATGACCATTAGCCTATGTGATTCTCTTGTTAAACTTCCTATCCTCTACCATTTCCATCTTTGTCTCATTGAATATTCATATATCTCAAAGGCCCAACTTGTGGTTCTCTAGTTGTCTATAAATATTCTTTCATCTTTGCTCCCTTGAATGAAAAGCAGCAGATTCTTCTCTTTCTTATCCGGGCCCACTTAACAAAGCCCTCCTGAATCTGGTCCCTTCTGGACCCCTTAAGTCAGATTGTACCTCCTCCGTCATCTGCCTCTTCTCCTCATTTCTCTCCTCATCATCTTGTCGAGCCCCTTATTCCAACAGGTTATGAGCCCAGCCAGCGCTCCTAGAGCACTTTTGTTAGTTCACATTAACTAGGATCTCTCCTCTCACTTGCTTCCCTTATTCCGTTGTAAGCCTCATTGCACTCTCACTTGTGGACTTGCTCAGCTTCAACTCCTCCTACAACCTCAATTCTCGGTGGCAGTCTTGACACCATCATTGCACCTGTGGTCTCTCTCCAACCTATCGTATGTTGTTTGCAACTTTATCGCATTCTAACTCTTCATCACCCAGCGACCTTAATCGCTACTCAAGTTACTTGCCTTCTTGAACATCCGCAACCTTCCTCTCGTTCCCGGCTCCTTTGACATGATCAGTCTGGACTTTGCCTTTGATTGCTTTGTCTCTGCGACTTCGCTCGCCCCTGTCTTGCGCTGCCCAGCTTGCGACATACATGCTACTCCATCCTTACATTGACTTCAATCTCAACATCGCTATCTTGACCCTCCGCTTTTGTTGCAATTTCGCTCGCTCATCTTCTCCCAACTTTGCTTGCTGCTCTCCTCGCAACATTGCTTGCAACTCCAGTTACTCTACAATGTGATCCAACCTTGCTCTTCATGAGAAATCGCTCGCGCTCACCTCTTCTTCAACCTTCCAACTTTGATCTTGCGACATTGCTTGCGCCCATCCTGCAAATTTTTCGCGGCTTTCTCTCGCAACTTTGCTCACACCTCCAATAGCGACATCAATCGCACCTCCCTTGCGACATCGGTCGCCTTCCATCTACCAACATCAATCGCGCTGTCCTTGCCTGCAACATCGGTTGCCACTCATCCTCAACTTCGCTCGCGACGTTGTTGCACTCTCATATCTTCTACTACCAACCTTTCCATTTTGTCCGCTTCACCCCGTTTGTTTCGCGCGGGGGTGTGTTGAGTTTTGGCCTTCACCATCTTGTCCGCTCACCTCCCTCTCTCAGCGCTCCTATCTTCAATATTATTATTTTGTATGTTTGGAACACATTTAGCTTGTTCTCTCCTGATACACTAATTTCAATGACTATTAGCCTATGTGATTCTCTTGTTGAAATTCCTATCCTCTACCATTTCCATCTTTGTCTCATTGACTATTCATATATCTCAAAGGCCCAACTTGTGGTTCTCTAGTTGTCTATAAATATTCCTTCATCTTTTCTCCCTTGAATGAAAAGCATCAGATTCTTCTCTTTCTTATCCAGGCCCACTTAAAAAAGCCCTGCTGAATCTGGTCCCTTCTGGACCCCTTAAGTCAGATTGTACCTCCTCCGTCATCTGCCTCTTCTCCTCATTTCTCTCCTCATCATCTTGTTGAGCCCCTTAATCCAACACCTCTCCAAATTCAAAGACTCAAGTGCGCATGAAATTGATACCTTACTAGGCATGAAAGTGGAACAAGGTGAAAATTACATAAAGCTGTTTCTTCCTGCTAACATTAAAAAGGGCCTTGAAGCAATGAACATATCCAAACCTAAACCCCTCAAAAATCCCTGCTTTCTTGGAATTCATCTAAAACCAGCCAAAGAAAATGAAATTGGAAGGTTCCAAGCTCTCAAGGTTAACTAAAGATCACCTATCAGATGCCTGAATTATATTGCCACCCTTGCAAGACCCAAGATCAGCTTTGCTGTCTCAAGTCTTTCCTGGGTTTAAAAAAACCCTGGAATGAACCATTGGAAAGAGGTTGTACACGTATGGTGCTATATACTCAAAACTATTGACTTCAAGTTGACCCTCACCTGCAAATCCTTGGCCAAAAACCTTGTAACTTACAGCAATGCCACCTGGGGAGATGAACCCCACGCGTGACTCTCCCAGAAATGCTACATTGCCTTCCTCGAGGGCAGTCCGCTCTTCTGGACAAGCCAGTGTCAAAAATCCATAGCTCATTCTTCCAAAAAATCCAAATGCAACACCCTCTCAGCCAGTCACCTTGGAAGTAGATAACTCCACCACCTGATCACTGAGATCTTGCAAGTCCCCTCCTTGCCTCCAATGCAATTGATTGCCAACCAGGGGTTAAAAAACAAGATAAGTAAGTTTGGCTCCAAGTCCCATGAAAAACATATCAAGATCAAACTCAAAAGTCTTTGCAATGACTATGAGAATGGGCATATACAACTCAAGTTGACTACTATGCAATACATGCTAGCTGAATCACTGACAAAAGCCACAAGCACTGCAACTGTTGAAATTTTGGTCAGTTTAATTAGCTCTTCAAGCCTCTTGAAGATGATTTGAGCCAGCATGTTAATAATTAAGTGTCTTTCATACAATTTTTTGCTGTTTCCTTTATCCTTTCTGTTCCATTTTGCTTCAGCTTTCTTTTCACATTTTTTATCTATTTCCACACCAACTTGTCTGTTGTCTTTCAGTCATGAGATTATCATACCACCACACCAATCCTCACCCGCACAAAAACACTCCTAATCCAGCAACTACATCAATCAGCCCAAGGTCACCTACACTCACAACCCTATCTCCTGCTCATTCTTAAGACAGTCAACCTAATCCTCAACTCAATCTTTCTCATCCAACTCAACTTCAAGATTCACTCCAGTCCTCAACACTCAAATTATTCAAACATTCAATTTGCAACTGTGACTATTCTGCCCCAGTCCTCATTAGGGACATCATCCAACATTCAGTCTCCCACAGCCCTGTTTTTCTCTTCAGATGTTATTTGTTTCCTGGTCTGAACTTTTCTTCTCTCCTTTTTTGTTGTTTCACTTGACTGATCCTGAATCCATGCAAGCATAAGCATGGTCCTACTTCCAGGATTCACTCTCATCTTTTCAAGGGAAACCAGGCAATGATTTTTGAAATTTGATCATGTTTGCAAGTTTTATTTTTCAAGAGTGAGATTAATATTGATAGAACTTGAACCAATTGATTGCTATAAATATAAGACCAGACTAACAAAAAGAAAACAACAAATTCAATAGTTTACCCATACAGAATAAAATGGATTGATCCTACCCCTTATATGAACAATTATGAAGAAAACCACAGAGATACTGGATAAGAAGCCTTATGGAACCTAGGATAGATAGAAGATAGACAGCAACGGAATAGACTAGCCACAACAGTTCAGAATGAGAGTTGGGATTTGAATGAAGCACGATGATCTTTTTCTCACCAAATGAGAACAACGGCCGCAAAGTTGAAAGGTGGTAAAGGATTATCTTGATGAAGAAGGGAAAATCAAAGGAGCCGCAGGTAGTGATTGAGTCAAATGCCAAGTTGAGTAATCAAGGTGTAGTTGGTATTTGGTTAATGAGGAGTTTATGGAGGGATACAATCTTGAGATCAGTGAGTCTGATGAGGGAAGAAGAAGAGACAATGAAGAAAGGAAAGGAGTGGAAACAGACTATAAATAGAAATAGAAAATAGAAATAGAATGGATCAGAAGAGGATAACAAGAGAACAGGAGGGAAGTTGGAGAGACAGTTGATCGATCTGGTTCTACTGTTGACTTTAGTGACAGATTTCACATGTGTGACAGATTTAAATTATGATGTAGATGAGAATAGTCTGCGGCCATGAGATTGAGAAGTATGGCGTGAATGACATTCCGCGGCCGTGAGACTTGAAATTTCAACACCCCGGATCATTTGATGAGGAAGAGTGAAAACAATGGGAAGTCAATAATTGTAAGGATTGAGAAGCAGCAGATTTAGTAAGCGCATCCACTATCATTTTGGATGATGAGATGAGAGAAATGAAATTTTTTCTTTTGTTGTATAGTTTACAAATATGTTTTAATTTGATGTCTAGATGCTTGGTTTTTGAATTAGATCCGAAATGTTTAATTTTTTCTAATAATCCTTTATTATTGATGTAAAAGGAAGACGGAGATAGTTTTGTATTCCACAGTTCAGAGATCAAGTTTGGTAGCCAAAAGTCTTCTTGGACGCCATTGGACAGAGCATTGAGCTCAGATTTGGTGGACAATAGAGTTATATTTCTGTGTTTGTTGCTCGTCCAGGAGATAGGGCAATTTTTCCAGAAGGCCACAATTCCACTTTGGGAAGTCCTGGTTTCAAGATCATCCGCCCACGTAGCATTGGTGTACATGTTTATTTTTGGATTGTCTGATGTCTGTGGTTGAAGTCTCAGTTTTTAGTTGATGGTTGATTTCAAGTATTTCCAACAATGTTTTACTTCCCTCCAATGATGAATGCCCAGTCAATGGTTGAATCTGGATAGAATGGATGATGCAGCTGCAATGTCAGGACGCGATTGACAGGAAAGATAGTTAAGGATGCTGGTGAACTGTCTGTAGTTTATACCCAGAGACTCGAATTCCTTGAGTTCCTTGTCAGACGCTAGACTCAGTTGAATACCGGGTGTAAGAGGAGTAGCAACTGGTCAACACTTGGAAAGATTCTGCAGTTGAATGCCCTTGTTTATAAGATTGGACTGAGATAACAAGAAACCGGTTTCATCCAATTCTATGTTCATTGCTAATAAAGTGTCTAGATTGTGAGCCAATGAGTTAGGAAAGCAATGAAGAAATAGTTCCTCAATTGCATCAGTCTTCCCCACCACCACCAAGTCGTCAACATGGAAAAAGATAAATTGTCTTGGTTTTTATGAATAAAGACACATGCGTCCAACTGAGACTGTTGATAGTCTATTTCTTCAAACCATTTGGTGAGGGTGCGGTTCCAGTTTGCTGGATCCTGTTTTAAACCATAAAGTGATTTCTTGAGTTTAAGAAAAGGACTAGAGTGGGTAGATTCTTTTGGAGTTTTGATGTATATCTCTTCCTCTAAGGGAGCAAAAAGAAAAGCACTTTTGACATCAAACTGTCTGAAAGGAAGTTTTTTATCAGCCCCAAGAGTTAGAAGAAGAAGCAGAGAAGGGAATTTCCCGGTGGGAGCGAATGTATCAAAGTAGTCCACCCCGGATTCCTGTTTGAAACCTTGAATACACAGTCTGGACTTGACGCGTTCAGGGGAGGAATTTGTGGAAGGTTTGAGACGATTGACCCATAGAGTGTTGAGCCAACGGCTTGGTGTTTTGGTTGTGTCTTCCCACACCTTGTGTTTTTCAATGCTCTTGAGTTCCTCTAGTTTAGCATCTCGGTCCTTGTCGGAATCCAGGTTTGTTGAGAAATAGCTGTATTTGACTGGTTTTACGGCAAGGGTTCTTTCTCTTAGAATGCGAGAGGGTACAATATCTTTGCTGACATATTCATACACAGATTCAGACACATCTGAAGAGGGTTTGGTTGATGACTGATCCTTGGAAGGAGGATGATCAGAGGGAGAACTTAAAGCTTCTAACATTGTGGGTTCCTCATTTAAGGATTCAGGTTCATCTTGAGAGTGAGCAGAAGATTTCCAATTGGGAAACCATTCTTTGGAGGAAGAATTATTTGAGGGTCTGCAATCTATGTCTAGGAATTGAAAATGCTTGGAGTCTAGCACCTTTCATGAAGAAGTGAGGATTCTATAAGATTGAATCTCAGGATTGTATCCAATTAGGTGACCAATCTCTCCAGGAGGAAGTAATTTCAAGCCAGGAGACTTGGGAAGAATGAGATAGGAGACAGGAGCGCCAAGTGGATGGAAATAAGATAAGGGAAGCCTTGCACCTTTGAACATCTCATAGGGCAACTTTTTGCTCTTATGAGATGGAATGTGATTGATGGCTAAGGCTGAAGTCTGGGCCACTTTGTGCCACATTCCTATGGGAATATTAGAATCACTCAGGTTTGAAAAAATTGACTCTATTATGGTACAATTAAATTGTTTGGCCAGTACATTGATTTGAGAGGTATACGGATTGGAGAATTGTTGACAAATAAGGTTTTTCTTGCAAAAGTCCGCAAGCTTGAAGTTCTCAAATTCGGTCCCATGATTGGAGTGCAGGATAGATGGATAGTAATTGAATTGCTTTGCTTCCAGATCAATGGCTTCAGCAAGTACTGAAGGGATCAATTCCTTGCTGATGACCGGAATAACAGCCACATATTGAGAGAATGCATTGGTGACGGTGACAAGATATTTGTGACCATTCTTTGAGGAAGGTAGGGGCCCAATAGTATCAAGATGTAACTCTTGAAAGACGCGATCAGCAGATGAGGTTTGTGAGTGAAACAATGCTCTGGTCACTTTGGAAATGGCACATGATTTACAATTTTCAGTTTTCTTGATAGGGATATTCAACTTGTGCCTCAATCAATGGTAACTCACATGCCCTAGCAACTTGTGAAGATTTTCAGCATAGGACAGATGAGATTGGTACGTGGAAGAAGTGGGAGGATAAAATCTGAGACAAGGAATGTGATTGAATTATTGTCCTTTCATTGCAAGGTTGCCAAGTTTGTAGAGAAGAAACACATTGGGTTGGAAGTCAACAATGTAATTATTGAGAAGGAGTCTTCTCAGTGAAATCAGGTTGATTGAGAGATTAGGAACAAACAGTACGTCATGAAGTATGACATCTCCCAAATCACATTTCAGGTTGATTTTTCCTTTCCCTTTTACTTCCAACAAGTTTCTTCCGCAGCTCGTGCTGATCATTCCTTTTTCTGAGAGATCAAGATTTGTAAACAGATTAGGGTCAGAAACCATGTGATTGGATGAGCCGGAATCCAGAATGAAATTTAGAGAATCTTGACATCTAGAGATGGAAAGACAGCTGACATAAGTCTTGGATTTGGAGGGACTATTATTCTTTGGTCTAAGGTGAGGGTACAACATCCAGCACTTGTGCTTAGGATGATTTGCAAGATTGTTGTGTTTCCTTGGTTTGCATTTCCCAGATGCGTTGGTGAAAACAGATGCGATCTGATTCAACAAAGAAGGTGAAGAGTTTCTCATTCTTAATTCATTCATATGAATGCAGAGATGATCCAGAACAGCATCAGGATTGATTTTGGACTGAACATTCAAATGAGTAATAGATTGTTTAATGTTTCTCAGAGAATCCGGTAACTTATCAAGGATCATGTAAGTTAAGATGTTGACAAGAAGGATGATTCCGATTTTGTGTAGTTTATTGACACCATTCTTGACGTCCAGGATGAATCCTTGTATGTTGCTTTCATCAAATAAAATCAAGGCGAATTGGCTGTATACTTGAGCCCGATTGGATGGTTGCAAAGATACAAAGTGTTTGTGGATTGCTTGCCATATCTCCTTAGCACTTTCTTCATTGCCGGAAGATACAATTGTTGTATGGATGGACGGGGAAAGCTTGGAGATTAATATAGACGTGAGAATGGTGTTGTTGGTGTCCTCTAGTTCTTCTGTGCTTGATCAGATGATTTCTTTTAGTTTGGCAAGGTTCAGGAGCGATTTTATCTAGTTTTCCAGATGGTGAAGTTGTCCTCGGTGAGAAAAGGAATGGCTTCCAAGATGGTTTTAAAAATTGTTGGATTGATGTTGTCCATTATAGATGAGACGGACCTGGTCTTGAGAGGTTGGCAACTGGAGATTGCGTTCTACTGTTAATTGTGATAGAACTTGAACCAATTGATTGCTATAAATATAAGACCAGACTAACAAAAAGAAAACAAAAAATTCAATAGTTGACCCAAAAAGAATAAAATGGATTGATCCTACCCCGTATATGAAAAATTATGAAGAAAAACACAGAGATACTGGATAAGAAGCCTTATGGAACCTAGGATAGATAGAAGATAGACAGCAACGGAATAGACTAGCCACAACAGTTCAGAATGAGAGTTGGGATTTGAATGAAGCACGATGATCTCTTTCTCACCAAATGAGAACAACGGCCGCAAAGTTGAAAGGTGGTAAAGGATTATCTTGATGAAGAAGGGACAATTGAAGGAGCCGCAGGTAGTGATTGAGTCAAAGGCTGAGTTGAGTAATCAAGGTGTAGTTGGTATTTGGTTAATGTGGAGTTTATGGAGGGATACAATCTTGAGATCAGTGAGTCTGATGAGGGAAGAAGAAGAGACGATGAAGAAAGGAAAGGAGTGGAAAAAGACTATAAATAGAAATAGAAAATAGAAATAGAATGGATTGGAAGAGGATAACAAGAGAACAGGAGGGAAGTTGGAGAGACAGTTGATCGATCTGGTTCTACTGTTGACTTTAGTGACAGATTTCACATGTGTGACAGATTTGAATTATGATGTAGATGAGAATATTCCGCGGCCGTGAGATTGAGAAGTATGGCGTGAATGACAGTCCGCGGCCATGAGACTTGAAATTTCAACAAATATGTAGCACTGGGATGAAGTTTATTTTAATAAGAGAAATAAAAAAAACAAAGTAAGTGGGTTAATTAAGATTTAATTCCCGTTTTTGCAATAGAATTGATAAAATGTTTTGGTGAAGCTTGATACAAATCTAAAATTAATTTCATGCAATAAAGCTCTGAACCAAATTTCCTAACAGTGATAAACAAATATGAAATCAAGAAGAAATACATATTTTCCAATTCTTTCTTTTATGCAAAAGTTTTCAATTCAATTCATTCATTACATAAATATGGTGCAGAAATATTCTGAAACCATGCAAAAATATTTTAAAAGGAGAAATAAAGAATAAAAAGCTAGTGTGTAAATGAAAATTAAATTTACTTTGCTAAATGGAATTGATAACATGAATTTTTTGAAGGTTGATGCCAATCCAAAAAAAAGATCATTCAATACAGCTCTGAACTAAATTTATTAACAGTGATAAACATATATGGAATTAAAATTAAATAAATAATTTACCATTCTCCCTGTTATGCAAGGTTTTCAATTCAATTCATGCATTACATTAATATGAAGCAGGAATATTCTGACACCATGCACAAATAAATTTGATTTCTGGCAGGTGCAGCCATTTTGTTCATGATGACTGATGTCAGCTCAATGGACCTGAAACTTGAGTTCCAAAAAAAAAATGTTAACCAATAGGAATGTTCTGGAATATATTAATCCCTTCAAATGTACTAAATTAATGGTCTTCTTTGAAGAAAGGCATGATTTTTTCAATTTTTTAGTTATTTGAAGCCTTCTTCAAAAGTTTTGTGAATATGGCAAAATTTAAGTTTTTAGAATAAGACACTTTGGTATATTTTCCCACTCCCAAAAGCTATTTAAAGGTTAAATGTTTTTTCAAAAATAAAAAATGCATAAATATTGATGTTTAGGGTTTTAAATTTCTTTTGAAGGTTTAGATTTTAAACATAAATTGAGATAATTTAACTTATAAAAATACAATAATTATCCATTTTTCTTTGCAAGAAATTCAAAAATTAGCTCAGATTGGACACAAATTTGAAGAAAATTCATTCAATTTAAGGAAAAAAGCAATAATCTCCTTTCACAAAATGGAACATTTTTGGTGAAACAAAGATACCCTCATACCAAAAACAAAGAAAGCATAAAAAAGCTCTTCATATAAATATCTCATGATTTGAATGCAAATATTTCACAAGAATTGAACAAATATTTGTTGAGTAAAAACATAATTGTAAAAAATATAAAAAACACATAAATTTGAGGAAACCTGAAGAGGGTTTACCAGAATTAGCAAACTCTCCATTACAAAACTACCATTCATTTTTGAACAAATAGGGCATTTCAGAGTTAGTTTACCTTCCATTAAAAAATGGAAGGTTTCATCAAAGGGTGATGAAAAATTCAAGGCCCAAATGAGCCATTAACACACCTCATTTCGGCCCTGTGGCATGCTAAACAGCTTGATTGTAGCTGTGTAGCTGTTACCCAACTCAAGTGAAGTTGTGCAGCCCCCACAAAATGGCCTGGTTTGTGGGTAACAACAACCAACTACATTCAAGTTGTGTGTGTTAGGAATTGGGGTTTTAATATATGTGACTTTCACTGGACTTTGAAGTACCTTTGATTGGATTGATTTAATTTATTTTATTATTGTTATTGAAGTATTAAAATAATGGGTAAGATATAACTAGGCTGTGTTTTTTGTATTGTGATTTCCAGACTGTCCAATCATTGCATTTCACATACCATGTCACTTAAACAGCTTATACTAATTTTACCTTATTCATGTTGTACTCAACCACTTGTTAGCCTATTTTGTATTTAGTCTATTTGAAAACTGGTTCCCTCAAGTGGAATTCATCATGTTTTCAGACAAACCATCAAACGGAGTGCCCTTTTACTCCTGTCACCATGTCAGTTACGCTTGACTTTACAAGCCTCTTTCATTCCTTTCTTATTACCTTTTAATTCATCAGAGCTGAAGCTCTTTTTAATCTTTACATGGTTAAAAGCTTTTGCTCAACCTGAGCCAACCCTTGTTCTTTCAACTGGTTTGCCTTCAACAGTCTCATCCTGAAATTGGTCTTCAACTCTTTTGGCAAGGGGGTGAGATGAGGATGAGCCTTGTAATTGAAAATTAAGCTCATCCCATCCCTTCACTTCAATGCTCTGGAACAGTCATCAAAATCAATCAATTGATCCTAGTCTATAATTTGTTGATTGTGTCTCAAATTGGAAAGAGTATCTTGTCAAGGCTTCTGCTGATTGGATTGAGGAGAGGAAAAGGACCCAAGGGAAAAATGCTAAGACAAACCTGACAACAAGTGATGAGCCAAAACTTGGACAATGAATGGCTGGATGGTGTCAATAGTGTTGGAGTATATCCATATCTCCATATTTCCATATCTTCTTCTTCTGTCTATTTGTATATTTTATATTCTTCCTGTTTTCTTTATGACTCTACTCTTCTCATATTTCTCTTTTTATCCTTTCCTCTATGTGTCTCATTATTTCATTTTCTTTCTATGTCACACACTGAACATATCAACACTCTCCCCACTCAATCTCTAGACTTGCGCTATCTCTTTCTTTCACACTGAACATTCATTTTACTCTCACCATGTCACACTACGCGTGACATCCAATTTTAGTGCCTCTACCTGAGGACAGAGCTTGAGCAAAGTAGAATGACTTCTTTTCTCATCCTTCTAATTTACCCCTAATCTCTGTTATTCCTCAGGGAACATTTGTCTTTCCTTTTATCTCATTCTCACAATATAATTTTCCTTTTACTCATGAAAATAATCCTTCTACTTTACTTCTTGTCTCTGTTATTCCTCAGATCAACAGGTTATTACCCCAGAGCCTCTCCAGTAAAACAAAACAGAAGGATCCGGTAGACTTTTGTTACCATTAAAAGGACCACAATGGACAAACGTCAAAAATTGCATCCAGTCCTCAAGAGGCCATCAATTATCCCTTTAAACTCCCCTGGGTCCAAATCAAACTACCTCAATTGGGCAATGATTCTGAGGATACATTTACAAGCTTCTGGCATTGGTTATCTCCTTACTAACGACTTGCAAAAGGGTGAAACTTGGTTGAAACACAATCTAGCAGTATGCTCAGTTGTATCCAGGTCAATTGGACCCTCAAATTTCCAATTCATAAGAAAGCATGAAGAGAGCGCAATCGGAATGTGGAAATCATTTTAAGAAGCACATCAAGACAACTCCTCTGGAGGCAGAATGTACTGGCTCTTTAAACTCCTCTTGACCAAGCTGAAAAACAAAGATATGACAACCCATCTTTCCAAGATAGTTTCTGATGGCAAAAACTTTCATCCCTAATCACTCCTGAGAATCCACTCACAGCGGAAAATTTTTAATCCACGGCTATGCTCTTATCCCTTCCCAAAAATTGGCTTGGATGCGTCTCTGGCATGATGAATGAGGAATCAGTGCCCTCATCAAAATTGATCAACACACTAAAGCAAGAAAATCTTAGAAGGCAAACTAGAGATGAAGACAAATACTCAATAAACTCTGCTAAAACCCTGACAACCAACCCAAGATTCCAAAATCAACACAATTGGGAGACTCAAGGCATTCCAAAAATTTACTTCTTCACTAACTGCAAAATAGAGGGTCACTCATTCTCAAGATTCCCTGAAGTCCTCAAAGATCTAGAATACTCTAAAAAAATAGAAAATCTCAGAAAAATTGTCCATCTGGCTCTAGACAAGTCAAAGCAAATCTGACAAGAGCAAAAGAAAAATCTGATGATAGTGACAACAATGACAATTTCACCTACTCCAAAGTCATCATTCACGCATGGTATGCATCCTGCAATCTCACCAAGTCAGTTCAAACTCACGGCCATGATTTCAACCTGGAATCAGGATATTCCTTATCAATGACTGTGTACAAATGGCAAGTAAACAAAAAGAAACCTAACTCCACCTCAATCCAACTTGTGGACGGAAAAAACATATCTTCAAATAAGGAGGATTTTATTTCACTCCTGTTTGCACACCCCAAATCCTTAGTAGTCCCAGACCTCCACAAGCCCTTACTTTCTATTTCAAGTCTTTCTGAAGCTGGTTTTCTTGTCACTTTCTCATCCAAAACTTGCAATATTTTTGACAATTTGGTCTCAAACACAAATACTTCACCACTTGCCAGTGGGTACAGGAAGGATAACCTCTATTATCTCCCTCAAGATAGAGTAAGCTTCAAGTAATAAGTCCTCTCTTCCATCTTGCAAACATCTGATAACAGTCTTTTTTGGCTATGATTGCAGAATTTCCCATCTGAACCTGAAATCCCTGAGAAAACTGCTCAAGTCCAAAGACATTCATCCTGATTCTAACAACAAATCCAAAATCCAAAGGTGACAACATTTATCAAATCAAAAATGACAAGGACTCCCTTTCATTCCTGACTGAGCTACAGATCCAAGAAACCAGGAGAGATTATCCATTCAGACCTATGTAGCTTGAACACTACATCAAGAGAAGGCTACAACTATTTTATCACCTTCATCAAAAATTGCTCAAAGGCCTTATTTGCATACCCGTTGCATCAGAAATTGGATGCCTTCAAATCAACCAAGATTTTTTTCTCCTTCTTCAAAAATTAATTTTGCCACTCTATCAAATTCCTCAGAACAGACAATGGGGGGAATACATAAACAATAAAATGTCATCTTTCCTCGCTGAAAGAGGTGTCCAACATGAACCTGGACCTCCTAACTCTCCTCAGCTTAAAGGTGTTGTGGAACGCTCTAACAGAACACTTATCAACCTAATTTGCTGCTCTCTTTCCGCCTCTAACCTTCCCAAATCTTTCTGGGATGATGCCCTCAGGAAGTCCCTTTTTAGTTTCAACTCCTATCCCTGTAAAACTCCTCGCAGATTCACCTCACCAAATTCTGAAAGTTTAACAGGCTTAAAAGAAAATTTAATTTCAGCTAAGAGCAATCAAAATAAAAGAAACAAGACTGAAGAAACACCTCAAAAGGACCAGATAGTGAGTTGAACTAGACAACAATGGTACTGAGAAGAGATGAAGTGGGAAGGAGAGAATGGATTTGGCGTGGTGTTCTTGATATGGTGGTGGGGTGAGTTTTAGTTTTATGGTAGCTTGGTAAGGTGATGGAATGAGCTTGCGTTGTAGCGGTAGCCTGTGAGTGGTCTTGAGTGGTAGCGGTAGCTGGTAGTTGAGGTTGATTGATTTGTGAGAGCTTGTCCTTGATTTGTTGGTAAGGTGGTGGAGCTGACAAGCGGGACTTTGGGATTGGAGTATTAAAAGCGGTTTGTTTTGAAGGACAAGCGCGCAAACGAATGAGTTAACAGGGGGTTCACAGGCGTAGTGACAGCAGAGTGAGAGATATGGGAAAGGACAAACTGGAGACGCATAAGAAAGAAAAGACACATAGAAAAGAAAAGAATGGAAGGAAGCAGGAAGATAAGGAAAATAATAAAATGGAATAAAGAAGATGAAGAAATGATTTGGGCATGTTTTGAATCCCAAAAGCCTCCCTTGCTCAAATCATTCTGATATTTTGAGGGCGTCCAAGGCATGGCAAAGTGCTATTTGTGTTACAGGTTTGGTGAGGAAATCTGCCAAATTCTTCTTGGAGGAAACTTTTTGAATTTTGATGGCGTTCTTGAGAATCTCGCTCCGTACATAGTGTAATCTCAACTCCATGTGTTTTGTGTGGAACATAGCATGATTAGCTTGATTGAGAGCCAGCTTGATGCAGCCTTTGTTGTCCTTGTGGATGATGGCTGGTTTGGCCGCTTCCCCCGGCCAAAACTTGCTCATAAGCAACTTTACCCAGCTTAGCTCTTTGATGGCGTCGCCCAGCGCCTTATATTCAGCTTTGGTGGTGGAAAGGGACAGGGTTGGTTGCTTCTTGCACTTCCAAGTGACAACAATTCCAAGCCATTGTGCGAACAACCCAGAGACTTATCTTCTGGTAGTGGGACAGGTTGCCCAGTCAGCGTTGACATAAGCTTCAAGTTGAGAGGCAGAAGAGGAGGAGACAAAGTTGATTCCATGGTTTGGGGTGTTTTGTAGGTATTGAAGGACGTACAGCGCCGCTTGGAGGTGATTTAGATTTGGCTTGACGAGGAATTGAGCAAGATAGTTGAAAGCAAATGTTATGTCAGGCCTTGTGCATATGCTTATGTGATTCAGCTCCCTGACAATTTTCCTGTAATTGGCGCCTGATTGAAGAAACTCCTCATGGTCTTCTTTGCTCATGGCGTATAGCTTGCTGTGAGGTCTGAAAGGAGTTGAGAAAGTCTTGTGAGGCAGAAGCAAATATTGTGCGCACACCTGTTTAATGTAAGAGCCGTGAGAAAGCTTGTAGCCGGTTGGAAGGTGGCTGACATTCATTCCAAGTAGCATGGAGGCTGGCCCAAGGTCCTTTATTCTGAATTTGGAGCTGAGCTGAGTGATGAATGCATCCGGTCAATCGCTGAATATTGCGATTTTGTCAGCATGAACATAAAGATAATTTGAATCCTTCCAGAATACACACTGGTCCGCCTTGCTTTTGTGGAAGCCGCAGTCCGTCAACCAGGAGCTGAGCGTTTCATACCAGGCCACCGGTGCTTGTTTGAGACCGTTGTGGTGTCATTATATAGCCTCGGGTCGGGGACTGCATCGCGGCCTGCGCGCTCAGCATCTGGTAGGTTAGGCTCAGCAGTGGGGGTGCGCCGGTCCTCAGCAGTAGCTGCTGCGGGTTCAGCAGTAGCCGCTGCGGGCTCAGCAGTGGGCGCGGCGGGATTGAGCACGCGACTGCGGGCCGGGCCTGACTAAGGGAGGCGGGCCGCAACCCGCTTGGATGTCCGACTCACGGATGGAGCTGGGCCGACCAGGTTCTCGGAACGGCTAGTTGGGGGGGGGGGGAAAAAGTGGGGCGACAGCGGGGCTATATGCGTGGGCAGCCGCGCGCAAGCGCGGGCCGGCCACGGGACGGGAAATCCACGACGGCGCGTCGGGTGGATGCGCGCAAGCGCGGCAAACTTTGGGTATCGCGCGGCGGAGGGCCGCGCCACGAAAAGACGAACCAGATGCGCGTAATGACAGGCGAGCTGGCGGGGATAGGGTACGGGTATGGGTTGGGGGATGGGTCGGGGTTCTGGGTCTAGGGTTCCTTCTTCATGGTTGCCAGTCTGTCTTTGTGCTTGTACTTAGGTTAGGGTTGAGGGGGAGGGCTCAAATACCTTTTACCTTGACTCCGGGTTGTAGGGGGGAGGAGGGGGGCGATTGATCCATCTTATCTCTCTATCTTTCGATCTTTCTCTCTCTCTCTCTCTCTCTCTCTCTCGGAGAAAAGGAAAGGAAGCATTCTCGTTCTTACAGACGCTAGAACCATTGATCCCGTAACTAGGGACAACTTTGTGAGGGTTAACCTCTAAAGTTTTCACATCTGGGGGTCTGGCCGGGAAACTTTCGATCCGTTCTCAGTCTCTTGAAGATTACGCAGAATGCTACCAACAACCGCTCCGGGATCCAATGCTCCCCTTCCCTACCCTCCACGCCCAACTCCTGTCTCTGCTGCTCAACCCCCTCCGCCGCCGTCCGCTCATGCTCCTAGAGTTAGCGGGTTCGCTCCTCCCTTGGAAGGGTCGTCGGACATGGCGGCAGAGGCCCCTCGCCGCGTTTGGTGGAGGCCGAGGGATTTCCCTCATCTTCGGTTCAGTACCTCGGATGTCGAGCGGTTCCTCTCTAGGTTCAAAGGGATCGTGGACTCGGAGGGCGCATCGGGCGCGGAGAAGGTTCGGACTATTGTGCTGTTCATTACCAAGGAGGAGAAGCTGCGGGACGTGGAAGAAATGGTTGGATACAAGAGGCAAGACTGGGGGAAGTTGAAAAGCGAGATGTTGGCGAGGTGGGGAAAGCGTGAACCCCGGTTTCGGGAAAGCGACTTCGATCGAGCTGCGGAGGAGGCGATCGAGAATGGCGGGGTGCAATCGCGCAAAGGATTAGTGGAATATATGTCAAGGTTCAAGCAAATCTACGGGTACCTTGCAAAGAACGAGGTTGTTGCAGGTCAGACGGGTGCCATGAAGCGGGCGTTTCTGGGGGGTCTCGCGCCCCAGCTCCGTTCAAGAGTGCAACAATACCTGTACGACCACGGCCTGGTTAAGAGGTTGCTGGATGGGAGCGTCGCGATTCTCCCCGATCTTTCGGTTATCCGTCAAGCCGTGGAAAGCGAAATTGATTTGGACGAGCTCATCGCGGATACGGCACAAACGTACCCGTCTTCCTCCAAGAAATCGGTCACAATCTCGGCGCCGGCCCCCGACCAAACTTTGGCCGCACGGCCGCCAATGCCCTCTCATGCCGGACTTTCCCAGCAGTCTCCGGGACCATCAGTTGGGGAGATAACAGAGATTCTGCGGGACATAAGGGTTTTCCTCAACCGGACACCAGCTCCTACAGCTCCGGCAGCCGCACCGTTTCCGGCGGCTCCTTCTCAACCGCGCGCGGTGCCGCCTCACATGGCGGAGGGGTTCCAGCCCCCTAGCGGATCATCCGGATTGTACGGGTTGCCGCGATGTTCATATTGCGGGGAGAGAGGGCACTGGAAGTCAGTTTGTGAGGATCTCACTTGGGACATGGACGAAGGGCTTGTTCGCGCATCCGGGATGACATACATATTTCCGACGGGTGAATCGGTGGACCTGACCAAGGACAAGCCGCCACCAATGGTGCAAGTGCGGGAAAGAGCGAGGGCTAAGACCAAGACTGCTTGGGTCTCGCTTGGGATTGTCACCGCGCCCGGAACCTGGGTAGCGCCGAGAGTGGAGGACAAAGTCAGGGCATTGGCAACGAATGAGCGTATTGCAATGGATGTCGATGAGCAACCAACGGCCTCAAAGCCAGTCGCGCGAGTACCAATTTTGGATGGGCCGTCCTCTAATCCCGCGGGAAAGAAGAAGGCCGCGGACATCATCCGAATGGTAATGGGGAACAACTCACCAATACCCCTGACCCTACAAGAGCTAGCGGCAGTGTCCCCTGCGGTTGTTGACGAGATGGTCCAGGCCTTGAAAGATTGCGGTCAGGGTCGGGTGCCGACAACGGTTCAGCGGGTTAACGTGGCGCAGGAGGAGATGGATCCCGAGCCGTGCCGGTCAAAGTCGGTATCCGTCCCGCTTGCTTATGTCGCAATGACCATTGCCGGGTGGAAGGTGTGGGCGATGGTGGATAGCGGGTCGATGGTCAACCTGCTCCCATCAAGGTTGGTGGACAAGCTCGGTCTGGTGCGGAGGAAGTGTGCGATGGGCCTTTGGGTGTTAAATGGCGGGGAATGCCGCGTGGATGGGGTAGTAGAGGCGGAGGAGGTGGAAGTCGCCAAGGTCTGTAAGCCTCTGTCATTTCTCTCAGTGGAATGCGGAGATGTGATTTTAGGACGGCCATTCATGTTTGGGTTCCAAGCCCAAATGGCCTTCAACGCCGAGGAAGGAACGGAGGCGCTGACCGTCGAAGACTTGCTTGGAGCGCGGTTTGAGATGACGATCTGCAATCACGGGAGAGGGAAATGGGTACAGGACCCAATGTCTGGCGGCAACGAAGAGTCCGGCGCGGGGGTTGAACGTAAGGGTTACCCTGCGGAGGATTTTTCCTAGTCGGCCGCGGGAACCGTGCGGAGCAGGCTCCGGCTCAGCACGGGCGGCCGACAGGTGAGGAGCAAGCGGGGGAGGGCGCGCGTGGGGCGCAGGTGCCAGAAGTAAGTCCCATTCCTCAGTATGCATTGCCGGAAGGCGCTACGCTTCGAAAACCCTTTCATCGTGCCACAGTCGTGAGCAACGGCAAAAGCCCCGGTCTGGTCATTACTAGGACTTACGACGGCGACAATTGGGTCTGGATGGCGCAGTGTAACGCGGGCAAGTAAAAACCGGTAGCGCGGAAAGTCCCGCCGCGGAAGAAGCCAATGCCTCAGGGGCTCAACGGACCCTTACGACCGATTGCGTGGTCCCGCGACCCGTGGGAGACGCCCCTTAGGAAGAATGGATGGGTAACGCGGTTGGCGCGAATCACGGACGAGCGGGTGGACGCCCTTAACTTTGGACCAACGGGATGGCTGAGTGCGGAGGAGATGGATCTGCTGGTGTCGGTATTGGTGATGAGGGAGAAGGCGCTTGCTTTTGGACCGGACGAGCGCAGGTTGTTGAGAGGTGAGATTGGGGACCCTTACGTTATTCCCACTTTCCCTCACGAACCGTGGCAAATCAAGCCGATTCCGATCCCCCGTACCGTTTGGGAGCCCTTTCTGGAGCTGGTGCGGGAGCGCGTGAGGACGGGGCTTTACGAGCAATCCACGTCAAGCTACTCGAGTCCTATCTTCGCGGTCGTTAAGCAGGACGGGAAGTCGCTAAGGATTGTTCACGACCTTCAGAGGCTAAATTCGTTCACTATTCGCAACGCGGGGCTTCCCCCGCGCGTGGAAGAATTTCTGGAGTCGATGGCCGGGCGCGCTTGCTACGGGCTGGTGGACGTGATGGGGGGATATGACCAGCGAGAACTCCACCCTGACTCGCGTCCACTGACGGCGTTTGAAACCGGGCTAGGGAGGATGCAGCTGACGCGGCTACCGCAAGGTGCAACCAACTCAGTGGCGGTATACCAAGCCCAAATGACCTGGATACTACGCGACGACCTTCCGGAAGGCGTGCAGATCTTCATTGACGACGCTGGCATTAAAGGCCCCAGAACGGACTACAAGGGCGCGGTCCTAGAGGATGCACCCGCAATCCGGCGATTCGTCTGGGAATACGCGGAGACTCTGGAACAAGTCCTCTTCCGAATTGAGGAGGCAGGCCTTACTGTGTCCGGGAAAAAGTTGGCGGTCTGCGTTCCGGCGCTCAAAGTACTGGGGCATGTCGTGGCCTACGACGGGAGGCAAATAGCGGAGAAGAAGCGGATAAGGTTCTTGAATGGCCGACCCCTCGGACAGTGTTGCACATCCTGCAGTTTCTGGGGTTGTGCAGCTACATCCGCATGTTCATCGAGCGGTTCGCGGAAGTAGCAAGCCCAATGCGGGCATTGACGCGTAAGGGGGCGGAGTGGAAGTGGACCAAGGGATGCAATGCCGCTTTTGCAAAGCTCAAGGAAATCGTGGGGCGCGACATCGTCCTTCGGGACCTCAATTACGACGCCGGAGGGATACGCCTGGCGGTCGACTCTAGTGAGTTTGGCGCCGGGGGGGTCTTGACAAAGGAGGAGGACGGAAAAGATAGGCTGGTGCTATACGAATTGGTCACCTTTACCGCGACAGAGAGTTGGTATTCGCAGCTGAAGCTGGAGCTGTGCGGTGTCACCAAGATCGTACGGCGGTTGCAGCACCTTTTGTGGGGCGTGCACTTCGAGCTCCTTGTTGACGCGGAGGCCTTGGCGCGAATGATTAACTCACCGACGCTGCCGAACGCGCCCATGACCAGGTGGGTAGCGTTTCTCCAGTTATTCTCCTTTAACGTGGTGCACATCCCAGGAAAGGCGTTCACGATGCCGGACGCGCTGTCGCGGTACCTGCGGGACGACCCATACAAGGGGGCGGAACCCTTGGACGTGGAAGCTCCGGTCGTTCGGGTAGGAAAGACGGAGGCGGTGGTTTGTCTTCCGTTGCGTCAGTCAGGACGTTACGCGGTCTTGTGCTCTTATTTGCAGGATCTCCGGTTCCCCGAGGGCACGACGGAAACGGTCGCCCAATGGGTGAGGCGAAAAGTTCTGAACTTCTTCTTACAGGACGGTCAGTTATGGCGGCGGAGCGGTTCCGTGCCTCTTGTTGTTGCGACTTCTAGGGCCGACCAGGAGGTGATTCTAGGAAGTCTGCACGACGACCTTGGTCATTGGGGCGAGGTCGAGACGCGGAGGAGGGTGAAAGCAAGGTTTTGGTGGCCGGGGGTCATTCGCGCGGTGCGCGACTGGGTGAAGTTGTGCGAGGCCTGCCCACGGCGAAGCTCGAGGCTTCCCAAGGAGGTCGGCCGCCCCACGGGCAAGGATGCGCTGTTTGGGCGCGTTTTGCTGGACATGGTCCACATCAAGGCAGGTAAGTTTGCGTATTTGCTGGTTGCGCGCGACAATCTGTCTGGGTGGGTGGAAGCGAGGCCCCTAGCGAAGCTATCGGCGGAAAAGGTGGCTCAGTTTCTGGAAGAAGACTGGTTTGCGCGATACGGGTTGCTTTGCTTGGTCACCGTTGACAGAGGGGCGGAGTTTCAGGGACGCCTGATGACGCTGGTGCAGAGTTGTGGAGTGAAATTTGGCCGCGTGACGGAATACTACCCGGAGGGCGCGGGGATGATCGAGCGGGGGCATCAGCCAATCAAGGATGCCCTGGTGAAAATGTGCGGTGAGGATGGCAAAAAGTGGCAGGTGGCACTCCCCGCGGTCCTTTTTGCCAATCGGATCTCCGTGAAGCGCTCAACGGGGTATTCGCCTTACAAGTTACTCTACGGGCAGCGGCCCGTGCTTCCCGTGGACATTGAGCTGAACACGTTTTTGGGCGTGGATTGGTGGAAGGTTAAGACGTCCACGGATCTGATCGAGGCGCGGGCTGAACAGCTCCTTAGGCGTGAGGAGACCTTGGGAAAGGCCGCGGAGCGGTTGAAGAAAACCCGGACGGCTTCAGTCCGCTATTGGGACAAGCGCTGTTCCCATCGGCTCTGGGATCCACTGCGGAAGGGGGACCTGGTTCTGCTGTATAATCGGAGTCTGGAATCCCAGTGGGGCCGGCTTTTTGCCAACCGGTGGAACGGGCCGTACCGCGTGGCCTCTAAGTTCTTGGGCGGCAGCTACGGGCTTGAGGAATTGGACGGGACGCCGCTTAAGCGGAAGGCCGCGGCTTCGCACGTGAAACGCTTCTTTGCGCGCGGTTCCACTTCCTTCAACGAGACGGCGAGCGATGATTCGGGGCCCAGGGGCAAGGCGGTCCCAGAGTCGGGCGACGAGGCGGACCGTTTGGACAGCGAAGTAGCGGCGCGCAACGCGCGACCCCGGAGAAGTAGGAGGTTGCAGACGGCTGGGGACAGCTGTCAAGCTGGGGGGGGGCGCTAGGTGGTTAAGCTTTATTTGGTGAGGGCGGTGTTCTAGCCGGCTCACAGCCGGGACAACTAGACACCCCAGAATGTTTGTTTCCTTATGTTTTGGTTTGGGCTTGGCTTTGGATTGGTACTGGCTATGGTTTATTTATTGCAGGTACGCGGGCGCGGCGTGGCGTCGGGCCCGCAAACGCGAGGACAAGTCCCGCGCACGGATGGCGGGACGAAGAGCTCTGCTAAAAAAAAAAAAAAAAAAAAAAAAAAAAAAAAAAAAAATAATAAAATAAAATAATAATAAAATAAAATAATAAATATAGGATATTTTCTTTCTCTTCTTTGGATTTGGGCTGTTTTCTTTCCTTTTTTGTCTGTTTCTCTCCTGTTTCTTTCTTCAAAGGACGGGCGCGACGGTCAGGGATGGTATGGACGCGGATTAAAGCTTAGCTTGGTAAGGGGGTGCTCTAGCCGGTTCACAGCCGGAACGACTAGACACCCCAGAATGTTCGTTCCCATCGCTTCTCCCTTATACTCCCGGTTGTGAGCGCGCGCTGTCGGCGCGGTGTTTGTTTTGTTTTGTAGTACGGGTACGGGGAACTGTGTGGCAGTCCGTCTGGGGCGGTCCAGGTACCTCTTTTCATGGAATAACTGGTCACTTACGGTCTCTCACGAAGGGAGCGCGCGGACGTGGATCTCAACCTCAACCTCACTCACACTCACTTCTCACGCGGACGCGGATCTCGGTCTTTCACTCACTTTCCACCCGGACGCGCGGACGCGGCCCTTTCTTTTCCTCGCGCAGCAATATGTATTTCTCCAAAGAACGCGGTACAACAATAGGACAAGAAAAGTAGGCGGGAAAGGAGAGAAGGAAGGGGGTGGGGGCGTCTAAGCCATTCGCATCATTTCCTTCATGTCCGCCCTCGATGATGCCAGTAGGGCCCGGTAAGATGCCAAGAACTCGCGCCGGGATTCGGGGGATTGGGCTCCGGGGGTCGCCAGGAAGTTGCGGAGCATCGCGGTTGACCGTTCTGCGAAAGCCTCGAAGCCAGCCGCCGGGAGTGCCATCACGACCGGGATCTCCGGGATCTCGGGGGAGTTGAGGGAAGGCGGTGCCGGTGCTGGGACAGGGCTTGATCTGAACAAGCGAGGAGGTGATGAGGGGGTCCCCGGGGCATCGCGCGGAGGGCTTGGTCCATCTGGGGGCAATGACGGAATGATGATTGGGGACGGCGGAGAAGGGACCTTGGGGGTAGTGGGCCTCCCATCTGAGACCGCTGGTGACGCGGGCGGCGATGGAGTACCTTGTGGAGCCGGGGCGGAAGGAGCCGGTGTAGGTGCCGGAGGGGGAATCGGGGCCGCAGCAGCGCGACGCCGGAGAATCTCATTGAGTCGCGGGTCCCTCGCACCTTCCCTCATCCGAACGCGGTCCGACCAGAATCGTAGGGCCCTCCGATAGTCGCCAACGGACAAGAAATCCTCCTGCTGCAGCGGTCCTGCGCGGCGAAGGGGGGAAGCCGAGTCGCGACCCTCGCTTGGCGGAGGGCGGCAGGAAGGGGAGCCCGGCGGAGTCCACGAGTCCTCCGAGATGGTGTCGTTGTCCGAAACCACGAACAGGTCGGGACAAGCCCTTTTGCGCGGCCTGGGGCGGGAGCCGAAGTTGGGGGGAGCTCGGGGCATGCCATCGCTAAGCGAGCAGCGGCAATGGCCGCGACGGCAAGCGACACAGGCACGTCGACCAGGAGCAATCGAGCACGCGTGCCTGTTCTTGGCGCAGAATTTGCAGGGGAGCATGACGGCAATGAGCGTGGGAGGGGAGTCGGTGGAGTGTGAGAAGAGGAGTGGGTAGGGAGGAGCGGGGTGCGGGTAGTCGAGGTGGCGATGGGAAGGGACCTCTCGGGACAGAACTCAAGTTGGGGGGGGATGTGGTGTCATTATATAGCCTTGGGTTGGGGACTGCGTCGCGGCCTGCGCGCTCAGCATCTGGTAGGTTAGGCTCAGCAGTGGGGGTGCGCCGGTCCTCAGCAGTAGCTGCTGCGGGTTCAGCAGTAGCCGCTGCGGGCTCAGCAGTGGGCGCGGCGGGATTGAGCATGCGACTGCGGGCCGGGCCTGACTAAGGGAGGCGGGCCGCGATCCGCTTGGATGTCCGACTCACGGATGGAGCTGGGACAACCAGGTTCTCGGAACGGCTAGTCGGGGGGGGGGAAAAGTGGGGATATATGCGTGGGCAGCCGCGCGCAAGCGCGGGCCGGCCACGGGACGGGAAATCCACAACAGCGCGTCGGGTGGATGCGCGCAAGCGCGGCAAACTTTGGGTATTGCGCGGCGGAGGGCCGCGCCACGAAAAGACGAACCGGATGCGCGTAATGACAGGCGAGCTGGCGGGGATAGGGTACGGGTATGGGTTGGGGGATGGGTCGGGGTTCTGGGTCTAGGGTTCCTTCTTCATGGTTGCCAGTCTGTCTTTGTGCTTGTACTTAGGTTAGGGTTGAGGGGGAGGGCTCAAATACCTTTTCCCTTGACTCCGGGTTGTAGGGGGGAGGAGGGGGGCGATTGATCCATCTTATCTCTCCATCTTTCGATCTTTCTCTCTCTCTCTCTCTCTCTCTCTCTCTCGGAGAAAAGGAAAGGAAGCATTTTTGGTCTTACAGAGGCTAGAACCATTGATCCCGTAACTAGGGACAACTTCGTGAGGGTTAACCTCTAAAGTTTCCACACCGTATAGAGCCTTCTTCAGCTTGAGGTGCTTGCCATTTGTGACGGAGATGTAGGGAGGGGGAATTAGGTAGACTTCTTCGCGCAGCAGGGCGTTCAGAAAGGCGGCCTTTACGTTGACTTGATGAAACTTGAGCCTTAAGTGAGCAGCAAGAGTGATTAGCATGCGCAGGGACGTCTTGTCCCCAGTTGGCAAAAAGGTGGAAGTGAAATCAATGCCGTACTGCTGGCTGAAGCCTTGAACGCAAAGTTGTGCTTTGAATTTGACTATTTGATTTAGCTTGTTGCGCTTTTTCCAAAAGAACCAGACGCATTTGAGCCCTAGCTTGTCGTTGGGAAGATTTGCCTCTTTCCAGACTTGGTAGTTGAGCAGATTGAGCTGCTTGTGTTTCATTGCTTCAAGCCATTCTTCTTAGTGTTCGAGTTGGGGGCTTCTTGGACTGAGGTGGGGTCAGAGTAGCTTTTGTCGACAATAAGATAGATGGCTTGGAGACCAATTTTAGATTTAGGAAGACGGGGATAGGGAATGATTTTCTTGTGCATTATCCTGTTGTGGGACAGTGGATGATTGGGGGGAGGAGAATTGATGACAGCAGAGGATTTAAGAGGGAAATCAGAAATGGGGGGAGAAAGGACAGGCGGAGCGGCGGAGGAGTCCAAGGAAGAAGGGAGAGGAATAGAAGGGGGATTCCAGGAGTTATTGGTGGGAGGGGGGTGAGAAGAAAATGGAGTTAGCATGGGTTCAAAGCCGGCAGAGCAGGGAGATGAGTTGGATCCAGATGGAGAGGGAAAGGAGAGTTTGTCAAACGAAGCGTTGGCGGAGATGAAAATAGTGGAGGAGTCCAGATCAAGCAGCCTGAATGACAAGAAGTCATTGACTTACCCAACCAGAATGGCTCTTTTGCTGGTGGGGAGAAGTTTGAAAGTTCAATTTGCTTTAGGAATGATGGCAAAGGAGGCGCATCCAAAGGGGCGTAAGCAGTTAAGATTGAATGGTTGTTGGTGCCAGACCTTGTAAGGGACAGTGTTGCTACGGGACCTTGAGGGGAGAGCATTGAGAATGTGGGTATTGGTGTTTACAGCCTCATCCCAGAACTTGAGCGGTAGATTGCTTTGATTCAGCAAGCATCAAGCCTTCTCTAAGATGAGCCGGTTTAATCTCTTGGCAGGCCCGTTTTGCTGAGGAGTATGGGGGGGGGAGAAATGTTGATTGATGGCTTTTTTGAGGAAGAAGGAGTGGAGGTCAGAGGAAATGAACTTGCCTCCGTTATTGGAGATGAGAAGCTTCACGGTGTTACCGGTTTGACGCTTGGCCCGTGCCACAAAGTCCTTGATAGTGGAGGTTGTCTTGCTTTTCTGTTTGAGGAGAGCAACAGAACGGAATCCGGAGTACTGATCTGTCATGGAGAGGAAATAAGAGAATCCTGAGTTTGAGGTGATAGAGAAGGGTCCGACAACGTCCAGATGAACCGCTTCAAGAAGGTGAGTAGCTGTTTTAAATTTGTGATTGAATGGGGTTGAAACTTGCTTGCAAGTTTTGCAAATTTGAAAGGCAGTTGATTGGGAATCAGAGTCAATGGAGCTCAGATTGAGAGTTTTGAGGGAATGGGTGCTAGCCTGAACAAGACGTAAATGCCAGAGATTGTGCGGAGCCTTGAGGAGCAATGCGGATTGGCTGCAAAAAATAATTTTTTTTCCACATAGTTCAGTTAACTTGATGTTTGTAGTACCTACAAAGCTGATCTTATCCAGTTTCACCTTGAACCCCAAGTATCCGACTTTGGAAAAGATTGCCTTCAAGGAGTTAAGTTGAGTGAGAGAAATGAGACACCAATTAATGGAGGGGATGAGGAGGACATTTTGAAGGATAATGGCTGAGACAAGGTGATTGATAAGCTTGGCTGATCCAGATTGTGCAGCAATGAGTGAGTTGTTTGGGGAGCCTGTTCCCACTTCAAGATGGATAGGCGTGAAATCAAACAGAAACATGGGATTGTTAACTATGTAATGGCTCGCGCCAGAATCCAGAACCGGAAGATGGGAGTCTTTTTCCATCAGACAAGAGGTAAATTTGAGCGTTGAAATGGAGCTTGGCGCCTTTGGAAGTGCTTTCATCTTGGATGGTTGGACTTTTGTTGATGGAGTGGAGGTTGGACAAGGGATTTTATTCAATTCAGGTCTGAGATGAGGATGAACAAACCAGAATTTGTTTTCAGGGTGCTTGGAAAGGGGGTTATGGTGTCCTTTTGAGCATGGATGCTTTGGTTTTGGCCTTTTCTTCATGGTTGATTTATGTAGTGAGACTGATGGACAGATGTCCAAGGTCAAGGTGTTGTCCAGCAACCAAGACAATTCAAGGTGAAGTACCTAACAAAGTTTGTTCAGAATGCCAGTTGGGTTTTGGAGAAGATCATTGTTGAGGATTAGAGATTCAACGATGTGGTAGAATGAGCTGGGAAGTTTGGCAAGGATGGTATAGCTGAGGATGTCAGGGGGAACTTTGAGTCTCACAATGGTGAGTTCATTCATGAGTTTTTGGCAGTCCTTGATGTACGTTGTCAGATCACCCTTGAAAAGATAGCAGATAAAATTGAGCCAGATACGACCACAATTGTTTGAGGATTGAGAGGCATATCTTTCTAGAATAGCCTGCCAAATGGTGTAGGGATTTCAATTGTTTTTGTTGTTGAAAATGGATTTGAAAGCAGATTCACCAAGATGTTGGATGATAATGTCCGCAGCTTCATATATCTTTTTCTTCTGAGGTCCGGTCAATGGTGATGGAGCAGGCTCAAGGGTAAGTTCAAGAAGTCCTTTCCTGCAAAGGTAACCTTTGATCATAAGGCTCCAGGATGGGAAGTTTGAGTCATTTAGGAGGGGGATGTTGAGTTTGGACGAGTTGGGTTGTTCTTCTGAATTGGAAATAGAGCCTATCTGTTCCAGTGAGAAAGCTTGGGACTGTAAATCTGAAAGTTTAATGGGCTTAAAAGGAAATTTAATTTCAGCTGACAGAAATCAAAATAAAAGGGACAAGACTGAAGAAACACCTTAAAAGGACCAGATAGTGAGTTGAACTAGACAACAATGGTACTGAGAAGAGATGAAGTGGGAAGGAGAGAATGGATCTGGCGTGGTGTTCTTGATATGGTGGTGGGGTGAGTTTGAGTTGTATGGTAGCTTGGTAAGGTTATGGAATGAGATTGCATTGTAGCGGTAGCCGGTGAGTGTTCTTGAGTGGTAGCGGTAGCTGGTAGTTGAGGTTGATTGATTTGTGAGAGCTCATCCTTGATTTGTTGGTAAGGTGGTGGAGCTGACAAGCGGGACTTTGGGATTGGAGTATTGACAGCGGTTTGTTTTGAAGGACAAGCACGTGAAAGAATGAGGTAACAGGGGGTTCACAGGCGTAGTGACAGCAGAGTGAGAGATATGGGAAAGTACAAACTGGAGACGCATAAGAAAGAAAAGACACATAGAAAAGAAAAGAATGGAAGGAAGCAGGAAGATAAGGAAAATAATAAAATGGAATAAAGAAGATGAAGAAATGATTTGGGAATGTTTTTGAATCCCAAAAAACTCAACCCTTGTGGCAGAGGACATTCCTATCTCCTATCTCCATCTTTTTGATTGTCTCACTTGGTACAAGATCCCAGAGGCTAACCAGATCAAAATCTCTCCCAAAGGTTGGGCTTCAGTTCTCCTCTCCTATCTCCCTCAAGGCAACTTTTATTGTCTCCTTGATCTATGCAGCAAGAAAGTGATTAAATCCAGATACTGCATCTTTGACAACTCAACCTTCCCATACGGTAAACCTCTCCAGAAAGCTGATTCAGAATCATCCCCCATCCCCATTGCCCTGCCCTGGCCCATCTTCCTTCAACTTCTTACCCTTCCTCTTCCTCTGATTGGCCAGATCCACCAACCCCCCTGCTAACAATTGTTCTATTCCCTTCTCCTCTTTCCCTTCACCTCTGTGCCCAGACTCAGTCAAACCTCCAGTTTCCCTGGTCCTCCCCCTTGCTGTCAAATCTCATCTTCAGCCTTGCTCCACCAGTCCTGCCATGTCCAATGACTTGGAAATCCTGCCTCCTGTTTCTCTATCCCCAGTCTCCTCTTCCCCCTCCCCTTCTCCCATCCTTGGCTCTCCTTTTCACTCCCCACCCCACTCCCCCTCCCCTCCAACCACACCGCATTGCTCAACTAGACCAAAGCGCCCTCCTTCACGCTTTGGGACGTACTCCCGCTCCGCCTCCATCAAAGATGAAATCTGGGCACCTAAAATGTGGAAACAGCTTCTTAAGTTGCCTCACAAACGTCACTGGATTATCTCAGCTCACAAGGAAATTTCCTCTCTCCAAGGTATGAAGACCTGGACACTTGTTCCCCCTCCAAATGGACAGAAGATAATCAGGTCCAAATGGGTTTTCAAGGTGAAACAATTTCCCAACGGCTCAATCCTCAAGCTCAAGTTGTGCCTGGTTGCCTTGGACTTTACTCAGGTTCACGGTTTGGATTTCTCAGAAGTCTTTGCTCCTACTATGCGTCTGGAAACCCTTTTTCTTCTCCTTAGCCTGCTATGCACAAGAAACTGGGTTGGTTGGCAAGTCAATTTTGAGATGGCCTTTCTGAACGGTTGCCTGGATGAACCAGTGTACATGTCTCAATCCCTGGGCTTCAAAGATCCGCTCCACCCCAACTGGGTCTGCAAAGTCTCCAGGGCAATCTACGGGCTGAAGCAATCTCCCTGCCAGTGGAACATCAAGCTCAACGCCGCCCTCTTGTCTTTAGGTCTTTCTCTCTCCTATTACAATCCATTGCTTTACTTTAAGGTAACTGCTTGGGATCTAGTGGGTGCTCTAACCGCACATGTTGATGATCTGGCAATTGTTGGCACCCCCAACTTTGTTTCCTCTTTTGTCTCTTCCATTGGCAAACGTTTTGAGATTGGCTTCAACAAAGATCTAAATCTCATTCTTTCAATCTCTATCCGCCGCAATCTGGCAAAAAAAAAACAGTTTTGCTGGGTCAATCTCACTATATCTTATCCGTTGCCTCCACTATTCTGCCCCCCAACTCTTTGCCCACCAGGTTCCCAACAAGCATTTTGTTCAAAGCTCTGCAAAGGAAAACTCCGTCTGAGCCAGCGTCTCCTCCGCAGTACAACCAGCTGATTGGATCTCTGCTCTGGATCTCTCAGTGCACAAGTCCCAATGTCTCCTTTGCCGTAAATAAGCTTTCAAAATTTCTCCAATACCTGTCAATTGGTCACTGGGAAAGCACAATCTGTGTCCTTTGTTTTTTGAACTCCACAAAACATCTTTGCCTTACTCTTGGAGGTCCCTCTCTGGTGCTCTTGGGATACTCTTACTCCTACCGGGCCAAAGACAGGGACAACCAATGCTCCATCTCTGGCTACACTTTCTGCCTGGGCATTGGCCCTATTTCTTGGAGGTCCAAAAAGCAACCCACGGTATCTCTATCAATTTCTGAAGCTGAGTACAAAGCACTATCTGACTTGTGCAAGGAAGGTCTGTGGCTCCGGAATGTCTTGTGTGAAATCCGGCTATGTGACACTTCTCTGGTTCCCATCTACGTCGAAAAAAAGGAGCGGAATCCTTAGCAAGAAACCCCAAGCACCGTTCCCAGAAAAAGCATATTGATGCCCGCCATCATTTCATCAGGGAATGTGTTTCTGAGGGCATTTTTAAGGTTCACCATGTTGGTACCAAAGACATGCTTGCGGATATTCTAACCAAGCCGCTGAACCCTGTCCTCCTGCAAGCACATCAACAACTATTTGGTCTCAGCGGTGATGGTTAGCAAGGGGGGGTGTTGGAGTATATCCATATCTCCATATTTCCATATCTTCTTCTTCTGTCTATTTGTATATTTTATATTCTTCCTGTTTTATTTATGACTCTACTCTCTCTCATATTTCTCTTTTTATCCTTTCCTCTATGTGTCTCATTATTTCATTTTCATTCTATGTCACACACTGAACATATCAAAACTCTCCCCACTCAATCTCTAGACTTGCGCTATCTCTTTCTTTCACACTGAACATTCATTGTACTCTCACCATGTCAAACTACGCGTGAAATCCAATTTTAATGCCTCTACCTGAGGACAGATCTCAAGCAAAGTAGAAGGACTTCTTTCCTCATCCTTCTACTTTACTCCTCATCTCTGTGATTCCTCAGGTAAGATTTTTCTTTCCTTTTATCTCATTCTCACAATATATGTTTTTTTTACTAATGAAAATGATCCTTCTACTTTAATCCTCATCTCTGTTATTCCTCAGCTCAACAAATAGTCTGAAAAGCCTACTACCCAACTTGTTCGCAACTCACTAACCTCCCCTCTGGCTTCAGAAATAGCCTCATTTCACCTAATTGATGACCAAAGTGAGAAGCTAGCTTGATCAACCTTGTACACTGAAATAGAATATGAAGAAGAAATAGAAGCACCAATTGAGATGAAATCGCAATTCAACAACCAACTCATTGGATAGGAAGTCAAGAAGCAATTTAACTTTGGAAAGCTGAGAGTACTGTGTTGTAGTGTTTGATCAGTTTTCTTTTTTTTGTTACAACATGAATGAGATACAGAAAGAAGCATCTACAATCCCCTACCAAATCATTCAATTGAAAAACCCAACATGACAGATCATTGGCCAAATTAAACCAACCAAGAAATGGTAACCTTTCCAACGGACGCCTTCAAATTTGCCAAACTTGCCCTTTAGGGATACACTGGGTCAGGAAGAATACAATTGATTCCACAACAAGTCTTGCTGACAAAAACCATCATTGACACCTTAGTATCCTAGATGATTTGATTGAATCCAATTTGGATCAACAAGACACATTGCTTCTTTGTGTTGCACTGGGTCTGAGGAGGCAACTAACCCCCCCTCTTTTCAGTTATCAGGGGTAATGTGACAGAGCTTCAAGCTTTGGCCAGTTCAGAATTGATTGTTTTTTTTTGTTCATCCTATTTGAAAATTTCAAATTGGTTGACAGTTGTTGGCTTACAGGATATCTTGGAAGACCCAATCAAGAAGAGATGGAAAAACTTCCAACCTTCAGGCCAAGGAATCAATTGGGTGACCATGTGGCCAACTCCATTATCAACTCTCAAGACTTCTTGAGAACTCAATCAGCAATCCTTCTCTCGAATCAAAAGCAAGATATCAATCAAATCCACCCAAACAATCAGTTGCAGCACCTCATTAACCAGATTTCCAAACTAACCTCTTGACTCCCTCCGGTCAATTGCTCCCTCTTCAGCCTCTGATCTTCTACAACTTACTCCCAAGATTTTTTGCTTTGATATTACTAATATATTTCATCATCATCACCAGCACTCATCAACTTGCATATTTTTCCTGATCACCAGAATCCTTGAATCTTGCTATTGACTTGAATTGCAAGGATTGGTCTACTGTCCAATGATTGGTCCTGATCACCATTGACCTCAACATTGCATCATTTTGTGCTGGGAGGATTGGACTACAGTTTGCTTGCTGCATTCTTACTCTACCTACACTTAGTTTTTTTCTATCAATCATCCATCAATCTTTTTACTCTCATTTCAGTACTCAACTCCAAAAATTGTCCAACTCAATTTTGTCTATTTGACACAATCAAATACAACCTTGAACAATTCAACACATCTTACTAGTAATTCACCATTTGAACTGAAGAATATTCCAGCAAATAGTAGAAATCATTATGATAGCAGTTAGAATCAAATATGACCCAGGGAGTTTACAAGTTATTCAGCTCATCTTATTAATCAGTCACTAACCTGTATGTAGAATTATTCCCACAGTTAGTAGAACATTATATTAATTGAAGAAAAAGAGTTAGATCCCTTTTTAGGACAGTAACTTCCTCCAGTGCAAGTCAAGCGGGTGTGTTAGAATTTGAGTTTTAATATATGTGACTTTCACTGGAGTTTGAAGTACCTTTGATTGGATTGATTTGATTTATTTTATTATTTTCATTGAAGTATTAAAATAATGGATAAAATATAACAAGGCTGTGTTTTTTGTATTGTGATTGCCAGACTGTCCAATCATTGAATTTCACATACCATGTCACTTAAACTGCTTATGCTAATCTTAACTTATTCATTTTTTACCCAACCACTTGTTAGCTTATTTTGTATTTAGTCTATTTAAACACTGGTGCTCTCAAGTGGAATTCATCATCTTTTCAGACAACCAATCAACCAGAGTGCCCTTTTCCTCCCGTTCCCAGGTCTGTTACGCTTGACATTACAAGCCTCTTTCATTCCTTTCTTATTACCTTTTACTTCATCAAAGCTGAAGCTCTTTTTAATCTTTACAGTGTGGCCTTGTACACAACTAATATGTATTTGTGTTCTGTGCCATGCAGCTTCAAGTGTTGTGGGCCAAAAAATAAATAAATTAATAAAAATAAAACAAATAAAAAGCTAAAATAAACTAAATAAAAATTCAAAAAAATAAAACAGAAATGAACCAAAATATGAAAAAATGTTGTTTTTTTGAATAAAAAAAAAACAAAAAAAGTAAAAAATAAGAGGTTAATGTTAAATTCATGACTCTTTGAGTTGTGTAAACAACTCAAATGGGCCTTGTGGAGTCTTTTACACGACTCAAATGGGCCGTGTGGCACACTACACAACTCAAATGGGCCGTGTGGCACACTAAACAACTCAAATGGGCCGTGTGGCACACTAAACGACTCAAATGGGCCGTGTAGCATGCTACATGGCTCAAATGGGTCGTGTGGCACGCTACACAACTCAAATGGGCCATGTGGCATGCTACACGGCTCAAATGGGTCCTGTAGGGTTTTAAAGAACTCAAATCTAATTGTTTTCTGTGCTACACAACTAAAAGAATTGCAGGCTTAAAGAAAACTAAATAAAAATAAATAAAAAAAATAGAAATCAACCAAAAAATCAAAAAATGTTGAATTTTTGGTTTAAAAAAAACAAAATATAAAATATAAAATGAAATAAAAATAGCCAAATTCTTGAAAGACCCTGGGGGGGTTGTATAACCCCGTAAACAGGTCTAAATGGTTGTTTAAAGGGGTAAAAAAATCAAAACTTCCCATTATGGGGGGTATATGCCCCCCCAGGGGTTGCACATGTTTGGAACAACCCTTTGGAGTAGTGTATGGGAACCCACACATTGAGGGGCGTACACAACTCCCACAGGTTGTGTGGGGCCCTACACAACTCCCACAGGTTGTGTGGGGCCCCACACAACTCTCACAGGTTGTGTGGGGCCCTACACAACTCCCACAGGTTGTGTGGGTCCCTACACAACTCCCACAGGTCATGTGGGGCCCTACAAAACTCCCACAGGTCTTGTGGGGCCCTAAAAAACTCCCACAGGTCTTTTGGGGCCCTACACAAATCCCACAAGACTGGAGTTGTGAATTTATCATCACCCAAAATAAAATAAAACTAGTTAAAAAAGAAATAAAAAATAAAAAAATGAAAAAATGAAAAAAACTGAAGAAAACCAAAACACCAAAAATTAAACAAACAATGAAAGAGTTTATGGAGCAGCCCTAATTTATAAGTGCAAAAAAATACAAGTAACTTGACAAGCCCTAAAGTAAAAAGAAAAAAAACAAGTAACTTGACAAGCCCTAAAGTAAAAACACCAAAAAAAAATTTCAACTTGCATTAAGCTGATCTCATCACAAGAATTGAAAATACTCCTTATGATGGGATCATCCCAACACAAGTTTAACCAACTTACCGTGTTAAAGATGTTATAACCATTTATATTGATATAATTACAAGTTAGCTGCATCAGAATTAAAATTCATATGGAAACCCAATGATTAAATTATCTCTACAATTGGACTATATAATCTAGAATGCACATGCAGTTGGTCTTTGAGATGACCAACCCAACCAGAAGCTTTCTTTGAAATGAAATCAGAGTGTTTTGCTAAAATGGGTGGGATTGGAATCATTTCTACCTCAAGTAATAATAGAACCCAGTGGTTATTGTTCACAAAGGAAATATAAATAGGCTCTGATTGATCTGTAACACCTTTTTTCATTTGAGTATCAGGACAAAATGACCCCATTGAAATGAAACATATAGGTCTGGCATATGTTTCTGCTATTATTTGACCCATATCTAAATTACCCAGCCATTTTGAACAGGGAATCTTTGCATTGATTCTTCAACATCAAGTCTTTTTTAAATTGTTTCTTCCTCTTTTGCACCACCAAGCATCTTCATGTAGCATTATTTATGTTTCTACAATTTTTCAATCATTTCCTTTATCACTTTAGACCAACCATGTTCATCATACCCAAGCAATTTAGCAATGACTCTAAATCCGCAATTCCCATCACCAATTGAATCCCAAACCTCACCCAAGTACTGATGTAATTTCTTGGGTATTTGATTGATGTATTTGAATGTGGGTGCCTATAATCAGAACCAAACCATCCAAAATTCCAATAAAATTAATTAATCTCATCAATACTCACCAAATATGAGCTTCTGGTTGATTCTTCCTGCAGGTCTTCTTCCTCTGAAGAGGATTCTGAATCCAAATTAACTGAAGCTAATTTACTTTCAGTCCCTTCCTCTGAGCTATGAAATTCAGATTCTGATCCTGTGGACTTTTACTAACAATTAAAATCATATCATCATCAGTTGATTAAACCCAAAAAATGAAAATTGGATAAAAGGAAAGACTTAGAATTATATTTTGTATTTTCTTATTTGGTGCACCTCCAATTCTCTTTTCCCGCTTAATTTGCATCTAAAGATTTTCAAATTGAGAAGGATCTCTCCAGGTATCTTTCAATTTTGGACGCCCTCTGCTTGATTGCAATAATTTAGGTTCAAATCTTGGCTTTGATGGTTAATTTGTGGTCTCCATCATCAAGTTCTTCAAAAGCATGAAATTCTCTCCTGCAGGGTATTCAAAGATCATTTCATTGAGCTTCTTATGTAACTGAGAATTGCTGAGTGTTCAATCAAAATCAATCTTTAAAAATTCAAAAGGATCACTCATTAGTTAAGTAGGAATAAGCATTCAAAAAGCATTAATCACAAAGTGATTAGAACCATCCAACAATCCAACTTAAAAAAAATTAAAGAGATAGAACTGCGGGGTTCATAATACAAGCTCCACTGAGGATGAACATCCCCAGGCACAAAATATCCTTGAAACGCTAGTAGATCACCTACTTTTTGGGAAAATGGCAAAACCATAGCCTTGTGGTATGACTTAGTGCACACTTCCCCATCATTGTTCCACCTTAATTTCTCAAATTTTTCCCCAAAAAATTTAATTTCCTCTAAATACAACTTGTATCCCAAAGCTAAAAGTTCGGTAGGAAGAACTATTCCTATCTTAATTTGAGAGCTGTAAAGCGCATCCTGAACCAATATAATTTGATTGGAAAATGTTCCCTCTAGGTTTTGCCAAACATCCAAAATGTTTCCCAAAGAATTTGCAAGGACTTGCTTGAGAGTAGCATGGGCCCCTTCAACCCAAGACCTAGTTCTATTTCCAAAGTCAGGGTGGTCACAATTCCAAGCCATTACAAATGTTGCTTTGATATGGAAGATGTTATGATCCATATACTCAAGCACATCCTCACTGTCTGCAAAGAAACACTTTATACAATTCATAATGCAAGAAACGCACAAATAGGAAGATTAAAATTAGGGGCAGTGATATGGCCCTTACTCTAAGTTCCCCATCATTGACCTCTGCCTCCTCCTTGGTTTTTGAGGCCCCATACTTAGCCTACAGAGACACAAAGATTTTCCACCCTTCAATGAGATAAATAATCACAAGAATCTTTATTTTGATTCAAACAATAAAAATATTGTAATACTATATCTGAGTAGTAGAGCAGTGAAGAGAATTGTGAGAACATAAGAACACTAGAGGTCAGGACAAGTTGTTTCAAAAGCAAGGAAAGATGACAAGAGAGACAACAGTGAAATTGATATAGCACAGAAGTAAAAGAGTTTGATATTTCACCTGAGTTGGATGCACTACTAGTGCAGCTGGCTTGGTGAAGGTTTCTGGAGGGATTGTTGGGGTTACTTTCTCCTGATCCTGAAGTCTGGTGGGGGGCCAGGATCTATATTGCATGTGGTACCAATCTTGAGGCAAAGTAGTTTGGTGTGAACTGAGATGAGTGATTAGAAGTGGGGATTGGAGGGACAAGGGTTTGATAGAAGAGGACAGGAAGGAGGCTTTTGAGACGGATGAGGATCAAGATCAGGCTTGGCAGTAGAATCTCTCCTTAGCTTTAGGCAATATGGTCCCACAAGTCTTGGCCTAAATGTAGTCTAGATGAGATTGCAACTACTCTCATATTTCTGCACACTGAAAATTCCTATTTTGAGGGGTCTTCACTTAACATTCAACATCATTATTAAAGTGCACCTTAACATTTGCTTTTATTTTTTTTATAAAAGTTCCATTGAAAACACTGTCTTTTTGACTCAGGGAAACTTCATTCTATGGCAGAAATCAGAGCTTTTTCACGGTCTGCAACAAAGAATTTGGGAAGTCTCTCAGGATCATAAGCCAGCTCCTTTAATGCATTTACAGACCAACTGTATAACTCAAAAGTTTCTCTTTTTATAAAAATAAAAGCTTTTGTGAAAGTTCTTTGGTTTGCTTTAATTCCTATAAAAAGTAATAGGGGGATGTTGTACTCATTTGTTTTATAATTAAAATCCAACATAGATATATGATGGAATTTCTTTAAAATATTCAATAAATGAGTGTGATCAAAGAATATTTCCTTCAAGGGACCCTCTCCACTGAATTTTGCTTGATGAACCCAACCTAATTAACCAATTTTTCAAAGAGGAAATCCATAAAACATTTCCCTTTAGTTCTGCAAGCGCTACCTTACACTTAGTCTTTTAGATTTTTCAGTCATCAAAATATTTTCCACTGTCAATCTTGCTCAATTTTATTTTCATTTGAATTTTATTGAGCCCATAATTCATGCCTTCTTATTAATTCACTAAATCCATTCAAGAGATTCTCCTCAGGTAAGGATGCATAGAGGGGTGTGGAGATGTTTGATTGTTATGTTGATCATTTCTGTAGGAGATTCTCCACAAGGGGTCTGCCTTTGTGCAACTTTCATGTATTAAAAACTTGCAACCAACCTTCCCTGTGTGATTTTACCTTGAACGTTTGGTGAGCTATTCCCCAGAGCACAAACCATGTCTATAAAATGCTAAATAAACATATTTATCACGCTTTTATTTGAAAAAGTTTAAAGCATAACCATGCCTCATTGCCCATGTTTGAAAATAGTTGTGCCTCTTCCCCAGTATGAAAAAACCTCACAAGAGGAGGGTGAAGTAGGTCTTTCATAGTTACATAGTTACATAGTTACCAGCTGCCAATCAGTTTCCATAAAATGAAATGAGGCAAAGAACAGGGTAACATAAAATGTTACTCACCAACAGAAGACATGTCAATTTCTGAAACATTTTTTCCTCAATTGTAACCCTAGAAGAGGATGCAATTGGGGCCTCCAATTATTCATTACCCAAATCCTTCTTTTCTGCAGCTTTTTTCATGCAAATATCAATGTAGTCTTTCAAAACATCCATTTTAAAAAAGGGAGGTCTTTCCACTGTTCCCATAATGCAAAAAAATGCAACATTATTTCAGAATTCAATCCAACTTTCAATTGAACAACTACCAAGTTTTCTCACTTTTGAGTTGAGAAAGATAAAGTTAAGTGGGACAGTTCTTTGCGGTTTCACTTTAGTTTTGCTTGAATTCCACTTTATTTCACTTTATATTCAGTTTAGTTTCACTTTGGGATTGCTAGGTGTGGTCCAACATTCCCACATAGTTTGCGTTGATCCAAAGCTTTGGTTGATGGAACCCAAATGTGGCCCACGGGGGTCCCAAAAAGTTCTGGCACAACCCCCAGGGGGTTGTATACCCCCAAACACACCTCAAAGCGCCCATGTATGGGGGTAAAGGACTAATAAACACCTTTTACGGGGGGTATACAACCCCATGGCGGTTGCGCATGTTGGAAACAACACTTTTGACCCGTGTAGACGCGTTTTTATGCCTGCACGTGCGCTTTGGATGCGTCTATGAGCCCCCAAGTGTCCATTGGGCCGTATAGAGCCTCACACAAATCCCACACAACTTTGGGTTGTGAATTAATCATCACACTTCATCAAAATACCCCAATTTCTAAAACACTATTAAAGCTGAAAAAAAACCACTTATTTCACATCAGAAATGTCAAGGTGACCTGAAAATAAATGGTTTTTTCAGTCAATGATTTTTGAAACCTCAACCAAACATTGGTCCGTGTATAGTTCCACATCATACACCACTGTGATACCACCTCCTTCTACCTCCAAACTAATCAGAAATATTTCATTAATAAATCTCATCACTTCCTCACTCTTATAACTTTAATCCCATCAACAATTATTGCTCTCATCACTTCCAAACTCTCATTTGTTTACTGCCCTCATGCTTTCATTCCTTTATCCCTCTTACTCTATTCAAATTTACCCCCGAAAACCTCTGCCTGCAATTCCACACAAATCTATAGTGCACCAAATCAAAAATGCCCCAGAGAATCTAAAAAAAAAAAATCCTCCCCCATCAGCTTCAAAATTCTCAAGTAAGCTCAAGAGAGCTGATCACATCATCCTGGCAAGCTGGCCCAAAATTTCCTGCAACTATGATGCTTGCTTTGGATCCAACAATGGAACAGGAGTTGGCCAACCTCCATCCTCTAAGCTGGATGTTTATCTCCTGATGGCCAATTAACTATATTAAAACAAATGTTAGGCTGGATATTTTGTCCAAAAAGATTAGGTAGCAATTCAAGAACAATCAAGCAAAGTAAAGAAAGGACCACTCGATTTCAATCTCCACTGGCACTCAATTTCAATCTCCACTTACTTTGGTATCACTGACTTTGATACAGCCAAGGGAATCAATGTTGTGGTTGATAATTTGGACTACATATGTCCTTTTTATATTCAAATGGATGAAATATTTGGAAAGAAGGTCAAAATTGCCCCTTTGTCAGATTTTCATGCCAAAAAATCCAATTCCACTTATTCTGAGGACTTTGCTGTAGATGGATCAGCCAAGCAAAAATGATCACAATGAAAACTTTTTGTGGCCCCAATGCAATGTGGAGGAGGATATTCCAACATAACCAGCTCAAAGTATGTCTACATTTGAATTCATTGACCATTCAAACCCTTTCATGGACCCTTTACTTACTTCTTTTGATTTTTCCCTTCCCAGGGTGGAAGAAATTGACAATTTGGCCAATGGGGAGCAAGAAATTTTATTATTGGCATTACATTCAACATGTGTTCAAGTAAAGAAGCAATTTCTATTCCTTTCTTGCTAATCCTGAATGATTTAGAGTGTAAAAAATAGCCTGATGATTTCCTGAATGACCAAAAGCTCAAGCCAATGGGGCCTCCCACATCACCTTCAAATCAGATTGATGATGATTGCACACAAACCTCCTCTGCAAAGGGAGCTCCAAGGGCCTCCAATTCCATAAAAATCAACCCCAATAGCCATCAAAAGATTAGAAGCACTTCCAATTTGTGTGGCTTTGAAGATATCATAGAGAAGCAATATTCAAGTAGGTGCATCAATGGAATTGACTTTCTTTTGAAGTCCAGCTCATTGAGATTCCCCCAAAAAAAAGAGTGGAATTAAAAATTTAATTGGAAAAAATTGCATTTGCAAAGAAAAGCTGGGATCATCAACTGACTGTTGATGTTCAAAAGCAGAAAGATGAGATTTTGGCTTATCAACAAACCTTGAATGCCAAGTGGAGATTAAAAGAGGCTGAGTTGGAGTTTCAAAAAGAGGAAAAGAAGAAGGATGAATAGAAAGATTGAATGGGAAAGGAGAGGGATTGACTGGCTATAGAAAAAAACAACAGGTTGTCTGTAGCCATGGCATGTATTGGTAGCAGTAGAAATGTGGAAGAAATGAGGCAAATTACTCAATTTCTTGGCTGGTAAATCTATTCACTTTGATAACAGTTTTAAGAAGAAAAAAAAAATATTTTTGATTTCAACAGCATTTGAGACTATTTTAAAACCCACCAAGAAACAAATCTTTTTTATTATATTACTTTTTTATTTCTACACTATATTTTTCCACTTTTCAATTCCCTGCAAGTTCTCCAAGTCTTTTTCTTATTTGCATATAAATGGCCAGTCTTGTATGACTGGCAGTCTCCACAGCAGGAAAAATAAAGTGCTTGTACTTTCCTTCTGCCCAAATGATTTTAAGAATAATCTTTTTTTTTGAAATCAATACCAAAGCCCAAGCCAGGAAATGAAAATTGGCCACCAGATTCTTGATATTGTTCCTCATTTTCAAGGCTTTTTCCATTGGAATTTTTTTTGGAACCAGCAGTAAAATCAAATAGGAAAAAAAATTAAATTCTCACTATGAGGAGAGTTGAAGAAAAAAAATGGATATGAAGGTTATTTGCAGTGAAAAGTAAAAAGGAGTAAGGCAGGATTTGAATTCCAAAGAAGAGAAGTAGGTTAAATTGTTTTCCATAATTGAATAATACTTTTATTCAAAGGCAAGTCTGGCTAATTTATGGAAAATTTGGCCTAAAATTTGAGAGACCTTGTCTTAAGGTTCAGAAAAGAAAATTCTTGAGGGGAAGATTGAATGGATGATTTCTTCAAATATTTTACAAATAATTAAGAAGGTTTCATCGATATTTTCCATAGAATTTCCCACATTGTTCCACCACAAGATATTGAGCTACAAATAGTGTTGACAAACCTTTTCATTGGTGAAGGAAAGTTGTAACAAATTTGACATCACTCTTATCTTGCTCAGAGAGTTTATTCAAAGGGACAAACTCAATTACTTCAACAACAGAATTTTGATTGGATTCATCAAGAAAAATCACCTTTCCAGAGTAGAAGAAATGGAATTGTTTTATATTCTCTTTGGCTTGTTCAAAACCTTTGGGGGAAGGCTTTTGATTTTTCTTTTTCTTTGAGGAAATGATGGTTGGATAAAGATCCAAAGGTATTTGTTTTTTTCCAGACCTCACAACCTGTTAATAAATTCCTTCCTCTGCTAATTCCAAAGAGGTTTCAGAATCAGTATTTTTAGCCCTGTTTTGCTGACAAGTCCTATTCTTGCCACCTCTCTTTATTTTTTTAAAATCACCTCCTACCATCTTTTTCCCTCTCATCCACAAACTTCAATTGTTTTGAGGATCAAAAAAAGATTCAGTTCATTGTGTCTAAGTTTGAGGGTTGTGGGAGAAGAATTTGCAGTCCAGAAAAAAGGCAGGTTTAGAAGGAACAAGGGGTCAAACAGTTTTTTGCATTGCTTATAATCAACAAAAAAAAGGGAAAAGGGAAAATAACCATCATTATCCATTTTGTAATCAAGGTTGATAGTCAAAAAAAATAGAAAAAAACCACCAGTCAATGATCTTAACAAAAAAAAAGAGGTCAGTCAGATTTTTGAATCATCAGTATTATGAATTCAAGAGGAGGAGAAGGAGGAAGGGAAACCAACCTTGGATTTTTTATTTGTCATTATCTACTCATCCTCTTCCCTCTCTCCTGGACTCTCACTCTTTCCTCAACTCAACAACTCTGGTGCCAATTTTACAAACTTGAAGCCTTGAGGGCTTGGATGCACTTGAACTCCTTAGCTACCTCCTGCAAAACCCACTCAGTCAATGATCCCACCCTTCTCCGATCACTTGCACCCCTCTCTCTCTTTGACGTACCATTTCTGCCTTTTCCACTTCCCCATTTTTTCCAAATCAAGTCTGGCTCCCTCATTCCTCTCATCCTTCTCCCCCTTTCATTGCTCCAATTACTCTTTCCATCAATTCTCAGCTTCTTATTCAACTCAATTCTCAAGTTCTGCACTAATTTAATTATCCAATAAAATCATTTGTCTCATCCTCCTTGTTCCACCAGCTCCTCAAATCATCAAACTTCATCCTAAAATTTCCCAAGTAATTGCTTGTCAACAACACACTATCAATTTGATCAGATTTTAGAGGTATTTTAGCCCTCTCAATTGAACCTCAGCTAATCCCAAATTCTAACAAAAATCCTTGAATCTCTAATAATATCCCACCTCTTTCTTTCTTTTAAATTTCAATTTCTTTACTTTTTTGCTTGAGTCCACTGTCATTATATAGAGAGAGTACTGCGCAATATTTTTTTCAAATCATGGTGTATTGTTTTCTTCATTCTTTTATTCATGTTATTCCAAATTTTAACACTCTTTTTTGCTTTTCTTACACCATTGGTCTTAGTTTGAAATCAAGTTCATTCTCTTTGATCATTAAACCTTTCACTATTGATTGATTGAGGATTGATTGGGGGGGATAAAAAATGAATCAATTGATTGAGAAGAAGGAGGAAGAGCATGGGAGCAACTGAAAGGGAAAAAAATTTCTCAATAAATTGGTACTGGAACAATTGATTGATTTGAAGTTCAGTGCAAATTCATCAATTGATTGATTTGAAATAAACTGATTTATTCCTCAATAAATTGGGAGGAAGGGATGGGAAGGGGGAAGAAAAGGATGAGTAGGGGGAGGAGGAGGAGGAATGGGTAGACTTACAAGATAGAATGGAAGAGGAGGTGTTGTTCAGTTGATCAATTGAAGGAGGGAGTAGAAGGAGGAGGGTGAGGACTTATGGGGATGAGGAATTGACTAATGGGGAGCAGAAGAAGTAGGAGGAGGATAGGGGGGATTTGATGTGGAGTTTAAGGTGGTTGGTGAGGAGTAGGAAGGATTGTACTGGTTATTTGGTGAGTAGGAAGAAGGATTTTCCCAGTGGTTTGGTGAGGATGAGGAAGAATTGAACCCGTGGTTTGGTGAGGAGGAGGAAGGTGTGAACTGGTGAGTGAGTGGGGTGAGTGTTGTGGTTTGGTAGGGTATGAGGTGGAGGTTTTTTTTGTTTTTTTGAAGTCCACCAACCCCCCCCCCCCCAAGTCAGCCAAGGATTCCAGGTTGAACAAAAAATAAATACCTGAAATGTGATTTTTTACCTATTTCAAAACCAAATGTTACTCAAAAAAGTCAGCAAGTGTGAGGGGTGGAATGACTCTCTCATGCCAGAAAATAAGGGAGAAGATGAGACAGGGATGACCTGAGGATGATTGGGAATATCTTCTTCAAATATTTGGTCCCATTCATCTTTGATGTGGGCTAGAAGTTTGTGAAAGATTACACAACTGAGAATACAGTTGATGAGGATCTCCATTTCAGTTTAATTTTGAAGCTGTTTTTGCATTTCCCTTAAGCTTGGCCATCTTCCTTTCAGCACATCTACTGCATGTTCAATCCAAACACATTATTGAGCAAGACCTTTCAGCACATCTATTGCATGTTCAATCCAAACATGTGATTGAGAAAGATGATCATTGAAATTTTTTTTTGAAGATCATTGGAAGATACATTCCAATAAGCCCAAACAAGATTTTTTCTGCTAGTATTAGCTGAATTGGCCAATCTTGGTCAAAGTATTTCTCTTTTTGTTGGGAAATTCACATCCAATTGAAAACAAATGAATTGTGACAAGAACCTGGAAGTCCAGCATTGAGGGATATGAACTTCTTGTTTTTATAACAAAAAAGCTGAAGTCCCACAGAATATCTATATAAACAGGTAAAACGTGTTTGGTTATTGTTTTATCAAATTTTTTATCAAAGGAATTGGAATAGAAATGAATCAATTGTGTTTTATTCCAATCTTCATAGTGTTTGACATCTATCTTGGGTTTTTGACTCAAGGGGATAGTGGTTCCATTGAAAAAAAAAATGAATACCATTGACAAAAAAATGGAACTGGGAAAGCCTTCAGTATCCATTACTTGAGATATATACTTGCATTATTTCTTGGTTGGAAAACAAAGGACTGAGCAATGGAAACATAGGTTAGAAATCATGACTTGTTTGGTGTATAAGTCAATGGTTCCATAGACAACTGAGAATAGATTTTTTAATTGAGGAATGGCTTCTCCATTTCAATTTGATCCCAATCTACAAAAATCAATGGAAATTTGGATTGCTGGATTTTTTTTAATGATTCTGATAATTTTTCTGGAGGATTTGGTGGTCCCCCATCATCTCCAAAAATTTCATGAATGAATGCAACAAATTGCGGAACAGTTGCTGGAAGCTTAAGTTGGGGAGGAAATTGATTTTTTGCCTTTCAAAGATAGGGTTGTTGATAGTCTCTCTCCTTGGAAAAATTTATTGCTTTTCCAATAAAGAATTCAAAGCTAAAAAAAATTAATTCCAAATTGAAGTCTGAATCAGAGTCAAATAATAAAAACATTTTGGTCATATTTCTTGCGTTTTCAACTAACTACTGGGAATTGTGATTGGAAATATTGAGAAAGAGGGTTATGTGATGTGGGGTGATGAGATGATTATGGGATTTGTGTGAATCAATGGAGATGTGAAGCAATGGATCAAATCATGGAGATTTGAAGCAATAAAGAAATTCAATGGAGATGGGATTGGTATGGATTTGCTGATTTGGATGTATAGATGAGTGTTTTGCATGCCATCAATGGTGGACGGTTGATGATGCATAAATGGTGGATTTGATGTTTTAAATCCCCCATTTCCATGAAATACACCAGTTAGGGGTTGTGTGTATTTAAGAAAACTGCCATTGAAATGGTGGGTTTTAATGGTGGGTTTTCTCACTCTGATACATCCTGACGGGGGGTTTCTGAAATACACATACCCCCTAACTGGTGTATTTCAAAATTATGTTTTTCATGGAAATGGTGGATTTGGAACATCAAATCCACCATTTATGCATAATTATCCATCCACCATCCATGGCAAGCACAACACCCATCCACACTTCAATGCCATTTCCATTGCTTCTAACAAAGCTCATCTCCATGGCTTCACATCTCCTTTTATTTGCATATACACTGCTTCACACACATTCCATCATCATCTCATCACACCAAATCACATCATAATCACCCGGGGAAAAATGGATACACATGCTAGCATGTGCCTGCCTGTATTTTTTTTTCAATGACAGAAATACCTCTGGTGTAACTGGAGGTTGAGAAAACCATATCTCCAAAATACAAAACATGCAAGTATTTCACAACAAACAGCAAATTCAGTTCTAACTTTGATAACATGCAGATGAATCCCATGTTTAACAGAGGACATTAGCTTCAAATTTCACAGCAATTAAATCAAAAATATTTAGAAGGCAGATGATAAAAAATGAAGCATAATTATGAAAACTGATAATTTTTAATGTTCCCATAAACAGGCCTTCAATTTTCTCTATCATGCCAAAAGAATTTTACTGTTTTTTGAATACATCATGTTCTTTGGAATTAATTGCCAATTAGTCAATTTGTGCATTGAAAAGACAGGATGGGGGAATAAATGTAATGCTTTAATTGAGAAAGTAAGATGAATTGAAAATTTTTTTGATTCAAAATGCTTCATGGAACCTATCATTTATCAAAAATCTCTTCCAGCTGAAAAAATTCAGAAATTGATTTTAACTTGCTCACTTATTGATAGTTTCACCTAGATTAAATATTTTTGACAGGAACAATTCAACAGAAAAATAAAAAACAATCAAACTGGGTCTCAACCAGTTAAATTCTTGTTTAATGCTTTTACAACCTCAATCCCCTTTCAGTTTCTTCCTGGGCCTATTTGATACTATCTCTTTTTTTTTTGTCTGCCAGATTTTTTTTTGTTTTTCTCCAAAGAAATGTATCAAATCTTCCATTGAGCTCTTCAATTGCAGTTTTTTGTGTTTCAAGGCTTTTTCAAACATTAAAATATTCATAGAAGGGCACCAGCTTGAACCAAACCAACCAAAAAGACTGCTGGACTAAAATTTCATTCCAAAACCAAAAATTTCAATTTATTTGAATTTTTTGTTGGAAAGGAAAAATTTTATTTATTTTGAATGCTGATTTAAAATGGGGGAGATCTTTGGAACTTCATTTTTTGAATGTATTTACCAAATAAGATCAACAACAAATTTTAAAGTAAAAAAATGGAACACCAATGAATGGTTAAGTTTTTAAAACAATTTTAATTCATTTGGAATACCATATCCCAAAACATTTCGTGGTGGGGGATTTTTCAATATGGATTTCTTTGGGATATTTTTGAGTTTTATGACTGCCACAGTCTTTCCAAATGATTTTGACTGAACTGCAGTATGATTTATATGCAGAAAAAAAAATTAAATCCAATTTGGAATAAGGTTATGGAGCCATGCACAAGGACACTGTGTATAAGCATGCCATTTTTTTTCAATCCTCAATAAATAGAGTGTGAAGGTCTGGGGGAAGTTTCTGTCTCAATTTTGAAGTTTTTTTGAAATTAATTAATGTTGGGCATCCTTTAAACAGACAATTAAACACCAAATACCATATTTTCAATGTGCATAAATCCATCAACCCTGAGTTTGAAGGGGCTGCAACTCAATTGAAACAATTTTAAATACCTTGGATCTGTTTCCTGCATTTTCCAAGAGAAAAACTGCAATTTTTCGTCTGAATTATATCTATCTACCTGTAAAAACTTTGAGAAAAGGTACAAGAAAATTGATGGGTGCATAATAAACCAACCAGATTTCACTCATAAAAACTTATAGAAAGTCAATCATTTGGAAATAAATTTATCAAGGTTTTTTGAAAGGGTAGCTTCCAGAAAGTTTGAATATTTGAATGTTTAAAAATGCTATTTGACAAATTTGTAAATAATTTAGTCTAACAAGACCCTTTCAAAGATATTTTAAAATTTATTTTTTACAAAGAAGATGCTGTGCAGTCAATGAAAAACACTAACACCAGATTAAAAACCATCATGAAAATCTATCAAAAAAAGAAAGCTGTGGGGAAACCAGGAGGGAAGGTAAATAATAAAAGCTTTCAAAATCCTAATACATTGATTTTCTGAAATTTTCTCTAAAAACTGGAATATCCGCAAGGGGAACAAAAATTGGGAAGACATTATAGATTGGGTTTATCTTACTGAACCACTGATTATTTTAATCTACTCCTGTTGTAGGTTTTATGAAGCTACTGATTCAGTTTTGTATAAAAGATGAAAAAAGTAAGCAATCAAAAATTATTTTTGTTAATTTGAAACAAATGTGCTTCCTTAAGAAGTTTGCTACAAAAATGAGTTTATTTGTTGGTTAAATAATGAAATTTTTCATTTTTTTTTTCAAAACTCCAATCTTTAAAGTCCTGAAAATTACAAAAAATAAGAAACAAGAGTGATGGTTCTATTCAACATCAACCAAAAAAATAGGTAACAATTCCCTGAATAATTTATCAAAGTTGTAGAATATGCTTTTAGTATCAATAATATAGCTAATTACACTCTCAATATAATTTTTTGTTTTAAATGACAAGCTTATGAGAAAATTTTTCAAAGCTCAAAGCATTCAGTAAATAATCTTGCAATGCTGGAGTTTTTATCAAAGTATTGATGAATATACCGGCCCATTGTTGTGTGTATGTTTTTTCAAAGGAAATTTTTGAAAACAGGATAGAATATATATATATCTATATATTTGACATAAATAATGAACCAGATTGACTCGGTTTGTTTTCAAAATTTCAACTTCCAGATAAAAAGAAGCAAATTCCCCCAACATTGATTTATTTATTTAACTTTGAATTCTTTTGGGAAAGTAATTCAAATTTTATAAATAATTTCCAAGAATTAAAAAATTTAAAAATATTGGTATAACCTATATCAAACTGACTTTTTGACTGTAAATCACCAAAATATATTAGAAAATGTGAAGAAAACTTGAGTTTAAAGTGAACCTCCTTTCAAGAATGAATAAAATTTGATTTCAAAGTGGTTATAAATTCTTTCAACAAAATTTGTTGTGTGTGTATTTGGGAGTTATTTAGATAGATTTCCTGAATTAGGAAAGACTTACAACCCAGTTTGAACCAAGCTGAAACATTTTTAAAGAGTGGAAAATGCTTGAATGTGCCACCATTTATCCCCTGGTGCATCTTTCTCAAAATTTCCGATCAAACAGCCCAGAAGCAAGTTGAAAACACAAGGAAGCTGACTGAAAGTTTTTTATCACTTGAATCTGATTCAGACTCCATTTGGGAATCTAATTGGTTAGCTTTTAATTCTCTATTCTAAAAGAAATATGTTGTTCCAAGAAGAAATACTATTCACAATCCTATGTATGAAAGGTAAAAGCTTCATCTCCTCCCCAACTTTAACCTCCAGAAAATTATCCAAAATTTGCTGCCTTCATTAATGAAATTTTTGCAGATGATGGAGACCACCACATGTTTTAGAAAAATTCTCAGAATCTTTAACACATTCCAGCTGTCAAACTGGCCATTGATCTTTTTAGATTGGGATTAAATGGAAATTAATCAGCCATTCATAAATTATAAAATCCATTCTCAGTAAATTATATCAATCCATCAATTTGAAATCAATCCATTGATCAATTTTTAATCCATCCATTAATCAATTTGAATTCAAGGGCTTGATCAATCAATGGGTTAATTGTACAATTGATTTTAAATTTATTGAGAAATTGTTTGATTGCCTTTTATCCCCTCCTACTCCTCCTCCTGCTCAATCACTCAATGCATTGTTTTATTCCACCCCCCCTCTCATTGATTGATTACCCCCCATCAATCCTCCATAAATCAATAGGAAATCCAAGGGTGGTGTCCCTCCTTCCTCCTTCTCTTTCTACTCCACCTCCTTCTCTCAAATTCATGATACTGATGACTAAAAAATAGGACCAACCTTTTTTTTGGTTAGGATAATTGACTGGTGTTTTTTTTTTATATGTTTGTTGAACATCCACCTTGATTATAAAATTACCAATGATGGTTTTTTTCCCTTTTGCTTCTTTTTTTTGTTGATTCTGTGCAAGGAAACAAATTCTTTGAAACCTTTTTCCTTATACACCCTCCTTTTCTCTGGACTTCCAATTCTTCTCCTACAACCCTAAAACTTTTACACAATGCATTGAATCCATTCTTGATCCTCACCCCAATCAAAGTATGTGGATTAGAGGGAAAAAGACAGGAGGAGAAGATTTTAAAGAAACTCAGAGAGCTGGTAGGAATAGGGCTTTTCAACAAAAGAGGTCTCAAAATAGAAATTATGAAATCTATTTGGAAGTAGCAGAGGAAGGAATTTATGAACAGATTTTTTGGTCTTTAAAAAAAAAATTTAATCTTTATCCCAAAATCATTTCCCAAAAGAAAAAGAACAATCAAAATCCCTTGCCCAAAAATATTGAACAACCCAAAGAGAAGATCAAACAATTCCATTTTTTCTACTCTGGAAAATTGATTTTTCTTGATGAATCCAATCAAAAGTCTGTTGTTGCAGTAATTAGGTTTCCCCTTTAAATGAACTCTCTGAGAAATATAAGAAGGACATCAAATTTGTCACAAATTTCCTTCACAAATCAAAACAATTTGTCAACACTTTTGGTCCCTCAAGATCTTGGGGTAGAAAAATGAGGGAAATTGGATGGCAAAAATCAATTCACCATTCTGAATTCTTTGGAAAATATTTGAAGAAAGCTGAAATTCAATCTTTCCCTCAAAAAATTACTTTTTGGAACTTTAAGTCTGAAAATTTCACTCAAATTTTAGGCAAAATGGTCCAAAAATTAGCCAGACTTTCCTTTGAATCAAACCATTATTCAATGATTGACAAAAATATCCCCTTGTTCTCTTCTTTTGAATTTGTACCCCGCCTTACTGCTTTTGACTGTTCCACATGGGCACATCACCTTCACATCAATTTTTTTTCAACTCTTCCCATAGTGAGCATGGCAATGTTTCTTCCAATTTGTTTTTACTGCTGGTTCTAAAAAAAAATCCCATCAAAAAATGATTGAAAATGAGGAAAAATATCAAATATCTGACAGCCCTTTCTTGCCTGACTTGGGCTTTGGTATTTTTTTCAAACAAAAATCTATTTGTCAAAATGATTTGGGCTGAAAATAAGCAAAAGCACCAAACCTTTACTGCTGTGGAGATTTCCACTCATAATAGACTGTCCATGTCTATTCCCACGAACAAAAATAGTTGGAAGACTTTCCAGTACTTGAACAGTGGAAAAATATACTCTAGAAAAACAAAAGTAATATAATTAAAAAGATTTGTTTCTTGGTGGGGTTTGAAATAGTCTCAAATGCTGTTGAAATCAAAAATAATTTTTTTGTTTTTCTTCTTAAAACTGTTATCAAAGTGAATATATTTACCAGCCAAGAAATTGAGTAATTTTCTCTAGTTTTTAAACTGTTCTACTGCTACCAATACATGCCATGGCTACAGAAAAATGATTTTTTTCCCATGACCAGTCAATCCCTCTCCTTTTCCAGTCAATCTTCCTGTTAATCCTTCTTCTTTTCCTCCCTTTGAAACTTCAACTTAGCCTCTTTCAATCTACAATTTGCATTCAAGTTTTGTTGATAAGACACACTCTAATTGTTCTGCTTTTGACTATCAATAGTCAGTTGATGATTCCAACTTTGATTTGCAAATGCAAGTTTTTCGCATTTAAATTGAAATTTCACTACTTTTCTTGGGGGAATCTCAATCAGCTAGAGTTCAAAAGCAAGGAGATTCCATCAAAGCTCTTAATTTAATATTTCTGCTCCATGATATCTTGAAAGGAAGAAAAATTGGAAGTGTTTCTGCTCTTTTGACCCTATTGGGGTTGATGTTGATGGAATTGGTGGCCTTTGGATTTCCCTATGCAGAGGAGGTTTGTGTGGAAGAATCATCATTTTTATTTGAATTTGATGTGGGAGGCCCTGTTGGCTTAAGCTTTTGGCCATTCAGAAAATTATGATGCTGTTTTCTTACACTTTAAGTCAGTCAGGATTAAAAAGAAAAGAATAGAAATTGCTTCCTTGACTGAGCAAATGTTGATTTTAATGGTGATGTTAAAATTGCTTGCTCCCCAATTGCCAAGTTATCCAGTTCTTCCACCCCAGGAAGGGAACAATCAAAAGAAGAAAGTAAGGTTTCCAAGAAAATTTTTGAGAGTTTGATCAATGAAAATGTGGACATGATTTGAGCTGGTTATGTTGGATTATCCTCCTCCACATTGCATTGGGCTACTCAAATTTTTCATTGGGATCATTTTTTCTTTGCTGAGCATCTACAGCCAAGTCCTTAGCATCAATGAATTGGATTTTTGGGCATCAAAGTCTTCTCAAGGTGCAGTTTTGGCCTTCTTTGCAAATATTTCATCCATTTGAATATAAAAAGGACAAATGGATTACAACCTATCAACCACCAAGCTAATTTCCTTGGCTTTATCCAATTCAGTGAAAACAAAAACAGTCAAGATTGACATTGAGTTGACCTTTTTGTACTTAGCTTGATAGGTATTGAATGACTCCCTCAACTGTTTTATGAAAGATCTAGCCTACCTTTTGTTTTATTCTTTAGTTTATTGGCCATCAGGATATAACCATTAAATTTAGATGGTGGGGGTTGGCAAACTCCTGTTCCATTGTTGGATCCAAAGAAAGCATCATATTTTGAGGGAATTTTGGGCCAGTTTAACAGGATGATGTGATTGCTCTCTTGAGCTGACTTGAGCATTTGGAAGCTGATGGGGGAGGATTGTCTTTTTAGATTTCCTGGAAAAACTTTGCTTTGGTTCGCTATATTTTTGTGTGTACTTGCAGGTGGAGTTTTGCTGAGGGGCCATTTGAAAAGAGTAAGAGGTATGAAGGGATAAATCAGTGAGGGAAGTAAAGCTATGAGATTTAGAGACTGATTAGGGCAATAAAGTGAAGAGATTGATGAAGTGATGAGAGTGAGGAAATGATGAGAGTGATGAATCAAATATTTCCAATGAGGTTGGAGGTAGAAGGAGGTGAGAAACAAGGGGTGTACAATGTATACCAATACATGCATTAATGTGTGGTTGAGGTTGAAAAAACCTTTAAATGCTCTATCTGAAAAAACACATGTATTTTCAGATAATTCTGACACATCTGATGTGAAAAAAGTTGTTTTGTTTGATTCTTAATGGTGTTTTAGAAATTGGGGTATTTTTCTGAAGCCTGTAATAAAGGAAATGGCAGGTTCACTGGCTCTGATAAAACCTATTTTAATAGTGTGTTTTGTCAAAATAAAATGGAAGGTTTTTCAACTCTGATACCCTCTAATATGTGATTCTTATGCAATAAAAATACTTTCATAACCGTAGTTCTGACACTCATTAAACAAAACCAATTCAACCCTTCATCAGCTTCAAAAACAGCTCAATTCCAACTTCACTTAATGCTGTACCTTTGAAAGATTTTGACCAGAAACTAGTTTTCATTTGTCAGAAAGAGGAAAACAAAAACGTAAAACAAATCATAAAACAAATACAAGAGACCTGTCCTACCCAAGGAATGAAAATGACTGATGTTGATGATAATTCAAATAATAAGCAGTAGGATCACATGCCTCGGATAGAAAAGAAATAAAATCTGGTTGCCGTGATAGATGAGTCAGAAGGACTTAAGGAAAAATAAGAAAGTAAAAAGAAATAAACAATTGCACCAAATTACTTGAAGAATTCTTCAGTGATCTGACTTAGCACCTTTCTTCTAGATCTTGAGTGATGAGAAAACAAATCAGAAGGATGTTGGAAAAGGAGAGAGTCAATTAGAGAGGAAGAAGACTGCAATGTTGGTCATCTATTTATCATACAAAAATGAGACTGCCACTACTCAGATGAATGTGGATATGCATAACTTCCTTTCTCACGCGTGCCACTTGCAAGTCTTGAAGGATAAGGCGCGCGCGTGCCACTTCTGATGGAGATAAAATTATAAAATAAATCAAATGTTAAAATAAATAATAAAATGAAGAATAAAAATAAAGAAATAAAAGAAATAAAAAATAAAAGGAAACAAGAAAAGGAAACATGATTCTTTAACTTCAACACCCCCCATAATTCAGTGCAATCTTGAATCAAAACACTTCGACGTAAGAAGTTCCAGACTGTGTTTATTGGAAGCCTTTTTCAGAGAATCCGCAATGATGGCATTGGTGGTGATGAGAGTGACATGAATCATGTTGCCGGAGAGTTGGTCGCGTAGCCACTTGAGTTTCATATCAATGTATTTAGTTTTTGAGTTAGAGCCAAAATGACGTAATTTATCAACCAGACCTTTATTGTTGACTAGAAAGTTGGTTGGAGAAGATGTACAACCTTGCCAAAGGTCGCATATTATTGAATTTATCCAAAGTGACTCCTGCGCGCCATCACTTAATGCATTCAACTCCGCTTCCGTGGAAGATAGAGCAATATTGCACTGTTTTCTTCTCTTCCATGCGATAGGTGTGGACCGCCAGAATATTAAAAACCCTGTTTGCAAACGTCAAGTATGTGGATCTTCTTCCCAGGTTGCGTTGTAAGACTACAAACGGTGCTAAGCCGTGGAAGTTCTGTGGAGGGGAAAGGTGCTGTTTAGGCTGCCCTCCTAGGAGTTACAATAATATTTAAATGTAACCGGAATCGAGGTCCAGAACCTTATGGATGAAGAATCAAAGTAAGGGAAGAGGATAAGAGTTGTCGGTAGCGATGGAAACAACACTATCTGAGGCAAGATGGTGCAGATAAAGACTTGAACAAATAAGTCAAGGTTTGTTCAGAGTTCAATAGAACAAGGCAGTTGTAAGTAACAACACCCACAAGCTAATAACTCTGGTCGTCAGCAGCTGATTAGGAAAGATCAACTCAATCCCAACCAACCTCCAGGTTCTCAATGAACCTGCCCAACTCTCCGCAATCAAGCGCTTGAAGGGTACCAGATAACTGTGGGAGGCTGAACAAAACAAAAGCAATTTGTTTATGAAGCTCTAGAAGCAAATCAATAACAAATTTGAGCAAGAATATCCCAACACTTCTCAAGGGACTCAAGAATAGCGTGGCAAAATTCAACCTTAAAGAAGAAGGGAGGTATAACACTCCAGGTTTTAAGCTTAATAAAACCTCTTCAATCAAACTTGATTGGCTCCAGAAAGATGATCAAGGTGAGATCAAGACCAGTATGGTTGGAAAAAGGGATCAGAGTGGTATAACACACTCAAGAATTCAGACAGGAATTCTTCTTCAACCAGCAAGGCTATTGGTTGGTGATAAGGATCAAGTTCACAAGGGACAGAGTTTGAGTATGGAGGCTCAAAGGATCAGGGGGCAATCATGGGTATACCCGGATAATTTGCTCAGATAAGTGGGAAGGATTCCCACGGATAAATTTGATTATGATGATGAGGGGATATGATGATGGATTGCTTGGATGCTTTCCTGGGATGCTGGGATGCTTAGATGCTGGATGCTGGGACAAAAGGCAGGGGAGAGGCCCTCCTTTTATAGACATGAGGCCCTGTATACTATGTACAAGTGATACTACAAATAGGTGCGTAAAAATGAAAACATAAAAAAATAAAAATAAAAAAAAAAAAAAAAAAAGATGACATGAGAAGAAAAAAAGAAATGTCACCCGCGTCAAGAATGACCGCGGCAACAAGATGGACACCCGCGACAGCGGTCGCGGGTGTCAACAACGGCTGTCGTCGCCTGATCGGCGGCGACAACAGGGTGAAGGTTCCGGCGGCCGCGAGCAGTTGCTCGCGGTTTTTGGTCGGATTGGATGATGAGCGAGGAGGAGGTAGAGGAGTGTTGAAGGATGAGAGGGTGGAGAGGTATTGAAGGAGGATGGGAGTGGCTTGGGTGAAGGATTGAGGCAAGATTTAGAGGTGGCATGATGGAGGACGCCGGATTGAAATCAAAAGGCAAGGGGGTGAGAGGAAGGGGTACAACGGATGGGTAGAAGACAGCTTGTCGAGTTGGGGGCAGCCAAGAGGAGCGAGTTGAACGGATGAGCGATTCAAGAGAGCATGTCAGCATTCTCAGCGGATGGGACAAGTTCGAGGGCTGAGGGTTGTAGTGGGTCCTTAAGGGGGATGGTAGGATGATGATAATCAATGGCAGAGTCGTGGGATGAGCTTGGGGGGAGGAGAAGGGATCGTCAAAAGTGGTTCAACGATCGCTTGCGTTGCCAAAAGTCAGGGCCGCGAGCGCGACAAGTGGGAGTTGAACATAGGAAGAGGGGACCGAAGAGGGGAGACAGGCAAGAGGCCTGTCCTAGACCGCTAGGACAGGGAGAAAATGAGAGATGGGGGGAAATGAAGGTACCCATAGGGGTACAACGGAAAAAGATATATATATATATTTTTTTTTTTTCCGTGGTGTCCCGGATTGGTCACCACAGCGTTGGTGTAGAAACGTAGGGAATTGTTGAAACTTGGATTTAGCAAGAGAGAATAATTGATGGTGCCCGCCAGATACTTCCATACGTGGAGAAGCTCCTTCCAATGCAAAATCCCTGGAATCTGATTAAATTTAGATAGGATGGATGCGGCAGCTGAGATATCTGGTCGCGTGTGGCAGGCTAGATAGTTGAGAAGGCCGGTAAACGTTCTGAAGTTTATGCCTAGTTTTTGAAACTTGACTTGTTCTTCGTGAGAGGCCGGCACTAATTGGATTCCCGGTGTTAATGGAATGAGAACGGGCTTTGTATTCAGTAGTTGTAGTTCCTCAAGAGTCTTCAGAATGAGCTTCGATTGATTGAGATAAACGGATTTACCCTTTTGCGTGTATTCCATTCCAAGAATGGTATCCGGTGTTTGCGCTGATGACCGCGGAAACCTTACTAAAAATTCCTTCTCAAACCACTCCACCTCCCCTGCCACAACCAAATCATCCACATGAAAGAATACCAACAGTCGCCGACTGGTGTGAATATAGAGACACGGATCAGCAGACGACTGAACCAACCCAATACTTTCAAGCCACATTGTTAGGGTTTTATACCAATTTGATAGGGCCTGTCGCAATCCATATAAAGATTTCTTCAGCTTCAGAAACTTTGAGGATTGGGAGCTTTCTTTTGGCGTAAGGATGTAAATATCTTCTTCCAGAGGAGTAAACAGGAAAGCGGCCTTCACGTCAAATTGCCTTAGTTTGAGATCATTATTCAAGCCGTACAGTAGAAGAAGTAACAGCGTGGTGAATTTTCCAGTTGGCGCATAAGTATCCCTGTAATCCTTTCCTGGATTTTGTATATTTCCCATGATGCATAATCAAGACTTACGCTTTTCAGGCGATGTGGTGACCAATCTGGGTCACCACAAAAAAAAAATATATATTTTTTCGGTTGTACCCCTATGGGTACCTTCATTTCCCCCCATCTCTCAACTTCTCCCTGTCCTAGCAGTCTAGGACAGGCCTCTTGCCTGTCTCTCCGCTTCGATCCCCGCTTCCTATGTTCAACTCCCACTTGTCGCGCTCGCGGCCCTGACTTTTGGCGACGCGAGCGATCGTCGAACCACCTTCAACAATCCCTTCTCCTCCTTTCCCTCTCCAGCCTCACTCCCCTACTCATGACCCCTTGGATGACTTGTTTCAACTTCCCCTTTGTCGGACATTCACCCACCAACGAATGACTGACAAACGCTTCCTGAAATCGATTGGCCCACTCCCTTGATGGCGACGACAACCCACTCATTGCTTGATGAACCCCATCGTACTCTTCCATCCATCTGCTCATCGATCTCCAACTTACCCTCCCTCCCTCACCACTCACGCTGATCAACCAGAATCACTGACGACCATCCGAGCATCCAATCCCCTTCCACGCCTTCCTCCTCCTCCCTTTCGATTCCTAGTTCAAATCATCCCTAACCACTCTCCATCCTATCCTCCCTCTTCCACAACAAATCCAACCTAGCCCTCCTCGCCCATCATCCGATCCGAACGACGACCGCGAGCGACTGCTCGCGGCCGCCGGAACCTTCACCCTGTTGTCGCCGCCAATCAGGCGACGACAGCCGTTGTTGACACCCGCAACCGCTGTCGCGGGTGTCCATCTGGTTGCCGCGGTCATTCTTGACGCGGGTGACATTTCTTTTTTTTTATGTTTTCATTTTCCCGCACCTATTTTTGGTATCACTTGTACATAGTATACAGGGCCTCATTTCTATAAAAGGAGGGGCTCTCCCCTGCCTTTTGGCCCAGGCATCCAAGCATCCAAGCAATCCATTATCATATCCCCTCATCATCATAATCAAATTTATCCGTGGGCATCCTTCCCACTTATCTGAGCAAATTATCCGGGTATATCCATGATTGCCCCCTGATCCTTTGAGCCTCCATACTCAAACTCTGTCCCTTGTGACTTTGATCCTTATCACCCACCAATAGCCTTGCTGGTTGAAGAAGAATTCCTGTCTGAATTCTTGAGTGTGTTATACCACTCTGATCCCTTTTTCCAACCATACTGGTCTTGATCTCACCTTGATCATCTTTCTGGAGCCAATCACGTTTGATTGAAGAGGTTTTATTAAGCTTAAAACCTGGAGTGTTATACCTCCCTTCTTCTTTAAGGTTGAATTTTGCCACACTATTCTTGAGTCCCTTGAGAAGTGTTGGGATATTCTTGCTCAAATTTGTTATTGATTTGCTTCTAGAGCTTCATAAACAAGTTGCTATTGTTTTGTTCAGCCTCCCACAGTTATCTGGTACCCTTCAAGCGCTTGATTGTGGAGAGTTGGGCAGGTTCATTGAGAACCTGGAGGTTGGTTGGGATTGAGTTGATCTTTCCTAATCAGCTGCTGACAACCAGAGTTATTAGCTTGTGGGCGTTGTTACTTACAACTGCCTTGTTCTATTGAACTCTGAACAAACCTTGACTTATTTGTTCAAGTCTTTACCTGAACCATCTTGCCTCAGATAGTGTTTTTTCCATCGCTACCGACAACTCTTATCCTCTTCCCTTACTTTGATTTCTCATCCATAAGGTTCTGGACCTTGATTCCGGTTACATTTAAATATTATTGTAACTCCTGGGAGGGCAGCCTAAACAGCACCTTTCCCCTCCACAGAACTGCCACGGCTTAGCACCGTTTGGAGTCTTACAGCAAAAGACTTGTGGCTGGCTTAATTCTATCTAACCACATTGTCCTGAGAAAGTGATTGGTTTCAGCGTGTGCTTCCTCCCAAACTTCCTGTGATTCTATTTTATCCAATTCTGCTTTTCTTTCCTCCATCCATTCACTTCCTTTACTTATAAATGTGCCATACAAATATTTTTGCGGTCTGATGGAAGATGTTCTGACTTGGAGATTATACTTGTCAGGAATTGAAGTATGTGTTGATTCTACTTTGGCCGGTGCTTCTAGAAATGTTTGATTCAAGTTGTGAGCAGCTTCAGCATCAGTGACTTCATGCCTAATCTCAGGCTGAGGAACCCTCGCCTGACCAACATCATTCAGATTGAGATCACAACCCAACTCAATCTCCGTATTTGTTTCATTGGGTCCATCCAGGTCATCGCACCAGTTCCCAACGTTGATTCCGGAATCACTGATGGAAAGTTTTTTGACATTGGTGTTAAAATCAAGTACGGTAATGTGTTTTGTGTCAATAATTTTGTTTTCTGTCGTTAGGATTTTGTATGACAGTAAGTCATTGTTGTACCCAATAAGTCTTCCACAGATACCTTGAGGTTCCAACTTTGAGAATGGTGGTTTGTCCTTATAGATGTAACTTACCGGATTGCCTATAGGATGAAGGTAATTAATGTTCAGTTTCTCTCCTTTGAAAAGCTCATAAGGAGATTTCTTTGATTTATGAGATGGTATTTGGTTGAGCGCTAGAGCACACGATTTGATAACTATGTGCCATAGATTCTTGTTCAGGTTTTAATTGAGTAAAACAGTTTGAAGCTATTTGAGAACAAGTTGGTTGAAGCGTTCTGCAAGTCCATTTTGCTGCGGCAAATGACCATTAGAGAATGTTTGCCTTATGTTTTTCTCAGCGCAATATTTCAAAACGGTCAAGTTCCAAAATTCCGTGCCTCAATCAGAATGCAAGATCATGGGGCTATAGTTGAAATGTTTTGACTCAAAATTGATGAGGAAGGGGAGAACACTTGCTACTTCACTTTTGCTCTTAATCGGAATCACTGTAAAAAATCTTGTACAGCTATCAACCACAGTTAGAAAGTACGCATCACCGTTTCTGCTTAGAGGATAGATAGGCCCAACCAGATTGCAGTGCAGTTCAAAGGGTCTTTCAGCACAATTGTGCTTATTATTTAAAGGCATCTTTGAGATCTTACTGATCGCACATGCCTCACACATCAAACCTTTCTTTACTGGAATCCCTAACTTCTGGCGTATTCTACTGTAACTCGCGTGACCAAGAGATTTATGAATGATTTTGTCGCATGTGAGAAAACAGATGTCCTTAACTTTTGCTTCGTCAAAATGAATAAAAGGAATATTACACTTGTAAGTGCCATTTATTTTCCAATTTCCTTTACAAACTGTAAAATCATTTTTTCTGAAATCAACATCAAAACCGTCTAGTACAAGAGTGCACATAGACAGCAAATTAGCAGTTGAACCCGGTGAGTACAATACGTCTGGCAGAAGAGTTTCTTGTCCTTCAGCGTCCACCAGGTTAATAATCCCAACTCTGTCTTAATGAAGAGAATTCTTCCCGGAACTTGTTGAGATACAACCTGTCAATGATTGGTCTAAGCGAGAGAAATATTTAGCATCAGAGATGATGTGTCTTGAGGATCCGGAATCCAGTACAAAAGAATTTGGAAGAAACAAGGAGCTCATGTGAAATGAGCTAACAGAGGTAGTTTCATTAGCCTCGGTCAATCCATTCTTCTTCTTTTTTGGAAAAGTTGGTCTAAGATGAGGGTACAGCTTCCAACATCTGCCTTCTGGATGCGCAGCCCTTGGGTTATGCCACTTTTCATTGCACGCTTTCACATTTGAGCTGAGGAAGGACACAGAAGCTGTGCACTCCTTGATCTTGTTAGATTCCAAGTCTCTGTTCAAAAAACAATTGTTGTTAAACATTCGTAGGCGATCGAGTACATGTTTGGGGTTAATCTTTTTGTCAGAGTGTGTGATTTGTTGAACTATGGTGTCCATGGATGCCAGAAGCTTTTCTAGGATTAAATATGCAATGATATCAGTTGGTAAGTCTATTCCTACGTCGTGCAAATGCGAAATGGAGGTCTTAGTCTTGGTAATGAAACCCAGAATATACGATAAAGAAAATATAGCTCTAAGAAACTCCTTAAACACCCTAGCTCAATTGAACGCATGATTAGAGGCAAAATACTTGTTTATATTGGCCCAGATTTGATGTGCGTCTTTCTCATTGTCTGCGGTAATAATGTTTGCTTGGATTGTGGTGTCGAGCTTGGATGTGAGTATTGTTCTGATTCTCACATTTTCCATCTGGCTGAGTCCGATTGGATTCCCGTTTGGGTCATTGTTCTTCTTTGTGAGTTTTGCGAACAAATCCTCTTGCAAGTCCATCATATTTACAACTCAATTGCGCCATATCAAAAAATTATTGCAGTGAGTAAGGGAATTGCTTCAATTGCAGTTTTGAGTATTGTTGCATTCAACAAATTGGTCATCTTGGTTTCTGTTTGGTCAATAGATTGATATCTCGTTCCAGAAAATTTAGACTGTTAATCGTGAAAGATTTTGACCAGAAACTAGTTTTCATTTGTCAGAAAGAGGTAAACAAAAACGTAAAACAAATCATAAAACAAATACAAGAGACCTTTCCTACCCAAGGAATGAAAATGACTGATGTTGATGATACTTCAAATAATAAGCAGTAGGATCAAACGCCTTGGATAGAAAAGAAGTAAAATCTGGTTGCCGTGATAGATGAGTCAGAAGGACTTAAGGAAAAATAAGAAAGTAAAAAGAAATAAACAATCACACCAAATTACTTGAAGAATTCTTCAGTGATCTGAATTAGCACCTTTCTTCTAGATCTTGAGTGATGAGAACACAAATCAAAAGGATGTTGGAAAAGGAGAGAGTCAATCAGAGAGGAAGAAGACTGCAATGTTGGTCGTCTATTTATCATACAAAAATGAGACTGCCACTACTCAGATGAATATGGATATGCATAACTTCCTTGCCCGCGCATGCCACTTGCAAGTCTTGAAGGATAAGGCGCGCGCGTGCCACTTCTGATGGAGATAAAATTATAAAATAAATCAAATGAGAAAATAAATAATAAAATTAAGAATAAAAATAAAGAAATAAAAGAAATAAAAAAATAAAAGGAAAAAAGAAAAGGAAACATGATTCTTTAACTTCAACAACCTTAAACTGGATAGTACACTTGTACACCTTTCAGTCTCCACCTTCCCCTACCAGGTTCAACCAATCCCCCTATGGGATAACCTCTATGTCAATGAAAACCTTACCACTGTGTCATATGATTCAGTAAACCTTCTCAGGGTTTCTCCCTCTCATAGTGGCTTGGTACACTCTCCATCTCTCCTCAACCCAATTTTTATCTGAGTTAGTTTAAATTACACTTAGTATATAAATAGTACATACTCTCCACTGTTGTTTCAGCCCATACTCCCAGGACTACAGATCAGTACATGTCAAACCTTCCTGGATAGGCTCATCACCCAATCAGTCAACCACAGCCTCCAGCCCAATCAGTCAACATTTAATATTGTGGGAACTCCAAAATGCCACAGTAGCCACTCATCCCCCAAGTCCTCCTTCTCAGCCCTCACATATACTGGCCTCTATTTCCCTCCTGGACTGATTCCCCCTAGGAATCAGTATACTACTTCTTACTGGTTAGACCCTCTGCCAGTAGGTGTCATCTCAGCACAAGACAACCTTCACCCAGCCTGCTTAACTCATATCACCTTGTCCTTTCCTGGTTTTACTCTTATAGGATTCAAAAACCACTTGTTCAACAACCTCCTCCCGGAATTCTCCATTCAATCCATTCATCTTCTTATCACTTGCACTCCTCCTCTCATCTTCTTTATTGCAATTCCAAAAAATCCTCCTTGAGTTCTATGACTAGTAGTGCCTGTGCCTTCAGCCACTTGCATGCCAGGGGAAGTTGCAACAAATACCTCCAAATGGTTTACTTGATAATTTTGGGTTTCAAAAACCAAATTTGAAACTTATTCAACATCATCCATGGATAATCAATGGATGAAAAAACCCATCCACACCTCCAAAATGTCAGATAAACAAAGGTCCCATCACTTTTGCTTCAAAAATCAAGTTCTCAAAGGTGTCACATAACCACCCCATGTACCATAGGGAAATCTTAGATGATTGTGAGCACAAAGGGAGAGAATTAGTTCAAGGGACAATTCATGGTAGAAAGGCTAACTCAAAATTGAAAACTTATGATTTGATGGCTCAACAAACAGCAAGGAGTAAGAATCTTTCTGATTAAAAGGAACTCAATCCAAGCTCAATGTGAAGACTGGATTTAGCAAATGCAAGAACGTGTGAAATTAACTAATTGAGGAGACAATCTTCAGGCGGTCAACACAGCCTTTATAATTTAATCCAAAGGTGACTTGATACAACAAATGGATTTTCAACTAAAGCTAGAGAGTGATGAGGCAATGAATCACAGGAATGGAATGGGAAAGTAAAATAACACTACAGTAGCTTCCAAGGTTGTAGTGTAGGTGTAAGACAATAGAGTATGAGTGTAAAAGCATGCAATGAATGATACAGGAAGGAATGAAATGTGAGAAAAATGAAAATATGAAGATCTAGCTAATGCAGGGTAAGGGACTAGTCTATTTTAAAACTATACAGTTGATGTGGCTAACTAGGAATGAGTTCAAACTAGTGTGAGTGCATGACTAAGAATGGAATTCCAAGGGTTGATGATACCCAGGGTAGAGGAGCAAAGCTCAAATTGGTGGTGGAATGGTATTAGAATTAGCTGCAAGGTTCACAAGTGTATACTGAGTTGCAAAGATTGGAAGTTTTTTGCGCAAGCCAGAGGTAGTAAGCGGAAGGCACCATTGATTTTGTGGTTTATTTTTTTTCATTCTTTATGGACCGAGGTATATTTTACTGATGAAAAGGATAGTTTGAAATGGGGAAGAAAATAACCTCTAGCCTTCAAAAGTCACAAAGGGAAATATCATCATTCTATTGAATCATAAAATCTTCACTCTATCCCACAAAATCATGAGTTCATCATACCCTTTTACCATATATTGAATAGTAAAAGAGTCATATCCCTTTCTTTTAACATTTTGAAACAAACAAAACTTGAACAATTTCAGAATGGAATCAATCTGAAAAAACCTTTGCTACCATTTGGCTCTAATTCAAACTAAAACCTTTGATCCAATTGGGTATCCTTGAATTTTCTGTTTCAAAATCAATAAATTTTTTCTAAAAGAATTAATCTCCGCCATTTGATTTATTAAAGGCAAAAGATGTCTCCCCTCCCTGAATCAAGATTCCAACAAATTTTCAAAACCTCTTTGGTTTCATTATTGAAAATTTTGGAGATTATTCAATATAACCACATCTTTCAGAAAGACTCTTGGAAAACTTATCGCAAGCCAGAAATTCAGCTGGAAGCTTATCTTTGTAGATTTATATCAAATATTAATGGGATAGCTATTCATTTACTATGAAATCTGTTCTCAGTTTAATATGGAATGATTGATTTTTATTTCAAAAGGGTTCAACTTTCTATCCTCAAATTGTCTGGCAAACCAAGAAACAGCAGAAGTAGATATGCCAGGTTGTATATACTGAAAGGGTTTGCTGGTTGCATTTGATTTTTTGGTGGAACCACAATCCCATTGGTATAAAAAACAAAGCTTTATGGCAGAAATTAGTGTTATTTGAAGATAATGCAATCAATTGTTTCATTATCAAATGTTTTTTTAGGAGAAACATACCAAAAATACTTTTTTTTTCTGAATCAGAAAATATTTTCCTTTCAAACCAGTTTTTTTACAAAAATAATTTGATTTCTATCCATTCTGGCCTTCCAGGTTCCTTTTAAAATCCATATTTTTTCAATTTGAGACATATTTCACAAGGAACACAGAACCACTTTGCCCAAGATCAATAAAATTTGGAAGATTCAACTTATGCTTTTAGAGATTATGTGGTTTGAAAATACCAGAATTTTCATACCAACAATAAATGCAAAAACAATTTCAAATAAATATTTCTCTATCCAAATTTTGGATTGAGAATGCCATAGGATTTCTGAAGGGATGATGGGCCAGCTTATGAGAGATTCAAAAACAGCCTCAAAGTTCCAGAAAAAAAGACCCTTGCTAACTGGATTTTATACTGCATCATTCTGCATAAATTATTGGCCAGAATTAATTATTAATGGAAAAAATATTTGAATATAATATAACTGGCCCTGCTCAAGCCATTCCTATCTCATCTTTTAATCCATCTTTTGCAATGAGACAGTGTAATGTACCTCTTACTCTTTCCCAGTTTGGATCACAATTCTTAATTTCAAAATCAGGGAAATATTCAAACCAAATTTGTCTTTGTGTTTTGATTTTTTTACTTTGGAATCATTCTAAATTGTAAATTCACCCAATATTCCTACCCCAATTCTTTTTTTCTTTCCTCCTTTCTTTCTTTATTTTTTTCTGGGTAAAATTTGCCCTTTTTTCATAAAACCATCATCTTCTGATCACCAGTCACTTCCACCCTTCACCTTGGGATTTAAATTCTCATCACAAGAATTTACCTCCTTCCACCTCACCACCAAAACCTTCCACCTAGACCTTCACCTTTCCACAAACCAATTCTGCCTTACCACCAACCAACTCTACCTCATTACCGATCACTCCAACTCATCACCCTCCACCTCACCTCCAAAAATCAAATTGTCACCATTTATCTCATCACCACTACCAGTACATCCTTTTTTGTAATTTACACCTCCTCCTATGACTATTCATATCCTCAACAGGGAAATGATGTTTGTGCTTTTCATTTTTTAGGCCTACTCTGCACTGGAAACTTTGGTGAGTCACCTTGCCCCTTTGCTCCTTTATTTTCTTCCAATTTCCTTTTATTTCTCCTTTCCTTGCAATTTCTTTTCAAATTGATTCCAAATAAACTGTGATTCAATTTTTCAATTGATTCCAATTAAATTTTGAGTAAATTTTTCAATTGATTTTAAAATTATTTCAAACCACCTTTCAAGGAAAATCACTAAAAATTTGCAAAATGATTTGCTTCCTATTTATTCCAGCTTTCCCAAATGTTCTTCTGGTAAATGGAACCTTCATTCTTCTGGTTTTTCTTTTAATTTAGTGAAGTAAATTTGGATTATTTTTATTTTTTATGTTTTCATTTCAATCCAGATTAAAAAACTTTCCATGGAACTAAATCAGAAGAAGTCACTCTGACAATTGAAAAGGAAGGCCCAAGAAATTAAATACTTTTTAAAACCTAAAGATGAAAAAGAAAGAAGCCAGCAAGGGAGTGTGGCTCTAATTATGATTTTGGAAGAAATTTTAATCATTCAAAGTTTCCACAAAAAAACAGGTGTATTAAAAATTCAAAAAAAGGAAATAAACCTCTATCTGCAATCCTAGAAAGAATAACGTTCATTGATCATGGAAGATTGAAAGACAGATTAATTAAACTTTTAGAAGGCCAAAATATTCCCAAGGAAGAGGAGGGAAAAAGGGAGGGAAAATTAATGGTGGAAGCATGATCAAAAACTTAAAATTGGGAAGCTTGGGAACCACAAAAATTGAAAATAAACAAATTTTGAATTTCAGTGGTGGATACAAAGATCTATAAATTCATCTGAGAAATCCCATGAGATATTTTAGTATATTCTTCCAGAAAAACCAGAAGGACATGCAGAAAATTCAGCAAAAAGAAAGGAAAGAATTGAAAAAAGTAAAAAAAAGAGGAAGGAGTGTAATCTTTTGAAAAAAATGATTGACATTTAAAAAGAATTTTGAAGATAAAGAGGAATACTGTTCAAAAATAAATAAATTGAAAGGAACCTATAGAGAAAATGGAACCCAGGATCTGTAATCAATATTAAAAAGTAATAAGAAAATTTCAATACCCAAGAAATAACCAGGCTTGAAGATAAACTAAGGAAAAATTGTTTTTTTAAAAAAAAAATTCAATAAAACCTAAGGAGAAATCCAGGAGATTCAATATGTTTTTTCAAGGATTCTGAAATGGGATGTGTTGAATTTGCAACCCCAAGCAACCTTTTCATAACTTGAATTGAGTTGTGTTGCATGGTTCAAAACTCAGATTGGGTTTTGTGGCAGGCTTCTTGACTCAGATAAGTGGCAAATTGCTATTCAAAACACATTTTGAGTTGTGGTGTGCTGTTCAAGAAACATTCAAAAATCCATGTTTTTTCTGAAATAATGATAAAAATTAAAATAAATGAAAAATCAAACAAAAGAAAAAAATAAAACAAAAAACCAAAAAAAGTTAAAAAAATATTGAAAAAACTGAAAAAAAAAGAAATAAAATGAAAAAAATGAAAAAGAAAGTGTGAAAATTTCACAAATCCAGGGTCATATTTATTTTAAGGTTTTATGAAACCCAGCTACATGGATGGGGGGTCAGAATTAAAAAAAAGTGATTTCTTGGACCAACTGTGAAATCAAGTATTTGTCTGTGTAGCAGTAGAGGCACACAATGGTGTGCAGACGTAAAATTCTGTGATTTAAAGGATTGGGGGCGTGAGAAAATTCATGCCCTTTTTGAAAATTTTCAATGATTTTTTTAATTGAAAGCTCAATTTTTGGCATTCCAAGGTCCACATGCCACAATTTATTGCATGCACAGTTCCACATGCCAACTCATCTACTATTTTTTGGTGTGTGAACCTTTTCATGTCAAAAACATTGGGGTGTCAGACTGTGCATGCCAAAAGCATTGGGAGGTGGACTTGTGCACACAAAAATTATTGGCACGTTATGCACACTCAACAAGAAGAGGTGTGCATTTATTAATTTGATTTCATTGAAATAGCTGCAGTCAAAAAGATTGGTGTGTGGATCTGTGAACATGCCAAACTGGTTTTAAACAGAAAGAAATAAATCATTGAAAATCTGAAAAAACTATAAAAATGCTTGGGATAATTTTAAAATAAAAAATAAATATGGAAAATGAAATTCTTGAAAATATCTAAAAAAAAACTTTCATAAAATGAATTTGAAAAAAGGAAGGGAATATTATTTTATGATTTTTTCCTTAATAATTTTAAAAATTCAATGTTTTATTCAAAAAAATACAACAAATTTTTGAAAGAACAAACAAAAAAATTTAAAAAATAATAACCAAAGATACAAATTCATTTTCTGTTGAAGAATTTGTGCTTTTTTTTTATTTGTAAATTTGTAAAAATCAAATCACTTCATAAATAAATAAAACAAAAGGAATTCCTTAATAGGACCTTTTCAATTTTTTTCCTTTCTATATTGGTAAAAGCTTGTGCCAGAAACAATTACCTATTCAAAGTTTGATTCATAAGCCATGTTCTATGTTTGGTTAATTCTTTGAAATACTGTGCTCAGTCTTTCATATGATTATTTTACTGGGTTTTTTTGGATTTTCAACTTGGTGGTTTTTTTTGCTAAACCATGGTTTGAAGGTGCTAAAAGAAGAATGGTAGCTGTTCAAACACTGCTTTTCAGGTAGTCAACCAACGGGGGTCTGCCATAAAACTGGATATTATATCTTTCAAATGAAGCTGCAAATATTTTTTTTTTTTCAAAAAAAAAATGTGTAATCTTTTTATCTACACTTTTGTATCAATAAAATGAAAAAAAAGGTAGTTCTAGGAGAGGGCTTGTAATAGGCTGCTAGTCTTCACAGGAAAAAATAAAAACACTTGCGGTGATTAAATCTCTTTCACAATTTTTGGCTGTGAAATCCTTTTGAGTCTCTTGCTTCATGTTATGGACACTACTTAATTTGTTTGTAGGATTTTAAAATCAAATTTTCTCCTTGATTTTATGGAAGGGGTAATCAATTGGTAGAGAAATGATGAGTAAGTAGGAAAGAATTCAATTTAGATTCCCTTTGAAATGCTAAGTTTCTCCCTCATACCCCAAAATTTATCTCTGTAGTGTATCAGTGAGTTTTCCATCATTTTAATGCTCTTTAGAGGGATTCATGATCCAAGGCTTCCCCCCAAAAAACCAGAAATGTTTGGTCCAAACCCCCTTGGCCTTTGTTCCATCAGTGTTCAAGAACTCATAGTTAGTATAACCCTGATTGGACATTTCCACAAACAGGGTTACTTTCTTGGATTTGGGGACTATGCTGAGTGTAAGAAATTGAGTTTAATGAACTGCCTAATGGGAGGAAAGAAAGTCTTATAACACCAAGAGGAGCCAATATGGGAGCCAAAATTGGGTAAATTGGGTTCAAAGCTCACTTAAAAGATCATTTTTATTAGAAATAAAATCATATGGCTTAAGTGGACTAGTTACAAGGGCCTGCTAGTGCTTCAGAAGGGAAAACTAATATGGATAAAAATACTCAATATTGAGGTGTTTAGAATCTAAACTACTAGGAAGATCACTTTAAACAAGAGTGAAATAGGTGAGCCAATTAGATCATAGATAAATATGTCACTAGATCCATAAAAAACTATTATAGAATAAATAACACACTGGACTTTGATACTTCAGAGAAAATATTTATTCAATAAAATGCATCAGAAACTCATATGGTGGTTCTATTGCCTTAGGAAAAAAATATTTAAGACTAAAACTCTAACACTGAGAAAAGTGGGATGGCCTAAAAAAAAGCAAAACTCTGAGGCAGTAAGAAAAAAAGAAAGGAAAGAAACAAATGGAAAAAAGCAGGGGGTGCATAATCAATTTCTCAATGGATTTTCATGTCAAATCTTTATTCATCAACAAAAGCAATGAATTTTTAAATACCCAATCCTTGATTACCAAAACATTTGACTCTTCTTTCTGTGCAAGTCAGAGTGATTTGAGAAACCTGGATTAGGCTTTTCAGATTGGGCAGTTTTGATGAGTCAATAGGAAACAAGCTGAGATGTGAAAAATTAAAGGACAATGAGAGAAACCAACAGAAATTATAGCTCTACTGGTAGGTTAATGGCCTTAAGAAGATTAGGTAGAGAATAAAGGAAACTTGAAAACAAAATATTGATCCTCCCGGGATGATTTTAAAGATAAGAATCAATAGAGATCTCTTTAACCCTTGATTTTGAGTTTAAATATTGATTGAAGACCTACTGAAATACTGAGTACAATGGTTATCAGGTTGGAATGATGAATCTTAGACCTATCCTCCAGATTCAATTTGATAGAAAGGTTTCCAAGAGAGCTGGTGATCTAGACATGTTTTTGAAGGTGCCAAGTCAATTTTAATCTGAGAACCTAAGAAGAAGTCTTGAAAGGATGAGGGAGGTTTGATGCAACAGGCTTGACTAGTGAAATGCAAGTGATATCTTTAGAAGATAATGCATGCATGGTGATTTGACCCTTGGTCTTCTAGTTTAGCGCAACACAACAATATTTGAAAAGAGACAGTAAAAAACAACAGGAAATATCAAAGCACTGGAGGAAGAAAAATTAGAATATTGAAAACTTAAGGGATAGAGGACATAGTCATCATGACTATGAACCCACTGCTTGACTTAGAATCAGGATAGGTTTAAGGACCCAACATAATTATAAATTTTTTCCACAGCTGCTGTGCTAGCTTCTTTTGTCAGTGAGTCAGCTAGCATGTCTTGTGAGCCAGGATTTCTTGTGATGAGATGAGCTTTATGTTTATAAGCTTTTTTTAAAATCTTTTTTGGAAGATCTTTAATTTGATTTTGATTTACTTAGTGAGACTTTCATCCAACCTTCTTGATTTTTTAATTTAACCCTTTATCTTCAATTAGATGAATTGGAGGCTGCAGTTAAGTCCTCCAGACCTGAAAGATCAAATGATGTATCCACCTCCCTTCAAGATGGATAGGGGACAGCATTTTTCAATCCAACTCTGTTGAAGAGTGTTCTATACTCCTTTTTCTTTGGCTGGTACAATAAATAGGTGACCCCTTGAAGAGGCAGATGAATCCTGTTTGAAATAGGCAAGTAGTGGGATCATCCCCACAGGTGGAAATGCTTTAGATGACCAGGCAATTAGCCAGAAACTTTGCTCAAAATACAAGTTGAAATTAAATAGTCTTGAGAAGATATCTCCATACGTGTAAGACTTCTCTCCAATTCTGGATAGCCAGATTTTCTGAGAAACAGGCAAAGTTTGACACAGAAAAGCTGATTTCAGGCCTTGCCAAGGTTGCAATTTAGTTAAGGTGTCCAATTGGAGAACAATAGCTTACATTCAACTGCTTGGATTATTTGATTCCTTGTGTGGTTTTGGCAGTAGGTGTATGCTGGAAATTCAGGGGTTATTCATAGGTTTTGAATTGAGTAGGTTTAACTCTTCCAAAACATTCTTAATGTGGTTTTGCAGGGATAGAGTGATATATTCCTTAAAAATACCTACCTTCATTCCTAACAACTTGTCCACTTTGTGGGCCAAAGAAGCCTTGAATTGATCTAAGAACTTAGCTTTCAAATTGTCTGCATCACCAACAACAGCAGGATTATTGATGTGTAAAATTGGAGCAGTGACTTTGTGTTTGTGAAGATAGAGAAAAGGATTGCTTTTTCTTTCTTCAAATTCCTTTTCCTTGAGCCATATGCTGAGAGTCTTGTACCAATTGAGAGGAGCCTTCTTCAGGAAGTAAAAGGATTTGTTCAACTTCAGATATTTTGAAGCCCTTGTTGACACAGCTAGAGTCTTGATGAAAGAATTTTCATCCAAGGGAGCATGAAGAAATTCCCCCTTCATGTCAAACTGCAAGATCTTCACATTTCTGTCCACCAAGTAGCTTAGTAGAGCTCAAAGAGAGGCAAACTTTGCTCTGGGGATAAGGTGTTGAAGTAGTTGATTCCATATCTTTTATTGAAGTCCTGAGCTCAAAATATAGTGTTGAATTCTGGGTCTTCCCTCACTCACTCTCATCCTACTGCCGCCAAGCAGACTGTGCGCACCACTCCAGTTGCTCCGCGGCAAGATCACAAATTCCCCCCCGGGGGAAAGGGGGGAGCTACCTGACTGGTCTTCTCTGGATCTCCTACTCTCGGATGCTTCGGATCGTGGTTGTCTCCTCTCTCAGCAGTCTCATTCTCATCTCTTTATTTGTTGTTCTCCTTATTCTGTTCTGACCTGTTACCTCTTTCCTTATCTCCTCAACACCTTCAACCTCCTATCAATCATCCGTCAGCTGTTCAACTCAACCACAATCCTCCAAACACACACCATTGGGCACTCGACCTCATCCCTCTGGTAACTGGTATGAGCCAGTCCGTTGGTGCTCTCAAGCTCCTAAGGTCCAACTCCTTGACTCATTATCAACCACCCATCTCAGCTCATCAATCCTCTGCAACTCAACCAATGCTCGATTCACTGCCCCAATCATTGGCGTGAAGCTGTCTTGAAGATCTGTTGGTTTCATTCTTGTTCTCCAGAACCTCTTGTCTCTTTCCATTCTTACTCATTCATTTGTTTCCCATGAACTAGCACGTTGGTTTGTTTTCAATCTCAAATTCATCTCTTAAGATATAGCCTTTAGAAAGGACTCCCCAGTTTGGAGGTCTTGCTTTCTGCGTAATTCCCAGGTGGTGTTTGTTGTCATTTCCCTTTCCCACGTGATTGCTGTCTTCACCCTCTCATTCTTCATCCACTCTCCCCTCCTACTTTCCTCTGACACCGCAACATCTCAACTTACACAGGTGCGGAATCCTCAAATGGAGAGAGTCAAATTACCGGCTCTCCCCTGACTTGAAGTCCAATCCCTAACTCATCTGGTCCCCGTTTCCAACCCAACTCCTTCCTCATCTCAGATTCCCTTTTGTCCATCCTTGTCGTCAACTCACCTTCTTGCACCATCAACTCTCTCTTTCCCGGATCTTCAATTCAACCTCCCGTCTCTCATCTGAACTTTTGATCTTATCGCTCTCACCCATTCCATTCATCTCAACTTCTCAATTACCGTCCATTCCTCCGCTCATCCATCCCAATCTTCCTCAATCACTCCTTGCTCAGTCCCAATCATAAATCCCTTCAACATCACTGTTGACGTTGACCTCAGATCACTCAGGCTGATCAGATGTGAGATATCTGTCTACCACTCTCATCATCTCTCAACATCCTTCTTCTCATCCTTGCTTGTTCTCCTGTTGTCCCAGATCCTTCTTCTTTGTTATAATTTTCTTCATCTCTTTATTTCCCTTTCTTTCCTTATCCTCCGTCTTGCAGTCGCCAAATTCAAAGGTGCATTGGTTCATTGGTCTTTGCAAGTAAATAATTCAGTTTCCCCTGGTCAACTTAACATGGTTAAAAGCCAAACGTTCCCTTGTCTGAAGCTGCCAGGAAAACCCTCAATCATCAAAGACCAATGGACCCCTTGCAATCCCTACTGAAGACCCTGACGGACTCCATTCCCAATCTTAGCAACTCCAACTTCTCCCTCTGGCGTTCCAAGATTACAACCATCCCCTCTCTGAAGGGAATTTCTCATTGGCTCAATTCCTCCAAACCTGATAAGTGTCCGCTGGAGGTGAATCTTGAAATAGTTGGATACATCCTTGCCAAGTTGTACAATCGCACCTACATCAAATGTGTCAAGTATCATCATTTGACCAATGGAATTGAGTGGTGGAAATTGATCAATGAGTACTACGCCTCGTTTCAGACTGCCAACCGTTCTAGAGTTTTTTTTAATCTTCTTAACCTTCAGTTTGACCCCAAGAGAGTTGAAAAATTTATCACCGATGCTCAATTGTGTCTTCTTCAAATCACCAAGATTGGAATACAAATGGACAATGACATAGCCGCTGTGGAAACTTAAGAAGAGTTACCTTCACAAGTTGTCCTGAGTTCCGGAAATTATTGGTCTAGCGTCTGTAAGATGATTGGGCGCGATGAGTTTTTAAGAAGAGAGAGTGATGATATGATGAAATTCCTTCCTTCCCCAATCCGTAAGATGATGATCCTCCCCAACCCGGAGTTGAGGGTGAGGTCTTAAGTCCCCCCCTCAACCCTAGCCTAAGTACAACCACAAACAACAAGAATGAGTGATGAAATACAACCCTAAGCCGCAGAACCCTAGCCCAACCCTATCCCTCCATCCCTTGCCATCACCCGCGCCCTTTGGTATTAACGTAGCCCGGTTTGTCCTTCTCATGGCGCGGCCCTCCGCCGCGCCCTACTTGGAGCCCCCGTGTTTCCGTCCGCACCGTCTGCGAATCCCGCGATCCGCGGGTTGGCCCACGCTTATGCCCGCGCGGGCCTCCCCAGCGCGTATAGCCCATGATTGCCCCGCCCTCGCCTTCTGGACTAGCCACCCGCGAGCTTGGTTGGGCCGGCTCCATCACTTGGTCCACTTCTTCCGGGCGGGTCGCGGTCTGGCGCCGCCTGAGGTAGGCCCAACCCATACCTGGTGCTGAGCCCCGCAGCCCCTACTGCTGAGCCCGCTGCGACTGCTGCTGAGCCCGCAGCAGGCACTGCTGAGACCGCGCGCACGCCAGATGCTGAGCCCAACCTACCCAACTGCTGAGCGCGCAGCCCGCGACGCAGCTCTCAATCTGGGGTTATGAATACGACACCACATCCCCCCCCAAGTTGAGTTCTGTCCCCAGAGGTCCTTCCATCACCACCTCGCCCCTGCCGCACCTACCAAACCACTTCCACCCCCTCCCCCAGTCCACCCCTAGCCGTCTTAGCCACGCTCGTCCTCCGCTCCCCGCCATCGCCATGATCCCCTGCAATTACTGTGCCCGGAACGGGCTAGTCTGCACGATTGTCCCTGGTCAATGTGCCTGCGGTTCCTGCCGTTGCGGTCACCACCGCTGCTTGTTGGGGGAGGGTATGCCACGCCCTCCACCCGCATCCGGCTCTTGTCCCCGGAAGCGCAAGAGGGCCCGTCCGGACTCGTTTGTGGTTTCGGACAATGACTCGGTCTTGGAGCACTCGTGGACCCCTCCTGGATTGCCCCCTGGCCGTCCCTCCCCAAACTTGAACGGCAACTCCACCTCTCCCTACCATCGCGCTGGACCTCCCCGCAAGGAGAATTACCCAAACTTTGCGGCGTTCCAAGCGGCCATGCAATTCTGGGCGGACCGGGTTTGAGTGACGCAAGGCGCGAGGGACCCGCGCCTTGATGAGATTCTCCGGCGTCGTGCCCCTGGTCCTCCTCCGGCTCCCGCTCCTCCTCCAGCTCCAGCTCCCCCAGCCCCGGCCCCGAGCCCGACCCCTCCTCCTGCCTCCTATCACTCGTCAGACTCGGACGAGAGGCCCCCGACCCCGCGAGGCACCCCTCAACCGCCCGCGTCACCCATTGTTATCCCCTCGTTGCCTCCTGTCAGTCCGAGCGGTCCAGATGGTCCCCCAGAGGCTGCCTTCTCCCCGGTCCTGCCTCCCCCCAACCCGCCCAAGATTCCGGACATTCCTGTCCTCCCGGCTCTCCCGCTTGCAAGGTTTGATGCAATGGCGGACAACGCGGATTGGCTACTCCGGCAATTCCTGGCGGTCCCTCGAGCCCACACCACTGATGACCGTCGGGAACTCTTGGCGGCCTTCCAAACCCTGGTCGCGGCGGCTTGCGCGGACGCGGAGGATATGATGAGGATCCGCTTGACTTAGACGGATTGCCCCCCCCTTTCCTACTATTATTATTATTATTATAATTTTTTTTTTTTTTTTTATAGTTCCTATTCCGCGCCCTTTTTTGCAAAGAAAGACTTTTGCCGCGCCATTTTGTGAGAGCCTTGAGAGAATTCCGCGTACACGCGTTATGAGTGAGAGTGATATTGAGACAAAATTGAGATCCGCGCCCCGCCCGTGCACTGAGCCAACAAAGTTTTCTGGAAGGTACCTGGTCCGCCCCAGCCAAACTGCCACACAGTTCCCCGTACCCACCCTGAAATAAACAAAACAACCCTACACCAGCGCGCGCACACAGTTATCCAAGAGAGAGGAAGAGGACATAAGTCTGGGGTGTCTAGATGTTCCGGCTGTGAACCGGCTAGAACACCCCCTTACCAAATCAGACTTGTCCCGCGCGTGTTCCACCCATAATCCGCACCCATTACTCCATAAACAAGACGACAGGTCGAGAGAAAAACAGAGAAAAAGATCCAAACCTTAAAGAAAAAGATTACTATTTTTTTTTTTTTTTTTGTTTTTATACCTGGGGCCTCCGCTCTTTGTCCCGCATGCCCATCCGCGGGGCTTGTCCTCGCGTTCACAGGTCTGGCTTGCGCCGCGCCCGCTTCCCTAAAAAACAAACATAGCTGACACAAGTACCAATTTGCGAAACCAGTTTACACAAGAAATAGGAAAACGGACATTCTGGGGTGTCTAGTCATCCCGGCTGTGAACCGGCTAGAACACCCCCTCACCAAATCAGGTTTTTGCCCTACTCGCGCCCCCCTTTGACTTGACGACTGTCCCCAGCAACTTTTAGCCTTTTACTCCTCCAGGGCGGCGCGTCAAGCGCGGGCTCCTCCTCAACTGACGAACCCAACCCGCCCATCGACTCTGGACCCTCAGCTTTGTCCCGCGCGTCTGCGCCATCGCCAGCCGTCTTGTCAAAGGAGGTGGAGCCACGTGCCAAGAAGCGCTTCACGTGCGAAGCCGCTGCCTTCCCTTTGAGTGGCGCCCCATCCAATTCCTTGAGTTGATAACTCCCGCCTTCGAACTTGGATGCCATGCGGAAGGGGCCGTTCCATCGGTTGGCAAAAATCTTACCCCACTGAGACTCCAAACTACGGTTGTACAGCAGCACTAAGTCCCCCTTCCGCAACGGATCCTGGAGGCGATGGGAACAGCGCTTGTCCCAGTAGCGGACCAACGCCGTCCTGGTCTTTTGCAACATATCCGCGGCCTTTGCCAGGGTCTCGTCCCGCCGGAGAAGCTGTTTGGCGCGCGCCTCCACAAGCTCCGCGGAGGTCTTCACCTTCCACCAATCGATGCCAAAGAAAGTCTCCAGCTCGATGTCCACCGGAAGGACCGGGCGCTGTCTGTAGAGGAGTTCATAAGGCAAGTGACCCGTCGAGCGCTTGACCAATATCCTGTCCGCAAAGAGGACCACCGGAAGGGTCTCCTGCCACCGCTTCCCGTCCTCGCCACACATCTTCACCAGCGCGTCCTTGATTGGCTGGTGGCCGCGTTCAATCATCCTGGCACCCTCGGGGTAGTACTCCGTGACCCGCCCAAACTTAGCCCCGCAGCTCTGAACTAACCCCATCAAGCGGCCTCAGAACTCCGCGCCCCCATCGACGGTGACCAGTTGGAGCAAACCATACCGCGCGAACCAATCTTCCTCCAAAAACTGGGCAACCTTTTCCGCCAACAGCTTGACAAGCGGACGCGCTTTGACCCAACCCAACAAGTTGTCCCGCGCGACCAGCAGGTACGCGAACTTCCCCGCCTTGATGTGAACCACGTCGAGGGAGACCCGTCGGAACAAGGCTTCCTCCCCCGTAGGGTGACCCACCTCCCTTGGGAGCCTAGAACTCCGCCTCTGACAAGCCTTGCATGACTTCACCCACTTGCGCACCGCGCGTACCACCCCCTGCCACCAGAACCTCGCTTTCACCCACCGCCGCGTTTCAATCTTGCCTTGATGCCCAAGGTCGTTGTGAAGACACCGCAGAATCACCTCCTGGTCCCTCCTCGATGTCGCGACCACCAGGGGCACGGGGGTGCACCTCCGCCACAGTTGCCCCTCCTGCAAATAGAAGTTGGTCGTCCGCCGTTTTGCCCACCAAATTACCGTTTCCGATGTAACTTCCGGAAATTGGAGACCCTGCAGAAAGAAGCACAACGTTGCGTAACGCCCAGACTGCTGCAGCGGAAGAGCAACCTCTGTCTCCATCATGCCCACCCGGATAACCGGAGATTCCACGTCCAAGTGTTCCGCCCCTTCGAACGGATCCTCGCGCGGGTACCGCAACAGCTCTTTGGGCATTGTGAACGCCTTCCCTGGGACATGAACCACACTAAAGGCAAAGAGTTGAAGGAACGCGACCCACCTAGTCATCAGGGCGTTCGGCAGCGTTGGCAAATTGATCATCCGCGCCAGAGCCTCCGCGTCCACCAAGAGTTCGAAATTCACCCCCCAAAGCAAATGCTGCAGCCTTCGCACAATCTTGGTGACCCCACACAGTTCCAACTTCGGTTGCAAATACCGACTCTCCGTTGCGGTGAAGGTTACGGATTCATAAAGAACCGGCCTATCCTTACCATCCTCCTCCTGCATCAGAACGCCTCCCGCACCGAGTTTGCTAGAGTCGATGGCCAGGCGGATCCCTCCCAATTCATAGTCAAGGTCCCGGAGGACAATGTCGCGCCCCACAATCTCCTTGAGCTTCGCAAAGGCAGCGTCACACCCTGCCGTCCACTCCCACGCCGCACCCTTACGCGTAAGTGCCCGCAGCGGACTCGCCACCTCCGCAAACCGCTCAATGAACATGCGGACGTAGCTGCACAGCCCCAAAAACTGGAGGATATGCAAAGGCGTCCATGGAGTCGGCCATTCAAGGACTTTATTCCGTTTCTTCTCCGCGATCCTCCGACCGTCGGCGCCCACCACGTGTCCCAGCACCTCCAGAGCCGGAACGCAAACCGCCAACTTACCCCCTGACACCGTAAGCCCCGCCTCCTCAATTTGGAACAAGATCCGCTCCAATTTTCTCGCTTATTCCCAGACAAAGCGGCAAATCCTCGGGGCTTCCTCCAACACCGCGCCCCCGTAGTCCGTCTTCGGCCCCTTGATCGCCGCATTGTCAATGAAGATCAGAGCCCCCTCCGGGATGTCATCCCGTAGTATCCACGTCATCTGAGCCTGGTAAACTTCCACCGAGTTTGTCGCGCCCTGCGGCAGCCGCATCAACTGCATTTGTCCCAGCCCTGTTTCAAACGCGGTCAACGGCCGCAATTCGGGGTGGAGCTCCTGCTGATTGTACCCCCCCATCACATTGACCAGTCCGTAACATGCGCGCCCCGCCATCGATTCCAAGAATTTGTCCACCCGCGGCGGCAATCCCGCGTCCCGGATGGTGAATGAATTCAGCCGCTGCAGGTCATGGACGATCCTCAGCGACTTCCCGTCCTGCTTAACCACCGCAAAGATTGGGCTAGAGTAGCTCGATGTGGACTGCTTGTACAAAACCGTTCTAACGCGCTCCCGAACCAGCTCCAGAAAGGGCTCCCGTACGGTCCGGGGAATTGGAATTGGCTTGATTTGCCAGGGTTCGTGCGGCACCGTGGGGATTACGTAGGGGTCGCCGATTCCTCTTTTCAACAATCGGCGCTTGTCCGGCCCAAAGGCAAGGGCCTTCTCGCAAAGCACCAACACCAATGCCAGCAAATCCTTTTCCTCTGCACTCAACCACCCCGCCAGCCCAAAGTTAAGCGCCTCAATCCTTTCATCCGTGATCCGCGCTGACCGGGTTACCCACCCCGACGTCTTCAATGGACTTACCCAGGGATCCCAAGACCAGATGATTGGTCTCAGGGGCCCGTTCAGCCCCTGCGGCATTGGTTTGTTCCAAGGCCGGACCTTTTGCGCCACAGGCTTATACCGCCCCGTGTTACACCTAACCATCCGCACACGTCCGTCGTCGTCGTCATGGATCCTGGCAACAATCAACCCGCGGCTTTTGCCTTTGCTCACGAGCGTGGCACTATGGTAGGGTTTTTGAAACGCGGTACCTCCCGGTGACGCATACCGAGGAAAAGAACTTACTTCTGCCGCCCGCGCCCTCCGCGCGCTTCCCTCCACCCCTTGCTCCTCCCTGGTCGGCCGCCCGCGCGAGACCGGAGCCTGTCCCGCGCGGTTGCCGCGGTTGACTAGGCAAAATCCCCCATGAGGCGGCCCTTGCAGCCGTTCCCCCCGTCGGATTCCGTCTCCTCGCCAGCCGCCGCCGACCGCACCCACTTCCCTTTCCCGTGGTCAGAGATCATCGTCTCGAACTTGGCCCCAGACGTGTCCTCTACCGTCAGCGCCTCCGTCCCTTCCTCCTCGTTGAACGCCATCCGGGCCCGGAACCCAAACATAAACAGTCGACCCAAAATCACGTTGCCGCACTCCACCGAAAGGAATGACAGCGGCTTACGGACCTTTGCAACCTCCACCTCTTCTCCTTCCACCACCCTGTCCACCCAACACTCTCCACCATTGAGCGCCCGCAATCCCATGGCGCACTTCCTCTGGACCAACCCCAACTTGTCTACCAATTTCGACGGGAGCAAGTTAACCATTGACCCGCTGTCCACCATTGCCCACACCTTCCGATCCGCGATCTTCATCAAGACGTAGGCAAGCAGGACCAACACGTCCTTGGGTGGGCACGGCTCGCGTTCCCCCCCCTCCTCCGCCGCGTTCACGCGCTGCACCGTTGCCAGAACCCTGCTGCGCCCGTACTCCCTTAGCGCCTGCACCATCTCTTCGACGACCACCAGAGAGACGGCGGCCAGCTCCCGTAGCGTGAGAGGAACTGGCATCTCGCTCCCCATCACCCGCCGCACCACTTCTGCGGCCTTCCTTCTTCCTCCGGAGCCGGCCGACGGCGTGTCGCCCGACGGTCCTTGCGCACCAGTCTTTGGGGCTTGAGTTGTCAGCCGCTCCTTCACGTCTACCTCCATCTTCTCTGATAAGATGCGCTCGTCCGCCGCCAACGCCCTAACCTCCGCCTCCACTTGCGGAGCTCGCCATGCGCTGGGCCCGGTGACGATTCCAAGCGACACCCAAGCGGCCCCTGCAGACTGCGCTCTCGTCCTGACCTGGTTCAATGGGGACGGGTGGTCGGGCCCGAGACTTGCCGGCTCACCCATTGGAAATATGAAAGTCGATCCAGACGCGCGGACCAATCCCTTGTCCATATCCCTGGTCAACTCCGCGCAACCTGACCTCCAATGTCTCCTGTCGCCACAATATGTACAGATTTGGGCCGAGAACCCTCCCAAGGGTCCGCTACCAGGCCGAGGACCCCCCCCACGTGGGGCGGCTCATCGCGCCAAGGGGGCGGGGGCGGAGCCATTGACTGGATCGTTGGCTGGGCCGCAGGCTGTGCCGCGGGCTGCGCCGTTACCCAATTGAGGAGTATCCGCAGATCCTTCAACATGTCTGTCATTTCATTCACCGGTACCTCCATTGTACCCGGCCGACTCGTCGTGGATGGGCCCGCGTGTAGTTCCTGCGCTGGAGGCGGGGCTGAGGAAGCCGCTGGTCTCTTCGAGGCTGACGGGAACGCCCTAGCCATGTCCTCAATCAGTTCCTCCAGATTGATCTTGCTCTCTACCTCCCCGTTGATCGCCCTCAGGTCCGGGAGAAGGATAACACTCTGGTCCACCAACCGCAATACCATCCCGTGCTCGAAGAGGTGCCGCTGAACCCGCGCGCAAAGTTGTGGTGCAAGCCCGCCCAAAAGGCCCGTTTCATTGCTCCCGTCTGACCCGCCCCCACCTGGTTCTTTGCTAAATAACTATAGATATGGTCGAACAGAGATTTGTACTCGGACAAATTGTTCCGCGTCCGCACCCCACCTCGCAAGATTTCATCCGCCGCCGCCTGCTTGAAATCCGTTTCCCAAAAGAGGGGTTCTCGCTTCCCCCACCTTGCCATCATCTTGCCCTGGAGCCTAATCCAGTCCCAAGCCTCATAACCTGCCATATCCTCCACATCCCGCAGCTTACTTTTGTCCGTGATGAAGAGAACAACGGTGCGGACCTTTTCCTCGCTCGTCGCGTTTTTGGAGTCCGCAATATCCTCGAACCTTGCAAGAAAACGCCCGATATTGGCAGTGTCAAACCGAAGATGGGGGAGTTTCTGCGGCCTAAGCCATACCCGCCATGGGGCCTTGGCCGCCTCCGAAGGCTCCGACCGAGGGGGGGCGAAGCCGCCGGTCCAAGTGGTTGGAGGTGGGGGAGGTGTCGGTCCGCCGACTCCCGCCCGGGGGGGAAATGGGGGCGGATTGGTCGATCCTGGAGTAGTTGTTGGCAACATTGCGTACGCTATCTTTGAGAGACTGAGACAAAAGGTGATTTCCCGGCCAGACCCCCAGATGTGGAAACTTAAGAAGAGTTACCTTCACAAGTTGTCCTGAGTTCTGGAAATTATTGGTCTAGCGTCTGTAAGATGATTGGGCACAATGAGTTTTTAAGAAGAGAGAGTGTTGATATGATGAAATTCCTTCCTTCCCCAATCCGTAAGATGATGATCCTCCCCAACCCGGAGTTGAGGGTGAGGTCTTAAGTCCCCCCCTCAACCCTAGCCTAAGTACAACCACAAACAACAAGAACAAGTGATGAAATACAACCCTAAGCCGCAGAACCCTAGCCCAACCCTATCCCTCCATCCCTCGCCATCACCCGCGCCCTTCAGTATTAACATAGCCCAGTTCGTCCTTCTCATGGCGCGGCCCTCCGCCGCGCCCTACTCGGAGCCCCCCGTGTTTCCGTCTGTGCCATCTGCGAATCCCGCGACCCGCGGGTCGGCCCACGCTTATGCCCGCGCGGGCCTCCCCAGCGCGTATAGCCCATGATTGCCCCGCCCTTGCCTTCCGGACTAGCCACCCACGAGCTTGGTCGGGCCGGCTCCATCACTTGGTCCGCTTCTTCCGGGGGGGTCGCGGTCCGGCGCCGCCTGAGGTAGGCCCAACCCATACCTGGTGCTGAGCCCCGCAGCCCCTACTGCTGAGCCCGCCGCGACTGCTGCTGAGCCCGCAGCAGGCACTTCTGAGCCCGCAGCAGGCACTTCTGAGACCGCGCGCACGCCAGATGCTGAGCCCGACCTACCCAACTGCTGAGTGCGCAGCCCGCGACGCAGCTCTTGATCCGGGGTTATAAATACGACACCACACCGCCTACCTGCTTCTCTACAAGTTCCCACCAGAACTTGAGCATCTCAAGACCACTATTACCCACTCACTCAGAGAGGCCAAAATCAATGCCAATCTTGTCCTGCAACATCTTAATCAAGTCAAAAACAAGATCATGGGCGGATCCAGTGCGTCAGCTTTGGTCATCAAAAATGAAGCTATCAAGTGCCGATCAACCTGGCACAACCCACAGGCCAACCACAATTGAAGCAAATGTTGGTGGCTCTACCCTCATCTTTGGCCCAACTACGGCAGTCAACAAAGTGGCCCGGAATCAACATCTCCATCCAGCACTCCCCAAAATCCTCAAAAATCTTCCTCAGCTCATCTTGCCTATATCTTTGCCATGATCTCCTTGCCCACCTTGAGCCCCAACCAATTACTGCTGGACTCTGGCGCCTCAAGCAGCATGTTCAACAATCCAAACTTCTTTCCTCACCTTTACCCCGACAAAACCAAAGTGCAAACGGGCAACCCAAGTGCACCAATTCCCTCCCTTGAAAAAGGAACGGCCGTCATAACAACAACCTCTGCCACCATCCACCTTCAAAACTCCCTCTACATCCCCAATCTTGTCATAAACCTGGTATCACTTGGTCAACTTATCCAAAAAGGGTGCTCTCTGACCCTTGTGTCTCCAAACCAATTCGCCATCACCCTTGACAGCGCTCAAATCATGACTGGCATCATTGAGGATAACCTATTTTTTATCAACAAAGGTTTCAATTTTCCTGCTCTTTCCTACTTGTTCATCTCCCTATCCACTATTCACAAACGTTTCTGTCATCCCCATCTTGAAAAGACGCGCCTCCTCTCCAAAGAATTTCCCAATCTTAAATACAACCCAATCAATTGCATTTCTTGCGCAAAAGGAAAAATCCATTGACAACCCTTTCAAAACCACCTGCCCTCCAGTCAAGAATCCTTCAAACAGATTCACACCAATTTTTGTGGACCAATCAATCCACCATTGCTCTCCGGATTTTGCTACTTCCTGCTGCTGACCGACAACTGGTCAAAATTCAAGACCTGTGTCCCAATCAGACTCAAATCCAACGTACCGGATGAAGTGATAAAGTTCATCAAACTCCATGCCAACCAGAAAGGACGAATTCTAAAGATTTTTCATTCAGACAATGGCGGCAAGTTTTTCAACCATTGCCTCTCCGCATTCTTCTCCAAAAACGGCATCAAGCACTCAACTTCCAAACCCTATACTCCTCAACACAACCCAGTGGCCAAAAGGGGAAACCAAACCATTCTTGAGGCGGCACAAACTGCCATGATTGACATGAGCGTACCCGCCTTTCTCTGGGATGAAATTTTAATCAGCTCCTGTCTCATTCTCAATCTCCTTCCCTCTTTTAAGTCCAAGATCTCAGCATATGAACTCTGGACCAGAACTTCTCCCAAACTCCATCTCATTTGCGTCCTTGGCTCCAAGGGCATCGTCCTGAATCAAGACCACTCCACTGGCAAATTGGACAAGAAAGGCTTAGAAGGCATCTTGACTGGATTCAACATAGATCTCAACTCGTATCAAATCTATTGTCCCTCTTCCAAGTCCATTGTTTGTTCCAAACATGTCAAAATCTTTGAAAATCTGTCCCTTCCGTCTTCTCCCTCAGATGAATACCCTAGATCCAATTCTCTTTTTGATTCCCTTCTTACTGATGATCCCCTTCTCACTGACATCCTAAACTCCCACTCATCTCCTGCCTCCTTCCCTAACTCCAATAATGATTCTTCATCCTCCCCTATTGAAACTCCTTCCGCTCAAAACTATTCTCAGAAAAATCTTGCTCTCAACCATCCATCTCCTTCCCACGTTGACTCAAATTCCAAATCATCAAAGTTGGATTTGGAAGAAGACAATGCCGTAGCCAAAGATTTTCTCAAGGCTTCTGCACCCACCCTGCGTGATCAAAACACTCTCCAAAAACCCCAACAATATGGCTTCATGGTCCAATCTGTACCCAAAACCTATTACAAAGCCACTAAATGCAAAGAGAGCACAAATTGGATCAAATCCATGAAATTAGAGTTGACCGGTATTGAAACCATGAAGGTGTAGGAAGGATGCTACTCACTTCCTGAAGGAAAGAATTCCCTGACAACGGTTTGGTTCTACAGAATCAAGGACAGCCCCAATGAATCCAGAGTCTCTTTCAAATCACGCTTATGCGTTCAAGGATTCAAACAGGTGGAGTGCTTTGATTATGGCCAGACCTATGCCCCTACCGGATCAATCACAACTCTGCGAGTGCTTCTGGTTTACGCCTTGCACCACAAACTCACCCTCTGGCAGATGGACATCAAATCAGCTTTCCTTCAGGCCCCGCTTGACAAAGATATCTTTATCAAAACCCCTCTTGGTTACGACTCCACTTTTCCTTACCTCAAACTTAACAAAGCGCTTTATGGACTAAAGCAGGCTCCAAAAAGTTGGTACAAAACCCTCGAGTCCTGGATCCTGAGTGAGGGCTTCATTACTTCCAGCGCCAATTCGTGTCTATAAATCAGCACAACAAGACAGCTCTATGTGTTTGTTTACGTCAATGACCTTCTGATTGTTGGAAATTCCATCAAATTTCAAGACAGTCTCAAGACTGCATTCAAAATTTGGCAGGATGGACCGCTTTGCAAGATCCTTGGAAATAAACTGGTCAAAACCAAGGACAGATACGGACTACTTCAGACCAATCACATCAAGACCGCGCTCAGAGAACTTGGCCTCACTGACTGCAAACCAATCAGCACTCCTTTCACTCCAAACATCAAACTCTTCAGCGCCTCCAACAATGAGCACAAGGAATTTCTCAAATTTCACATCAATTTTTGATCCTCCACTGGATTCCTTAATTTCATCGCCAGTCGGATGCGACCCGGTCTCTCCTACGCTGTATCCAACCTCTCCAGCTTCAATAACAAACCCGGCACACAAAATTGGCTAGAATCAAAACACGCCTGGCGTTATCTCAACACCACCAAAGACTTGGCCTTGCGCCTTCAAAATAACTCTTTTAAATATGATATAGAAGTCTTTAGCAACTCCGATGGTGGAAATGATCCTGAATCGCGTCAAAGTCACACCAGATATCTGATCATGCTCTATGGCTGTACAGTCTTGTGGCACAGCAAGCTTCAAGGAACGGTCTCTCTATCATCCACCAAAGGCAAGCTAAAAGCTCTTGTTCTCGCAACGCAATAAAAGATGTGGTTGTCTCAACTTCTCCGCAAAATGAATCCCTTCATTAATCATACCTACTGCTTGTTCATCTACAAAAAGACCTTGAATGACTTGGTTAATCAAGAATCCCACCACGGCGCTCTGAAGCACGTTGATACGCAGATCAAATGGCTACGAGAACAGCAAAAGAATCACTTTCTGATCACCCATCTCATCCCTTCAAGCCAAATGCTTGCCAACTCCCTCATCAAGGCAGCTCTTAGATCCTCTGTAATCAATCTCATCTCTGCTACCCTATCTTCTCACATCTGATCACGGCGGCATGTCATCATTTCCCTTTCCCACATGATTGCTGTCTTCACCCTCTCATTCTTCATCCACTCTCCCCTCATACTTTCCTCTGAAACCGCGACATCTCAACTTACACCGGTGCGGAATCCTCAAATGGAGGGAGTCAAATTACCCGCCTCTCCCCTGACTTGAAGTCCAATCCCTAACTCATCTGGTCCCCATTTCCAACCCAACTCCTTCCTCATCTCAGATTCCCTTTTGTCCATCCTCTTTGTCAACTCACCTTCTCTCACCTCCAACTCTCTCTTTCCCGGATCTTCAATTCAACCTCCCGTCTCTCATCCAACCTTTTGATCCTATTGCTCTCAGCCATTCCATTCATCTCAACTTCTCAATTACCGTCCATTCCTCCGCTCATACATCCCAATCTTCCTCAATCACCCCTTGCTCAGTCCCAATCATAAATCCCTTAAACATCACTCTTGACATTGACCTCAGATCACTCAGGCTGATCAGATGTGAGATATCCGTCTACCCCTCTCATCATCTCTTGACATCCTTCTTCTCATCCTCGCTTGTTCTCCTGTTGTCCCAGATCCTTCTCCTTTGTTATCATCTTCTTCATCTCTTTCTCTCTCTTTCTTTCCTTATCCTCCGTCTTGCAGTTGCCAAATTCAAAGGTGCATTGGTTCATTGTTCTTTTCAAGTAAATAATTCAGTTTCCCCTGGTCAACTTAACAGTGTTGAGGGGATTGACTACCTCTGAATTTTCTGTGTCTTCCCAAACTCCAAGGTCCTTGATAGTCTTGAGCTCCTTCTCAATGGGTGGTAGCCAGGCAGGTATTTTGAAAGCCTCATGTATGTTTTTTGGCACTAATTCATGGAAATAGCCATACCTTTCCAGTGCCTTAAGCTTGGCTTGGTCTCTTAGCTTGAGTTTCAGAGTCTCAAGAGCCTTGGTGGAAGAATTTTTGGATTCAGGAGAGTCCTTGGCTTCCGAGTCACCTGCAGCTGGTTTTTTGACATCTTTTTTATCAGCTACGTTGGCTGCTCCCAGAAACCTTTCTGAAATTTTCTTGAGAGATGAGACAGGATCAACAAGGATTTCACTGTCTAGCTGAAAACTTTTGATAGTTGGATGAAACTTAAGGAATTTTACATGCTTTTCTTTGACTATTTTTCCTGATTTTGTGAGAATTTTGTAGGAATAGAAACAAGGGTTGTAACCTATGAAGATTCCTTCTTCCCCCTTTTCATTCAGCTTTGATCCTATTTTCTTCTTGTTAAGAATATACACCACTCTATTCAAAATTGGTTTAAGATAATCTGCAGGGAGCTTGGACTTGTGCAGCATTTCCCATGGAGTAATTCCCCCTCTTTCCAAGTTTATCTGGCTCAAAGCTAGGCAGCAGCTTTGAATCATTAAGTGCCAGCAGTTCTTTTGGATTTTGGTTGAGCTGAAGACAGATTGCAGATACTCCATGATGGTTCTGTTTTCTTTTTCAGCCTTCCCATTGTTCTGAGAGTGGTAATGTTAACTAACAGGGTGGTTGATTGACTTTGATTTGAAGAAAAACTTGAGAGATTCATTGAAAGACTCACCCCAACCATCAGAGACAACTTTGGAAGGATATCTCCTCTGCTTTTTTGCTTCATTTTCAATTAAAAACTTGATTGTTTGGGGGGCAGATTCCTTTTATGGGAGAGGAAATTTTGAGAGATAAAAAGAGCTTTTGTCCACAATAGTCAGGGAGTATCTCATCCCTCCTTTTCTGGTGGGATTGAGCGTCCCCATTTAGTCAAGGTGAAGTCTTTCAAAGAATATTTCAGCAGGAATTTTTTCCTTGTCAAAAGGAGCCCTGTTAATTTTTCTCTTTTTGCAGGATAAGCATTCAAACAGGTCCCAAGATTCACCAGTGATGGAGTACCCCAGATGTTTCTCCATTCTGTCCATTTCATTGTGACTAATTTTGGGGTGCAGTTCTTGAAACCCAGTTTGGGTAAGTGTTAAATTGAGTGGTTGATTATACTGAAAACTGGGAACTGAAAGAACAATGACAGTTAACAAAAGACAAGAAACAAGAACAGTTGAGAAACAGTGACAAACATCAAGCACATGGCAATTATGAGGTTGAGGGATTGAGGTGGAGAATTCAGTTGAGGCTCTGTGAGGAAATAAGGAGACAAGACGGGAGGAGTCATACGAAGAACAAAACTGTTCAATATGAGGAAGGAGAGAAAGAATGTAAAGTAGGAAGATCTCACCGGGCAGGCAGGAAGGCAGATGATGAGGGTTAAATGAAACGGAGGGAAGAGCAGGACGGGGTGATGAGATTGGAAGAGTGAGTTTGAGCTAGGTGGAGTTCTGATACGGTGGTTGAGGTCATAATATGAGGACGAAAGAGTGGTCTAGGATTGAAGTGATGGTTTTTGAGAAGATTCTACCTGTGAGATCTGGGTGAGCAATCTCATGAGAAAGACACCAGGAATTTGAAGTATCTCCACTGCTCTCATTTGACAGAGACCTGCGCCTGCGTGCCTAGTGGAGTGCCCATATAGCTTAACACCCCACCATGCCCGGAGAGATATTGCTCTTGTAAATACAAGATGAGTCACAAATCGAACAAATAAGAATAAAGAAAGAAAAAATAACATAAAAAAATCACGCATTGACTACTGCCATGAAAGGGAAGAGTAGAGAGATGCTTTGGACGGAGGCTGCCTTTTTCAAGGCATCCGCGATCATGTGCAAAGATTTCATGAGGTTGATCTTGATCCGTCTAGCTTGCAGTTCATCCCTCATCCCTTTCGTCTTTAAATCTAAGTGCCTGGTTTTTGAATTTGACCCAAACTTGCGAATTTTATCGTCGAGTCCACTGTTATCAATGTTGAGAGGAATCTCGGTTAGTGAGAGGCTGAAAATGTCCTTCACCAGCGCCTTGATCCAAGTGGCTTCGTGGAAAGAGTCCACTAGAGCGTTCAGCTCTGCATCTGTGGATGACCAGGTGATGTTCCGTTGCTTACAGCTATTCCAAGATACCAGGCTGCCGAATACGGTGCACAAGTAACCCGTTTGCGACTTCCGTGTATTGGGGTTGTCTGCCCAGGAAGCATCAGAGTAAACTTCCAGAGGGTTCGCGTCGGAGATGTGCTTGAGTTCGAGCTTGTAATGTTGAGTCGATTTCAAATACTTCCAGGTTTTCTTCAACTCGTTCCAGTGCAAGATTCCAGGTTTGACATTAAAGTGCGCCAGACTTGAGACCGCAAAACTAACGTCCGGTCTTGTGTAACAAGCTATGTGATTTAACATTCCTATTGCAGATCAATAATTAATGTTAAGCGCCCAAAATTTAGAGTGCTTGTCATTGGTTGCCGGTTTGAGTTGGAGGTTGCGCGTGAGCGGAGTGGATGAATCTCTGGATTCAGTCAATCCCAATTCATCAAGTCCGTGCTGAATATGGTTTGGTTGACTCAGAAGAATCCTGTCTTCCTTTACTTCTATCTTCATCCCGAGGACAGTATTGGGGTCCTGGCACGTTGATCCTTTGAATTTTTCTTTAAAATTTCTCTCAAAGTCCTGACCGTCGCCCACCAGGATTAAATCTTCCACATGAAAAAATAACCGCGACTTACCATCCTTTGACAAATAAAGGCAGGGATCGCACGATGATTTGTAGAATCCAACTTCTTTGAACCAGTCTGTCAGGGTTTTGTACCAATTTTTGGGGGATTGCTTCAATCCATATAGCGATTTCTTGAGTTTGAGAAATTTGGAGGCCCGGTCGGACCCTTTGGGAGTCTTGATAATAACCTCTTCTTCTATTGGTGAGTGCAGGAATGCACTTTTGACATCAAATTGACAAATCCTCTGCGCAGACTTCAGAGCATATACTAGGAGCAAGCAAAGCATAGAAGGTTTACCTGTCGGAGCAAAAGTGTCAAAGTAATTGATTCTCTCAACCTGATTGAAACCCTGTACGCACAACCTCGCCTTGAACTTAACTGGATCCCCGTGGCAATTTTCTTTGATTTTGAAGATCCAGGTTGTCCAAAGCGGGTTCAATGGTTCAGGTCCATCGTATTCTTCCCACACGTCGAAGGATTCGATTGAGGAGAGTTCACCCTCTAACGCCTTGATCCACCTTTGACTTTCCTCACAACTCACCGCCTCTTCGTAGGTTTTTGGTTTGTAATAATGAAAAAATCCGTAGCGTTGAGGGGGTTTGATCGTGCGTCGATCTCTGAGAGTTCTCAGAGGTTGCATCGCTGGAATAGTTTCAGGGGGTCGAGATGGCGGCACTGGGCTGATTGATGGTGTGATCTGGGAGTCTGACTCTACATCCTTGGAATCCATCGATTCTTCGCTTGATGAAGGATTAGTTTCGGGATCTGAGTTGGAATCACTCACAGACCTGTCTCGGTATTCCGTGAATGCCGGCGTATTTCTCTGATGATTTTCTTTTTGCTGATGTTGGTCTTGACTTGGTTTCTGGGCTTGTTTTCCTTCTACCCAGTCGTCGTCCGGCAATGACAGAATCGAATTTTGAGGCATTGGCATTTTCAAAAATTGTACGTGCTTTGAGAAAATGACAGAGTGTGATTTAGTAAGGATGCGGTAGAAACGAAAGATAGGGTTGAAGCCTACTAATATCCCCTCATCTCCTTTCTCTTTGAACTTGAGTCCACGCGCTCGCTGATTTAACAGGTAGACGCATGGGCTTCCAATTGGTTTGAGGTAAGATGGCGGCAGGGTATCTTTGTGTATTTGAGTCCACGGCGAGTCTGATTGATTTTCCCTAGGTATGTGGTTGAGAATTAAAGCGCTAGCCTTGATTACCTCGTGCCATAGATTTGCCGGTATGAGGGCGTCCTTAAGAATAGTCCTTGTAGATTCCACGATTTTCCTATTCGCTCTTTCTGCCTTACCATTGTGCTTGGGGTGGTACGGTTCCAAGATCACTTGGCCAATGTGGTTCTTGTCGTAGAATGTCTGAAGTTTCTGATTGACAAATTCCGATCCGCCGTTGGAGCAAACTTGTGAGGGAAAATACCCTTGTCGCCTATGTTCTTTTTTGATCAGATTGATAATTATCTCTGCCGTTTCCTCCTTGGATTGAAGTGGGAAGGCGCCAATGTATCCTGTCGCATTGTCGACTAACGTGAGTATGAACCGGTGACCGCCTTTGGATTGAGGTTTGAGCGGCCCCATTAGATCCAGATGAATACAATCAAAAGGTTTTGAGGCTTTGGGCGAGGTCACTTTGAATGTGGACTTCGTTATCTTGCTCTTGACACAGTGGATGCACTCAAAATTATCCTTTACATTCGCCGGGATGTGTTTCGTGACATCTTTTAATCTGGAAATGGAAGCGTGGCCGTAGTTGCAATGGATCTCCATGAGTTCCTCATCCGCGGTCCACGTGACATTGGCTGAATGATTGTTTTGATACACCCACTCAAACTTTGGTGTCTCTAACGTGTATAAGTTATCGACAATCTTACCCCCCAAGACTCTAGTTCCATCCTTAGCAATGAAGAATTGATCCTTGCTTGCCTGCAACGTGCATCCCGATTGGTTGAGAGCCCCTGCGCTTATGAGGTTGATGACCAAATTTGGGACGTAAAGCACATTCGACAGGTCGAGAGTGAAGCCATCCCACACAAGTCGCGCCGTCCCCTTACCCTTGATCTCTAGTTCTGCGCCCTCCTTGCCGGTTTTAATTGATTGCGTATCACACGGAGCCATTTCAATGAAGTATTGGCTATCATTTATCATGTGAGTTGATGCTCCACTATCGAGAATAAAACAAGATTTTGGATCGCCGTGATTGATCCACATAGAAAGTAGGGCAAGATAATGGGCAACAGGATTCAACTTGGACTGCATTTTCCTGGATTTCCATTTGGCTTGATCTTCTCGCCACCAGTTGGGGGCTACTTCAGGGTGTAAATGCCAGCAGTTCTTGGCGGAGTGATGCTTATCCTGCCTGGGATTATGGAATCCTTTGGTGCATCGTTGTTGTTCTCCTGACTTGTTGAAAACGTTTGAGACATTGGGTTTAGAGTTAATCAGGGCTACTTTGGTCCGAGACGTTTGATTTTCCCACGCAGTTTGGGCTCTAGATTCGTTATTTAGTTGAGTTAGATGGTTCAGAACGTAATCAATGGACAGTTCTTTGTTGGTATGCATTATTTGACGTTTGATATCTTTCATTGCCTCTGGAAACTTGAAGAGCAGATGGTAAGCAAGGATGTCACTCGGTAGGATAATTCCAACTTCTGACATCTTTTTCAGACACACTCTAGCCTTGGTAATGAATTTGTCAATCTGATCTGGTGCAAACGTCAAGTAGAGGAATTTGTTGAATATTCAAGCTCGGTTTGACGCTTGTAAAGAGGCATATTTATTGATAATGGCCTTCCACAGCAGTTTGGCTGAATTTTTGTTGTCCGGAGTGACAATGTTATTGTGTGTGGAAGGTTCGAGTCTTGAGATGATGAGCAATTTGATTTCATCGTTGACATCCGAGTCCAGAGCAGATGAATCATCATTAATGGCTGTTGAGCATCCACGAACGTCTAAGATGGCATCCATCTTATCCTTCCAAACGCCATAGTTGTCCTCGTTGAGTCTAGGTATAGTATTGAGAGCAGTTTTCAACATCGCTTGTCTGAATCCCTCAGACATCGAACCAGCCATTGTTTCCCAGTTAATAGATGATTTGAGAGATTAGAGAGAGCCTTTTGGCTTTTAACCGTTTTAAATTGAGTGATTGATTATACTGAAAACTGGGAACTGAAAGAACAATGACAGTTAACAAAAGACAAGAAACAAGAACAGTTGAGAAACAGTGACAAACATCAAGCACATGGCAATTATGAGGTTGAGGGATTGAGGTCAAGAATTCAGTTGAGGCTCTGTGAGGAAATAAGGAGACAAGACAGGAGGAGTCGTACAAAGAACAAAACTGTTCAATATAAGGAAGGAAAGAAAGAATGTAAAGTAGGAAGATCTCACCGGGCAGGCAGGAAGGCAGATGATGAGGGTTAAATGAAACAGAGGGAAGAGCAGGACGGGGTGATGAGATTGGAAGAGTGAGTTTGAGCTAGGTGGAGTTCTGATACGGTGGTTGAGGTCATAATATGAGGACAAAAGAGTGGTCTAGGATTGAAGTGATGGTTTTTGAGAAGATTCTACCTGTGAGATCCGGGTGAGCAATCTCATGAGAAAGAAACCAGGAATTTGAAGTATCTCCACTGCTCTCATTTGACAGAGACCCGCGCCTGCGTTCCTAGTGGAGTGCCCATATAGCTTAACAGTAAGGAAACAAGAAGAGGAATGATTTACTTCTGAGATATCACCAATAGAGAAAACCTGCTTTGCTGATGAGTTGGGTCAAACTATGAGCAGATTTTTTTTATACAGCCATTCAAAACTTGAGCTCCTGAGTGACAAAGGGTGAAGGTTGGAGGATCACGCCTGGTGTTGACTTTGAGGACGCACCCATTGAGGAACACATCACCAAGCAATACCAAATTCCTCACCATAGCTTCAGGGACCCAAGCGGATTTTTCTAGGTGAATGGTTCTGCTGTTTCTAATCAGTGAGGCAGTTCCCAGTACTTGTATAGCAATTCCTTCTCCTCTTGTTCCATTCCTAATATGCTCTTCTCCAGTTTTCTCAGTCAAGGATACAAAGGAATTCTGGTTGTGAAACATGTGAACCAAGCATCCACTTTCCAGGATGTATTGTTCTTTCTGCACATTATTGTGATGGTTGAAGGCACAGAAGAAAAATTAGTAGTGAGACTCAGCTTTATGCTTCTTCTTGGTACCACATCTTGCCTTGCTTGGAGGTTTTTAAGGTTGCACATAATAGAATTCTGCCAAACAGGAGGATACTGGATGTGACTTGACATCTGGTTTATTTTTTCCATTCTTGCAATTTGGGTAGTCAGACTCTTTTTGATGGTTGGTGTGATATAAGATGGTGTTGATGTCTTCTGTTTTGAACACCTTGGATTGGACTTCATTTTTGTTCTGGATCAAGTTATTTGGAACTAGCACAACCAATAGTTCATTGTGCAATTTGATGATTTGATATCTGATGGCCTTGAGGGATTCAGTTAGTTTGAAGAGAATGAGGTTGCTTAGGATATTGTTTGATAAATCAATTCCAACCTCATCAAGCTTCCCCAAGTGTGCCCTTATGGTGGTGAAAAATGCATCTATATTGTTCTGATCAAAAACTAGGTAGAGGAAGTTGAAGAAAATTCTAGCTCTGTTTGCAGCCTGGCTGGAAGCAAAATTAATTTTAGTGGAAAGTCAGATCAATTTGGTTTATTCTTCATTCTCTTGCGTGATGATACTGGTGTGAGTTCATTCATCCAATTGGCACATTAATTACCCATTCATCTTGTTGTCATTTGGTATTTCTAAATAGGGATCAGAGGTATTTTTCAGATAGAGGATGCCTTGAATGTTGAACAGTTGCTACATTTTCTTTCTCCAAATTGAATTTTTGGTCTCTGAAAGAAGAGGATTGGATTCCATCAGTGATTTGAGTGCCAATGCCTTAAAATTTCCCTTGAATACCAGTACAGTTTATTCTGTGTTTCTTGCCAAATTGGTTGAGCTTTAACAATCCCTCTTTTGTCTTTTAACCCTGTGAAAATAAGAGTAATTTGAGAAACCTGGACCAGGCTGTTCAGATTGCGCAGTTTTGATCAGTAAACAGGAAACAAGCTGAGATGTGACAATAAAAAGAAAGATGAGAGAAAACAACAGAAGTGACAGGTCTACTTGTGGGCTAATGGCCTTAAGAAGACAAGGTAGAGAATAAAGGCAACTGGAAAACAACAGATTGATCCTCCCAGCATGATTTGAAAGCTAAGGAGCAATAGAGAACTTAGTAACCCTTGATTTTGAGTTGACACATTGATTGAAACCTACTGCAATACTGAGTACAATGGTGATCAGGTTGAGATGACAAATCTTAGACCAATCCTCCAGAGTCAAGTTGATAGCAAGGCTTCCAAGAGAGATGGTGATCCAGATGTGTTTTTGGAGGTACCAAGTAAATTTTCAGCTAAGGACCTAAGCAGAAGTCTTGAAAGGATGTGGGAGGTTTGATGCAGCAGGCTTGACTAAAGACATGCAAGGGATATCTTGAGAAGATAGCGCAAAAACCATGATTCAACCCTTGCATCTTGTAGTTTAGCACAACACAACAATATTTGAAAAGAGAAAGTAACAAACAGCAGGAAATTACAAAGCACTGGAGGAAGACAAATGAGACTATGAAGAAACTTAAGAGATAGAGGACACAGTGAGCATGATTATCAACAATTTCAAGTAAATTTTGTCTATTTTAAGAAGCTGGTATGTTGCATGCTTGCTTCCAGGTGAAATCAACCTGATTCAAAACCTTTCTGATTGGTTGAGGGTTGACCAAGATTACACATTTGTCTATAATAAACTTAATCATTTCTTTCAAGTTAGTCATTGATTCCCCTTCAAGATTGGTTAAAAGCTTGGTGACCATCTCAGGGGAAATCTTGCATCCTTTCTTCTTGTTTAAATTCACCAATAATGAGTCTTCCTTTATGATTCATTTAATCAGTTGGACCAATACATTGAACTTTTTGGCTGCTTCCTTCTCAGGCATTTATTTTTATAGCATATTAATTTGGATCAGATGCCTAACCTCTGAGGTGATGATCACATTTGGCTGGCACTCTTTGTGAGTCAATCAATCATTTTGATGAGTTTCCTTCTTATCTAATTTTTTATGAGTTTTCTTGATGGTCTTGCAATTTAACCATCTTTTGTTTAGTTTGGCAAGCAGATGGCAAGATGTTGTGCCTCTTCATCATCAGCCTGATCTTCAAGGTTGTTGGCATCAATGATGTTCCTGCTGGAGGCCATCTTCCTATTTGTAATTGTAATGAGGATCTGATCAGCAACACCCACCTTGTCTCATTGCTCTGAGTTAATCAGCAGCCAAATCAGGTTGATGACCCAACAAGATGGGCCCCCCTTGGCTGTTACCCCATTAACCAATCTGGTCCAGCCATCAACCACAGCTTGTCACATGACCAGTGGGAGCTGACCAGCCAGCCAAACTCACTGGATACACCATCTTTATTTTTCCAATTTCTTGCAGGGAAACATTGTATTCTTACAATTAATAAGGAAAAAAAAAAAATAAAACATATTCCCTTCCTTTTACTAAGTTTCCGGTTCTTTATTATTTTAGATCTCATCAAGAGCTTATTTTACAGATTCAATTTTCATTTTAACATGATTCTAAGTATCTATAAATATAAAAAGCTTGAAAAATCTTCTCACAGCTCACTTGGTGTTGGTGTGCTTGGGCTCCTATTCATTTTTGACATTATAGTTGAGTTTTTTGACTTTGGGATAAGCTCGATGTTGAGAATGCGCCAATTGTATCTCTGCTACACTGGGCAGAAGGGTTTCCTCGCCGAAGTTTGGGGCAATGTAATCCAGTTTTTAATAATTTTTTGAAAGTTTCAATGGTTCGTTTTTCTGAGGGACACGCCATTATTTGGCGTGCCATTAGTGATTTCATGGCTTCAAAATAGCCGCACCCAATGTTTGATGATTAATCAAGCTTGCTGTCTGCCCTGAATCAATCCACCTTGAAAAAGATAGTCGTACGGACCTCCTCAGATGGTTCCTCATGTCGTCGGTGTGGAGGGCCTATTTTCAATCACGACCGCACTCAAGACCAAATGAAGACTTAATCACTGAAGATTTCAAACTGACTTTCACTGCCTCGACTTTAGCATGATTCGGCATTTCATGAAAAGAAATAGAGGGCCACTACCTCAACCTATCAAAGATGGGAATGGCAGGAAATGAAGGCTCATGATGCTTTCATCAGTCCCTCCGAGCTGAAGCAAACCAATCGGAGGTGATGCTCTCGCCTTACGACATAAATACCATACTTTCACATCTGTAACTCTGAGTGCCTGCTCTAGCTCTTAGCTACGAAGCCGGTGTGCAGATTAGAACTCTTGACAATGTTCGATCGACGGATGATGACGATGATAATCAAGCTGGTGCAACTTGTTCCGACACCACGTTAGCTTGGCCCAGCTGAACTCCACTCCAACTCTGGGTCGGTCGGAAGTCACCATGTTTCAGTCGTCAGCTTCTGTTATGCCTCAAACAAAGCGGCCCAGTCACATTTTAATCTTCGAAAGTTGAGCGAGTGGAATGTAGCCAGCTGCTCCCGATTCGGTCCGTCGGAGCGACTGACTGGTTTAGACGACGAGGTGGTCCACGAAACCAATCACGCCTGGTCCGTTCTTCTGATGACGCCAGATTTCATCGGTCATTGATGGGTACTTGTGCTCATAATGAGATATGCGACTTTTGGTTACCGATTTCTCTGGTTTAATCTGAAGGCCGTAGCGGGCTTTTTGCGAACATGGGCCGATCGGCCTAAGGCTAAGACTCCTAGAGAAAGTTCCCGATGGTTTATCGATCAATACCAATCGCCATATTTGGCTGATTTTTGGAATTATAAAAGCCACCAGGTTTGTGACCAGTCTCCGGCACTTCAGCGGCATTCCCTCCTCGCTGCATCTCGACTAACAACTTCAGCAGCTTTAAATTTATACAATACTGTTAGGAACGGCGGCTTGTGGATTTCAATCTGTGGATTACCATATAACACAGCATGGCTATCAAGACGACTAACTTGCAGTTGGCATTTTTCGTAGGTAAGTAACCTGCTGCCCTGCTCGAGCATAGGTCATTTGATGTCTTCTCATTCATTTTTCATCCCGGCCAGGCTTTTTCAACAGCGTGGAGATACTGGCATTTCCGGTATCAAACCCAGACGGGGTCTGGTGAGTCGCGACCCATCTTTTGGAGACTAATTCCTGCACCCAACCCCAAGATAATCGATTTGCAGCTAAGCTCACTGAGGCAATCTTGATCCACTCGGTTGTCCGCATATAAAGGGGGTTTCCAACTCATCAATTGTATAGACAACCGGTTAACCCAGAAATTCAATCAAGGGATTGGGCACAAGTTGGCCAAGGTTATCCTTCAGACGAGATAGAGGCTGGGGATTACCCTGAAGAAGTGAGTTTAACTTTTCCCCGTCATGGACCATGCTCTGACGCTCTTCTTACATATTACAGGATAGAAATTTTCAAGGAGGATCACCCTTTGCTCATACCATGCGTCTTGTAGCGCCCGATCGCATGTCATCAGGCTACCCTCCGAATCCCAACCTTTTGCTAGCTGACGGGATGCCATACCCAGACCAAGGCTTCGGAGCAACGGCTGGTTTGCCGCAATTTTCCCCTGCGGGTACCTCTGTGGCAAATGGTCCAAACGGGCAGGCCGTATCACTCGATCGTGATGCAGACCAACGAGGCAACTCAGCGTTCCCTACGAGGAATGCAAACTGGCTCCCTAATACCGGGGCAGGAGTTGAGCCCATAGGCAGGTCATCCCAGCGGGAAGCAGCATCCCAGCCGACGTCGGATTCTAGGGACAATAATTTTCTAAATAGAGCTCAGACTTTTCCAAACTATCCAACCAACCAGAACCAGCAATCAGGTGACCTAAGCCAACAATCCGGAGACCCAAATCAAATTTCATCAGGAAACCAAAATCCTCCAGCATTCGGAAACCAAAACGAACCATCATCAGGAAACCAAAATCAGCAATCATCAGGAAACCAAAACCAAAACTTAGGATTTCTTAATCATAACAATGTTGATGGGCAACTTCGAAAGGTTACTTACAGCGTTGATGGAAATGGAAATATAGTCGCAAACTCGGCCGAAGTTGTTAAAGATTAATTACCGGTTGATTGGATAAACCTGTCATCCATCTTGTGTGCCTTCTGCTACTTGGCTTTTTATAGGGCCAAATTTGGCTCAAATTCCATTATCTTTACGACAAAGATCAACCCGTCTACTTGTATACTTTTGGGGTGTGTTATATAATACAGCAAACATTTCTTGATCCAATTTTTAATTTTTTTGTAAAATAAAGCGTACCGCATGAATCGCCACAAAGGAGATGAAACATTCATGAATCCAGCTGTGTTCGTGGTAGGCAACAAGTTTTTGTGTTTGAGTAATATGGATTCATCAAGCATAATTTCATTTGTCCAAACTGATATAGTGTGTCAAGTCTGGGCATCTGCCCAAGTTTGACTTGGCATGTGCCAAGCGGGACTTGGATTGGCACCCAGAGCGCTTAATCGGGTTGGGCCTGGGGGGGTCAAAACTAATTGGCACCCAATCATGCTGCCGTTGACGCTGATCAAAGCTGATTTCACTCAACCAGCAATCTTTCTCCTTCCAACTTCAAACCCATCAAAATCTTCCCCACCTCGACTTTCAGAAATCACAGTTTTTCTTTTTCAGTTCATTTTTAATTTAATTTGTTAGTATTGTTTCAAAAATGTTATTTTTAATATTTAAGATTGTTTTTAAAAAAATATAAATCATGTTATACAAGGGTGATCACAACCAAATTTTATTGGTTCCAAAGTAAATTTGATTGGTGCCATCCATAATTTTCAAAAATCACAAATAACTTTGTTTTCTTCCCAAAAAGGCCTTAAAGACAATACATAGCTTCATTCACATCATTGCTTTTGTGAATTTGATGTATTTATATTTGATTCCTGGTGTGTTTTTTTTCTTCAGTTTTTCATTCATAAAAATGATGGGATCTGTAAAATTTTATTGATATTCAGGAATTTGGAAGATAAAAAAATGAAAAAACAATAAAATTTGTTTGGAGTGGTACACCTTGTAAGAAAGGACAATAGTTCTCTATTGCAGCAATAACTTAAATGTAGTAACAATAAAGATAACTGAACGTTGAGAACAATGAAAAACAATGAGTGACTTGTAAATAGAAGATATAGAAATATAATTGTCAGTAGTTACCAGAGTATCTCGAGACCTAGATGACCAGCAGTATCAGAATCTCAATGTGGAGTTTGGGCAAATGCAAACTAGGGCCTTGATGAGTGCACATTGAAGGACATGATGTGAGCTGAGATCTTGAGCGTAAAAAGGTCAAAAGATGGAACATATCATAAAAAGAAAGAAGAAAAGAAATGACAAGGAATGAATTGGAAAACATGAAGGAACTAGATGGGAATTACCTCCTCCTGAGTTGCTTCTGGCTTCTCCTGAGATTTGATTGTCCTGCTGGGGAAGATAGGTGATGCGGCAATGTTGGAAACCAAAGAGGTTGGGTGATGGAGAGGATAGACTGAAGAGGAAGTGGTACAAAAGAAGGGAAACAATTGAGCAAAAGAGGAGCAGAGACTGGTTCACTTGATGGGAGACACTACGCCAAGGATGGGAAGTCCACTCAACACACAAGTCCAGCGCGGACAGTCAGAGCTTGGGCACGTGACAGATGTTCCGCGGTTACCGCGCAAGGGAGCTGCGACGCCTGCACTGTGACAGTGTGGGAATTTACCCAATGGTTGATGACAAAGCCTTCATCCAACACTCCTCCTGGCTTTGGCTTTAACAATTTGTAGTTGATTTTGAGCAGTTGTCACTTTGACAGTGCCAAGAGGTTTGGTTAGGATGTCAGCTATCATCTTGGATGATGGTACTTGCTTGACAAGTAGGAGGGACTTGGATACCAGGTCGCGTAAGTACTGGTATCTCACCTCTATGTGCTTGGAGTTGGCGTTTAATTGAGCTTCCTTGCTGATGAAGTTTTCCCCAGAGTTGTTGTTGTACACAGTTGGAGTAGCTCTTTCAATCCCCAGGTCAGTGATGAGAGTGAAAATCCACCTCAGTTGTCTAGCACAGTGATTCATGGCAATGAACTTGGCCTCAGTGGTTGACTGTGCTACCACCAATTGCTTTTTTGATACCCAGTGTACCGGGTTGCCGTACAGAGTTATTGCAAAGCCTGTGGTAGACTTTCTCATGTTGGTGCTATTGGCGTAGTCGGCGTCTGCCCATCTGACAAGCTGCTCATCCTTTGCAGTGGATTTACGGTATATGATTCCAGTGTTGGTTGTACCTCAAAGGTACCTGAGGAGGTGCTTGATCAAGTTCCAGTGGTTGACCGTGGGTTTGGTGGTGTACTGTGACAGCACGTTGACCATGTGTAAGATGTCGGGTCGAGTGTGTAGAGCTAAGTGATTCAGCATGCTTATTGCCTTTTCCATGACTTTGACGTTGAATGGTTCTGCACTTTCAGCAGCCACTTTAACCAGATTTGTGGGGGCCGGAATCTTGACTGGATTAGCATTTTACATGGACAGGTCATCCAAAATTTTTTCACAGTAGTCGCGCTGGTGAACCAGTACTGCGCCGTCCTCCTTCCAGTGAAGAGTGTAGCCTAGATGTTGCACCGGCTTCTCAGTTGATTTGATTTTGTACGTGGACTGCAGATCAAACAGAAACTTGACAACTATGCTGCGCAATTTTCCCACAATCAGCCCGTCTTCAACATGAATGTGCAACAACAAGGACTTCAACTCGTTGAGGAATAGAGATTTGTCCGCCCTCAACGGCATCATCCCAAGCTTTCCCAGATTGTCAGTCAAATGCTTTTTCCAGCACCGCAGCGCTTGCTTGGTTCCATACAGGGATTTGTTTAGCCTCCATACCCAATCCTCTTTACCTGGAATCTCAAATCCCAACACCTGAGAGACATGCACAGTTGCATCTATATTGCCATACAAGAACGCTGTTTCAACATCAAATTGGAAAACCAACCAGCCGAATTGAACGGCCAATGCAAGGATTACTTTCATAGATTTGTTTTGACCAACGCTTGAGCACGTATTGTAGTAATGTTTCCCCTCCTCCTGATGATTACCAAAACAAACCCACCTGGACTTGCGTCTTACCATTTCACCAGATTTGTTCTTTTTCCTCACCAAACGCCACATTCCCCCAATAACCTTGTTGTTGTTGGGTCTTGGCACCAGTGTTCCTGTGTTCTTGGACAGGAAGGACGCATTCTCCTCAGCCATTGACTGCATCCATTTTGGCCTCTCCTCCGGGTTGCTGAACACAGCTTTGATGGATACCACTTCAGCAATGTTGGCTGAGTCGTCCTTGCGCTGGGTGACGGCAACGGGAAGCTGCTTACCTCTGCGGGATGTTGTGAGGATAGCCGCGGGGTTGATATCCCTTGATATATTTTGGGGGGCTGTGTCGTAGTGAGGTACATATGCATACCCCTTGGTTGCAGCGGGGGGTTGTTGTTGGGCTGGACTGGAGATGGAATCCAAAGCGGGATTCTGCGGTGTGGGAAACTTGGTGGAGGGGAAACTAGCGTGGGTAGGTACACCCGGTGGTTTGGTGGAGGACACAGGAGGAGACCGATTTGCCAACTGTTGATTGCAGATGGAGTTTGCTCTTGGACGCTTGCGTTGCACGAGAGGGATGGAAACCAACGGTAAAGTCGCTTGATGCACAGACTTCTGTGAGGACAACGCGTCCAAGGAATAGTGAGGGAGGGTGGACGGAGGTTTCCTCACGTCATCAGGTGAATTGTACTTGAAATTTAATTCAGAAGGAGAGAAATCCCTACTGATGGTTATGGTTCCTTTTGAGGGGTCCAGAAATCTGGCGGCATTGGAGAGGGGTTCATAGCCTACAAACAGTAGTGGATTTGTAGTGGGAGAGAGTTTTGATGCGCAAACCTTAGCTTGTGCGTAAACCTTGATGCCAAAAGGAAGCAGACGGTGAATGTTCCAAGTCGGTTCAATTGAGCTATTAGACTGCTGCAGCCTCCCCACCGGTGTGTCCCACTTGAGGGCCTTGCTAGGGAGATGATTTATGAGCGTCAAGAAGTACTTAGCTCCCTCGTTCCAGTACAAGATTGGAATGTTTGACTGGGAAAGAATGCATCGGAGTTTAGTGAGCAGCGTTAGATTGAACCGCTTGGCTAATCCGTTTGTCTGAGGAGAGTCCGCTGGACCCCTTTCCACGGTGGTACCTCTGAAATGGAGTTCCGTCAGAAAGGTGGCGGAGCTGAACTTGCCCCCTCAATCCGAGTGAAACACCGCGGGGAAACAACCAAATCTGTTTCTGACCTTGTTGAAATAAGCCAGGATGTTGGATTCAGACTCCCTTATGGCGCGCAGAACGTATATCCAATTGAACCTGCTGAAATTGTCAATGAGAACCAACACGTACCGGAACCCGTGCTTGGAGGGAGGGTTGATCTGCAAGACGTTGGAGTGGATAGTGTGGAATGGAAGAGGGGCGCATGGAAGAGGGTTTGAGTGTGGAGAGCGCTTCAATTTGCAAGATTGGCACACAGTGCAGTTCTTCGCTCTGTGAGTTGCAGGAGAGGAGGTGATGCCTTGAAGTTTGAGGAATCTATCCAGGTAAGGATCAGATGGGTGCCCCAGGGCTACATGCCAGTCCATTACCGTGGACTTGTCAACAACTGAGTCCCCAAGTAGTATGACGCTGGGAGGTTTACCAATGTACAGGTTTCCCATCCGACAGAACCTGAAAACAACCAAGTCGGCGGACTTCACTAGGACTATACAATGTTGTTGGAAAATTTTTAAACCATGATCTTTGAGTTGTGAAGCAGACACCAGATTTCTTGGACCGTTGGGTGCAAAGTATACTGGGTAGATAGACTTTGATCCTAGACTGAGGGCACCCACGTGTGTCACTGTTATTTGTCCTCCATAGGTATTCATCAGTTGTTTGCAGCTTTTGGGATTTGTAAGCAGGTCAAAGTTGAATACAATAGACTTAGTGGCGCCGGAGTTGTAAATAAGTTCCATAAGAGGGGCAGACGGTAAGTTTTCTACATTGTATACTGCCTCCATGTCAAAAAAGAAACCAGAATCATCAAGTTCATCCTCCTCCTCCACGTTATCCATGGCCTGAGGAGCGTTGTTGGATTTGTTTCCCTTGTCGTTCACCATGTTCGCAGTGTTTGAGACTTGCATACGTTGGAATTCCTGAACGATGGAGTTGAGACGTTGCTCAAACTGAGCAAGTTTGTTGTTGTGAGGGGTTCCCCTCCTCCTTGAGGATCCACAATTTGGTGGTTGTCTGGTTGGGATGGCAGGTTTGGGCGTAACATGGCTGGACTGTGCGTTTGATGATGAGGGTGTAAACTGTTGACGACTGGTAGAGGACAATGGGTTTCCCAATCTCGGATGAGGAGCTGAGGTATTTGAGTTGTTTGGTTGACAACTGTATGGGGCCTTAGTCATGTAGACTTGCTCTGGATTTTTGCTTTCTCTTTGAGTATCCTCCGCTAGTAGACGGTCGTACACTTTGTTGAAGCAAAAAGGTCAAATGTTGTGACAAGATTGGATGAGAGGGTTGAGAGACTGATCTAGTCAAAAACTCTTGAGAAAGAATATTGCGGCCAACAAGGAGGAGACTCCAATGCATTCTTCATTATTGGTTGTCTCTTGAGCGTCAAGAGTTTCTCTGAGGGCAAGGTATCTTTCCCGGAATGACAAGGCGTGGTCTCGTATTGATGAGCTGGGTTGGTAGAGTTGATAGACGAGTTGAGAAACTTGGTCTCCTATTACTATCAAGGAGTCCTCACCCCACGCTTGTTTGAGTTTGTTAAACGCCTTGGTGAAGTCCTTCCGATGGGGAGTCACATAGTCTTTGAGTTCTCGATCCACCAAGCTGAAGAGAAGATGTACGGCCAGAGCCGTTTTCTGGCGATATCTTTTTGTGTCCGAGTTGTCCCTTGTCCATTTTGGGTTGAGGAGTTCTTCGTGACCTTTACTAATGAGCAGGTTTTTGAACTCAGCCTTCCATTTGTACCAGTTATGTCCCCTGAGGAGAGGCAACTTGGACTTCGTGGAATAGTTGTCTCCGGAATCGCTCGAGTTGGGGATATGGATATTGACACCACCAGAGTTTTGAGCTGAAGCCATCATACCTGGGGTTGAGAGACCGTTTGTTTGTTTTTGTTCTACTTGAGTGCCAAGAACTTCCTCTCGCTACCATGTAAGAAAGGACAATAGTTCTCTATTGCAGCACTACTTAAATGTAGTAACAATAAAGATAACTGAACGTTGAGAACAATGAAAAACAATGAGTGACTTGTAAATAGAAGATATAGAAATATAATTGTCAGTAGTTACCAAAGTATCTTGAGACCTAGATGACCGGCAGTATCAAAATCTCAATGTGGAGTTTGGGCAAATGCAAACTAGGGCCTTGATGAGTGCACATTGAAGGACATGACGTGAGCTGAGATCTTGAGCGTAAACAGGTAAAAAGATGGAACATATCATAAAAAGAAAGAAGAAAAGAAATGACAAGGAATGAATTGGAAAACATGAAGGAACTAGATGGGCAGTACCTCCTCCTGAGTCGCTTCTGGCTTCTCCTGAGATTTGAGTGTCCTGCTGGGGAAGATAGGTGATGCGGCGATGTCGGCAACCAAAGAGGTTGGGTGATGGAGAGGATAGACTGAAGAGGAAGTGGTACGAAAGAAGGGAAACAATTGAGCAAAAGAGGAGCAGAGACTGGTTCACTCGATGGGAGACACTACGCCAAGGACAGGAAGTCCACTCAACACACAAGTCCAGCGCGGACAGTCAGAGCTTGGGCACGTGACAGATGTTCCGCGGTTACCGCGCAAGGGAGCTGCAACGCCTGCACCATGACAGTGTGGGAATTTACCCAATGGTTGATGTCGAAGCCTTCATCCAACACACCTTGATGAAATTATGGCTTGAAACCAGGACCAAAAGGCGGTGTCTGATCAGTGATGATCAGTACTCAGCTGATTTGGACATTGGATGCACTAGGAGAATGAAAAAGAGACAATTGTCTGAGCCGTTGTTGAGGTTCCCTGAGATATTCAGATTTGATGGATTTGGAATGCTGAGGAACGGAAGTGAGAGGTCAGAAACTTCAGATTTGGACGAGTGCGGAATTAGAAGTTACCAGCTTGGGGAAACCTTGCAGTCGTAGTTGTATGAGGAGTTGACGTTGGCTTGTTGACTTGGAGTGGAGCTGCAAGAAGATGATAAGAAGGAAATGGAGAATTGAGATGAATGAGAGATGATAGAAAGGAAGAACTTCAACACTTGGACAAAGAGCTGAATGCGCATCTAGATGCCAGAGTGTCTGGTGCTTCTTGAATGAAGTATCAGCACTTGGATTCCATCCCCGGACTGGTTGCTGGGTTGAGGCAAGCGCATCTTTCAGTCCTGGGTTGAAACTCCAACATCCTCCCTTAATTCAGTGCTCAGATGATTATTTACTGACATGATGAACCAAGCGAGCGACTGAGTTTTCATTAGTCGCCTTTGTTAAACAGTTGGCAACCATGTCTTCGGAACAAATGAGTTGAATGATGATGGCATTTGAATTCACATCTTCACAAAGGCCTTTTGTCTTGAGTTCGATGAATTTTGTTTTTGAGTTGCACCCGAAGTTCCTTATTTTGTTTTCAAGCCCCTTGTTGTCAATCAGATGGACACTCGGAGCAATGGGTGTTCTCCAAAGTTCATGGATTAAGTGATTGATCCATCTACAATCCAATTGGCCATTGTTGAGGGCATTGCATTTGGCTTTGGTTGAGGAGTAGGTGATGCTTTTCTGTCTTCTGCTATTCCAGTATAGGGGAGACCCGCAAAAGAAGCAAATGTAACCAGATTGCGAAGTTCTAGTAACCGGATCATCTGCCCAGGTGGAGTTGCTGTAGCAGGTCAAGTTCAGAGAGTTGTTTTTCTTTGAGATGAGAAGATATTGATCCTTGGTGCTGGCAAAATAGGTCCATAACTTGAGTACTTCCTGCCAATGATTGATCCCAGGTTTCTGCAAGAATCAAGCCAGTGAAGGCACTGCAAAACTGATGTCTGGTTTTTCCAGCCCAGCAATGAAGCTGAGCCTTCCAATTGGGGATTGGTAGTTTAATTTAAGTGCCTTAAACTCTTCCTGTTCTTCTGTAGCTGGAAGCAAATGAATGTCTGGGGTGCAGGGAGTGCTTGAGGAAATTTTGGACTCTTGGAGATTTAGCTCTGCCAGCCCTCTATTGATGTGGAGCAGAAGTGACAGCTTGACGGCATCCTTGGTGCGTTCAACCTTCATCCCCAATAAGTTATTTGGCTTGTGGCAAGATGAGTTCTCAAATTTACTGAGAAATGTGTTTTTGAATCTGTGCACAGCACCTACCACTAGAAGGTTGTCCACATGAACAAAGAGAGTTGATTGACCGTCCTTCCCAATGTATAGACATGGATCTGCGTTGGAGGGGGTAAATCCTTGGAGTTTGATCTAGTTGCAGAGCATCTTGTACCAATTTTTTGGTGCTTGTTTCAGTCCATAGAGGCATTTTTTCAGCTTGAGAATGGGAGTTCTTCTGCTTGATCCTACAGGTTGTTGTATGAATACCTCCTTGTCCAGTTGTGCATGGAGAAATGCACCTTTTACGTCAAATTGGAGCATTTCAAGATCTCTTTTGACAGCCAGAAAAAGAAGTTCTCTGAGAGACACTACTTTGCCTGTTGGGGCATAAGTTTCAAAGCAGTCTACTCCGTATCTTTGGTTGAAGCCTTTCACACAGACCCGGGATTTGTATGTGGGTTCTACTACATGGGTATTCTCCTTCACTCTGAATGCATAGGTGACGTTAAGGACTTTTGCAGGCTCAGGACCTTCATAGTCTTCCCATACCTTGAAGTCCTTGCATGTTGAGAGTTCTTTGTGCAACAATCGTGACCATACGGGATATTTGAGTGCTTCCTCTGGAGTCTTAGGGACAAAACCACCATAGTATCCGTACTGTTTGGGAGGCCGGAGAGATGATCAATTTTGCAGGGTTCTTTTTTTGGGAACTAGCTCCAATTCAACCTGCTCATCCTGATCACCTTTGGTGTCCAATCCATTTGAAGAGTCCTCCAATTTGATTTGTATAGATTTCTCAATGGGTTCTCCATGTTCTGACAGATTCTTGGTGTTTTTTTTCCTGAAAACAGGAGAATCCTGTTCTAACAATGGTGGAGTGAGTTCTGGAAGATATTACAGGTTGGACTTGATTGAGGGGATGAATTTGACGCTTTTTGTTTCAATTACCTTTCCACTTTGCATCAGCATGCGGTAAGATAGTAACTTGGGTGAGTACACTACCAATCTGCCTGAGAGTCCTTTTTTCCAATTTTCTTTGAGAATGGTTTCCTAGGTAGAGATAGGTGAGTTTGAGACCTATTGGTTTCAGGTAGCCATTTGGTAGTTGGGATCCATGCATTGCTTCCCAGGGTACCACACTGTTTCCGTTTGGAATTTGATTCAGTGCAAGAGCACATCTCCAAATCATTTTGTGCCAGTAGTCCTTTGGAATCCTGGGGGCGGAGTGAGTGACCCTCACAGATTCAGCTATAGTTCTGTCTGCTTGCTCCGCTCTTCCATTGTGCTGAGGGTGATAGGGCTTGGAAACAACCTTTCTAATTCCCTTTTCTTCAAAGAGTTTGGTTAGCTCTTCATTGATGAACTTGCCGCCACCGTTTCAGCAGAATTTGGTAGGAAAATAATTGAGTCAATTGAATTCATTGAGCAGAATGAACTTGATTTCTTCAGATTCTTTGCTCTTGAGCTTGAGAGGAATACAGCTGATGTACCCACTATGGTTTTCAACAAGAGTCAATGAGTACCTGTATCCTCCCTTGGCCGTTGGCGTGATAGGACCAATTAGATTGGCATGGATTCTTTGCATGATTTTATTGACTTTTTGGATGATTCTTTGAATTGAGAATTTGTTATCTTGCTTCTGTTGCAGTTTGGACAGCTGAATGACTTCTTTATGAAGTCTGGAACAGTTTTTTGAAGGTACTTTTCCATTCTTGACAAGCTTGCATGTCCAAGTTTGAGATGAAGATTGTTCAGACCTTCTAATGTTGCAAAAAAGCTTTGGTTGACAGGAACATCAATGTATAGGAGATTATCGTAGATTTTCCCTTGTAGATATTGCTTTCCCTTAAACTGCATTTCAAACTTGTCTGGGATAATCTGATGATCTTTCATAAGTTTTTCTCCCTTACTCAAAAAAGCTCCCATTGACAAAAGGTTGACACAGACATCTGGAGTCCAGGATGAGTCTTGAAGGAGGATGGTGCTGGATGGAGAAATGAGTTGCATGGTGCCTCTACCCATGATGGAAAGTGAGGCCCCTGGTTTTCTGGTTTTGACTACTTTCAAACCATCTTTGGGGATTAATTGACCAAAGAGATGCCTGTCCCAAATCACGTGAATTTAAAATCCCAAGTTCAAGATTGAAAGAAAATTAGAGAGATTAAAAACCTGGACCTAGCTGTCATTTCACAAGAAGTCAAACAACACATGAGAACCATTGTAGAGGAGTACTTAATAGGAGAAAAGCAAAAGTAAATAATGAGAATCCTTAGAAATACCAACAGGCAAACGTAAGTCTACAGGCTGGGTTATGGCCTCTAAAAAGACTAAGTAGAGTTACGTGCACAAGCAGCTAAAGAGTTGTCTGAAAAAATCCACTCAATTGCACTGATTGACACAACCAACATTGGTCAATCCTGATGATCAGTTGATGATCTTGCAAACACCTAGTTTTGTATTAATTGGATTATTGTTGCCTTCAGTTGTGTTGAAACATCTTCATAGGTGAGGTTTGAAAGAGATCCTACTATGTCTTTACTGACTCAGATGGTAGAATCACAGGGTCAATCTCGGAGTTATGTAGAGGGATCTGTAGTTCTTTTACCAGTTGTGTGTTGTGATCCATGACAGTTGAGTAACAGCAACACGAGTTGAGAAGATAGAAGAACCAGAAGAATATAGAAACTACGGCAACTATGAGGTAACCCAGTAGAGGTAGAAGAAAGTTAATTAGAGAAAGACACAGATAAAAAATAAGAAACCTTGGAGAACAATCAATGAAAATAATCAACAAAGATAAATCTGGAGGGCTTGTTATAAGTGGTGTGAGAGAGACAGTTCAGGAATGAGAAGAAGTTAGTTAAATCCTCTTGTTTTTTTTTCTTGTTTGCTTGGCTTGAAGTTCTTTTGGTTGAGCTCAGGGAATTCTACCCAATATTTCTCTTGAGGGTGATTCCTCACATTGGGATTATGGATGCCGTTTTTGCATGGAGGATAGCTGGAATAGAGATTCAAGTCTACTTTAGAGTTTTTTCCTGTTTCCTTTGTTTTGGCATTGTTCTCATTCTTGTGCTGTGTCAGGTGATCCAGGACTCTCTTGACTGAGACTTCTTTGTCTCCATGCATTTTTCAAGAATCCATGGACTTGAGACTGGCCGGAAATTTGAAGAGAACCAGGTATGACAAAATATTTGAGGGAAGCTCAATCTAAACTTCTGAGAGCTTGTTGATATGTATTCTAATGGTAGTAAAAAACATTTCAATGTTTTATTCATTGAAGAGAAGATAAAAGAATCTGTTGAACACTTGGGCGCGATTGGCTGACTGATATGAGGAAAAGTAATCTTTGGACACTATCCATATTTCTTTTGCATTCCAACCGTTTCCTGGTTTTATGATGTTGGTGTGTGTGGATGGTTCAACCTTAGCCAAAAGGAATGGAGCTATGTCTTTGTTCATTTCAGGATCAAGTTGGGTGCTTGGGTCTGGGTTCTCCATGATTTGAAGTATTCCTTGTATGTCAAAGAGAATTTCCATTTTTCTCTTCCAAATAAAGTAGTGTCTTCATTGAGCAGAGGAGTTGATTCAACCAATGTTTTGAGGGTTATGGCCCGCATTGAGTTTTGGCCTCCTGTTCCTGGTGTTTTTTGGTCAGCCATCATAGAGTACTTCAGCTTTTAACCGTGATGAAATCATGGCTTGAAAACAGGACCAAAAGGCGGTGTCTGATCAGTGATGATCAGTACTCAGCTGATTCAGAAATTGGATGCACAAGGAGAATGAACAAGAGACAATTTTCTGAGCCATTGTTGAGGTTCCCTGGGATCTTCAGATTTGATGGATTTGGAATGCTGAGGAACGGAAGTGAGGCGTCAGAAACTTCAGATTTGGACAAGTGCTGAATTAGAAGTTACCAGCTTGGGGAAACCTTGCAGTCGTAGTTGTATGAGGAGTTGACGTTGGCTTGTTGACTTGGAGTGGAGCTGCAAGAAGATGATAAGAAGGAAATGGAGAATTGAGATGAATGAGAGATGATAGAAAGGAAGAACTTCAACACTTGGACAAAGAGCTGAATGCGCATCTAGATGCCAGAGTGTCTGGTGCTTCTTGAATGAAGTATCAGCACTTGGATTCCATCCCCGGACTGGTTGCTGGGTTGAGGCAAGTGCATCTGTCAGTCCTGGGTTGAAACTCCACTACACCTGTGGTTTAAATGGTAATGGTTTCTCAAATAATTGAATTGTAAATAAATTGCTTTGTACAATTGATTTTTTTTTTTTGAAAAAAAAGAAAACGTTTAAAAAAAAGCTTCAAATGACTTTTTTTTTGAATTTCAGCCTAATCAAAATGTGTGTTTCCCAATGCTTGGGTGGAACCATATAGTTTCAAGTTGAATATTTTAATCTGAATTTTTTGCTCACAAGTCTACAACTCTAGCACCACAAAATAAGTGGTGGCACATGCTAGGAAGTGCCATCAAGGAAGCCCCTGGTTGAAGCTATCTCCAATAGATGGTTGAAGTTTTTTTAATGCTATAACAGGTTTTTGGTGCACCGTAACTGTGAATTGGAGCTTAAATAAATCTTGACCTGAGCTTGGCCAGAGCTTTACCTGATATTTTTAATACATTGGGAATGAGCTTTGCTAGCAAGTGACATGTTGGTGGCACTTGCTAGCAAGTGGCATGCAGATTTCTGTGGTGTAGTGTGTTCTTTATTGTATAAAAGTCAGTAATAGATCTAAATAAATCTTTATCCCAAATTTTTGTGGCCTCTATTTGTTTCTGCCCTTTTGAGTGTGGTTGAATTTAATGAAGTTAGTAATAATAGTAGTATTCATCTCCATTTCCTTTTGTAACCATCCAAAAGTTCTCTTCTTTCCACCTAATTTCTTATTCATTACTCAATACTCTCTTTTCATTTTTAATGAATATTCAGCCTCATTTACTTGTAATATTTGAGAATTTTGTGTGCTTGGTTAAATTCAATCAGTTCCTCCTATTTTCTCATTGGATTACCCCCTGAGTTTCTTTCCAGGTCCCCTGTACCCAACATAATAAGCCCATTTTGTTCAATTAATCTCCTAAATTCTTCAATCTGGGCATAAAATCTTGAAATTTTTAACACCTTCAATATATAAATATACATTTTGATTTATTTTATACTAGAGTAGATCTTCCCACTATCTAAGTCCAATTGTTGTTTCTGGTAATTTGATCAATTTTCATAGACATAGCCATTCTGTTATGGAGTTCTGACTCAACAGCAGAAAAATTGTGTTCTATCAAGCCCTTCTTGGCTCCAGGCCAAGTCCACTTTGTGCAAAAAAAAGCAGGAATTAGATGGGAATCCATAGCACTTGATTGTGCGCCCATAGAGCCTGATTGGTTTGGGCCTGTGGGGGTTAAATCATGGCACCTGATCAAGCTCCTCTGGAGGTCAATAAAATCTGGTCACACTTGGAAAACCAGCTTCTCTGTCCTTAACTCTTCCACAAATCCCAAAAAATTGGCAATGACTGGGTCATTGCAACCAGCTTTCATTGCACCCAGGGGAACTTTACCAGGAATCAAGGCAATTTCTTTGTGCCAATCCATACCTGCAGATTTTCCCAAATTGCTTGGCTAGGTGACAGTGGAGCTTTGATGGGTTCCATGTGCAATCTAAAAAAATTTAGAATTACTTTACAAGCTGGCCAAATGGGATTTACAGACTTTACAATGCTTTTAATATTTTGCTTCCCAAAGTATTTTGAAAATGCCTCTTTTCTTGAAATAAATAAAACATCTAAATTCTGGAAAAACAAAGTGACCTTCATAAACACCATTTTTGTGCAAGTTGTCAATAAGTTGCCCATTTGGCTGTTTTTTTGGAATCATAAGGAGAAATAAATGTGAAGAAATATTGCCATTCTTGATATTGGGAGCATTTTTGAGATAGTTTGAGTTAAAAAATATATGCGTGAAGTAATCAAAGAGGTTAATTTGAGTCCCAAATTCCCAGGAGGAGGAGGGGATGTGATTTTCATTCATTTTTTTTTCAAAATGGAGTCAAAGTGGCTACTGAAAAGCTTTCAAAACAATCTCCCTAAAATATTTGCAACCTTGTCTGATTTTAGTTTTAGATACTTCAATGCTTGAGGAGAATATTTCAAAGCAGATGGTTTCATATGTGAAACAGAAATTTCACAGTTGCCTCAATTTTTATCATTATGTTCAACAGATATTTCCAACCAATTTTCTTGAAGGCAAAGAAGTCTTGAAAGAACTTTTTTATTAATTAAGGTAGGTTGTGAAGGTTTTTATCTCTTTCTTATCTGCCTCAGTTAGTTGATCCAAAGGGTTGAATTCAATTATGGTCACAATTGACCCTTGATTTGACTCATCCAGAAAAACAACCTTTCCATGGCTCAAGCGGTGAAAATTATCTAACATAGCTTCAGCTTTTTGGAGATAACCATTTTTTTTTACATGGAAACTTCTTATTTTCATTGAGGATGAAAGGTTAAAACTGGAGCTGAAATAATGTTCAAATTGAACAGGTGATTTTTCCATCAGGTTTGAATCCATCCTTCTTTTTTTCAAGCACAACTTCTGATCTCCTTTTATTTTCTCTCTTCCTCCTAAAGTTGGCATTTTTTTTATTTTTATTATTGATTTCCGCCTGATTAATATCCATCATTAAATAAAACCCCCAAAATATTTTATTTTCTGCATCACTAATTGATTGTAATAAATTTGTTTTATTCAATTGAACAAATCAAAAAATCATTGACCAAAAATAAAAATAATAATAGAATAAAATAGAAATATAAAGATGGTAAGTCATCATGAAATGATGATATAAGGATAATACAAAAAAAACATTCCTTGCCTATGCTGTCAGCCTCCTGGATACCAAAACCCTTGCTATCCTTTAGCTACCAGAGGTGATAGAATAAATAATAAATATATTATTTAATAAATGCAGCAAAAATCTGTAAAATATTTGCATTAAGCTTTTTGAAAGGTTAAGAGGTTTGGTTATGGTTTATTGTTTTAAATCAATATGAGTAAATTGATTATTAAATATTTTTATAGAGGGGCCACAATTATATTGGGGATCTTTAACACCTCTCTTCAGGGATTCCAGTATGAAAACACATACTCCTGGTTACTTTGGGCTCTTTAGTTTAAAGGATATTTTACCCAAAGATAATATGTATATAAAATACACGGTGGAGTGGCAGGGCCTTTTAGCCAAGCTGCCACGACAGAGAAAGGATAATAAAACTCACTGGTATATTATTAAATTCTTTGGGTACCTGTTTGAGATGTGTACTGATGGTTTAAACCTGTATTATGGGGTTATAAGGCTGTTCAGCAGTTTTGATTGATAAAAAAGAGGTTGAGGAAGGATATTATTGATCAGACGTAGCCATAAATCACTTATTTATCTCTTATAAGTACTTGATTACCTTTGCACGGTGTCTGGATATAAATATAACTGGGTCTCTGCCCATCAATATCCTCAAAAGAGCTCTTTATTTATAGGTTTTGGAGTCCCAATATTGTCCTTCTAAGGGTTGCAGGTGCTCAAAGGGACGGACACTAAGGCTATAAGGGTAACCAGGGGTAGCGTTTCATTTGTTCTTGGTTCTATAGCACGGGTAGCATTTAATTCCTCAGGGTATGGGAATTATTCTACTTCATAATAGATATTAGGACGTGTGAATAACACTAATCAATCCCATTTATGTATTATTTAATTAATTATCCTTAGTAAATGTTCCAAGTAATTTAATAATTATATAAATAGACATTTCTAATAACATCTTGATGTCAGGTAAGTTCTCATTATGTATTATATATCTGGAGTAAAAGTCATGATATTGATTTTACTCCTTATTTTTGAGTTCCAGTTGATTGACTAAGATAATTACTCAAAAAAATGATTCATGGGAATTCATGTAAAATTTTTGCATCATTAGTTTTTTTAGTATGTCACGGAGATATTGATGCGTAGAAATTCTCACAAAAGTATATTAAAGGATTTTAATATATTTTTAGAAGTTGTCATTGTCTTATTTTCGACATTTTTGGTACTTTGAATTATATTAAATAAAAAATATGTATGAGGATTATTTAAGTATTTTTATATAATATTATGTATTTTTAGACTATCTGCTATCCACGGGAACATTTATTACATATGTAGAATGTTCCCGTGTGGGTTGTAGCATGTTTACGCGGTACCTGAGCCTCTCAGGCTGCCTGTCACTCTGTCAACCCGTAGTCCTGCGGCTGCGTACTTGTCAGAGGCCCATGGCTGCGTAAACGACCTTGACAGAGTGACAGGGCTGTATCTCAGCCGCGCGCGGGTGCATTGGCTGCTGCGGCTGCATGCGGGAATTGTGACAAAACACATTTCTGTCCGTAACTCCTAAAATATACACAACACCTCAATTCTGACTGAATTTTAGGTGTGAAACCTATACGTGACAATGTGTGTGAAATATTTAATTGGCCAAAAAGCTCAATAGTGGAGCCATGGTATTTTGGTCTTTCTTTCCTTAATTGTTTAGAAAAATAAGGAGTTGGATTTCAAGGGTGGGGTCAGGGAGTGACCCTACCTAATTTTGGGTGGAGAATCAATTTCTGTAATAATATTTATGGTTTTCCTACTCCTTCTTAGTTTAATTATATTATTATTATTTTTATGTTATTTTTGTTACTTTTGCAGCTTGCTTTGCAATAGTAGCAAGCTGACATATGCTACCCTAAGAACAAAAAAAAAAAAAAACTAGGCAGTAGCTTTGATTAAAAAATGGTGGAAGGAAAAAACAAAAAAATACAAAGAACAATCTGAATTACCTTTAATAACCTAAAAAAACTAAAGAAGAGGCATTAGTGTGTCATTTACCAGAAGAGCAGTTGGGGAAGCATGAAGAAATAGGAATAAAATAATTTAACCAATCTCTTGTGATTTTTGTTTAAAATTTATTTGCAATCATTTTCAAATCCATTCATAAATTGACTCACAATTTATTTAGAATTCATTTGGAAATTAATTTTGAGAAAAGGAGAAAACAAATAGAATTTGGGGAAAATTAGAAAAGCAAAAAAATTGGTAGCAAATAAAGCAGAAAAGGGGGAGAGATGAACCACTAAAGGGTCCAGAGGGGAGTTGGCCTACAAAGTTAATAGCAAGAACTTCAGTTCCTTTTTGAGTATGGGAGGAGTCATTGGAGGAGGTGGGACTTGCAAAAAAGGAAGTTCTGGTAGAGTGAGGAATTTGTTGGTGGTGAGATAAATGGTGGAAACATGATTTTTGGAGGTTAGGCAGAGGATTATGAGTTGGAGTTGGTTGCTGGCAAGTTGGAAGTGGTTTGTGGGAAGGTGGAGGTGGAAGCGGAAGTGGAAGTTGGTGGTGTTGAGCTGCAGGGATGTAAATTATTTTTTTAAGGAGTTCAATCCTGCGGTGAAGAGTGCAGGTGACTGGTGATCAGGAGATGGTGGTTTCATGAAAAAAAAAAAATAAAATTCCACCCATAAAAAAAGAATGACAGAAAGAAGAAAGGAACAAAAGAATTGGTGTATGTGTTTTTGGTGAATTTAACACCCAGAATTATCCCAAAGGGAAAAAAGGGGGTTGAATATGGAACTGGTTCTGAAATTCAAAATCATGATTCAAACTTGGAAAGAGTTAGAGGTAGTATAAACTATCTCTTGGAAGTAAAATATGACATAGGAATGGCTTGAGGAGGGCCAGTCATATCATATTAATAGATTTTTTCCATTGATTTTTAATTTTGGATAATAATTTATGCAGAATGAAGCAGTAGAAAATACAATTAGCATTCATCTTCATGTGTGGTGTTTTGGAGCTGTTTTTTGAATTTCTCTTAAGCTTTCCCATCTTCCTTTTGGCACTCCTATGGAATTCTCAATCAAAACTTGGGATTCAGAAAGATAATAGTTGAAATTTGTTTTTCCTAGTCATTGGAAGAAACATTCTGGTGTTCTGGAACAACATAATCTCCAAAAGCATAAGGGAGATCCTCCAAATGTTATTGATCTAAATTAAAGTGGTTCTGTGGCTCTTGTGCAATATTTATAGAATTTCAAACATATGGATCATGAAAGGAACCTGGAAGGCTACAATTGATGGAAATTCATTCCTATTTAATATAAAAAATGGCTAAAAAGAAATAGATTATCCAATTAAACAAAGAAAGGATAATTGGTAGGTTTCTCATAACAGATATGTGAGAATAAAAAAAAACTATTTTATTATTTTCAAATAAAAATCATTGCTGCAGTCAAGTTTTTTTTTTTTGAATCAACGGGATGGTTTTTCCATCAAAAATTTCAATGCAACCAGTCATTCCCTTTTCCTTACAAAAATTTCTTAATCTAGTCATTATATCTTGAGTAAATATCATATTGGGTGTGGTTTACTCAATTTCATTGTAATTTATTCTTAAATAGGTCCCATCGTTGAATAAATTTCGTGAAAGATACTTCATGGATTTTTAGATGTTTTTTTTCAAAAAAATAACCTGATTGGAGAAATATATCTATTTCCCTAAGTTCTCTAAAACATTTTTCATTTCCAATTCATAAGGCATTAATGAATTAAATTTCTGAGTTATTTTATATTATTATTTTTCCTCCCTGTTTCATGAAAAAATGGTTTATATCTTGATTTTGAGGTTATTTTTTCCAAATAATTAATTATTTTTTCTGGAATTCTGCTAAAATATAATTTGGGTGTGGAAATTGTGTTTTATTTTTGACTTTCAGTGCTATCATTTGATCTTCAAAGTTGATATTCCAATTCTACTACCAAATAATTTTGATACCATTATAAAATTTATTAATTTATTTTCATACAGAAGCCATCACCACAAAAGGGGTGATCACACTTGCTAGCAAGTGCCATCAAGGAAGCTATGGTTGAAGCTCTCTTGAATCTCTAGTTGAAGGTATGCTCATGCTCTAAGAATTCTTTGGTTCACAGTGACTGTGCACAATTCACAGTCACTGTGCATTGGAGGTTGGATGAATCTTGGCCTGAGCTTGGACAGAGATTTACCTGAGCTTGGTCATACATTGGGCATGAGTCCCTTGATGGCACTTGCTAGCAAATGACATGCATTTTTCTGTGGTGCATAATTTTGATTTTTTTTATATTTTCCTGTTACTTCTTTCTGGGATAGTTATTTTATATAAAGTTTTTTACTCTCTTTGCAACTTAACAAAATTTGTCTTCCAAAACAGCCCTGTCAAGCTCACCTCACTATTATCAAAATAATAATAAACTGAATTTTATTCATTTTATTTATGATTAATTACTACTTTCAAGATAAATTATTTTTGGTTTTGGGATAGAAAGGTATAAGGCCATGGATACCCCAATTGAATGATACCCTTGTAATAGGGAGGAGGCTCCCTCTTACCTGACTTTTTATTTTAAATTCAAGAACAAAGGGAAACTTCTGGATCCAATTAGAATTTATCTGAGTCTACCTCTGTAATTCTTTGGTACACAGAGATCGCCTTACATGCAGAATTTCCTATTTTTTTCAAAAAAAAAACTATTGGAACATCCAATATAAAATTTAAATCTATAGTTGAAGATATTATGAATCAGGTCAAACAAATGGAAAAAAATTTTGGGAATTTTAATTTTGAAGCTTCTGATTTAATATATTTAATTTAAAAATTAAAGACACCTTTCATTTTTATTTTTTATTGAATATATATATATGTAGAATGCACTCATTATGTATGCTAAACTTGGAATCCTAGCAAATGATTGAATTGGGAAGCATTTTTTGGAATTTCAATTTTATCTATGCTTTTTTTTATTTCACCAGAAACAATTTTACCAGCTTCAAGGATACAAACTAGATTAACAAGGGTGTGAGGGTATAATCTTGGTGAATTTTAAGAATGACTTGAGGTTGTTAAAATACGTATGCACTAACGCATGTGCTACGTATAAGTGTAATCCAAATGGGTTGCACATATGGGCCTCTCCGGCCCATTGGAAACTCACACGGACCATACGGGCCTGTGTGGATGTCACAGATTTGGGGAAACTGGCCTCAAAACGCGTGAAACAGGCTCATTGATACATGGGACCTAACAGGCCAGGTGGGGGATATGGGCAAATACAGCCAGATGGGCTTGTATGGGCATAATTGGGCCCAAGGTTTATTTTGGACATACTTGGCCAGACAGGCTGGCCCTCCAAAGTATGTTTTACTTAGTTTTTGGGCTTGGGGCAGCCTGTTTGGGCCGCCGCCCCTTTTGCAGCCCAGTTGGGGCTGCTGCCCACGTTGTAGCCCACTCGGGGCCGCTGCCCGTGTTGCGGCCCGCTTGGGGCCATGGTTTTTGCCTTTGGCCTGTCTATGGGGCCCAACAGCCCGCGCGGGGCTGTTGTTGCGGATGCAGCGCTGGGTGGTGGCCGCAAGGCTGGTGGTCCTGGCTCCTCCCCCTCCCCTTGCTTGCCATTGCAAGGGGGAGGGGGAGGGCTGGCTGGTTGTAACCAGCCAGCAACCAGTTGCAAGGGGCAACCAGTCATGGTGGGGAGGACTTGATCACCCCCCCACCAAAAGAGGTTGCCAGGCCGGTTGCATTGAGGCAACTGGCGGTGGGGGGGAATTGACCACCCCCCCACCATCAAGAGGGGCGCTCTCCCCCCCCCTTTATCAAGGGGGAGGAGCAACGGGCTGAGGGGATCTGACCACCCCCCAGTCCACTATTCCTGACGGCGCACTGGGGGTATCAACCCCCAGGGCCTCTGGTGAGGGGATTTGACCGCCCCCACCAGGGATTTGAGAGAACAGGGGGGGGGGAGGCATGTCCGCTGGTTACACCCCCCCCCCAAGTGAGGTTGAGAACAGACCGAGGTGAGTCCTGGGTCCCACCTGGCCCATATGTGGGGGCAGGGGCTGGCTGAATGAAACAACCAGCCCGTAAGTAAGGAAATAAGAGTAACTTGGCTGGTTTTAATGGAAAACCAGCCAGGGGATTGAAGAGCAAATGGGATGGTTCAGCCCTGTAATGGTGGAAACACCAGAATGGACCAGAATAGGCTGGTTTTAAGGGTACAGGGACTGATGCCATGTGGGCTGATGTAACCCAAACCAAGTAACAAGGCCTGTAGAGCCTGTAGAGCTCTTTTGGGGAGGAAAATTCGCCATTTGGCTTGTTGTATCATGGGCTCACAAGAGGCCAATCTTTTTTACTTAAGGAGCTCTTCTCCCTGCTGTTTTCCATCATCCATTCATCATTCAATCAAATTCATCAACAATATCATCCAACGTGTTGCCCCATTTGTGAGAGCCCATCAAGCAATTATTGACACAAGGTGTCCAGAATTTCTTTTGCTTTAAATACTGCTCATTTGCCTAAGCAAATTTCTGGCCATAATTATAACGGAGGTAGCATGAGAAATATGTGAATATCTTTGAAGGGAATTATCAGTTGTTTAGGCTTTTATTGGGCTTAAATAGATACTATTTTAAATTTTAAGAATGAAATTTTGGAATTTAAAAATAAGTCACTAATGGAAGAAGAATTTCAAAAGATCAGGATATTTTATAATGAATTTGAAAGAAAAAAATAGGCTAGTTAAAGACACAACTCTTTATATTCAAAAAATGGGAGGATGGATACAAGGTTCATTCCAGAAAAGAAATATCAGAAGAGCATGCATGGACCATTGGAATAGTCATGGAATGTGTACAAGGGGATTTGAATACTACAGTTGACTCAACAATGGTATGATATGAAACTCACCCCCAAGCGGGAGAGTGGCTAGAATTTACATGCACAAATGAATGCATATTCCCTGAGAAAATCATAGAAAATAGTGAAGAAAAATGAGATGTTATGCTAGCTTGTAATTTGAAGAACATTCAATATCTGAAAGTGAATAATATGAATGAGTTATGGATTCACTTGAAGGACCATAGTAGAATAGTTCAGAATTTTGAATCAGACCTTACTGAGGCAAAAGGAAGAATTCAGGCATAAAAAAAATTTGAAATTGAGAAAGATACTGATGCTGGTTTATAAAGGGGGGTAACTACCTCTGAGAAAAGAAAATATTGCAAAAGCGGTTTTCTGAAGGCAAAATGCATTTTTGAGTTTTTCTAGTGTGAATTTTTGATTTAATGGGTTAATTAATTATTTTTATTATGGAGATAACTTGGTCATTAAATGTGGCTGGTCACAAAGTCCTCATATTTTTCAAACTTTCTGAGTAAATGTTTTAATCTGGGGTGTATTTCTGGGTTTAAAAAAGCTAAAGATTCTTGGAAAAAGAGTTGATTTGATTCAAAGTAGCGGGCTGAATTCATTGATTTTTTTTTCCATTGGCTAAGATTCCTGTTTATTATGAGGATTGGTCTTTCTTTTAAATCCTTGAGGTGTTTTTTTATGGTTTTTAAAAAATAATTTTTTTTTGGAATAATGTACTGGTTATTATTTCTATAACTTCAGACTTTAATTTTTTGAATTTTTGTCACATTTCTCCAGTGTATGGATGAATCAAAGGATCTCAATGCTCATATTAATGAAATTTTTTCAGGGAAATTCTGTGTCTTGATTGCATATGCCTCATTTTCAAAATACATCAATTTCTTGGCTGCATGAAATATTTCTTAAACTGCATTTTTATCATCAATAGAGTTGAATTGTTGAAGACAGCCTCAGTTGGATGATTTTTTTTACTCATAAAACTTCTGGCGCTTCATATAATTCTCAAAGGAATTAATCCAAGTTTGTAACATCTTGATTCTTTTAAATTTGAATTGGCCAGTACCAATAATTATCTAGCTATAGACTCTACCAAAAACAAATTTTATGGTAGTTTTAGTTTTGGTATATTTCATGGTGGATCATATATAAAAACAATTTGTTTCAATTCAGAGTGTATGCATATAGATTTTTTATTCATTCCTTCATTTTCCATGCTTTGAGGATTTTTTGATAGGATATCAGATATTGCAAAAGAAATATTTGTTAAATTTGTTGTATTTTGATATTATTTCAAATAAATGATTTACTGAAGGCTTTTTAAGATTGGATTAATTCTCTCTGGGTTCATTCAATATATTTTTAATACCACCAGGGGAATAAAAAAGGCACATTCTAGCATGAAAATGCCTTTAATTTTGTCTTTACTGAAATCAATAACTCTGCTGTAACTGGAGGTTAAGAAAACCTGTCATGCTTCAAGCTTAAGGGTTATTGTCTTCCTGTTGGAACTCACTCAAGCTCTATCCCAGTGCTTGTGCTTCATACATGGAGTACCAGCGTGATCAAATTCCTCTCACATGACAGGCATGACAGGCCGCTCCAGATTTCAAAGGACAGCAGGATTACTTCTGATTATTGATTGTTCTCTGACCATTCCGCCTCACCATTACCACTCATCCATCCCTCAAGAACATCGTCATTGTAGGGTCAAGATCTACCAATCAAGTCTCTCAATGAATCTCAACTGGTACAATCCTGTAATTGGTGATCCAACGTCCATCTCAATCTGCTGACAGTCTCTTTGCCCAGATTCATTCTCATTTTGTTCTTTCTCATTTGTGTTCATCAATTCCTGACTCTCCAAGACCTCTCAGACCTGCCACGTTCCTTGTACTCAAGCCAAGTCCTCACCTGTTCTTCATAACTGAGTATTATCAGCCCAATAAAACTGTTGGTATTCCTCATTGAACTCTTTTTCTTGTTTCATTCCCAAGTTTTCATTTTTCACATCATAACTCATGTTCTTGCAATGAACTGGCAGTGGTCCTGGTTTCAAAGAATCATCAAAGTCCTTTACTTCCTACTTTGACATACTCTTTTTCTTCAAGTACCATCTACATCAGTCCATAAGGGTGAAAAACTAGAAGCACAACATCAATGGTGCCTTCTGCTTATCAACTCTGGCTTGCATAGAGCCCTTCCATTCTTGGCAACTGACTCAGAATCCACTTGCAAATCTTGCAGTCAACTCTACCTTGGTCAACCATCCATTTGGGGTCCGCCCTTTTCACCCTGGATATCAGTAACCCTTGGGTTCCCATTTCCGGTCACATCCTATTGCTAGTTTGCACTCACACTAGTCAAACCATCTCAAATGTATAGTTTGCAAATGGACTAGTCCCTTACCCTGCATAAACTAAACCTTCATATTTGCATGACTTCTGACTTCATTCCCTCATGTCTCAACCATTACATTCCAATACATTTGTCCCCTATTGTCTTGTACTGAGGCTAAGACCTTGGAAAAAATTTGTACTGTCATTTCATTTTGTACTCTGTCTATGTCATTGATTGCCTCACCGCTTGGAACTGTAGTTGACAATCCATCAGGTTGTATCTAGTCATCTTGGATTACCTTATAAAGGCTACTCCATTTACCTGAGGATTGTCTCCTCAGTCAGTTAATTTCATATGTTCTTGCATTTGCTAAATCCAGTCATCACATCAGGCTTGGGTTTGGTTTCCTTCCATTGGAACATTCATCCCTCTCACTGTGTCTTAAGTTACTCCACCATAAGTTTTCACTTTGCAGTTAGCCCTTGCTACCTTGCACTTGCCCTTGCACTCAGCTTTACTATTGCGCTCACAATCATCTAAGATTGGCCTATAGTACATGGGGTGGTTGTGTGACAGTAAATTAACTAACTCAAATCATCTATTGTAGCTTGAAAACCTATAATAGATTTCTTTTTACAATTTCATGTACTTGCTCAATGGGGGAACACTTCCCTCACCCCTTAAAATGATGATATCCATTGGGTAGGGAGACCCAGCGTTTCTCAGGCCAGAAAACATTTAGATCCTGTCCCTTCTTCTAAATATCCTTTGGTTGAACCTCTTGAGGATCCCCTTGCTCCCTTGCAGGAGGAAGTGGACCCTCTCAAAGAAATCAAAGACTTCTCCAATGAAACCTTGACTTGTGGTAGATTGAGGGCTTGCACTAATGCTCCCAGACCCTGTGCCTCAACCTTACTCACAACTCTGATCCGGGCACTCAATCAAACTGCCTTGTAATCTGGTCCAAGTGGCCCTAGTTTTTGCACGCCGGGCAGGAAGCAGCCTGATCAATTTACTGGAGAACACCCTCATAAGCTTAGATCCTACCTAAAGTCCTGAAAAATTGTCTTCTCAAACAATCCTCACAATTTCCCTGCTGATAGACTTAGGGTTATGTACGCATCTTCCTTTCTTGGTGGAAGAGCCTTGCAGTGGTTCAAACCTTACCTCAAACTATTAGATAATACTATCCTCACTTTTATTTTCAACAATTGGGACAAGTTCAAGAAACAGCTGTTCACCCTGTTTGGCAACCCTAATGAAGTTTGAAACGCCAAATACAAACTCAATAATCTAGTCATGAAGGAAAATAGTAGAGCTTCTGTTTATATTTCCAATTTTTGAACTCTGCAGTCTTGCATCCAATGGAACAAGGCAGCCCTTTTATTTCATTTTTTAAAAGGTTTACCGCCACGCCTAATCAAACAACTAGCAGTTGGGGGACATAAGACAACCCCCCTTCAACAGTTCATTGAACGGGTGATTGAGCTTGATAATGGCTATCACAACAAGAACTGCTCTAAACAAAAACAACCATGGACTGTCAAATTTGACTCCAAAGTCAGAAAACTCCTCAAAACAATCTTTGAAGAACCTGAAGAAATCCGGATCAAATCCAACCCAAAAGGAAAATCAAGTGCCAAAACTCCAAATTTCCTGGATAAAGAAACTGGGATGCTCCGGAATGAGGAACGGTTAAGGAGGAAAAAGAATGGGTTATGTATGTATTGTGGAGGTAAACATGATGTTGATAGTTGTGCAAAGCGGCTAAAAAGTCAAAAAATTAGCTTTTAGTTTTCCTGACACTTTCAAGGAAGGCCACACATTATCTAAATTACAGCAAGTCAATCTTTGTACTTGCAAGACACTAGGTGCTCTAATTTCAAGATTTGTCCTTTTCCATTCCAATAACTCTCCTGATCAAGTTTTACTTGATTCTGGTGCTAATGTTTCTTTTATATGTGAATATTTTGCCACTTCCAAAAAAACTTACAAGTTCCAAGGTAGATAAGTTTCCTATCTATTTAGTAAGTAGTGCAACTGAGCCATCTCATTGATTTTCCCAAAAGGCAAAATGGACCTTTGAATTCTCCAATTTCTCCAGCTTTGGATGGGATTTATTTTTCTTGGATATTCCCGGAATGGATGATACCATTCTAGGGCATGATTTCCTAGTCCACTGGAATATGGATGTGAATTGGCAAGAAGGATTAATTAACCTTTGAACCTTGCAACCCCAGGAGACTAACCCTTCCGTCAAACAGGAATTAAACAGCCTACCTGACACTGTCATTGAGTTGGATGACTCTTTTCCGCCAGGAGATTTTTGATATCCTGAACTTCTTTCCCAAGTTCCCCTTCATATGTAGGAGTCATTGCTTATTTTTCCAACTTAACTCTTCCTTTTTTCTTCAAAGAGAAACAGGCACCAACAAAATGGTGTATTTTGAGCTCTCTAATCCTCTTGGATCATGCAAGCACTTTGAATCCTGTGCTTGAAGATGATAAGATTGAAGATTTAGAAATCATTTTAGAGTCTTTAGCTTCTGTTTATCTTGAATTTGCTGATTTATTTTCAGCTTTAAAAGCAGATAAACCCCCTTGATTCCTTTCTTGCAATCATAAGATCAAACCTACTTGCCCACCACCCGCAATTGGACCAGTCTACTCTCTCTTGAAGCAGGAATCAACCGCGCTTCATGAATACATTGCGGAAAATGTATCAAAATGATTTCTTTGAAAAAGGAATTTGAAAACTGGTTCACCCGTCTTATTTGTTCCAAAGAAAGATGGTGGACTTTGCCTTTTTGTTGAATATAGTAAACTGAACCAGGTAACCCGGAAGAATGCCTACCCAGTACTGCCTATGTTGCACTTAATCACTCTCTTTCATGGAGCTGCTTATTTCTCAAAGTTAGACATTTGAGGCCCCTATAACCTAGTTTGCATTGCAAAAGGCCATTAGTATTTGACCACAATGAGAACACGGTTTGGCAGTTATTAGTATACCCTCATGCCCTTCAGCCTCTTCAATGCTCCTTCCACTTTTCAACATTTTTTCAATGAAATTTTTTCAGAACTTGTAGAGAAATATCTCATGGTGTATCTTGATGATATACTAGTCTACTCAAAAACTCTTGAGGATCACATTGCACATGTACAAGAGGTGCTGCAGCAACCTTGCAAGAATGACCTGTTTGCAAAAGCCTCTAAGTGCAAATTTCATACTCCTTCTCTTCAATTTTTAGGTGTCATAGTCTTGCAGAAGGGACTATTGACCAAACCAGCCAAAAAAAAGCCAACGCATATTGAACTGGCCCCCACTTTCCTCTGTTAAATCCCTTCAAGTTTTCCTTGGTTTCAGTAATTTTTACAGGAGTTTTATTGAGCATTATGCTAAGAAAACCGTAAACCTCACTAAACTTCTTCAAAAGACACTCATTTTGTTTTCACAGAACAAGCTGCTTTGGAGTTTGAAGCTCTGAAGAAATCCTTTACCGCTTCTCCAATACTTGCTCACTTTAACAAGCTAGCTTGCAATATTGTCAAAACAGATGCAAGCAAATATGAAATTGCATGAGTAATCTTGCAGTTTTCCTCCTCTTCTTCCCTTTCTCATCCTGTAGCTTTTGAGTCTTGCAAATTTCTCGCTGCAGAGGTTACTTATGAGACTTATGAAAAGGAACTTCTTGCAATCATTTTTTGCTTGAAAAAAGGGAATTCATACCTTTTGAGCTTGACGGAACGTTTTGAGGTCTTAACTGATCACAATTCTTTGAAATATTTCATCAGCTCAAAAGTCCTTACACGCAGACAGGCATGTTGGGCCAAATACCTCTCTGAGTTCAACTTTACAATCACGTACCATCCTGGGAAACAAGCTGTAGTCCCTGCTGCTTTGTCACATTGGGACAACATTTACCCAGGAGGGGGGAGCACCTTTGCCAACAACAATCCTGAAAATGTTAGGAAACTCTTCTCAACCCAGTCTGCCAAACCAAGTTCAATCATCACTCACCTTTGAGATCTGGCTTCCAAACTACAACAAGCTCAACTCAACAACCTTAAGTGTAGCAAAATTTTCAAGAATGCAAACTTATTAGATAGTGATTATAGTATTGACAAAAATGATTATTTAGTTTATAAAAATTGTATAGTAGTACCAGATAATCCTTGCATTAAATCAGATACCTTTGATTCAAGGAATCATTCCCCCCTTGCTGGTCATTATGGGCAGGATAAAACCTTCCAATTGATTGCACAAGACTTCTATTGGCTGGTATGACCAATGAAGTAAAATACTATGTTGACGCGTGATATGATTGCAATTGGAACAAGTCCTCAAAATACCAGAAGTATAAGCTGCTTCAGCCACTTCCAATTGCGCTGATTCCTACGCACTTGCTTTCTATGAATTTCATTTTTCAATTACCTATTTCTAGTGGTTATGATGCTAGTTTAGTAGTAGTAGATTGCTTCTCAAAGATGGCTTTATTTCTTTGCAGTAATGTGACGGCCTCTTTGGAATACTTAGCTAATTTTCTTGTAGAATATTTATTCTTGAAACATGGTCTCCCTGATGATATAATTAGTGATTGTGGATATTTGTTTTTCTCTAGCTTCTGGACCTTTCTGTTTCAACATTTGAAGATCACTTGAAATCTATCAACGGCTTACCACCCGGAAATGTATGGGAAAACCAAGCCAATCTTGATTCAAGGTTACACAAAGGAAAGCTTCAATAACTTTTCAAATGGAATGTCTTCCATTCCAAAGAAGATTTCACCTTGTGGGAAACAGCCCACAACCATCCATTGGGGTTCCGCCCTTTTCACCCTGGATATCAGTAACCCTTGGGTTCCCATTTCCGGTCACATGCTATTGCTAGTTTGCACTCACACTAGTCAAACCATCTCAACTTTATAGTTTGCAAATGGACTAGTCCCTTACCCTGCATAAACTAAACCTTCATTCTTGCATTGCTTCTGACTTCATTCCCTCATGTCTCAACCATTCAATTCCAATACATTTGTCCCCTATTGTCTTTCACTGACTCTAAGACCTCAGAAACAATTAATAATTTCATTTCATTTTGTACTCTGTCTATGTCATTCATTGCCTCACCGCTTGGAACTGTAGTTGACCATCCATCAGGTTGTATCTAGTCATCTTGGATTACCTTGTAAAGGCTACTATGTTTGCCTGAGGATTGTCTCCTCAGTTAGTTAATTTCATACATTCTTTCATTTTATAAATCCAGTCATCAAATTGGGCTTGGGTTTGGTTTCCTTCCATTGGAACATTCATCCCTCTCGCTGTGTGTCAAGTTACTCCACCATAAGTATGCACTTTGCAGTAAGCCCTTGCTACCTTGCACTTTCACTTGCACTCAGCTTTCCTTTTGTGCTCACAATCATCTGAGTTGCCCTATAGTAAGTGTGGTTGTAGTGTGAAAAAACCATATCTCCAAAATAAAAAACTAAGTCACTCTTTTGCAACCAACAGCAAATTCTGTTCTAACTCTGATAAAATGCGTATGCATTCCAGGCTTAACAGAGGGGATTACCTTCAGATTTCATGGTAATCAAATTAAACCTATTTACAAGTCAGATGATAAAAATTAAGCATGTTAATGACAACTGATAATTTTGGCTGTGCCCATAACTGGGCCTTTCATTTCTTCTATCATTCCAAAAACAATTCAACTTGTTTTTGAACTTATCCTGTTCTTTTTATTTACTTTCCAATTACTCAGTTTAAGCATTTAAAAGACTGGATGGGGAAATCAATGGATTTCTTTAATTGAGACAGTAAGATGAATTTGAAATTTTTGATTCAAAATTCTTCAAGGAACCTATGATTTTTCAAAATTATCTTCTTGCAGAAAAAATTCAGAAATTTATTTTAAATTTCTCAATTATTAATAATTTCCTCAAGCTTAAAGATTTTTGACAGGAACAATTCAACAGAAAACTAAAAAAAATCAAACTGACTCTTCCCAGTGGAATGCTTGTTTAATGCTTGTACAAACTCAATCAATTTTGAGCTTCATCTCAGGCCTATTTTATCCTTTCTCTGTTTTGTGTTTTTCCGCCAGACTTTTTTTTTATTTTTCTCTAACAAAATGTATAAAATCATCCATTAAGCTCTGTAAAAAAACAACCAAAAAGACTGTTAGACTAATATTTCATCCCAAAACTAAAAATTAGATTTATTGGGAATTTTTGCTGGACAGAAAAAATTTTACTTTTATTAGTTCCAAATGAAAATGGGGGAGATCTTTAGAACTTCATTTTTTGAATGAAGTGAACAAACCAGATCAACAACCAATTTTATCATGGAAAAATCAAATACAAATGAATGGTGAAATTTTCAAAAAAACTTGAATTCATTCCCAATACCATATGCCAAAATACTTTCAGATAGGTAATTGATTAATATAAAATTTTTCAGGATATTGTTTGGTTTTATGACTACCACAGTTGTTCTGAATCATTTTTATTGAACTGGAGTATGATTTATTTGCAGAAAAAAAACATTAAATCTGATTTGGAAGAATTTTTTGGAACCATGCACAAGGACACTGTGTATATGCATGCCATTTTGTTTCAATCCTAAATTCATAGAGTGTCCCCCAGACCTTTGATCAAAGTTCTGGGGTAAATGTATGTCTCAATTTTGAAGAGTTTTTGGAACAACTTCATATTGGCCATCCTTTAACAGACAATTAAACACCATATCCCATATTTTCAACATGGATAACTCCATCAACCCTGGTTTTTAATTTTATTTTGAAGGGGCTGCAACTCAATTGCCACAATTTGCAATACCTTGAATCTGTTTCCCATCTTTTTCACGAGAAAAACTTCAATTTCTTTGTCTGAATTATATATAACTATATAAAAATTGAGAATTATAACAACAAAATTGATGGGCGCATACTAAACCAAAAAAATTTCACCCATGAAAACTTATAGAGAATTCATCATATGGAAAAAATTGACCAAGTTTTTTTGAGGGTTAGCTTCCAGAAAGTTTGAATAATTGAATGGTTGAAAATGCTATTTGAAAAATTTAGCAATACTGTAGTCTAAAGACACCCTTTGAAAGATAATTTAAAATTTATTGGGTAAAAATCAGATTCTATGGAGTCAATGAAAAAAACCAAAACCAGAGTACACCCCATCATGAAGATATATCAAACAAAGAAAGCTGCAGTATGGTGAACAATTTGTTTCACCTCAATGAAAGAGGCAAAATTTAAGAAAAAAAATTTTTTTCTTAGTTTTTTATCTCTCCATTATGAAAAAAAAGAAGAAAACAAAATGAAAAATTCATTGCTATGGGTACTCTTGCTCTTTTGTTCCTCCCAAATCCTCCCTGTCCTGGAGGTCTAGGAAGGCCTCTCCAGGCGCTCCAATTCCAAGATAATCTGTTCAATTCCTCCTTGGTGCCCTTGCAGCCTCAACTTTTGGCCAAAGTGTGTGCGCGGATGGCTATCCTCATCCTCATCAATGGTTCAATTTGCAATCAGGACAAGTTTTGCAAAATGGCTTGCTCCTGTGACAATTGTTGGGTTTTTTTCTTGGTAAAAGCAAGACTCCCAAGTCTTGGTGGCTCCTTATGGCATTCAGGAGTGTGTCTGAATATGTCTCCATGACTGAAAAGTGGGTTAGTGTCACCAGCCATACACACTTTGAGACAAAGTGCCCATGAACCCTGGGGTACTGTCACACGGTGGTATGTGACACCATCCCAACTGCAAAGTGAACTGGTCTTTCAGCTTGTTTCATAGCCTTTTGGTTAGGGCTTGCCTCTCAGTTTGGTTTGCAGTTGTGCAAGGTATGAAATCAACTATCTCCTGTTCCAATCCTATCCGCCAAGTCATTATCATCCCCTCCCAAAATTTATCCCATCATCCTTGACTTGTCATGATCCTAACCAGCTTGACGCTTGTCATCCATCAGACCTGCATTTTCTCTCAACATCCTCCACAATCAATCATCCTCATCTACTTCCTCCTCAACCCTTCAGCTCATCATCTCATGCAATCACCCATGGCCATTAGTTTTGCCTTCACCCATCCTCAAGATCCCACGCTCATTGCCACGCATCATTGGTGTTTCTGTTGCCATCCATCATCCTTGACTACTGTTGTGGCCCCGCGTCAGGAAATTTTCAGATGTCCATCCACCTTCCCCTATCCTGCTATTGCGCAGACGCTCATCCTCTGCCTTCTGTCTGGCTGGTTTCTTTTTCCCATTTTTTTTCCTATTTCATGTTCATCCTGTGGCCATATTTTTTTTCATCATTTTTTTTTCCGGATCCTGTCCTGTTAAAAAAATAAATCCACTCTCATTTGTAGTCATCCTCTTTTAAGTATTCTACAGGGCCTCTTTCCCATAAAAGGAGGGGCTCTCCCCTGCCTTTTTGCCCCATCATCCATCTATCATCAAATCATCGTATCATCATCCATCATTGTGGTATCAAGCAATAAAAATGTGGGCCCTTCCCCCCTTTATCTGAGCCTTTATCATCATCTTATCCAGGGTAGATCCATCATTTCCCTCTAATCCTTGAGCCTCCATACTCAAATTCCTGATCTGCCCTCCTGCGGCCCCTGTTCCTTATCACCAACCAATATCTTTTCTGATTGAGGAAGAATTCATTTGGTTGAATTCTGGAGTGTGTTAAACCACTCATTTGATCCCTTTCTCTGACCACTTTGGTCTTGATCATTCATTTGATTTTCTTTCTGGAACCAGGAAGGTTTTACTGAGAGGTTTCTTTAAGCTTGAAACCTGAAGTTTTGAACCTCCATTTATTTCTTTAAACTTGAATTCCGCCATGCTATCCTTGATTCCCCTGAGAATTTCTGGGTTATCATTGTTCAAATTTGTTACTGATTTGCTTCTAGATCTTCATAAAACAAATTGCTTTGTTTTTTCAAGCCACCCACACTTATCTGGCACCCTTCAAGCAATTTATTGCAGAGAGTTGGGCAGGTTCATTGAGAAACTGGAGGTTGGTTGGGATTGAGTTGATCTTTCCTAATCTTCTGCTGACAACCAGATTTATTAGCTTGTGGGAATTATTACTTACAACTGCCTTTTTCTATTGAACTCTGAACAAACTTTAACTTATTTTTTTCAATTCTTCTCACGCACCATCTTCCCTCACATAGTGTTGTTACATTGCTACCAAATACTATCAAAATTAATCCTTCCCATTGATTTCATATTTACAAGGTTCTGGATCTTGATTGCGGTCACATTTATATATTTTTGTAACACTCAGGAGGGCAGCCTAAACAGCACCTTTTCCCCTCCACAGACCTGCCTGAGGCTCAGAACCATTTGGAATCTTACAATTGGTCCCCTGGGCTGGGATCAAACCAGAGACATTGGGATTTACAGTCTCAGTAAGTTTGGAATCAACTTCAAAATGTGATCCTTTTTCTTTTCTTCTCTTTTTCTCTTTTTCTCAAATCTAATCCATGGAGGCAACTATTCTCACAAGTAAGTCCTCCCAATTTTGCACCGCTGGCGCAATATTCTTGTTGTTTTTTGTTAAACCCTACTCTTGCAACACTTGTGAGAGACTTTGTAAATCTGCTCATTGGATCCTCTAGGAACTCTGTTATTAAAACTGGAATCTACCGGGACCTCCTCCTACTCTGTTTGTGCTAAGATGGTAAAGATCAAACCACAGAACAAGAACTTGGGCTTCAATTGGAAAAATGTCAAACAATTCCTGGATTCTTAAAAAATGGCTGGGGAAGTGGATGGAGCTAGCAAATACAATATGGCTTATCAATTATGATTCTTAATTTCCTGTGATGAAGGCATGGAATTAATTTATTCTTTTGATGGTTTTGATTCTCATAACTTAACACTTAAAAGTGAAGCAATGCTGGCGTATTGGGGAAAGATATATATAGCTTGGTTTACGCTACAGGAATTGGAAGATCTTGTCTCTCAGTGGATCTCAAAGGATGCTATTTCTTTGGCCTCTGATTATCAATCTTTCAGGAAATTTTGGGATCCTATCAAATTTTATCTCCTTAGGAATGATCATATTGACACCATGGGTAAAATTTTAGTCAAAATTTTCCAATCTTTTTTGGTAGGAGTCCAGAAAAAAGTAAGGGAAAAATTGGTTGATTATGGATCTATGATCACAACTAGGGATAGTTGCTTCAAGCTTCCTACTTTTCTTGTCCTTAGGAGTGCTGTGGATAAAGTCATGAAAGGTGAAACTGCCCCAACCTTTGAAAAATAAAGCACCACTGAACCTGTTGATTCTCCCTCATTTTCTGAGTATAACAAAATTATGAGGAAAATGGAGGTCAGTTGTTGTCCAAAATCAAATTGTCAGGCTAAAAAAGAAACTGAAACTATTGATGAAATCACAAAAATTCTTCAAGCTTTTGAAAATGACATGGATCAAAAGATTTCTGCTCTTGCTGGACCCAAAACTTCCAATTCTGTACCTAGATCCACTCTTGTCTGCTACTATTGTCAAAGGGAAGGTCATGGAACCTGAAAGTGCCATGAACTCCAGAAGGATAAGGAGGAACATTTGGTGGAACACAAGGGAAATAATTTTTTTCTTCCCAATGGTTTTCTGATCCCTTTCAATTGATCAGGCCCTATCTGTCATGTGATGGCCTCTTTCCAGCCATCTCCTCCTAAGAAAGCCTCTTTGGCCTCTTGGGATTGTTGATCTTCCTGTGGTACTCTTTAACCATGGTATCCTCCTGCTATCTCCTCCTCTAGCTTCTCTGGAGCTTATCAATCTGATAAAGCTAGGAAGCAAAATGAGGAACTTAAAATTCACAAAGTTCCTCCTATGCCATTGGCTATCCTTTGTAAACCTTTCAAACATAAATCATCTCCTGAACCTCCTTCCTCTGTGGTGGAAACCATGGACGTAGAAACAGAAACTCTGATGGAAATTTTTCAAAGCCACACTAATTCTTTTTCTCCACCTGTTGCAACACCCCAACCTTCTGCTCCTGCTTCACTTGAGCATCCTCCCTCCACCCGGCCCAAAGTTCAGTTCAAGAGGGGAATCTCTAAGGACCACCCCAATGCTGTGGAAGGGGTACTAAAAAAAATCTCTGATCTTAAAATTTCTAATTTATCTGTTGCTGATCTCCTGTCAATTTTTCCCTATGTTGCTGAAGGGATGAAGAAATGGGTCTCTCATCAACACATGGAAATTGGCTCTGAAAAATTAAATTTTTCCTCTGGAACGTTGCTTGGGGACTCTAGCGGAACTGATCCTTCCTCAGATTCAAACCTGTACTCTTGTTGCTTTGTTTTCTTTCTTTTTGTCTTGGAAAATAATATAAAACGGTTTATCTCCTGGTCAATTCTGGTTCTCAACTTAACCTGATTTTGGATTCTATGGCCTGCAAACTCAAGCTCAGTCCTAGAGTTACCTGCAACTCTGCTGTGTATGGAATAGGGAATTGGTATTGTGAGTTAGTTTTTATTGTTGAAGATGTTACAGTTCAAATTGTTCAAAATATTGTTGGTACCTGTCATTTTTGGATTACTTATTTGGAAGGACCTATGATCTTGGTTTGACTGTTTTTGATGGACTTTGTTGCTACCTTTATTTTTTCTGATCAAGTTGGGGAGAGAATCCTTCTCCCTGATGCCGATGGAAGGAAAATTGAAGTTCCTCTCTGCTCCTTTTATTCTGGTATTTTGGAAAGAGATTTCCCTGGTCATCCTCCTGAATCAGTTATAAAGAGGAAGCAGAAGGAAACTTCTAATTCCTCTCATTTTTTAGTGGAGTAGTTGATTCTACTGATAGTTTTAGTTCTTCCCAGCCTTGGACTTCAAATAAAGGATCAACTCTCATACCAGAGGCTGATTTTTTTTTCTCATCATTTTCTTCTGATCTGAGAAGTATTAAAAATCAAAAACATGTCAAAATGAAAAATTTCAAAAATATTCCCTCTCTCTCTGGATCTGTGGTTTCTTCTTTTGCTTTTTCTCTTAATCCTGTTTGATCTTCTTTTAGTCCTGGTATTAATCTATGCAATGATTATACATTAGATCCTCATCTTGATTCTCTTCTTGATGGTTTTTGTATGGAGGAATATGGACTTCAGTGGAGGCACTTGGGGGTCAAAGTAAGTCCTCCCAATTATGCACGGCTAGGGCATTCTTCTACCATCATTTTTGAAAATCTACCTTGTGCCACACCTGTGAGAAACTTATTATCCCTTGGTTCTTCTTTTATGGAAAAGTCACCCTTCAAGGATGTTTCAGAACATAGGACATGGAAAATTTTGGAACTTTGTCTTGATTTTTGCAGTCAGGTCTCGCTGGTCAATGCTTGGAGGAAACAGGAAATTTTCTCTTTTTCCAAAAAGTATAAACCAATTGCAAGAAAGGTCCAACCCATCAATTGACCCATGCCCCTCCACCTTAATCCTCCTGTCATGCGCCCTACCTTATCCTGTGATCTTTACAGTGGTTTATCTTTATCTCTTGCTGGTCCCTTTGTGCCTTGTGGACATGTCACTGAAGAACTTCTGAAATTGGTCAATTTGGTCTAGATGGATGGCTTCTTCCTGATGAGTTGAATTTTATGAAAAATTTCATATCTCTGAGGGAAAATTGTATTGCCTTCTGTGAAGAAGATAGAGGTCTCTTGAAAGAATCCTATGGTATCCCTTACATTATCCCTATAGTTGAGCACAATACTTGGCAAAAGAAAAATATTCCAATACCTTCTGCTAAATTCAAACAATTTATCAAGCTGATCGGCAAACAATTCCATACTGGTCTATATGAACATTCAACTTCCAGTTATTCCAGCCCTCTTTTCTACGTCCTTAAAAGTAACAGTAAAATTAGAGTAGTTCACAATCTCCAAAATCTCAACAAAGTTACAATTAAAGACTCTGGCCTTCCTCCTGCTACTGAAGAATTTGGGGAATCTTTTTCTGGGAGGGCTTGCTATGATCTGGGGGAGATTATGGGTGGCTATGAAAAAAATCTCTACATCCTGTCTCTTTTCCTCTCACTACCTTTGATACTCCTCTTTGTCAATTCCAGCTTACTCAATTGCCTCAAGGTGCCAACCATTTGGTTACATTCTATCAGTCTCAGATGAAATGGATCCTCCAGGATAAAATTCTTGATCATGCTGGGATCTTTATTTGTGTCTGGTTATGATAAAAAGATTTTATCTTGGCATTCAGGGATTTGTTGATTTATTTGGGAATAGGCTAATACTTTGGAAAGGATTCTGTTTCATATTGAGGAATTGGGCCTGACTTTTTCTGGATCTAAATTAGCTTTTTGTTTCCCTTCTCTGGAAATTGTTGGCCATGTGGTCTGCAAGGAAGGAAGAAGTATGGCACCAAACAAAGTCCACAAGATCATCTCTTGGCCCACTCCAATCAATCCCACTGAAGTTAGGGGCTTTCTAGGTGTTGTAACTTATGTTCAAATCTTTGTTCCATCTTTATCCAAAATCTGTGCCGCTTTGCGTCGTCTAACAAGGAAAGAAGCAGAAAGGATTTGGACCCAAGATTTTGAAAATTTGTTTCAGTTGCTCAAAACCATTTTTGGGAAAGAAATAGTGTTGAAAAAGATCTCTTATGGACCCAAAGCTGGCAAGATCCAGCCGTTTGTCAATTCTAGTTATCAATCTGTTGGGGCTTTTCTTACTCAAGAAGATTAAAATGGTTGGGAACTTCCTTCTCTTTATGAATCATTGTTATTTTCAGATGTCAAATCCAGATACTCTCAACCAAAGATGGAACTCTGTGGCGTGGCTCAAATGTTCAAGAAACTTCAAACAGTCCTCTGGGGTCAAAATTTTGAATTAAAAGTGGATTTTTGATCCATCATTGAAATGATCAATGCTCCCAGCCTTCCAAATGCTCCTATGACTCATTGGGTGGCTTTTATTCAGTTTTTCTCTTTTGATATTGTTCACAGGCCTGTAACATCTTTCACCATGCCTGATGTTTTATCTTGAAGTCTTTGGGGAGATAATGAATTGGATGTTGGAGTGGATTTTGACAAGGAGGAACCTATAATTTGACCTTTCTTCTCTTTCTCCTCTAAAGATTATTCTGGATTTCAGAAGGGTTTTGGGTTTAAATCAGAGCATTAACTTTCAACTCTCCAAAGACCCCCCAATCTTTATGCCAAAGAATTTCGATCCCTTAAAAGAAAGTCCTCTAATTTCTTTGTCCAAGGTTCTAGGCTTATGAAGAGAGGAAATCCTTGTGCTCTCATTTTTTTACTATCCTTTATAAGCAAGATTGAATCCTTGGAAATCTCCATGATTTTCTTGGTCATTGTGAGGAATCCAAAACTTATTGATGCATATCCAAACAATTCTGGTGGCCATGACTGAAGAAATCTGTCTCTCAAAGGTGCTGGAGTTGCAAAGTTTTTCAGAAATGTGATCTTAGGTGCCAAGCTGAAATTCATTATCCTAATGGGGAGTCCACTGTCTTTGGAAAGATTTCTATGGATGTGGTTCATATTAAGGAAGGTGGTGCTAAGTATCTCATTGTGGCTATAGATGATTTTTCTGGATGGGTTGAAGCAAAATTCCTTAAGAATCACAGCTCTGAATCAGTTGCAGCTTTCCTTTATGAGAACTGGACAATGCGTTATGGCTTGAATCAATCTTTTTCTGCTGATGGTGGCTCTGAATTTGGTGGAAAACATTCTGAAATGATCCTATCACTCCCTGGAAACCATTGGGTTACTACTCCTTATTATCTTGAAGGCCAGGGCAAGGTGGAACAAGGTCATGATCCTTTGAAGGATGCTCTTGTCAAACTGGCTGGTGGGAGTGGAAATAATTGTAGCAAATTTCTTCCTCTGGTTCTCTTCATTGATTGAATCTGAACTAAAGCACCACTGGCTATTCACCTTACAAAATCATTTTTGGAAAGAGGGATGTCCTTCCTCTTGATCTTGAAATGGAATCTTTGCTGGGTATCTCATGGGAGCAGGTTCCCTCAACCACTGATCTATGAATTTCAAGATCCAAACAACTGGATAAAAGTGAGTACATGCGTGAAAAATCTTACCAGAAGATGATAGAATCAAGAAAAAAATCAGTTAAGTATTGTGAAGATAAGCATGAAAATCAAATCAGGGATCCCTTAAATGCTGGTGACCTATTTTTGGCTTATAATCAATCCTTGGAGACTCAGTGGGTAAATCTCTTTTCAAATTTTTGGAATGGTCTTTATTGGGTGTTTTTTCAAGTCAGAGGCGGATCCTATGTTTTGGAAGAACTGGATGGTACTAAGTTGGCCAAAAAGTTCTCTGCTGATAAAGTCAAGAGGTTTAATTTTTGTGGGGCAATTTGGGGTCAAAGTAAGTCCTCCCAATTCTGAACCACCAGGGTCATTTGCTGAATTTTTTTTGTGAAAATCTACTTTATGTCACATACGTTGTGGTGTTGTATTTATAACCTTGGGTCAAGAGCTGCGTCGCGGGCTGCGAGCTCAGCAGTTGGGTAGGTTGGGCTCAGCATTTGGGTGCGCCCGGTCTCAGCAGTGCCTGCTGAGAGATCAGCAGCAGCCACTGCGGGCTCAGCAGTAGGAATTGCGGGGCTCAGCACCAGGTGCGGGTCGGGCCTACTCTGAGGGCGCTGGGCTGCAACCCGCCCAGGAAACGCGGACCGAGTGATGGAGCCAGCCCAACCAAGCTCGCGGGTGGCTAGTTTGGAAGGCAAGGGCGGGGCAATTGGGGGGTTAGGCGCGCGCGGTCCAACCTACAGACCGCAAGGTCCGCGGACGCGCGCGGGCGGGCAAACCGGGGGGCTCCAAGTAAGGCGCGGCGGAGGGCCACGCCATGAGAAGGACGAACTGGGCGTACGTTGATAACAAGGGGCATGGGTTATGGGGCAAGGGATGGAAGGGTAGGGTTGGGCTAGGGTTCTGTGCTTAGGGGTTGTAATTCATTGTTCTTTTGCGTTTGTGGTTGTACTTAGGTTAGGGTTTAGGGGGGGGGGACCCAAATCCTCACCCTCAACTCTGGGTTGGGTTAGGATCATCATCTATCATTGGGAAGACCACCAAGGAAAGGAACAGGAAGGATTGGGGGAAAAGGAATACATCTCATTATCTCTTTTTATCTCACTAAAGTTAAGAACTCATCGCATCCAACCTCCTTACAGACGCTTAGACCAATAACTTCTGGACTTGCGGACAACTTTGGAGCCTAACTCTCCTTTTCTTTCCACATCTGGGGGTCTGGCCGGGAAGTAATCTTTTTTCTAGGTCTCTCGAAGCTAGCGGGTGCGATGCTGCCCACAACTACCCCAGGATGAAATGTTCCACCCTTGTTCCCTCTCCGGCCAGGAGCTGGTGGGCCAACACCTCCACCACCGCCAACTAATCAGTCCAGCGGTTTTGCTCCTCCTTGGTCTGAGACTTTGGAGGCAGCTGAGGTTCCGTGATGGGTGTGGCTTAGGCCGCAGAATTTCCCCCATCTCCAATTCAACATTGCGGACATTGGGTGCTTTCTGGCGAGATTCAAGGATATTGCGGACTCCGAAAACGCGACAGGTGAGGACAAGGTCCGCATGGTTGTTCTCTTCATTGCGGACAAGAATACGCTCCGGGACGTGGAGGATATGTCAGGGTACAAGGCTTGAGACTGGGGAAGGCTCCGGGGCAAGATGATGGCAAGGTGGGGGAAGCACGAGCCCCGCTTTTGGGAGACAGACTTCAAGCAAGCGGCGGGTGAGGCAATTTCCCAAGGTGGGGTGCAGACACCGAGCAATCTGTCCGAGTACAAGTCCCAGTTTGACAGAATTTATAGTTACCTCGAAAAGAACCAGGTGGTGGCGGGTCAGATGGGGGCCATGAAGCGGGCGTTCCTAGGCGGGCTTGCTCCGCAACTTCACGCGGGGGTCCAGCATTACCTATTCAAGCGGGGGTTGGTAACGCGGTCAGTGGATGGGAGCGTTGCACTCCTCCCAAGCCTGGGCATAATCAACCAGGCAGTCAAGAGCAAGATTGACTTGGAAGAGCTGATCAAGGATGCGGCCCGGTTGTTGTAAGACTCCAAACGGTGCTAGGCCGTGGCAGTTCTGTGGAGGGGAAAGGGGTTGTTTAGGCTGCCCTCCTGAGTGTTACAAAAATATTTAAATTTAACAAAGATCAAGGTCCAGAACCTGGTAAATGAGGAATCAAGGAGTTGAGGATAAAGATGAAAATAGTTTGGTAGCAATGGAACAGCACTATCTGAGACAAGATTATGCAGGGAAAAACTTGAACAAAAGAAGTTAAAGTCTGCTTAGAGTTCAAGGAACAAAAGCTGTTGTATGCAAAACAAAGCCCACAAGCTAATAACTCTGGTCGTCAGCAGAAGATTGGGGATGATTAACTCAAACCCAAGCAACCTCCAGGTTCTCAATGAACCTTCCCAACTCTCCGCAATCAAGCGCTTGAAGGGTACCAGATAACTGAGGGTGGCTGTACAAGACAAAGCACAATGTTTAAGAAGCTCTAAAGCAAACAGTAACTGATTTGAAGCAAGGATAACCTCAACACTTCTCAAGGGACTCAAGATTAGGCTGGCAGAATGCAACTCCAAAGAAGATAAGGGGAGGTATAAAACTCCAGGTCTTAAGCTTAATAAGACCTTTTCAATCAATTGTGACTGGCTCCAGAAAGATGATCAAGGATCAGGACCAGTATGGTCAGAGAAAGGGATCAAGGAGTGGTATAACACACTCAAAAATTCCAACAGACAGAATTTTTCTTCAACCAGCAAGGCTATTGGTTGGTGATAAGGATCAAGGATCAAGGATTTGAGTATGGAGGCTCAAGGATCAAGGATTTGAGTATGGAGGCTCAAGGATCAAGGGTGCGCTGATTTCATGCTCTGATCATTCAATGATTCCCTTCAATGATGGATCCAAAAGGCAGGGGAGAGCCCCCCCTTTTATGGGCGGGAGGCCCTGTTAGACTATGTACAACGGATTCTAAAAATAGAGCGGAAAAGGAAAGAAAATCATGTGGTCACTCGCGTCCGTCCGTGGATGGGCTTGCGCGACAATACCGGAATCACCCACCCCTTTTCCAAAGGCAGATGGCGTGGGAAAGTAAAATGAACTGGACCGCTGCGGATGTCCGGGGGCGGTAGTCAACACTCTCCACCCCTTGTCCAAAGGCGGAAGTGGGTGGGAGAGTCCCAGGAAAGGTGACGGATGAAGTTTGTGAGAGCGCGGATGGGCGGATAGGAGATTGGCTTGAGGCGGTTGAGTAAATCCTGACGGGCTTGAGATTGGCAACTGATAGATCAAGTGAGGTGGGAGATTGATGGATCCAAGGATTTGACAAACGCTTAGGGGTGCGGTCGGGATGGATTCAGTAATTCATGGATGAGCGCCACGCGGCGTTTGGATAAGAGATTGGGACGCGCGGCGGACATGAGATTGGGACGCGCGGCGGACAGGAGATTGGGACGCGCGGCGGACAGGAGATCGGGACGCGCGGCGGATAAGGATGAGGATGGGAGGCGCGCAAAGATGATGAGCACGGATGAGGGACATGCAACGCGCAAGGATGATGATGCGGATGAACCTGAGGATGAGTTGGAATTGTTTTTTAGATGCCGGACGGTACGTTTGTGCAACAGTTTATGGATGGAGGTCTTAAGGTGGCCAGGGTGCCCAGGATGGGGCATCACATCATTCCCGGCGAGTTCAAGGAAGCCAACGGCCTCTTCCACCCCGGCCCCAACGCCGGTACCGCTTGCGGACCCGCCAGCAACGGAACGGCCCGTAGCCCCTTTGCAGTCAATGGGAGTACCGGTGAACAAGGTAACAGACATGCTACAGGACTTGCGGATACTTATGAATCAGATGGCGGCCCAGCCAACGGCTCCGCCTCCTGCTTTTTCGCGCAATCTGCTGCCCCATGCAAGAAGGGGCTCCGCCCAGTAGCAGACCAACGGGGGGTTTTTGGTTTTCCTGTGCACATATTGCAGCAATAAAGGTCATTGGAAGTCTGGTTGCGCGGATCTGACCAAGGACATGAACAAGGGGTGGGTTTGCGCGTCCGGGGGGACCTACATATTTCCGTTGGGCAAACTGGTGGACCTGGGGGTCGGTCAGCCACTGCCGGTGGAGCAGCTTAGGGCAAGGGCCCAGCCCGCAGGGGCCGCTTGGGTGTCCCTCGGGATTGTCACCGGGCCCGATACGTGGCGGGCACCGCGTGGAGGCGGAAATTAGGGCTTTGGCAGAAAACAAGCAGATTGTGTCGGAAAAGATGGACGTGGATGCCAAGGAGTGGACATTAAATCAAGCTCCAAGGGTCGGGGCGCAAGGGTCAGGGGGCGATGCGTTGGCAATCAGCTCCGGAGGAAGAAGGAAGGCTGCGGAAATCATTCGGAAAGTGATGGGGAGTGAGGTACCGATACCTCTCACGCTACGGGAGCTGGCCGCGGTCTCTCCGGTGGTTGTCAAGGAAATGGTCCAGGCACTGAAGGAGCACGGGGGCGGCAGGATCCCAGCAACAGTGCAGAGCGTGAATGCGGCGACAGAGGAAGCAGAACGGGAGTTGTGCCAATCCAAAGCCTTGTTGGTGCCGCTTGCCTATGTCTCACTGAAGATTGCAGGAAGGAAAGTGTGGGAAATGGTGGACAGCAGGTTGATGGTCAACCTGCTCCCGTCGAAACTGGTGGATGAGTTGGGCCTGGTGCGGAGGAAGTGCGCTATGGGCTTGCGGGCGCTCAATGGGGGGGAATGTTGGGTAGATCGGGTGGTGGAGGAAGAAGAGGTGGAGTTTGCAAAGGTTTGGAAGCCGCTGTTGTTCCTCTCCGTTGAGTGCGGTGACTTGATTTTGGGTTGGCCGTTCATGTTTGGATTCCGGGCCCAAATGACGTTCAATGTGGAGGAAGGGACGGAGGCGCTGATGGTGGAGGACGCCTCCGGGGCAAGGTTCAAGACAACAATCTCCGACCATGGGAAGGGGAAATGGGTGCCATTGGCGGCGGTTGGCAAAGAGGCAGAGTCCAACGGTGGGGATGACTGTGAGGGCTTCCCTGCGGAGGGTTTTCCCTAGTCAACAGTGGGTACCGCGTGGGGCAGGCTCCGGCCTTGTGCGGGCGGTCGACTAGGGAGGAGCAAGAGGCGGAAGGAAGTGTGCAGAGGGCGCAAGCGGCAGAAGTAAGTCCTCTTCCTCAGTATGCACCACCGGAAGGTACTGTGTTTCAAAAACCCTACCATAGTGCCACGCTTGTGAGCAAAGGCAATAGCCGCAGGTTGATTGTTGCCAGGATTCACAACAACAACGGCGGGCGCGTAAGGATGGTTAGGTGCAATGCAGGGCGATACAAGCCTGTGGCGCAAAAGGTCAGGCCCCGGAACAAGCCAATGCCGTAGGGGCTGAACAGGCCTCTGAGGCCGAGCTCCTGGTCTCGGGATCCCTGGGTGAGTCTGTTGAGGAAGTTTGGGTGGGTAACACGGTTGGCGCGGATCATGAACAAGCGAATTGAGGCGCTGAATTTTGGGCCGGCAGGGTGGTTGAGTACGGAGGAGAAGGATTTGTTAGCATTGGTGTTGGTGCTCCGTGAGAAGGCCCTTGCCTTTGGGCCCAACAAGCGCGGATTGCTGAAGGGCGAGGTTGGCAACCCCTATGTAATCCCCACGGTGCCGCATGAGCCCTGGCAAATCAAGCAAATTCCAATCCCTCGGACTGTGCAGGAACCCTTCTTGCACTGGTCCGGGAGCGAGTGAGGACGGGGTTGTACGAGCAGTTGACATTAAGCTACTCTAGCCCGATTTTTGCGGTTGTCAAACAGGACAGGAAGTTACTTAGGATTTTTCACAACCTGCAGCGGCTTAACTCGTTCACTATCCGGGATGCAGGATTGCCTCCGCGCGTGGACGAGTTCCTGGAATCAATGGCAGGGCGCGCGTGTTACGTTTTTGTCAATTTAATTGGGGGGTATGATCAGCGCAAGCTCCATCCCCACTTGCGGCCGCTAAACGCGTTTGAGACAGGATTGGGAAGGATGCAGCTGACGCAGTTGCTGCAGGGGGCAACAAAATCTGTGGCGGTCTATAAAGCCCAGATGATGTGGATCCTGCGGGACGACATACTGGAGAGGGTTCTGATCTTCATCAACAACGCAGGCATCAAAGGACCAAAGACGGATTACGGGGGTGCGGTGCTGGAGGAGGCCCCAAAGATCTGCTGCTTCATCTGGGAGTACGCGCAGACATTAGAGCGGGTCTTGTTTTGAATTGAGGAGGCAGGGCTTACAGTATTGGGGGGTAAGTTGGCAGTTTGTGTTCCGGCGTTGGAAGTGCTAGGCCATGTGGTGGCTTTTGACGGCAGGAGAATTGCGGCAAAGAAACAAAACAAAGTCATCAAATGGCCAACCCCGCGGATGCCCTTGCATATTCTCCAATTTCTGGGACTGTGCAGCTATGTTTGCATGTTCATCAAACGGTTTGCGGAAGTCGCAAGTCTGCTGCGGGTGCTGACCCGGAAAGGCGCGGCATGGGAATGGACAGCGCGGGGTGACGCTGCCTTTGCGAAGCTCAAGGAGATTGTGGGCCGCAAAATTTTCCTCTGCAAACTTGACTATGACGTGGGAGGGATCCGCTTGGCCATCAAATCTAGCAAGTTTGGCGCAGGCAGTGTCCTGACGCAGGAGGAGGATGGTAAGGATAGGCCGGTTCTCTATGAGTCCGTGACTTTTACAGCAACGGAGAGTGGGTACTTGCAGCCGAAGTTAGAATTATGAGGAGTCACCAAAATTGTGCAGAGGCTTCAGCACCTGCTCTGGGGGGTGCACTTTGAGCTTCTGGTCGACGCAGAGGCCCTGGCAAGGATGATCAATTCTCCAACGCTGCTGAACGCTCCTATGACTAGGTGGGTGGCGTTTCTCCAGCTCTTCACTTTTGGTGTGGTTCATGTTCCAGGGAAGGCATTCACAATGCCCAATGCGCTGTTGCGGTATCCCCGGGAGGATCCGTTTGAGGGGGCCGAGCCCTTGGACGTGGAGTCTCCGGTCATTTGCGTGGGTATGATGGAGACAGAGGTCACCCTTCTGCTGCAGCAGTCCGGGCGCTACACAATCTTGTGCTCCTTCTTGCGGGATCTCCAGTTTCCCAAGGAGGCGTCAGGAACAGAAATTTGGTGGGCAAAGCGGCGGACGACCAACTTCTACATGCAGGACAGGCAACTGTGGCAACAAAGTACCCTGGTGCCTTTGGTGGTTGCAACATTGAGGAGGGACCAGGAAATGATTCTGAGGTGTCTCCACAACAACCTTGGGCACTGGGGCAAGATCAAAACACAGAGGCGGGTGAAGGCAAGGTTCTGGTGGCCGGGTGTGGTGCGTGCGGTATGGGAATGGGTGAAGTCTTGCAAAGCGTTTCAATGGCGGAGTTCTAGGTTTCCCAGGGAGGTGGGTCACCCTACAGGGGAGGATGCGTTGTTTGGGCGGGTCTCCCTTGAAGTGGTCCACATAAAGGCAGGGAAGTTTGCATACATGCTGGTTGCGCGGGACAATCTGTCAGGTTGGGTCAAGGCTTGTCCTCTGGTGAAGTTGTCAGCAGAGAAGGTTTCTCAGTTCTTGGAAGAGGATTGGTTCGCGCGGTACGGTTTGCTTTGCTTGGTCACTTTCAACGGAGGCGCAGAGTTCCGGGGGTGCTTGATGGAACTGGTCCAGAGTTGCAGAGCTAAGTTCGGGGGGGTCACGGAATACTATCCGGAGGGTGCCGGGATGATCAAACGCGGCCATAAGCCCATTAAGCGTTGGGTTAGTACCATGTATCTAGTATGCCACACACATGTTAAGCCCATGTCACACATAGTGTTGTACACCTGGGGCAGCTAAGGATTGTGGAAGGACTCTTTCCTCATCCTTCCACATCCATCTCACAACTGCCCCAGGTACGCTCTTCATTCAATTTCCTCTTTCTTTCTGTTACTCTTTGGTTCACATTTTACTTTTTTTTCCAATCTTACTTGATAAGATTGCGTCAGAAAAGACTAGAGCTAGAAACCAACAGACTGCAGACACGAGTTAGAAAGTTGGAGATCATGAACAGAGATGAGAGTTAAGAAAAGAAATATGAGAAGACAAACAGCTCAGACGTGGTTTTGAAGAGTAGATGAGAAGAGAACCCAAGGCGGCAAGAAGGAATATAGGAAGGAAACATAGAAGAGCAACTGTGGATGTAATACTAGGTGGTCAGACATATTGAACTGAGGAGGTCTTGAGGATCATATCCTTACCGGGCACGGACTTGAAGATGAGTAGTTGGTCAAACAATGAGTTGAAGGAGGTTGAATTGGATCAAGGAGGATAGAAGGTCAGAGAGATGATAGAATGGTGGTGGTTTGAGAGGAAGGAATGAGATGGGGGAAGTGGTGAAAAAAAAGAAAGTAGAGAGAGATATTTGACGAAAAATACAAAGAGAGAGAGATGCTAGACAAGAGAAGAAGAAAGGAAAGGAGTCCTCCCCGGGACAGGTTCTGGATTAGAGAGGTGGGGAGATCACCCGGGTGTCACAGAGGATAATCGGGGAACCCGTCTTAGCTGTTGCAACCCTTGAGGACAGGACCGTAATATTCAGGTATTAGACAATACTTAACATTACTGTTCATGTGTGTTTAATGTCCCTCCCTGATTTATGCAATCATCATCCTTCCACATCCATCTCACAACTGCCCCAGTTGAACTCATCAGGTTATGAGCCCAGAGCTACCTTAAATCTCTTCTTTTGGATCCGTATGCTTCCCAATAAAGCAACTCAAATTTAGATGACCTCATCCACATTGCCTCCCCAGAAATCAAAAATGATGGATCTTGGTTTGGACCCTTTTTCCACAAATTCCAACAAACTCCCAAATGCAAAACTACCTATACTCAAGTCACCAGGCCCCGATTCAAATTACTTGGATTGGGAGTTTGTTGTTACCTCCTACTTTGAAGCTGCCAGACTTGAATAAATCCTAGAGAAGTCTTGTCCTGAAAACCCCTCAGAAGCATGGATTAACAATAACAAACTGGTGTGCGCAATGATCACTCAGTCGGTCGACTCTACCAATCTATGTTTTGTACGCAAATACCAAAGAAACGCCCATGGCATGTGGGCAGCGTTAAACCGAGCTCATCAAGACCAATAAACTGGCAGTTGGGTATTCTGGATGCGAAAACTCCTTCTCACCAAGATGGACGGCAATGACTTTCTCTCTCACATTGAAACAATGGGTAAATACCACAAACGTCTTGATTTTCTCATCTCTTGCAAAAATCCCCTTACGGCAGACAACGTCCATGTTGCTGCCCTACTCAGTTCTATCCCTCAAGACTGGTTACATTGTGTTTCAGCGCTGATGAACCAGGACGGTGTTAAATCTGAAACCGTTGTTACTGCCCTTAAAAATGAATACACTCGGCGTCAATCCCAATCTGACGTAGCAGCCTCAGTCTTGTCTGCAAAATTGACACAATCTCAGTCTAGCAAACAGTCAACCAAACACTGCTACTTCTGTAACGTGGATGGACACAACTTAAACAACTGCTACAACACCCGTCAAATTCTTAACCAGGCCAAACATTGCGGAAATAAACGCAAGACCAACAACACAAGAAACCCGCCAACAAACAAAAACAGCTGGCTAGAGCAGGACGGACCACCGCCACTCCAATCACCGTTTCCGACAATCAAACCCCTCAAGAGGAGGAGTCGGACTATTTGGGATTGGAATACAAAGTGACCGCCGGTCTAGCCTCTAATCACATTTCCTGCCTATCAACCGCGCCCCAAACGGATGCAAATCTAGACTTGGGGTGCTCCATCTCTATGACTCCCCACGTGTCATTGGTTAAGAATCCCATGTTGGACTGCACTCCCATGCGTCTAGCAGACCACTCTGTGGTCAAATAATCCTATTGCGGTTCTATGCAACTCCCCTTTGCCAAAAACCAAAAGCGGGAGACTCTGGTTGTTCCCTATTTGCACAAACCTCTGATTTTGGTTGCCAGCCTGTGTGATTTGGGGTTTGCGCTGATCTTTACCTCAAAACGCTGCGAAATTCTGCCGGTCAATGAAGTCAAGTTCAACAATACCCCCGCGGGCGTGGTCTATAGAAAAGGGAATCTCTACTACCTGCCTTCGGAACCTGTGGGTTCTCAATCCACTGAAACCTCTCAATACCTCCACGCTAAGCCTTTGTTGTTTGACTATCATGTGAAATTCTCCCATCTAGGCCTTGCCGCTAAAGATGCTGCTTTGACTTCACGGCTTGTTCATCTCAAGCGCAAAAGAAATGGAGGTTCAGCAATGCCCCACATGTATCCATTGCAAGATGTCTTGTTCTTCCTTCAAATCCCGCCGCCCCTACAGATCCACTCATCCGGGGCAACTCATCCATTTGGATGTAGGCTCTTTTGAGACTGCCTCAAGAGAGGGCTATAAGTACTTTGTTACCTTTGTCAATGATTTCTCCAAATTCACTGCTGTCCACCCAATGAAACTCAAGAGCGACGTGCTCAACTGTTTCAAATTATTTCTATCCTTGTTTAAAGCTTCCAATCAATTTAAAATCCTGTATCCCCGCTCCGACAACGGAGGGGAATATGTTTCTTCCACTTTTGAATCCTACCTCAAGAATCTGGGCATAGCCAATGAACCCGGTCCACCACATTTACCTGAGCTCAACGGGGTCGCTGAACGCACTAACCACACCTTAGGAAACGTCCTTTGATGCGCTCTACTGCAGGCCTCAGTCCCAAAACTTTTTGGGCGGATGCCCTTTGCCACATCTTCTCATGCTACAACTTGTTTCCGTGTCACACTCCTGCAGGCTTCAAAAGCCCCATTTCAATTGTTGATTTACTGAGAAAAACTTTTTATATTTCAGAACTAAGAGGGCTGGAAGATGGACATAATCAGTTAGGAGGAAAGAAAACAATGATAGGAGAAAGAAACAATAACAATAAAGAGAATTGATGAGAAGAACAAACATTGAGCAATGAACAAAGGTTGATGGATGGTCAAGATCTTCAGTAGTTGAGGTAGTGTTTGGTAGTGAGTTGAAGTTGTGTCAATGTAAGACTTGAATAGAGATTCGAATAAAGAATTAGACAGGATTGATTGGAAAAGAGAATTGACGACAAGCTAGAGTCTTACCAGTCAGATATTGACAAGATGTGTGAGATTGAGTATAGGTTGAGGAGTGTTGAGTAATTGAGGAATGATAAGAGAAGAAGATGAAGGGGAAGAAAGATGAGAGAAGAAGAAAAGAGTTGAGTTGAGTCAAAGGCGTCAGATGATTAAGAGTCGATTGAGTGAGTGGATCGCCCGCAAGATCCCCCTCATGGTTGAGTGAGGAACAAGTGAAGAAGACTTCGTGAGGAGACATTGATGTGAAATGTAGACAGCTACTTGTGACAGAGAACAAAGAAGCGCGCCAAAGAGAGTGTAAGAGTAATTGTGACATATAAGAGACTGTACCCGCACAGGTGTGCCAGTATAGTAAAGTAGGAATAGAAATGAGAAAAGAGAAAAAGAAAAGAATGAGTGAAACAGAAAGGAAACACATAGCAAAAGGAAAATAAGAAGAAAGAGAGGAAGAGAGTGCTTTATTTGACACCCCCCGTGACTTGTAAGACTGTAGTCGGAGTGGTAAAAGAAGGGTTGATCAATTGTTAGAGAGAGGTTAACAAGCAAAGAGGAAGAGCTTTAGTAAGCCCATCGGCTTTCATGTCCGCAGAAGGAATCAATTCAATGGTCAAATTTCCAAGTTTGAGTTCCTCCCGAAGAGCTTTGGTTTTAATGTCAATATGACGGGTTTTAGAATTACAACCAAACTTCTTTAGCTTGTCATTGAGGCCTTTATTATCTATGAAGTGTCGACTGGGGATGATTTTCGATTTCCAAAGTTTGGCTACAAGTCCTCTCATCCAAATTGCTTCTAAAAAGGAATCAACGAGAGGATTAAGTTCCGCTTCAGTAGTAGAGTGGGTTACATTGCGTTGTCAATAACTGCTCCAGGAAATGAGTGAATTGAAGAGTAGAGACAGATGACCCGATTGAGATTGCCTAGTATCCAAATCATCGCTCCAGGTTGCATCACTATAACATTGGATTTGAGGATTTGTGTGGTTGATTTGAAGAGTAAGTTTGACATCTTTCGTAAATTTTAAGTATTTCCAGCACCTTTTAACTTCTCTCCAGTGACGAATCCCCGGTTTTTTGCAGAATCTTGCTAGACTTGAAACAGCGAAACTACAATCGGGTCTAGTTAAACACGGTATATAGTTGATAAGAAAAACGGCTGAACAATAATTGATATTTAAAGCTTTGAATTCTTCATGTTCGTCGTCGCTAGCAGAAGTTAGATTAAGGTTGGCAGTGAGAGGAATCAAAGCTGGCTTGCACTTGGTCATTTTTGATTCCTCGAGTCCATGTTGGATATGTTTGGGTTGAAATAGGAGAATTTTATTGTTAATACGTTCATACTTCATTCCAAGAATTGTATTCGGTTCGTGATGGCTTGAATTAGGAAATCTCTTAAGAAAGTTATCTTTGAAGTTATCACCTGGACTGACCAGGATAAGATCGTCGACATGAAAGAATAAAACTGAGTTAGAAGAGGGGTGAATGTATAGACAGGGATCTGAGATTGATTCATGAAAACCTTGCTCTTGAATCCATGATGTGAGGGTGTTGAACCAATTGGCGGGAGCTTGTTTTAAACCATATAGTGATTTTCAAAGTATAAGATATTCTGATTTTCTGTCTGATCCTTTGGGTCTTTTAATAATAACTTTGTTGGATAGAGGAGCGTGAAGAAAGGCGCTCTTCACATTGAATTGAGAGATTGGAAGAGAATAGAACAAACCGAAAAGAAGCGCAATGCAAAGAGAAGCGGCCTTTCCAGTTGGAGAAAAGGTATCTTGAAATTCTAAGCCATATATTTGATCAAACCCTTGGACACACAATCTACTTTTGTAGACTAATGGATCACCGTGGCAGTTTTCCTTAAGGCGGTAGACCCACGTTGTATTGAGAGGATTAATGGTTTCAGGACCTTCATAATCTTCCCAAACTTTCAGGGATTCTATGCCATTCAGTTCGACGTCCATGGATTGTACCCATTTTAAACTATCAAAGCATCTTTTGGCTTGTTTGTAGGTTCTTGGGACATAGTAGTGGTGATAACCGTATCTTTGGGGTGGATTCAAAGTGGATCAATTGCGAAGAGAGTAATTGGGCACAAGTTGTTCTACCAGGTCTTCAGACGGATTGGATTTGGTTTCGGAAAGAGTGTTATTGAGAGGATGAGAAATGATGGCAGGTGACGGAAGGCAGTCATTGGCAGGAGATTCAGGAAGGGTAGTGTCAGAGGGAAGAGTAGAAGAAGACTGATTTGAAGGAACATAAAAGATGTTGTTGTCCAATTTGATTTGCAATTGATCATAGCTGATATCTGAGTCAGCAGGGATAAGGGTACCAGGAAGTCCATGATTTTTAAATTTTTCGCCACGGTTGATTTTGTTGTTGAGATAGAATACCTTGGAACCAATAGGGTGAAAATAATTAGTAGGAAGAGATTTTTCTGTAAAAAATTGATAAGGAGATGGAGAGTTGGGAGTTTTGGGAATTTGGTTTAGAGAGAGAGAGGCTGATTTAGCAATTTCTGCCCAAAGATTAAGAGGAAGCTTGGAGCTTTGAAGAATTGCTTGCATTGATTCAGTCAGAGTTCAATTAGCTTGTTCAATCTTGCCGTTGTGTTTGTGATGATACGGTTCGGAAATTAAATGTTGAATGGAGTTAATGTTGAAGAAGTCTTTGAGTTCGGAGGAAGTAAACTCGCCGCCACCGTCTGTGCAAATTGTGGCGGGAAATTGATCTTGTTTTCGCTTTTCATGAATAAGAATAAGCTTTAATTGAAGACATGCATCGGACTTGTATTCTAGAGGAATGGCAGCAATGTAACTGGAAAAATTATCAATGATGGTCATAATATAGTTCATGTTATTACGGGAGGGAGGAGTAATGGGACCGATTAAATCTACGTGAAGCCTTTCGAAAGGTTTTGAAGATAATGTGGACGTATTCTTGAATGGAGTTTTGGAAATCTTGGAATAGATGCAGTCTTTGCATTGAAATTCAGAAAGAGTCTTTGAGGATAAGGAGGGAAAAAGATTCTTGAGACGGTGAGGATTGGCATGACCAAAAGATTGGTGCAATAATTTGATTTGATCGAGATCTGGATCCTTAAGCAAGAGGTGACAGAACTTGGAGTTGTTGCCTACTTTAGAAGGAGAGTTTAGAACAAACAGATTTTCTTGTATGAAACCTGAAAGGACCGGTTCGGAATTGGCAAAAAGATGAAATTGATTTTTAAAAGAAGAGAGAGTGCAGTTTTTGGAAGAGACAAGTTCTCCCGGACTGATTAGATTCACTACGAGATCAGGGACATAAAGACAATTGCTTAGGGTGATGGAAGATCCTTTCCAAGACAGTTTGACCGTGCCTTTGCCCATGATAGGTAATTTGGCACCTTCTTTACCAGTGTTGATGAAATCATCAGAATTTTGATCGTTGAGATGAGTGAATAAAAGTCAAGAATTGAACATATGACACGAGGCGCCCGAGTCAATGATAATTTGATTAATCGGATTGATTTCTTTGATCCAAGTGGAAAGAAGAGCCACGTAATGCGCAACTTATTTTGACTTTGATTGAGAATTAAGTTGGGCTCTCCAACAAACTTGAGATTCTTTCCACCAATTGGGAGCAAGATGATTGTGGAGATGCCAGCACTTGTTCTCGGGATAATCAGGAGATTGGGGATTATGATAACCTCTTCTACATCTGAGCTCGACAGGAACGGGTTTCTTATTAGACCAAGAAGTGATAAGAGCCGTGTCTCCCAACTTGGCTTCTTTGGATTTAACTTTGGATTCGTTGTCCAGCTGAGTGAGATGATTAAAAACTAGATTGATTGTAATGGTTTTATCGGAATGCATGATTTGCTGGCAAAGATAGTGGAGAGAAGGAGGAAACTTGAAGAGAATGAGATAGGATAGGATATTGTTAGGTAAGTCGATTCCTACATCAACCATCTTTTTGAGAGAAATCTTAGTCTTGGTTATAAAAAGGTTAATAGCATAGGGCTTGAATTGTTGGTAGAGAAACTCATTGAAGACTTGGGCTCAATTGGCGGTTTGCAAGGATGCGAAACGCTCTTTGATAGTTTTCCAGAGGAGACGAGCCAAAGAGATATTTTCAGGATTTACTACATTGTTATGTGTTATTGAATCAATTTGTGAGAGTAGAATAACTCGAGTTTCCATATTGTCAGTCAGGCTAAGAGTTTTCGAGTTGTCTTCTAGGGCTTCTTTGATTCCTTTGAACTTGAGGAGCATGGACATCTTGTCCTTCCAGATAGAGTAGTTTTCATCAGAGAGTATTGGAACGGCTTCGAGTGCAGCCTTGAGGATAATTTGTCAAAAGCCGTCATTGCTGGATCCCTCCATTGCTTTGGTTAGGTTTGTCGGGCGGATCTTTGGCTTTTAACCGTGTTGATTTACTGAGAAAAACTTTTTATATTTCAGAACTAAGAGGGCTGGAAGATGGACATAATCAGTTAGGAGGAAAGAAAACAATGATAGGAGAAAGAAACAATAACAATAAAGAGAATTGATGAGAAGAACAAACATTGAGCAATGAACAAAGGTTGATGGATTGTCAAGATCTTCAGTAGTTGAGGTAGTGTTTGGTAGTGAGTTGAAGTTGTGTCAATGTAAGACTTGAATAGAGATTCGAATAAAGAATTAGACAGGATTGATTGGAAAAGAGAATTGACAACGAGCTAGAGTCTTACCAGTCAGATATTGACAAGATGTGTGAGATTGAGTATAGGTTGAGGAGTGTCGAGTAATTGAGGAATGATAAGAGAAGAAGATGAAGGGGAAGAAAGATGAGAGAAGAAGAAAAGAGTTGAGTTGAATTCGGGAAAGAGTTGAGTCAAAGGCGTCAGATGATTAAGAGTCGATTGAGTGAGTGGATCGCCCGCGAGATCCCACTCATGGTTGAGTGAGGAACGAGTGAAGAAGACTTTGTGAGGAGAAATTGATGTGAAATGTAGACGACTACTTGTGACAGAGAAAAAAGAAGCGCGCGGAAGAGAGTGTAAGAGTGATTGTGACATATAAGAGACTGTACCCGCACAGGTGTGCCAGTATAGTCAAGTAGGAATAGAAATGAGAAAAGAGAAAAAGAAAAGAATGAGTGAAACAGAAAGGAAACACATAGCAAAAGGAAAATAAGAAGAAAGAGAGGAAGAGAGTGCTTTATTTGACATCAATTCTTGGGCACAATGGCGAATCTCCACTCAACATGCATCCATTTGGGTGTCATGTATGGTACAAGGTCCCAGAGGCCAACCGAAAGAAGCTGGACAATAAAGCCAGGTCTCCAATACTCTTGTCTCCCCTCAATGACGGGAATGGTTTTTGACTATGGGATCTTGGTAACCGCACCGTGATCAAAAGTCGTAATTTAATCTTCAATGATACCTCCTTCCCGTATTCTTCTAAGCTCATCCCTCCTTTGTATCCGATTTGATTAGAAGTTCCATGGCCAATTGCTCAGCCTCCTCCTGAACCTGTCCCTTCTGCCGATCAGCCTCCCTTAGTATCTGCTCCTTTCCCTTCTGGAAATCAACCTCCCCTCGCGTCTGTTTTACCTGTCCCCCTCTGCCCTCCTTCTCCAACCTCCCGTCCTCCCTTGAACATTGTCCTCAGGGAGGGCGTCGACCATTGTCTTTCAGCCTCCATCCACACCCCTGCTACTTGTTGACGTTCCACCTCTTCCTCATTGCATTCACCCAACCCTCCGGCTTCTTGTCCTTTGCCTGTTGTGTCTCATCCTCCCACTGCACGTCATGATGATGGTGTTGTCCAAATCGACCTTCCTTCTTCCCAAACACCTCCTCCCTTGGCCGCACCGCCCCGTTGCTCAACCCGCACCCGTACTGCTCCCAACCGATATGCTCAGTGGTCCAAGCTGGCCATGGACCCTTTGGATTTCAACACACCAAAGACCTGGCGGCAACTTCAGAAATCTCCTCACAAGCACCGCTGGCTGAAGGCAGCCGATGAAGAGTTTGTGTCCCTTCTTGGGATGCAAACTTGGAAATTGGTTCCGCAACCAGCGAAGCAAAAGATCATCAAATCTAAGTGTGTGTTTAAGGTGAAGCTTTGGCTAGATCATTCCATTCAAAAACTGAAGGCCCAACTGGTTGCTATGGGGTACTCTCAAACCCCGGGTATCAACTATCAGGAGGTTTTCTCCCCCACGCTACATCTTGAGACTCTTTGTCTTATCCTCAGCCTGCTGGCCTCAAACGACTGGAAGGGACAGCAGGTCAATTTCAAGACCGCTTTCCTCAATGGAAAGCTCAAGCATGAGGTCTTCATGGAACAACCGCCAGGTTTTGTTTACCCGCAGAACCCCAACTGGGTGTGCCAACTTGACCGCTCCCTCTACGGCTTGAAGCAATCTCCCAGGCAGTGGAATCGGCAGCTTCACAGGTGTCTCTTCAATCTTGGCTTCACCAACTCAAAATAAAATCCAACCCTCTACTTCAGGACTGAGAAAGGAAAGCTTGTCTGTGCACTCACCACGCACGTCAATGACTTGGCAATTGTCAGTGAACCGCCGGTAGTCAATAGTCTTATCAGATCGCTTGGGATGGCTTTCCAAATAGGAGCCAATGAGGAATTGAATCATTTCCTCTCTCTTCAAATAATACGAGATTGCCCCAATTGTCTAGTCTACCTTAATCAATCTCACTACATCAACTCTCTCTTCGGGTGCTTTCTCAACAACAACTCGGTCTCCCTGCCGACCCCCACCAACTCATACTTCAAAAAAATTTGCCGCCGCTCTCCAAATGATCCTCCTTCCTCCGGCCCGTACAATCAACTCATTGGTTTTCTCCTGTGGGTCTTGCAATGCACAAGGCCGGATGTCTCTTTTGTCATCAACCGTTTATCCCAACACCTCCAAGATCTTCTGAATTGCATTGGCCGGCTGCGCTGCAAGTCCTGCATTATCTATCCTTGACAAAGGAACTATGTCTCAAGCTTGGGGGTTTGCTCACTATTTCCGGATTCTCTGACTCTGACTGGGCCGAGGATTGTGACAACAGGAGATCCACGTCAGGATACATCTACCGTATGGGAGAGGGCGCCATATCTTGGAAGTCCCGCAAGCAGGCAACGGTGTCCTTGTCAAGTACCAAAGCCAAATACAAGGCTCTTTCTGATTCTTGTAAGGAAGTTCTATGGATTAAACATCTTCTCTGAAAGCTATCTCTCCGCACGCCTGACTCAATCCCTCTCCATGTCAACAATGAAGGTGCCAAAGCACTTGCAAAAAATCCGGAACACCACACTTGTACGAAGCATATCAACGCACGCTACCACTTCATTTGAGAGTGAATGCAGGATAAGTCTTTCAGTCTCATCCATGTTTCAAGCAAGGACATGCTGGCAAATATGCTTACCAAACCTCTCAATAGGGTTCTGCTAGAAAGGCACCGTCAAATGTTTGGGGTGGTACGGCGTTAATTTTCTTTCTCTTTTCTTTCTTCTTGTTGAGCTTGTTTTCCTTTTGTCTTCCTTCTTTTTCCTATTACTTCTTTTCCTTCTTCTCCTCTCCTCTTCTTTCTTCCTTGATCTTTTCCATGTGCGCAGCAAAAGTGTGTTGGGTTAGTACCATGTATCTAGTATGCCACACACATGTCAAGCCCATGTCACACATAGTGTAGTACACCTGGGGCAGCTCAGGATTGTGGAAGGACTCTTTCCTCATCCTTCCACATCCATCTCACAACTGCCCCAGGTACGCTCTTCATTCAATTTCCTCTTTCTTTCTGTTAATCTTTGGTTCAAATTTTCCTTTCTTTTCCAATCTTACTGTTCATGTGTGTTTAATGTCCCTCCCTGATTTATGCAATCATCATCCTTCCACATCCATCTCACAACTGCCCTAGTCAAACTCATCATTAAGGACTCCCCGGTAAAGATGTGTGGAGAGGACGGTAAACGGTGGCAGGAGGCCCTTCCAGCAGTCCTCTTTGTGGACAGGATCTTGCTCAAACGCTCAACGGGCTACTTGCCTTACAAACTTCTCCATGGACAGTGTCCGGTGCTTCTGGTGGACATTGAGTTTAAAATCTTCTTGGGCATGGACTGGTGGAAGGTGAAGACCTCTGCAGAACTTGTGGAAGCGCGCGCCAAACAGCTTCTCCAACGGGACAAGACCCTGGTGACAGCCGCTGAAAGGTTGCGGAAGACAAGGACGGCTTTGGTCCACTATTGGGACAAGCGCTGCTCCCACCGCCTCCAGGATCCACTGCAAAAGGGTGACTTGGTTTTTTTGTACAACTGGAGTCTGGAATATCAGTGGGGAAAGCTTTTTGCCAACCAATGGAGCGTCCCCTTCCACGTGGCATCCAAGTTTGAGGGCGGGAGCTACCAGCTTGAGGAATTGGACGGGGGGCCGCTCAAATGGAAGGTTGCGGCCTCACACGTGAAGCGTTTCTTTGAGCGTGGCTCCACCTCCTTTGATGAGACGGCCGGGGATGGCGCAAAGGCGGGGGACGGCGTCAGAATTCCAGGATCAGTGGACGGCCCAGATCCCTTGTCTGAGGAGGAGCCCGCGCGCGACACGCAACCTTGGAGGAGTGAAAGGCTACAAACCGCTGGGAACAGCCATCAACTTGGGGGGGACGCAAGTAGGGTAAAGGTCTGATTTGGTGAGGGGGTGTCCTAGCCGGTTCACAGCTGGAATAACTAGACACCCCAGAATGTCTGTTCTCCTACTTCTTTTATATTTGATTGGCCTCTTGGATTGGTATGGTTTTGGTTATAATTGATCACAGGGACGCGGGCATGGCGCTAGCTGGGTCCGTAAACGCAAGAACAAGCCCCGCAGATTGGGCAATGCAGGACAAGGAGCGGAGGCCCTAAAAAAAAAAAAATTTCTTTCCCCTTTTCTTGGGGTTTTGGTTTCCCTTTTTTTATGGGCTTGGTTCTTTTCCTTGTTTCCTCTTTGCGCGGGACACGTACAGGACAGGTCTGATTTTGTAAGGGGGTGTCCTAGCCGGTTCACAGCCGGAACAGCTAGACACCCCAGAATGTTTGTTTTCTCAACTTCCTTCTTTGCCTCTCTTGGATGACTGTGCGCGTGCTGGTGTAGGATTGTTGCATTTGTTGCAGGATTGGGTACGGGGAACTGTGTGGCAGTTTGGCTGGGGCGGTCCAGGTACCTTCTGGGGAACTTTGTTGGCTCAGGATGGGGGCATGGAATTTAATTTCACTCATTCTCACTCAGGACGCGGGCATGGACTTTAATTTCACTCATTCTCACTCAGGACGCGGGCGCGGACCTCTTTCTCACTCACTCTTGCTCTCACTTGCGCGGATCACTTTTAACACGCGGATCTTGTGCGCAGAGGCTCTCACAAGCCCAGAGGCTACTCAGGAAGGCGCGGCAAAACTCTATTTCTTTGCAAGTAGGCGCGGAATAAGATACAAGATGGAAAAGGAAGAGAGGGGGGGGCAATCCGTCTACTTCAGAAAATTCCTCATCACCTCCTCCGCGTCCGCGCGAGCCGCTGCGGCTAGGGTCCGGAAGGCAGCCAAGAGTTCCCGTTGGTCGCCGGTGGTGTGGGCGCAAGGGGCCGCCAGGAACCGCCAAAGGAGTCCGTCCGCGTCATCCACCATTGCATCAAACCTTGCAAGCGGAACAGACGGGAAAACGGGGATATCCGGAATCTTGCGTGGGCTGGGAGGAGGCGGGACTGGTGAAGAAGGGGCCCCCGGTGTACCATTGGGGGGGCTTGGTCCAGCAGGAGGCAACAATGAGATGATGACCAGCAATGCGGGTGGCCGAGGGGTGCCCCGCAGGGTCGGGGGCCTCTCTTCCAAGTCTGACGAGTAAGGAGGAGCCGGGGCCTGGGCAGGAGTAGGAGTTGGGGGAGGAGCCGGGGCTGGGGTAGGGACCAGAGGAGGGCCAGCGCGGCGCCGGAGGATTTCATCAACGCGCGGGTCCCTTGCGCCTTGCGTGACCCAAATGCGGTCCGCCCAGAGCCGTAAGGCAGACCAATAAGCCGCAAAGTTTGGGTAGTCCTCCTTCCGTGGGGGCCCTGCGTGGCAGAATGGGGAGGTGGAGTCGCAGATCGGTCCTGGGGGGGCGGGCACGAGGCAATCCGGGCGGAGTCCACAAGTCCTCAGAGATTGTTTCATTGTCCAAAATCACAACCGGGTCCGGATGGGCCCTCTTGCCCGGCCGGGGACGGGGACCAGATTGAGGAGGAGGACCCGGCATTTCCTTGCCAAGCAAGCAGCGGCGATGGCCACGACGGCAAGAATTGCAGGCGCGTTGACCAGGAACAATGAGCACGCAAGCCCGTTCCGGGCGCAGAAGTCGCAGGGGACCATGATGGCAACGGAGCAGAAGGGGAGGAGGGGCTGGGGTGAGCTGGGGTGGGTGGGGGAGAGGTGGGTTAGTAGTGTGATGGGGGCAAGGCAGAAATGGGAGACCTCTGGGGACAGAACTCAACTTGGGGGGGGATGTGGTGTTGTATTTATAACCTTGGGTTGAGAGCTGCGTTGCGGGCTGCGCGCTCAGCAGTTGGGTAGGTTGGGCTCAGCATTTGGGTGTGCCCAGTCTCAGCAGCAGCCCCTGCAGGCTCAGCACCAGGTGCGGGTCAGGCCTACTCTGAGGGCGCCAGACCACGACCCGCCAAGGAAATGCAGACCGAGTGATGGAGCCGGCCCAACCAAGCTTGCGGGTGGCTAGTTTGGAAAGCAAGGGCTGGGCATTTGGGGGGTTAGGCGCGCGCGGGCCGACCTGCCGACTGCGAGGTCCGCAGACGCGAGCGGGAGGGCAAACCGGGGGGCTCCAAGTAGGGCGCGGCGGAGGGCCGCGCCATGAGAAGGAAAAACCGGGCGTACGTTGATATCAAGGGGCATGGGTTATGGGGAAAGGGATGGAGGGGTAGGGTTGGGCTAGGGTTCTGTGCTTAGGGGTTGTGTTTCATTTTCCTTTTGCGTTTGTGGTTGTGCTTAGGTTAGGGTTGAGGGGGGGGGCCCAAATTCTCACCCTCAACTCTGGGTTGGGTTAAGATCATCATCTATCATCGGAAAGACCACCAAGGAAAGGAACAGGAAGGATTGGGGGAAAAGGAATACATCTCATTATCTCTTTTTATCTCACTACAGTTAAGAACTCATTGCATCCAACCTCCTTACAGATGCTTAGACCAATAAATTCCGGACTTGAGGACAACTTTGGAGCGTAACTCTCCTTTGCTTTCTGCAACATGAGCACCTGGGATGGCCTCTTTGTTTTTCTGCTACCACTTCTAGGTCTCTCTTTGATTGATCAAGATTTTTTCTCTCAACTCTTCAATCACTCTCAAGATCAAGAAATGGCCAATTATTTTTCTTTATATTGTCTCCTTTCCTCCTTTTCTCAATATCTTCAAATCTTGAGATGCAGACTAGGGAAATTCTGTAAGTTGGGGAGAGATGTGGTGACCAATTTGGTAAACCTCAAGAAAAGGGGCAAAATTTAAGAAAAACATTTTTTTTTCTTAGTTTTTTATCTCTTCATTATGAAAAAAAACTCATTTCTATGGGTACTCTTCCTCTTTTGTTCCTGCCAAATCCTCCCTGTTCTAGCGGTCTAGGAAGTCCTCTCCAGGTGCTTCAATTCCCAGATCCTCTGTTTCATCCCTCCTTTTTGTGCTTGCAGCCTCAATTTTTGGCCAATGTGGGCGCACAGAAGGCTATCCTCATCCTCATCAACCATTGCCTTTTCCAATCCTATCCGCCAAGTGATCATCATCCCCTCGCAAAATTGATCCCATCATCCTTGAATTCTCATGATCCCAGCCAGCTTTACACTTTTCATCCATTGGCCCCGCATTCCCTCTCAACATCCTCCACAATCAATCAGCCTCATATACTGCCTCCTCAACCCTTCATCTCATCATCTCATCCAATCACCCGCAGCCATTGGTTTCACCGTTTCCCATCCTCAAGATGCCACACTCATTGCCACCAATCATTGGTGTTGCTTTTGCCATCCATAATCTGCGACTGCTTTTGTGGCCCCACGTTGGCAAAGTTGCAGATGTCCATCCACCTGCCCCTAACCTGCTATCCTGCAGATGCTCATCCTCTGCCTGCTGTCGTGCTGGTTTCTTTTTCCCATTTTTTTCCCATTTCATTTTCATCTGGTGGTCATATTTTTTTTCATCATTGTTTTTTCTGGATCCTTTACTGTTAAAAAAATAAAATAAAAAAATAAAAATAAAAATAAAGAATAAAAAATCCGCCGTCATTTGTAGTCATCCTCTTGTAAGTAGTCTACATACCCTCTTGCCCATAAAAGGAGGGGATATCCCCTGAATTTTCGCCCCATCATCCATCTATCATCAAATCATCTTATCATTATCCATCATTGTGGTATCAAGCAAAAAATCTGTGGGCTCTTCCTCCCTTTATCTGAGCCTTTATCATAATTGTATCCAGGGTATATCCATCATTGCCCTCTGATTGTTGAGCCTCCATGCTCAAATTCTTGATCCTCCCTCCTGCAGCCCTGTTCCTTATCAACAACCAATAGCTGTTCTTTTGAGGAAGAATTCATTTGTTTGAGTTCTGAAGTGTTTTAAACCACTCCTTTTATCCCTTTCTCTGACCACTTTTGTCTTGATTTTTCATTTGATTTTCTTTCTGGAACCATTCATGTTTTACTGAGAGGTTTCTCTAAGATTGAAACCTGGAGTGTTAAAACTCCCTTTATTTCTATAAATTTGAATTCTTCCATGCTATACTTGATTCCCTTGAGAAGTGCTGGTTTATTCTTGTTCAAATTTTTTACTGCTTTGATTCTAGAGCTTCATAAAACAAATTGCTTCTTTTTTACAGCCATCCACAGTTATCTGTTATACTTCAAGAACTTGATTCCTGAGATTTGGGGAGGTTCACTGAGAACCTGGAGGTTGGTTGGGATTGAGTTGATCTTTCCTAATCTTCTGCTGACAACCAGATTTATTAGCTTGTGGGCACTGTTACTTGAAACTGCCTCATTCTATTGAACTCTGAACAAACTTTAAATTTGTTTGTTCAAGTCTTTTCCTGCACCATCTTGCCTCAGATAGTGTTGTTCAATTGCTACTAACTACTATCAAAATTCATCTTTTCCATTGCTCCTTATTTACAAGGTTCTGGATCTTTATTACCGTTACACTTAAATACTTTTGTAACACTCAGGAGGGAAGCCTAAACAGCACCTTTTCCCCTCCACAGAACTGGCTTTGGCTCAGCAACATTTGGAGTCTTACAGCTGGGAAAACAGGAGGCAGGTACATAATAAAAGCTTTCAAAATATCCTGATAAATTTATTTTCTACAATGGTATCAACAGACTGGACTATGCACAAGGGGTAAAGAAATTGAAAATACATCATATATTGGTTTTATCTTAATGACTCACTTATTACTTTAATCCACTCCCGTTGTGGGTTTTTTGAATCTAATGATTCAGCTTTGCAAAATAAGCCTACAAGAGCAACCAAAAAATTTTTTTTTTTAATTTGAAAACATTGTGCTTCTTTAAGAATTTTAGCTACAAAAATGTGTTTATTTTTTAGTTAAGTAATGAATTTATTTGATTTTTTGTTCAGAAATTCAATCTTGAAATTCCTAAACATGACCAAAAATCAGAAACAAGAGTGATGGTTCTATTTACTATCAACCCAAAACATGCGTAAAAATCCTTTGAAAATTTAATAAAAGTTGTGGAATATTCTTGCAGTATGAATGAAAAACCTAATTACACTCTCACTATAATTTTTTGTTGGAAATCATAAGCTTATGAGAAAATGTTTCAAACCTTAAAGCATTCAGTAAATACTCTTGAAATGTGGGAGTTTCTATCAAAGTTTTGATGCATATACTGGCCCATCCTTGTGAGCATGGTAGTTCAAAGAACATATTTGAAAACAGGATAGGATATAATTTTTTTTTGAAATGAATGAGGATACAGCCTGGCTAGGGTTTTTTTCCAAATTTCAAATTCCATAGTAACAGCAGTCAAATTCTCCCAAGATTGATTTATTTATTTAACTTTGAATTTTTTTGGGAAAGTACTTCAAATTTTATGATGAATTTCCAATAATGAAAAATTTAAAAGTATTGGTATATAATATACAAAACTGAATTTTTGACCATAAATCACCAAAATATATTAGCAATTTTAAATAAAACCTGAGTTAAAATTGAACTTCCTTTCAAGCATGAATTACATTTGATTGCAAAGTGGGTTCAGATTATTCCAACAGAAGTTTCTTTTTGTGTATTTGTGAGTTATTTGGGTAGATTTCCTGAATTAGGACAGAGTTCAAACTTTTTTTAACCAATTCCAAACACTTTTACATGGTGGCACATGCTAGAATGGGCCTCCATTTTTCCCCTGGTGTATCTGTAATGTTTTTTCTAATAAAAATCAGTCTTATTTCTGGAGAAATTTTTTTAAGAACCATCAATCACTTGATGTTGTGAATTTCAATATCATTTCCTTCTCCATAATAAATATCCAGAGCCTCATTTCAATTTTTTTTTCAATGAAAAAATTCTGCTTTTGGGTGAATGTTGAACTTTTTCTGATACCTTACCCTTTTCTTTGAGGTATATTTCATAGCTCATTTTTTCTATTTTTCTTTATTTTATTTTGAAAAAAAATTCTACTTTAATCTTGATTTTTTAAATTTATGATTTATCAGATAATTGAAGAAAACTCTATATGTGGCATCCATTCTCATGCCCAATTTTCCAATAGATCATTTTCTAAATAATTAAAATCTTGTGCTCTCCAACAGCAAAACTCTAGGCAATAAATATATAGAAACTTTTCAAAAGACAGATAAAATTTTGGTTCTTTTCACATGAATTTTGAACAAAGATTTCAATTTTTGAAAATTTCATTAAAAAGTTGCTGAAAATTATGAAATTGTTTCTTTGGATTTTATTCCATTTTTCAGATCCTCAAACACCAAAACTGTTTTTTTTGGATATTTCCCAATTTTGGAGGATATAACAGTAGGAGATGTTTCTACAGGAAATTGGGATACAATTTTGACAATTCTGTGTTTAATATTTTGAGGGATGATGAACAAAAAAGATAATTAAGTTGATTTAATAAAGCATGGGCATCATTTCATAAGATAATTTTCAAGATTTTAGGTTGTAATTTTTTTATGAAGTTTTTCCCAATTAAATTATCTTTATTTTCCACAGTTTAGCTTCTAAAAATTCAAATTCCACCCCCAAATTTTGTGATTTTATGGTTTAAAACCTGAATGAGAATATTGGGGAACTGATTGTCTTCTACCATTCATTTTTTTTGGTTATTTTTAGAAAATTTTAATTTCTCCTTCAAGAAAAAAATTATTTTAGTAAGCTTTTGATCTTCTTTGACAGATATTAATAGAGTATTATTGAAATCTCCTCCTCACATAAAATTCTATTCACAACTGTGAAATTTATAAAATATAATAATATTTAACCTGAATGTATATATAGACAACTCTAGATTTGGTTTATCAGACTTAGCAAACTGGCCGTTAGAAACTGGCCATCTCTTTTTTTATTCAACCCGCCATTTTTCATGGTGGGTTTCTGATATAGACATACCCCCTAACTGATGTATTTTGAAATGGCATGTTTAATGGAAATGGCCAATTTCAAAAATCAAATCTGCCATCTATGAATCATCATCCATCCACCATCCATTGCATGCAAAACACTCATCCACACCTACACCTCAGCAAATCCATACCAATCCCTTCTCCATCCCTTCACACACATCTCCCAGTTTCAACTCCCAACTTCAATTCTGTCTTCCCATTTTTTGTTGATTCTAAGGAACTTTCCAAGAAGCAGTATTGACTCACTTCCTCAGCTTCAACCTCAAAAATCATCCTCCACCCCACCCCGCCAATGTTACTAGCTGACTGCTTACAATTTGTTCCTTTTTGATTGTATTCAAAAAAAATAAGTTGGTTCAAGAGACTACAATTTATTGACCTGCAGCATTGAAATCAGTAAGTTTCCAGAACCAAAGCTTCAAAATTGATGGGAGAAGGTGATTCCAGAAAGGAGCACATTCTAACGCAGGAATTCATGGTTACGCCAACATCAGCTCATCAAGAAATTTGTTTGGATTCCAGCATGCTGGCTCTTCATCACCCCAGAGCTCTATCCAAATCCTCATCCTTATTTCAATCAAATCCATCTCATATAGGGAAAATTTGTAGTGAAAGCTCAACAGGCTCAACTGTTGGTGAGGATGACAAGGGGGGTACAAGTGATAGTTTTCTCAGCAGTTGCAATTTATCAAAAACTGGTTTTATCAATACCTGAAAAACCACATTAAATTAATCTGCTTCTAAATTTCATCAAGAGCATGGTAGTAGTGGACTGGTTGATTTCTTGTGGTCCAAAAATTGCAAGGAAAACATCCATCCATCCCATCCTCTTCCTCCACTCCAAGTCAACCCATAGAATGGTACTTGCGTAACCTTGCTTGGCAATTTGATCAAACTGTGAATGATGAAATGGAGGCGGCTGAGGATGATTTCTTTGACTTGAACAATTTTCCTCTATCCTGAAAGACAATCATACCCCCTGGCTCTTGGCTTTGAGATCAATTGAATCCAATTCCAAGTTGAAAAGATCCCACACCAAGCCAGCAAGGCAAGCTGGAGAGAGAAGAGGGTGAGTTACGAGGAGATCAATTGGGTAAATTTGAGCAAGCCTTCACTCCCAATCCATTCCCTAGTCAATCATCAAGGTGATTACAAAATATCCCTCTCTTCAACCAGGATCATCATCCACTTCATCATCCCCCCTCAACAGCTGCTCATCACCCAGAGATTAAACTATCATCCGGTCATCCATGGTTTCAAGAATGTGAACTGGCCAGGAACAATCATCAAGGACAAGAAGCCATGGAATCTTTAAACTCTGAAGAACATTTATGTCCTGTTCCAGTAAACAATCAATCATGACCCAGAGACACCTACAGGGCTTGACTGATGGCTTATTGCATCAGCAATCTTTCTGAACCCAAGAATAGACCAAAAATCACCTTTCCAGTGCCCTTGGAGTTTGATTTTTTTTTTGTTTGTGCAAGTGCGTGGGCCCAAGCAGGAGTGTGATTAGTTTTTCTGGATGATTGAGTTCATTTTCCATGTTGGTGTGGGTAGTGGATACACTTTTTATCTAGCTTTGGTTTTTGGTTCATGCCTGATATTACATAAATATTTCTGACCTCCCTCCTCTCCTCTTCCACCTTTGCATCAGGTTGATGGGGTTTTTTTTGGGGGGGGGGTTCTTTAGGGGTTGATTTTGGTTTAAAGTAAGTCATTCCTTTTTTTTTGGTTTAAAAATTTTAAGGTATTGCATGGGTAAATCATGCCATTTTTTTGATTTTATTCTGGGATTTTTATTAATTGCTGTTTTGCCTGGGATCAACACAAGGTTTTTTCTTTTTTTTTTTCATCCAATCCTGTGTCACCAACAATTTTCACATGCCTTACCATTTTTCTTTTTTTTCAAATTTTGACACCTTTTTCCAGACTTCCAATTCTTCTTCCACCAAACTCAAAATTTTACACAACAAATTGAATCCCTTTTTGATCCTCACCTCAATCAAGGTATAAAGTTGGGAGGGAAAAAGATAGGAGAATATGGTTTGACAAGCACACAGAGAGTTGGGAAGAAAAGGGCTTTCCATCAAATAAGGGCTCAAATCCATCTACCTTCATTATAACATGACTAATGATGGTTTTTTGTGGTTGATTCTATGCAATGCAATACACCCTTTTGACCCCTTGTTCCTTCTAAACCCATGCTTTTTCTGGACTGCCAATTCTTCTCCAACTGAATCAAACTTTTATGCAATCAATTGAATCATTTCTTGATCCTGACCCCAATCAAATTATTTTTATGGGAGGGAACAAGATTGGAGGAGATGATTTGATAAAAATATGGAGGTGGAAAGAATAGGGCTTTTCATAAAAGGAGGGCTCAAATGAGGGATTCTTAAATCTCATTGAAAGTACCCAAGGAAGGTGTTAATGAAAAGTTTCTGTGGTCTGCGCAAAACTGAAAACCTTTGGAATCAGTCAGGATTAATCAAACAGAAAATACAAGAAATTTCTTCCTTACTTGAAAAGATGTTGTTTTTAATGTCAATACTGGAATAACTTGCTCCTCATGGGCAAAGCTTTTGAGTTCTTCCACCCCAGGAAGAGAGAAATCCAAATAGTTAATTGAGGGCTCCAAGGAATGGTTTGGACCATTGATCAATGCCAATCAAGTTATTGGAGTCAGTGATGCCAAAGCCAGGGGAGATTGAAATTGAGTGGGCTTTTTGGTACTTGAATCAATAATTCTTGACTTTCTCCCTCATCTTTTTTTATGAAAGATCAATCCAAACTTTGGTTTTACTCTTTTGTTCATGGGCCATCAGGAGATAACCATTAACCTCAGAGGATGGAGGTTCTCCAACTTGTGTTGCATTTCCAGATCCAAGGAAAAAGTCAAAGTTGGAGGGTATTTTGAGTCAGTTTACCAGCATGATTTTATCAGCTCTTTGGAGCTGACATGATCTTTTGGAAGCTTGTTGGAAAGGATTGTTTTTTGAAGATCTCCTTGGAAAGTTTGCTTTTGTGTATTTGATTTTTGTGTTGATTTGCGGGGGAAGATTTTTTGAGGGCCCATTCGGAAAGATCAAGAGCAATGAAATTATAAGACTGATGAATTTATGAGGAGAAAAATGTTGGGATGAGAGAGGAAGAAATAAGGATAGAAATGAAGAGATTAGAGCAATAAAGTTATGAGATAGATGAAGTGACAAGATTTATTAAGTTATTATTCCAATGAGTTGGAGGTAGAACTTTACTGATGAGGTTGGATGTAGAAGAGATGAGAGTGATGAAGTGAAGAGAGCAATAAATTGATGAGAGTGATCAAGTGACAAGATCAATCAAGTTATGAGAGTGATAAAGTTATGAGTGATGAAGTTTTGAAAGCAATAAGGTGATGAGAGTGATGAAACATATTTTTCCAAAGAGGTTGGAGTTAAACATTTTCCAATGAGTTTGTAGGTAAAAGGGGTGAGGTTGGAAACTGGGGATTTATGATGTGGACGGATTTGTGGTTGATGTGGTTAAAGCGTTTAAATAATTGATCTGAAAACCCCCATTTATTGTCAGGAACTCTGAGAAATCTGATGTGAAATAAGTGGGGTTTTTTGATTTTTAATGGTGGGTTGACCACTTCCATTAAAAATTTTTGGTTTGGTTAACTCTGATATTCCTGAAATAATTTCACCAAAAAAAAACAAATACTGGAGGAATAAACATTAGTGGTGCAAAGGAAAAATCCCCAGAATTATTCTCAAAGCAAGTCACAAAAAACCAATTGAAATTGTGAGGGATAACTGGAAGGCTTTTGGATAAGAGCTTTTGTGGAAGACAAGTTTGGAACAAGTAAGAGTCAATAATTTTTGTTGAGAAAATTTTGAGACTATCCAAAATGAAATAACTGATGAAAGATCTAAAAAGAAAACAAAAAAAAACAAACAAACAAACAAAAACAAACAACAAACAAACAACAAACAACAAAACAAAAAACAAAACAAAAAACAAAACAAAAAACAAAAAAACAAAAAAAAAAAACAAAAAAACAAAAAAACAAAAAAAATTAAAAAAAATTAAAAAAAAAACCAAAAAAAAAAAAAAAAAAAAACATCAAAACAATTTCAGAACCAAAATTAATCTGTTTTTGTTCTATAAAAAAGTAAGACCTAGGTAAAAACTTGCCTCAAGAATTTTTAAAAATGCAAAGGATATCTGATCCATCAAAAATTTAGGAAAAATCAAAAGCCTATGAGGATTATTTTTTCTTTTTTTTTCAAATTATTTTGATCTCAGTGAAGGGATGATTAAAGTAAAAAATCCAAATCATAGGATGTCAAAATTGACCTTGGAGGTAAAATTTATTAGTAACAAAAAAGTTCAATTAATTATTTTCAACAAAGTTAAGTTGATACTTTATAAAATGTTGATGATAAATTCAGAAAATGCAGTTTTATGGGAGTTTTGTAAGGCCCTACACGGACCATTCAACGTGTGGGGGCCCATACACAACTCCACAGGGTCTCTCCAAACATGTGCAACCTCCAAAAATAACTTCAAAGGTTTGTTACAAACACAAGCAACCCCGGGGGGTCATATACCGCCTGTAAATAGAATTTTTGAGTTGTGTACCCATGTACACAACCATTTACATGCCTTTAAGGGGGTTGTTCCAGAAGTTCTGGGACCCCCTGGATCACATTTGGGTTCCATGAACCCAAATTTTGGATCAAGGCATACTCTTTGGGACTATTGGGACAAACCTAGCAATCATAAAGTGAAACTGCAAACACAATCATTGCCTTTTTTAAAGAAATTTCCCAAAAATTACACTCTCAACCCACCTGTTGGACTATTTAAAAGTAAATTTTAACTGCCCTTTGGTTAACTTGATCTTTCTCAACTCAAAAGGGAGAAAAATTTGTATTTGTTCAAATGAAAGTTGGATTGAATACTCAAGTACCATTGCATTTTTTGCATTATTGTAACAGTTGCAAGCCCTCCTTTTTATAACATGGCTGCTTTGAAGGACTAAATTGATATTTTCATTAAAAAAGCTGTGGAAAACAAGGATTTGGTTAATGAAACATTGGAAGCCCCAATTGATTCCTCATCTAGAGTTACAATTGAGGAACAAAATTTTCAAAAATGGACATGACCTCTGGTGGTGAGTAAAATGTTGGAGTAATCCCATCTGATGCCACTGAAACTTTTTCCTCTTCTTCTGTTTCTTTCTTTTCTGTTGCATCTTTCCCTTATTCATTCCTGTTTCTATTCCTCCATCAGGTACACATCTCTATGTATGCTTCCCACATCTTTCACTCTTCCATTTCACATCTTCTTTCTTCATCCATTTCTCACCCGCGCTCATCTTCCATTTTTGTGGATCATTTCACACTTTCTGTGACACCTATTCACCCAACACTACCTGAGGAAAGAGGCAGAGTCATACTGAATGTTTTTCCCTCATCCTTCTCTCTGATCTCTCCTCTGCTTCTCCTCAGGTAAGTCTGTCCTCTATCCCTCTGTTTCATACGTCCTCTTCCTCTGTATTATGTTCCTTCTGTTTTTTCTAGGACTGAAATATTATCCTCTCTCTGATCTCTCCTCTGCGTCTCCTCAGTGATCCCAACAGGTTATGAGCCCAGAACACTACCAGCTGCAATTCATTTAATCTTAGAAGTATCCGACTCAATCTGTTTTGATAAACACTCAATCAAGCTTCTCTATCTAATCTAAGATGGAGTAAACTCAATACTCCCACCCATTCCTCAAAACTCCATCCATTAATCTGCTGAACTCACCGGGATCCAAATTGAACTATCTCGACTGGGCAATGATCCTTTGGATCCATTTCAGAGCGTTGGGGGTCAGCTTTCTATTCAACAACAAATCAATCAAATTAACCTCAGAAACATTATCAAGAGACACTCTTGACGTCTGTTCATTTATCTCAAGATCCATTGTGCCAGCCAATTTCCAATACATCCAAAAACACAAAGAAAGCCCGCTTGGAATGTGGAACGCTCTGAAGGAAGCTCACCAAGATAATTTTTCCGGAGGTAGAATGTACTGGATCAGGAAACTTCTCCTCACAAAACTAAACAATAAGGACATGCCTGCCCACCTATCCAAAATAATCTCTTAGGGCAAAAAGCTTGGATCTCTGATCACCCTGGAGAACCCTCTCACCGCAAACAACCTCCAATCTAAAGCAATTCTGCTTTTTCTACTGGAAAATTGGCTTGGGTGTGTTTTGATTATGATGAACAAAGAATCAGTACCATCATTCAAGATAATAATGGCCCTGGAACAAGAACATCTGAGAAGACAAACTCAAATCAAAGACAAAACAGTACACTCAGTTAACACAAAATTTGCATCAAAATTGTTGTCAAAGAAAAAAGAAAAACCTAATCAATACACAAATGGCTACACACAAGTCTATTACTGCACAAATTTCATGACAGAAGGGAACTCCTTTTCCAGATTCCCCAAAGTACTTGAAATACTCAAGCAATCTAAAAGAACCAATCTGCAAAAAGAAAACAAGAGAGGGGGAAAAAAAAATTGAATGCAAACGCAAACAAGGTTGTGGCTGGAAACAACTCAGAAGAAAATTTGGACAATTTCTACAATTCCCAGATAATTTTCCACACAGGTTCAACCACATGCAACCTCATGTACTTGACCTCCAACGTAAAGCGTGACTTCAATCTGGACTTGGGTTGTTCTATCTTGATTACACCCTACAAATACCAGGTCTCAGATAGAAAACAAAATCTCACTCCCATTTGCCTTGCCGATGGGTCAGCTGTCACCTCCATGGAAGAAGGTTCACTCACCGTTCCCTTCTTCCAAGTCCTGAAGCTCAACAAGCCACTTCTGTCAGTCTCAAGCATCTGCAACTTGGATTTTTTTGTGGTCTTCTCCAAAGATGGGTGCAAGGTCTTCAACAAAAACACTTCCAATCTTTCACTCCCACCCCTCCAATCAGGGTACCAAAACAGTAACCTCTACTATCTCCCCAGACACAATGTGAGTGGCCACAACTCTCTGTCCACAGCTGTTACTCATTCATCTGACGGAAGTCTCTTTGGCTATCATAGCAGACTGTCTCATCTAAATTTGAAATCACTCAAGAAGCCGCTGAAGACCCAGAACATCTCGCCACAACCATCTAATAACCTGGAAGTCCAACAATTTCCAATCCTCATCAAATCAAAGATGACTCAAACCCTATTCCATACTTGCCTGAGTCACAGATCCACAAGGTCATTGACGACTATTCAAAGGCACTTTTTGCATACCCCATCAAGTGCAAATCTGATGTATTCAACTGCACCAAAATCTTCATTCCCTACTTTGAAAATCAATACCAAGCTCAAATTACCTCCCTTGGTACCAACAATGGAGGTGAATACATCAATCACCCAATGAAAGTCTATCTCAAATCAAAGGGCATAACTCTTGAGCTTGGTCCACCTCACTCCCCTCAACTCAACGACTTTTCAAAGTGTTCCAACTGCACCATCTGAGACATGATTCGGGCCTCTCTTATATCCTCAAATCTTCCAAATTCTTTCTGAGCAGACGCCCTCCGTCACTCTACTTATGCTTTCAACTCCTTTCCCTGCAAGACCCCCCAAGGTTTTGTCTCACTCAACTCACTCCTTGTTGAGTATTTTCCCGCTCTCATCTCTTACCGCGCCTCTGCGCGGGGGTTCGCACTTAGTCTATGACGGGGACCCCAACGTGTTCTTCTCACTCACACTTTGTCTCATCCCCTTTTACCAATCCCAATTCCTCTGGATATTTATTGACCTATTTCCCTATCTATCTTTCTTCTCTTCTGTCTATTTTCTTCTTCCTGTCCTTTTTTATTTGCTTCCATTTCTATTTCTTCCTCCAATCTCCTCAACCCTCAACATCACTCCATCAAATCACTCAACCCAAATACAATACGTCAATTTCTGACCGGTAAGATGTTGACTTCTCCAACAAAGCCTCTTGAACTCAGTCTGACTTCATACTACAAACAGCCTATCTTTATCTATACTTGAATCCCGTCCCTTCTGTTTCCTCCTTTGTCTCTCAGTCCATAGATCTCTATCAACTCAAAGCTTCCTCATTAGACAACTCTCATTGATCTACGCTGTAGGGTTCTACGTTTTTATCTTCCTATTTATTTATTTTTCTATGAGGTCTCCGTCTGATATGCTTCTCTTTGATTCTTTTTTATCTCTCAGCCTCAGCTGGTTCTAAGTTATCTAAAAATACAATCAACTCTCATTACGGTTAAAAGCCAAAAGACCTACCTATGAATCTAACCAATCAAGACATGAACAAACAAGCTGGAGCAAACAATTACTTTCATCAAGTTTCCCTGAAAGCATCCGTCAACGCTATACCCCCCTTAAATGAAGAGAACTACTCTATATGGCGAGAAACAATGCTCATGCTGTTTGACCTCAAAGATATTAAGGACACCATCACCCAAAATTCAGGCCCCTTATCATCAAACCAAGACAGAGAAATCAGGGCAATACTAATATCCAAGCTTGACAGCACCACTCACGCAAATGTTGTTAACTCCATGAAAATCTCTTCTTCTAAGCTTTTATGGGCCAAAATTACAAGAAGATTTGCCTCCTCAGAGACAGAAAATCAAGCAAGAGTATTTAACCATTTCCTCCATTCCATCTTTCACTCTTACTTAATTCTGAATGCGCTTGGAACTGTCATAGAAACTAAACACTTCAAATTCCTCAAGAACCAACTGAATAAATTTCCCTTCTTCAAATTGCCAGGCCTGGATATCTTCTCTCAACCTGATTTGAATTCTTATGAAACCAATTTCTCCACTAATGAGAAACAATACTCAATTAGGGAACCTGCCTTGGAATACCCTGACTCTGACTCTGATCAAGAATTTATTCTCCAATCTACACCTCAACCTCCGCCTCCTCCTTCCCATTCTGAACTGGAATCACCTCAGAAACAACCCAATCTAGGTCATAGACATGAACTTCAAAAACCCCAAAGATATGGCTTTCATCATTATTATGAACCTCCCTCTTATAAGGCCGCTTGAAAATGTTCCAAATGGCCTAGGTGGAAAGCAGCTTTCAATGAAGAACTTAACTCAATTGAAACTCAAGAGTTTTGGGAAGATTATTACGTCAAACCCAATAATATACTAAACACAACATGGGTATTAAAAGTGAAAGAAAATTGCCATGGAGAGCCTGTGAAATATAAAGAACTTTTATGCGTTCAAGGATTTGACCAGGTTCAAGTTGTACATTTTGAAGAGACTTGGGCTCCAACGGGTAAAATTGGATCCCTTTGTCTTGCTCTGATCTATGGCTTAAAGAATAAAATGACTTTCACTCATTTTGATGTAAAAGGGGCTTTCCTCCACGCTCCCTTGAATGAAACTGTGATAATCAAAACTCCTGAAGGATCAAATTGAAAATCTCCCTATCTCAAATTGAAGAAATAACTCTATGATTTACATCAATCACCCAAGAATCTGTATGAGACACTTACCGCGTGGATTGAATCTCAAGGATTCCGTGAATCCACCAGCAATCCATGTTTGTATCTCAATTCTAAGTTGGGGGAAGTCCTTTACTTCCATGTTGATGATCTTATCTTAGTAGGAAAATCTGACTCGTTTGCAGTCAACTTCTTAAAAATATTCTTGAATTCTTCCTGTCACTTGCCAAATACAATCCTCAGAATGCTAATGCAATTTGATGGAGACAGTATATTTCTAAGTCAACCAAAACATATCAAAAGAGGCCTGGAAGAATTGGGTCTCACCAACTGCAAAGGCATTAATACGCCTCTTACTCAAAACTTTGATCTTGAACCAGCTTCTGACAAAGACCATGCTCAGCTTTGTCAACTCAATATCAATTATCAATCTAAAATTGGATTTCTGAATCATCTTTCTAAATACACTCATCCAGATATTTACTTTGCCGTTTCCAGCCTTGCAAGATTCAATGCAAAACTGGGACTCACTCACTGGAAAGAAGTATGCAAGGTATGGAAATACCTCAAGACCACTAGGGACTTCAGGTTGACTCTGAAGTATGACTCATCCAAAGACAGTATCTTGGGCTATAGTGATGCTATGTGGGGCAACAACCCCTCTTCTTGCAAGTCTCAAACCGGATATATAGTACTACACTATGGCAGTCCAGTCCTCTGGAATTCCTCAAGACAGCAGAACGTAACATACTCCTCTACCAAATCTGAACTCAACGCCTTATTGATTACTCCTCAATCCAAGGCTGGTCATCAATACCTACTCACTCTGGTTCACAATTATACTGGCTACCTCATGGATGAAATCCATGGCTCTTCCTTTAACAAACCAACAATATATCTAGATAATAAGGGATTAGACAACAAAATAAAAAAATTTGGGTCACACTCCAAGTCACAACACATCAACATTAAAAATAAAGGTCTACGTGAAGACTTTTCTCTTTCTAAGTTTGAACTCCATCTTGTCTCCACCAATGAAATGATAGCGGATCCTTTAGCTAAAGCCACATCCGTCGGGGCCCTCCAACTCCTTCAATGCACCATATTTCCTAATTAATCTAATTAATACTAAGTTGAATCTCCTCTTACCAGTCACAAGGGGTGTTGAGTATTTTCCCGCTGTCATCTCTTACCGCGCCTCTGCGCGCAGGTGCGCACTTAGTCTATGACAGGGACCCTGACGTGTTCTTCTCACTCACACTTGGTCTCATACCCTTTTACCAATCCCAATTCCTCTGGATCTTTATTGACCTCTGTCCCTATCTATCTTTCTTCTCTTCTGTCTATTTTCTTCTTCCTGTCCTTTTTTATTTGCTTCCATTTCTATTTCTTCCTCCAATCTCCTCAACCCTCAACATCACTCCATCAAATCACTCAACCCAAATACAATATGTCAATTTCTGACTGCTAAGATGTTGACTTCTCCAACAAAGCCTCTTGAACTCAGTCTGACTTCATACTACAAACAGCCTATCTTTATCTATACTCAAATCCCATCCCTTCTGTTTCCCTGTTGTCTCTCAGTCCATAGATCTCTCTCAACTTAAAGCTGCCTCATTAGACAACTCTCATTGATCTACGCTGTAGGGTTCTAAATTTTTATCTTCCTACTTATTTATTTTTCTTTGAGGTCTCCTTCTGATACACTTCTCTTTGATTATTTTTGATCTCTCAGCCTCAGCTGGTTCTAAGTTCTCTAGAAATACAATCGAATCTCATTACTCCTTCATCACAAAAATACTCCACTCTCCTACCTTCACCTGTTTGGATGCTTGGTCTGGTATAAAGTCACAAAACCAAACCACTCTAAGCTTAAAAAAAATGCTAGGAGCAGAACCCTTCTGTTCTATCTCACCAACAGCAATGGATACCGCATCCTTGACTCTGGGACTCAAAGAGTAATCAAGTCTTGGGACTGCATTTTCAACAATGCTGTCTTCCCAAAAGCTCAACCCGCCGTTACCAAGGATGTTACCCAACCTCTCCCTGTTGTTGAACTACCCCTCATCTCAAAACCACAAGAGCTCCCATCACCTCCGGGTGACGGTGCCTCCTCTCCCCCTCCATCATCAATGCCGGACAATCCGCCCGTCCATCCTCCCTCTCACCATCCTTTCCCCCCCTCCGCTCTTGTCAACCCCCTGCTCATCCCCTCTTCCCATCCATGCTTGTTTAGTGTAGCTTTGTTGGGCTCCAACTGGATTCCCCCCCTTGATGTCCAGAATTCCCCCCCCCGTCCCCTCTTTCCCCTCCACCTCCTCTCCCTTTTCCCTCAACCCCCCCTGTCCCTGTTGCGGATGGTCCTCCTTTTTTGCCTCCTGTTCTTCCAGTATCTCCTCCTCCCGTCCAATGGTCCTTGAGGTGCCGCTGCTCTCCCCCCCGCTACGGAAATTTCTCTTGATCTGTCTCTGTCAAGGACAATCTCACCGCCCCAAGGACCTGCAAGCAGCTCTTCAAATCCCCACACCAACGCCGCTGGATACTCTCCACGCAATATGAAATGTCCTCTCTCCAAGGGATAAGCACCTGGAAGCTGGTCCCCCCGCCCAAAGGCAGAAAGGTTATTTGCTTCAAGTCGGTCTTCAATTTGAAGCGCTGCAAGGATGGGTCAATTCTGAAACTCAAAGCAAGGCTTGTTGCAATTTTTTTCTCCCAGGTTCAGGGACTTGACTTCTCCAAGGTCTTTGCTGCAACCCTCCGGCTCAAGAGCCTTTGCCTGATTCTCTCTCTCCTTGGTCACAAGTGTTGGATAAGTTTTCAGGTCAATTTCAAGACTGCATTCCTAAATTGTCGCCTGGAATAGCCCATCTACATGTCCCAACCTCCGGGGTTCAAGGATCCGTCCCGTCCTGGCTGGGTCTGCAAGGTTTCCCGGGAAATCTACAGGCTCAAAAAGTTTCCCCGCCAGTTGAATCTTGAGTTGAGCTCTGCAATGGTCTCCCTAAGTCTTTCTCATTTGTCTTGCAATCCCTCCCTCTACTACCAGCTCAACAATTGCGTCCTTGTTGGTGCGGTAGCTTCCCACATTGATGATCTTGCGGTTGTGGGTACGGCTAATTTTTTGGGGGGTTTTATCAAGGGCATTGGCAGTAAGTTCAAGGTTGGTTCCAACAATGATCTCCACCTGTTCCTGTACCTTTCCATCCAGCACAACCATAAGTCCTGGACAGTCTCCATTTGTCAATCCCACTATTTTTAATCCATTGCAAGTGCTTCCTTTTGTCCGCTGACCCCAAGACCACTCCCTTGCCTACTTTGGTCTCTTTCAAGCATCTTCAGAAGCGCCTGTCCGACTCCCCTGCAGCCCCCCCCCCAAGTACAACCAGCTCATTGGCTTCTTGCTATGGGTCTCCTAATGCACGCGCCTGGATTTCTCATTTTCCGTCAACATACTTTCCCAATTTATTCAGGATCTGTCACTCGACCATTGGCACTCCAGAATTTGGATCCTTTGGTATCTCAGGGACTCTGGCTACCTGCGGCTTTTCCTGGGAGGACTGACCCTGGATCTTTCCAGATACACCAACTCCAACAGGGCCAAAGATTCAGTTGACAGAAGTTCCACCTCTGGCTACACCTTCCACCTGGGCCTAGGCGCTATCTTGTGGAAATCAAAAAAACAGCCCACCATCTCTCTCTCCAGCACCAAGGGGGAATACAAGGCCTTATGAAACTTTTGCAAGTAGGGCTTGTTGCTGCGGAATCTCCTTGCCAAGCTTTGTCTTGGCGGGTGCGCGCCTGTCACACTTTTTTTCAATAACAGCGGCGCTGAAGCCCTCGCGAGAAACCCCCTTCACCACTCCCCAAACAACGCACATTGATGCCAGGCACCATTTCATTTGTGAATGTGTAAAACGGTCTCTCTTTGATGTTTGCCATGCATCCACTGCTGAAATTCTGGCAAACATGCTCACAAAACCTCTTCCCAGGGTACTCCTACAGAAGCACTGCTCTCTGTTTGGTTTGGTATGATGTGGTCAGCAAGGGGGGGTGTTGGAGTAATTCCATCTGATGCCACTGAAACTGTTTTCTCTTCTTCTGTTTCTTTCTCCTCTGTTTCATATTTCCCTTATTAATTCCTGTTTCTATTCCTCCATCAGGTACACATCTCCATGTATGATTCCCACATCTGTCACTCTTCCATTTCACATCTTCTGTCTTCATCCACGTCTCACCCCAACTCATCTGCCATTTTTGTGGATCATGTCACCCTGTCTGTGACACCTATTCACCCTCCACTACCTGAAGACAGAGGCGGAATCAGACTGAATGTTTCTCCCTCATCCTTCTCTCTGAACTCCCCTCTGCATCTCCTCAGGTAAGTCTGTCCTCTATCCCTCTGTTTCATACTTCCTCTTCCTCTCTATTCTATTCCTTCTGTTTTGTCTATTTCTGAAACATTATCCTTCTCTCTGATCTCTCCTCTGCGTCTCCTCAGTGAGCCCAAAATAAAATTTTATGTTACTCTGGCCTTTCCCTGATTTCATTTGATGGAAACTGATAGGATGCTGTGGCTGTTAACTATGTAACTATGTCACTATGATATAACCATTTAATTTCTACCAGATCCCCTTGACCCACCTCCAGTGAGAGCATTTCTTACTAGGGAAGAAACACAAAATTATTTTCAAACATGGGCAATGAATCATGGTTAAGCTTTGAAAGTTTTCAACTCAAAGCTTATTAAATATGTGAATTTAGCCTGTGATAGACATGGTTCTTACTCTGGGCCATTGCTCACCAAAGGGTCAAGGCAAACTCACACTAGGAAGGTTGGGTGCAAGTTTTTAATCCGTTCAAGTCACACAAAGGCAGACCCCTTATGAAAAATTGCCTTCAGAAATGATCAACCTAACCATCAACCAGCTCCACACCCCCCAGTGTATCATCAAATCAGCAGAATCTCTGGGGTTCCCTTACAGAATTTAAGAGAAGGAATGGATGATAAGCTCAATACACTTCAACTCAAAATAAAACTGAGCAAAATTGATGGCGGGGAGTATGTTGATGACCAAACAATCTCTAACACTAAGCAAAAGGTAGGGCTAACAAAACTCAAGGTTAAAAGTATTATGGAGGTCCTCTTTGAACAACTTGAAGATTCAGGTTGGGTTCATCAAGCAAAATTCAGTGGAGAGGGACACTTAGAGGCCCTATTCTTGGCTCACCCTTATGCATTAAAGCTTTGCAAAAAATTCCATCATATTTCTATGTTGGATTGTACTTATAAAACAAATAAGTACAACATCCCCCTATTGAATGTTGTAGGAATTACAGCCAACCAGAAAACTTTCACAAAAGCGCTTTTTTTTATGACAAGAAAAATTTTGGGTTCTACAGTTGGTCTGTAAAAGAACTAAAGGAGCTGGATTATGATCCTGAGATACTTCCCAAAGGCTTTGTGATGGACTGTGAAAAAGCTCTTATTTTTTCTATAGAAAATATTTTCCCTGAGTCAAAAAGACAGTGTTGTTTGTGGCAATATTCTAAAAACATAAAAGTAAACTGTAAAGTTTGCTTTAATAATTGCTTTGAAGGATGGCAAAGATTTATTTCTCCATGGGGGAAGTATAGGTCCTCTAAAACCAAGGAGCAGGCAGAGGTCAATGATTCAGAACTCAATTTAAGTACCAAATCACTGCCTCTACTGTTAATCTTCCTATTTTTTGGTGCTTAAGTTATGAATTTTATAAAGTGTTTCTTGGAAGACCATAAAGACGTGCTCAATGATATGGAAAATGACATCTTCTGTATCAAAGAGAAGTTTATAAGGGCTTGCACTTGAAAAAATGACTTTGGAAATAAAACCACGTCTTGGGTGGAAGGGGCCCATGCTACTCTCAAACAATTCCTTGCAAATTCTTTGGGAAACATGTTGGATGTTTGGAAAAAACTAGATGGAACAAATAAAAATCAAATTAAATTACTTCAGGAATCCCTTTACAACTCTTTAATAAATTTATGAATAGTTCTTCCCATTGGAATGTTACCATTGGGATACATGTTTTCTTTAGAGGAAATTAAACTTTTTGTGGAAAAATTTGAGAAATTAAAGCAGAACCATGATGGGCATGTGTGCACCAAGTCATAATTTGAGACTGTGGGTTTTCCATTTTCCCATCAGATAGGTGACCTGCTAGCATCAAGAGGATCTGTTGCGCCTGATAATTTTCATCCTCAGTGGAGGTTGGATTATGAGCCTTGCAGCTCTATTTCTGTAAGTTGGTTTAAGTTGGATTGTTGGATTGTTCAAATCACTTTGTGATTAATTCTTTTTAATGGATGATTCCTAATTTACTAATGTCTGATCCTTTTGAATTTTGGAAGTTCAATATTGATGAAATTCTGAACAATTCTCAGTTAAATTAGAAGCTCAATGCAATTGTCTTGGGATATCCTGAACAAGATCACTGCAAGCTGTTGAAGTACCTGATTCAGAAGACTGCAAATTATTGATCAAATCCAAGACTTGAACCAAAATTCTTGCAATCAAGTAGAGTTTGGCAAGAATTTACATATTTCAAAACTTTTGAATCAAGAACTTAAGCGGCAAAAGGGAATTAGAAGGGCACCAAATAAGGCAGGACAAAAGATTTCAAGTCTTTTCTTTTGTGAACTGTTCATTTTTTTGGTTTAATAAACCAACAATGATATGATGATAATTGTTATTCAAATTCCACAGGATCAGAATCTGAATTTCATAATTCACAGGAAGATACTGGAATTTAATTGGCTTTACTTCATTTGGACTTTCAATCATCTTCATAGGAAGAATAAATGGAGGAGTCAAACAGAAACTCATCTTTGATGAGTATCAATTTCTTTGATGAGATTAGGATTTTGGCTAATTAATTTTTGATTGCAGGATCCAAAAGTGAATTACCTCAATCAAATACTTGAGAAATTACATAATTTCTTGGGGTTGTTTTGGGATCCTGTTGGTGATTGTAATCGTGTATTTACATTCATTGCTAAATCACTTGGGTATGATGATCATGGATGGTTTGATTTACAAAAGGAAATTATTTAAACATTGAGGAAAAATAAGAAATTCTGTTCTAAGATACTTTTTGGCAGAAAATACATTGAAAAGATAGAACAAAGACTTGACGTTAATGAAATCAATGAGAAGATTCCCTCTTCAAAATGGATTTCAAAGTTGGATATAGCTCAAATAATAGCTGGTACTTATGGAAGACCAATATGTTTCATTTCATTGGATTCATGTTTTACTTTTACTCCTATGAAAATGGGTGTAAAAGAACAATCAGGTCCTATGTTCATTTCATTTTTTAATAATAAAAATTGGGTCCAGCTTCTACTTAGGGGAGATGTGATTCCAATCCCACACATAGTTTCCAAACCACATTCCATGATTTCTAAAAAAATCCTCTGGCTGGGCTGATCACCTCAAAAATAAACTCAAATTGTATTCTAATTTTTAGAAATAATTTAAATTTCATCATTTTGGTTTTGGTTCTGATGCTGATCTTGTAATTCTATTAATATAAACGTTAATCACATTTTGAAAATCATTATGTTGACTATTTTGAGTTAACATCATCATATTGAGTTTTTTGAATGAGATTTTATTGGTAAGTCAGTTCAACTTGGGTTGGGCCAATCCCACCATAAGGAGTATTTTTACTTCTTGTGGTGGGATCAGCTTAACACAAGTTGAACTTGTTTTTTTTTTGGTTTTTGTAATTTAGGGCTATTCCGGTTGAAATTTTCTTTTTTTGCAATTATACTTTAGGGCTTCTTCATAGACTCTTTCATTTTTTATTTAATTTTTGGTTTTTTTACTATAGGGCTAGTCAAGTTGAACATGTATTTTTTGATTTTTTTTCTTTTTGGGTAATGTTAAATTCACAGCTCATTGAGCCGTGTACATGGTTTGAAATGGGCCGTGTGGCACGCCACAAGGTCCAATTTTGGCTGTGTACAGTGGCCCACGGCTCACAGAGTTGTGCAGCCCACATACCCTGGTCCGCTGCTGTGTGGACTTCCACACAACTACATTCAAGCCATGTGGAGTTGTACACAGCTCAAATGTAGTAATGTGGCATTCCACATGGCACCAGACCGCAGTGGGCAAAAAAAAAGGAAAAGGAAAAGGAATGAAAGGGTACTAACACAACCCATAAACTAAATAAACCTTCCAAAAAAACAGAAATCAACCAAAAAATCAAAGAATGTTCATTTTTTGGTTAAAAAAACAAAAAAATAAATAAATAAATCAAAATCAAAAAAAATGGTACTATCCAATGGACTAGCCCTAAAGTAAAAAGACCCAAAAAACACAAGTAACTGTACTAGCCCTAAAGTAAAAACACCAAAAATAAGACAAGTAACTTGACAATCCCTAAAGTAAAAACATCAAAAAAAATACAACTAGATTGACAAGCCCTAAAGTCATTTCAACTTGACTATCCCTATATTCAAAGGGTCCAAAAATTATAGAATTCTTTTGACAAGCCCTAAAGTAAAAGTGCCTAAAAAAATACAAGTCTTTTGACAAGCTCTAAAGTAAAAACACCAAAAAAACAAGTTCAACTTGTGTTAAGCTGATCCCATCCCAAGCTTAACATAAGTTAAGCTTGTGATGGAATCAGCCCAACACAAGTTTAACTGACTTACCAATAAACTCTCATTCAAAACACCCAATATAATGACATTAACTCAAAACACTCAACATAATGATGTTCAAAATTGGATAACCCTTTATATTAATAGAAATTGTTAGCTGCATTAGAATTAAAATTTATATGAAACCCAATGATGAAATGAAGTAAAATTCTATTAAAATCAAGAATACATTTGCAGTTGATCTTTGAGATGATCAACCCAACCAGGGGCTTTTTTAGAAATCAAGGAACTTGGTTTTGCTAAAATGGGAAGGATTGGGATCATTTCTCCGTCAAGTACTAATAGAACCCAGTGGTTATTGTTTACAAAGGAAATGAACATTGGATCTGATTGATCAGTAAAACCATTTTTCATTGTAGTATAAGTATCACATGACTCCAATGGAATGAAACATATAGGTTTGGAATATGTGTCTGCTATGATTTGACCCATGTCCAATTCAGCCAGCCATTTTGAGGATGGAATATTTTAATTTATTTCTTCAAAATCAAGTCTTTGTTTAATCTTTTCAACCTCCTTTGAACCACCAATCATCTTAATGTAGCATGATATATCTTTCTCTAATGTTTCAGTCATTTCCTTCCTAACTTTAAACCAACCATGTTCTTCATAACCAAGAGATTTAGCAATGACTCTAAATCCACAATTCCCATCTCCAATTGGATCCCAAAACTCACCCAAGAACTTATGGAATTTCATGGGTATTTGATTGAGGTATTTCAAGTTTTGTTCCTATCATTAAAACTAACTTAGTATTTGTTTCTTTAATTGTATCAATGAAATGAAAACTTACAAAAGATGAGCTTCTGGTTGAGCTTTGCTGCATGTTCTCTTCCTCTGAAGAGGATTCTGATTCCAAATTAAGTGATCCCAATTCACTTTCATCCTCTTCCTCTGAACTATGAAATTCAGATTCAGATTCTGCCAACTTTGACTGACAATTCATCATTAGTTAGTAACTAAGTTCATTAAACCAAAAAAATTAACATATCTCAAAAGAAAAGACTTACAATCTTTTGTCTTTTCTTTTTTGGAGCCCTTCTAGTTCTTTTTTTCCCCTTGAGTTGTTTTTCAAAAAGCTCAGACAGAGATGATTCTTGCCGCGTATCTGTCAATTTTGGCCTCCCCCTACTTGATTGTAAGACTTTAGGTTAAATTCTTGGCTTGGATTGATATTTGTTAATCTTCTGAATGATATACTTCAATAGTCTGCTTTTCTCATGATCTGGAGATTCCAAGATAATTGCATTGACTTTTTCATGTAACTGATTAATGCTTAGCATTTCATTGACATTGCACTGGAAAAATTCAAAAGGATCAACCATTGCTTAATTAGGATTCATTAGTCAAAAATCATTAATCACAAAGCATTAATCACATAGTGATTTGAACAATCCAACTTGAACAATCAAACTTAATCCAACTTACAGAACTAGAACTGCAAGGGTCATATTCCAACCTCCACTGAGGATTAAAATCTTCAGGTACCACAGATCCTCTGAATGCTAGATGGTCACCTATTTGGTGGGAACAGGGAAAACCCATAGTCTTGAAATATGACTTTGTGCAGACTTTGCCATCATGATCATGTTTGAACTTCCCAAATTGTTCCCTAACAAGATGGATTTCCTCTAAACACAATTTGTAACCTAATGGTAACAGTTCAGGTGGAAGAACTGTCCATAACTTAATTCTAGAGTTATAAAGTGATGCATGAAATGAATAAATTTTATTTGAAACTGTTCTGTCAACGCTTTTCCAAAAATTCAACAGGTTTCCCAAAGATTTTGCAAGGAATTGTTTGAGAGTTGCATGAGCCCCTTCAACCCAAGAAGTTTTTTTTTCCAAAATCTGGGTTTAGACAAGTCCATGCTGTTACAAACGTCTCTTTGATAGGGAAAATGTTAGTTTCCATATACTCAAGTACATCCTCATAGTCTTTCAAGAAACACTATCCAAGTCAAAAGTACAGAACCCAAAATTAGGAAGAATAACAAGCAGTAATTTGGACCTACTCTGAGTTCCGCATCATTGACCTCTGCTTCCTCCTTGGTCTTTGAGGCCCCATAATTTTCCCACCAATTCATAAATCTTTTCCATCCTTCAAAAACATTAAAAAAGCGCACTTTACAGTTTGCTTGTATGTTTTTAGACAAGTTCCAAGTACAACATTGTCTTGATGACTTTGGGAAACTAATTTCAATTGCACAAATCAGAGCTTTTTCACAGTCCATCACAAAGACTTTTGGTATTCTCTCAGGATAATAAGCCAACTCCTTTACTGCATTTACAGACCAGCTGTAGAACTCAAATGTTTCTTTTGTTATAAAAACAAGAGCTTTTGTGAAATTTTTCCAATTGGCGGTCATTCCTACAACATTCAATAGTGGGGTTTTTTACTCATTTGTTTTATAATTACCATCCAACATAGCAATATGATGGAATTGTTTTGAAAGCTTTACTGCCTCTGGATGTGCCAAGTACAGGGCCTCCAAGTATCCCTCTCCACTGCACTTTGACTGGTGAATCCAACTTGTTTCTTCAAGCTGTTTATATAGTACCTCCATAACACTTTTTCCCTTTAGTTCTGCATGTGTTACCTTCCGCTTGGTGTTATAGATTGTTTGGTCATCAACAGAATCCTGCCCATCAATCTTGCTGAATTTTCCCTTCAGTTACAACATATTGAGCCCATCATTCATGCCATCTACTAGATTGCCTAAGGCCACCCCCAAGATTCTCCTCAGTTGAGGACGCACAGAGGGATTTTCAGATGGTTGATGGTTATGTTGGGTTTCTTTGTAGGAGAGGCGCCACAAGGGGTCTGCCTTTGTGAAACTTGCATGGATTAAAAACTTGCACCCAACCTTTCTTGTGTTAGTTTTTCTAGACCGTTTGTTAAGAAGACTTCCTGAATAGGAGCCATGTCTATCACAGGCTAAATCCACATATTGGTCACGCTTTGAGTTGAAGACTGTTAAAGCATAACCATGCTTGATTGCCCATGTTTGAAAATAGTTTTGTGCCTCTTCCCTAGGAGTAAAACTCTTGAGGGAGTTGTGTCAAGTGGAACTTCCATAGTTACTTAGTTATATTGATGGCATTCACTCCATCAGTTTCAATCAAATTAAATACTGCAAAGACCAGTAACATTAAATTTTCCTCACCACCAGCAGTCATTTCCATTTGTGAATCATTTTTTTCCTCAATTTTCACCCTGGATGAGGATGCAATTGGGGCTTCCAATGTTTCATTACCAGAATACTTTTTTTCTTTTTCCAAGACTTTGTTGACGGCACTATTAATGTAGACCTTCCACACAGCCATATCAGAAGAAGGAGGGCTTTCCACTGTTCCCATGCAAAAAAATGCAATGGTATATTTCAGTATTCAATCCAACTTTCAATTGATCAAACAAATTTTGCTCACTTTTGAGTTTAGAAAGAATTGTTTGCAGACTTTAATGTTATTTATGATTATTCACTTTAATTTCACTTGGGTTTCACTTTAATGTCTCTTTGTGATTGCTAGGTGTGGAACAAAATTCCCACAAAGTATGCGTTAATCCCAAATTTGGGTTGACAGAAGCCAAGTGTGATCAAGGGGGTACCCAAAATTCTGGCACGGCTTCCAGAGGGTTGTGCACCCTCAAACACGGCCAATTTTAGCCGTGTATGGGGGTACACGGCTCATTTGAGACGTGTCCAGGGGTTAAACGGCTCCTACACGGCCCCCCGGGGGTCATGCGTGTTTGTAACAGCCCTTTGTAGTTTTCCTTGGGCCCCCACAGCTCATTTGAGCTGTGTAGGGCCCTACACAACTACCACACAGTTAAAGCCATGAATTTAACATCACCCTTTCTTTTTTGATTTTTATTCAATATTGATCAAAGTTTTTTCATTTTTTGGTTGTCTTCAGTTATTTTGTTTTTTATTTATTTTAAGGTTATTATTTTTCTCATGCTTCCAACCCTTTATTTCACGCATTTTGATGTTGTTGCAAGGTTGCACCCCTTTGATATTTCATGCAAAAATACTTTATTTCATGCAAGTTTAAAGAATATTTTTTTTCATTCTGAATCCGCAGCCCCATTGCAGGGGTTATTTAGCCCCTAAACAAAATCTTTGGTAATTTTGGAGCATTAGAAACCCTTCAAAAATGCAATCAAAAAATGAAAAATTCTGTAGAAACAAATTTTTGTGTGGGTTTTTTGATCCTTATTTTGGCTATTTTAATTGTTTTTTTTTTGGTTATTTCAGCTTCCATAAATTTTGACCAACATTCAAAGAGCTTTGAATTTTTTTCCCAATGTCTTTTGGATTTATCCTTTCACCTTAAAAATCTCCTTCAAAAAACACACAAAAAAAAATTCTCTTTGGACATTTGAATACTTTTATTTTCCTTTTTATTTGATTCTTTGGGGTGATTCAAGCTATCAAAAAGTTAAACAAACAGTTAAGGAGCATTCAAATATTTTTCTCAGATTTTTTGGCTGTATTATTTTACCTTAAGAAAATTCCTTTAAACAAGCAAAAAATAAAGAATTCAATTGTCTCATTCAACTTTTGGATCCTTTTTTTTCCTTTTTGATTAATTTTTTTGGGTGTTTCAAGCTGTTATCAATTTAAAAAAAACCATTAAACGTATTTTTTAAAAAAATCTAGAATTTTTGGATGTCATTCTTGACCTTTTAAAATTCCATCAAAAAACAAGAAAATTGAAAAATTCACTTTTCTCACTGGATTTGTGAATCCTTTTTTTGGCCTTTGTAATTGATTTTTCTGGGTGATTCAAGCTTTAAGGATGTTACAAAAACAAAAAAACAGTTCATCAATAATTTTTAAAGATCATCTGCATTATTGCATACATCTTACAAACTTCATTCCAAAAATGAAAAATAAAGAACAAATATGAATAAAAAATAGTAAAATTGATTCAATTATCATTGGTTTCATTTTTCTACTTTATTACTTTGGAGGGAAAAACCCCTCACTAACAAAATCCAAATTTTTCTGAAAAATGGTTTTCCAATATTTGGAATGATTTGTCACAAAGCTTTTCCAAAGTGGATCTAACCTGGGAGCTGGCAAATGATTGGACTTGAGCTTTAATGAGACCACACGTTTGGATTCTTCTAAAAGAATGAAGCAAATAGGAGAAGTTTTGGAATTTTCAGTGGGAGGGGAATTCAGAGGAAGATAAGTGCAAGGCATTAAAAAATAAAACAGAACCACTGGACACTTACATGTTTCAGCAAGAAGGAAACCATGGCATGGAAATTTGATCAACATATTTATGGGAGCTGGGCCATAAATGTGGTTCAGTTGCCTTCTTGCTTCTTAAAAAGTTTCACCCCAGATATCACACAGTACTTTTGTGTCCTTGAAGATTGGGTTTGAATCAAGCTCTTTCACCATTTATTTCCTGAATTCAATCCAGTCTTCTGATTTTGTCCCCAAAAAAATGGCTGCTGCTCTAAAGCCACAGACCCCATCCCCTATGAGATCTTGAACATTGGAGATATGTGGAATGGCTGTTTTTGGGGAGATAAAATCTGTTTATTTTACCTAAAACCAAAAATCAGACTTTTTTATAACAGAAAATATGGACTGAAGATAAAACACACTTCTTCAATTGATACTTGTTCAAAGTTTCCAGAAGAAGAATAAGATAATTTGCAAGAAACCTTGAGGAAAAACCCAAAAGAAATCAGAAAAAATTGAAAAATTAGAAAATACCAAATGTACTAACTTTCTCACTGATTTTTGGGGCTGCTAATACCTCACTCCCGCAAGGATAGTAAGGAGAATCTCCATCTTCATTGGATACCTTTAGTTTCTTGATTTTTTTCCCCACATTGTATTCAGGAGAAGCAACCCACCTATTCACAATGGTTCCAGGCCTCTGGATAAATGTTTGAATGAAAAAATTAATCAAAAATAATATCCAAAAAATTAGAAAAAAATAAAAGAAAATGAAAGCTAAACATCTTAATTAAATCCACATCTGGCGGCTCTTCATCTTCTGAATTTTCCCCTTCATCCAAATCTGGCACCTCATCATCTTCTTAATATTCCTCTTCAGTCCAAGATTGACTCTATGTTATAAAAATGGCAAGGACTAATTAAAAAAACAAGCCATTGCAGAAAAAATAAGTATAGTTATAAAATTACCTCTTCCTCTGATTCCTCCTTCTTTTTTCCCTTCCACTTTCCTTGGATGGCCTTGCACCTTCTTGAAACTTGAAACAATAATAAAAAATTAATTATGAATGTTGATATATTTCTTTTCCAAAAAAATGGTGACTGACTTTTTAATTTTCTATGAATTTCTTCTTTGGCCTTCCTCTCCTCTTGGGTTCTTCAAAATATTCAAAAACAGATGGATCTCTTTTGCTTGAGGACCCAGAGATCTTCTTCAACTTATTAGCTGCTCCTTTGGGTCTTCTTCTTACTTTGGATCTTTGAGAGGAATTCAGCTCTTCAATCAGGGTAAGTTTATATCTGCCAATGTACAGCTTCATTCTTTCACTCAGATAATATAGCTGTTCTCCAGGTGGAAAATGGCTTAATTCTTCAAGCATTTTAGTGAAATATAGGTTTTCAGTATTGTCTTTTTTTTGAACTTCTAGTTTTTTTGAATCTTCAGTTGATTCAGGGTTCACAGTAAACTGGAGAAAGGGAAATCAAAATCAATCAGGAAATTATTCATATGAGCTTGAATCCAAAAATAAAAAAACAAGAGGAAAACTCACTGAGATGGAAGCTTTGACATGCCATTGAGGATGAAAACTTGTTTTGATGAGTGGTTGGTGGTGTGGTGTGGTGTGGTGTGGTGTGGTGTGGTGTGGTGTGGTGTGGTGTGGTGTGGTGTGGTGTGGTGTGGTGTGGTGTGGTGTGGTGTGGTGTGGTGTGGTGTGGTGTGGTGTGGTGTGGTGTGGTGTGGTGTGGTGTGGTGTGGTGTGGTGTGGTGTGGTGTGGTGTGGTGTGGTGTGGTGTGGTGTGGTGTGGTGTGGTGTGGTGTGGTGTGGTGTGGTGTGGTGTGGTGTGGTGTGGTGTGGTGTGGTGTGGTGTGGTGTGGTGTGGTGTGGTGTGGTGTGGTGTGGTGTGGTGTGGTGTGGTGTGGTGTGGTGTGGTGTGGTGTGGTGTGGTGTGGTGTGGTGTGGTGTGGTGTGGTGTGGTGTGGTGTGGTGTGGTGTGGTGTGGTGTGGTGTGGTGTGGTGTGGTGTGGTGTGGTGTGGTGTGGTGTGGTGTGGTGTGGTGTGGTGTGGTGTGGTGTGGTGTGGTGTGGTGTGGTGTGGTGTGGTGTGGTGTGGTGTGGTGTGGTGTGGTGTGGTGTGGTGTGGTGTGGTGTGGTGTGGTGTGGTGTGTTGTGGTGTGGTGTGGTGTGTTGTGGTGTGGTGTGGTGTGGTGTGGTGTGTGTGATTTCATGTGGAAGTGGTGGGGGTGATGGGAGGGTGGAACAGGTCAAGGGGGTGGTTTGAAAGATAATTGGAGTGCTCCAAGATTTTTTGTGGTCACAGGAAGAAATTTTCAGTCATATTGAATATATGCATGTGAAGGGCTCAAAGAAGAGTGAATTTTTTGAATTTTTTGGTTTTTTGATGGAATTTTTTAATGTCAAGAATGACATCCAAAAATTCTGAAAAAATGTTAAAAAGCTCTTTAATAGTTATTTTACAATTCTCAAAGCTTGAAAAACCAAAACAATTTGTCAAAATGGCAAACATAAAGATCCAAAAGTCCAATGAGAAAATTGAATTCTTTGAAATTTTTGCTTGTTTAAAGGAATTTCTTAAGGTAGCATGATACATCCAAAAAATCTGAGAAAGATATTTGAATTCTCCTTAACTGTTGGTTTAACTTTGTGATAGCTTGAATCACCCCAAAAAATGAAATAAAAAGGAAAATAAAAGTATTAAAATGTCCAAAAAGAAATTTGATTTTTTTTATTTTTTGTGTTTTTGAAGGAGTTTTTTAAGGTGAAATGATACATCCAAAAAATATTGGGAAAAAAATTAAAAGGTCTTTGAATGTTGGTCAAAATTTATGGCAGCTGAAATAACCAAAAAAGAAAAAAAAATTAAAAGAATTAGAACAATTAAAACAATTAAAACAATTAAAACAATTAAAACAATTAAAACAATTAAAACAATTAAAACAATTAAAACAATTAAAACAATCAAATTAATTAAAACAATTAAAACAATTAAAACAATTAAAAAAATTAAAACAATTAAAACAATTAAAACAATTAAAACAATTAAAACAATTAAAACAATTAAAACTATTAAAACAATTAAAACAATTAAAACAATCAAAAAAATTAAACCCATTAAATCAATTAAATCAATTAAATCAATTAAATCAAATAAAAAATAGCCAAAATAAGGATCCAAAAACCCATGCCAAAATTTGTTTGTAGGGAATTTTTTCATTTTTTGATTGCATTTTTGAAGGGTTTCTAATGCCTCCAAAATTACCAAATATTTTTGTTAGGGGCTTAAGAACCCCTGAAAATTGTCTTTGCAGTATGAATCTAACAAAAATGAATTCTGAAAACTTGCATGAAATAAAGTATTTTTGCTGATGTGTCAAAGGGGTGCAACCACGCAAAAATTTTAAAATGTGTGAAATGAAGGGTTGGATGCATGAGAAAAATAATTCCCTAATTTTATTTTATTTCATTTTTTAACAAAAAAATAAACTTTTTTATTTTTTGGTTGATTCATATTTTTTTTGTATTTTTATTTAGTTTATATTAGTTTTTTATTTAATTTTTATTTATTTATTTTTTTGACCCACAATGCATGTATTTGTGTGTGGTGCCACAAAAAACCAAACTGTTTTTTGCAGGCTATAAAACTACAGTCAAGTCATGTGGAGGCTACAAGACTTGATCAGAGTTGTGTAGCATGCCACACAACTCAAATGAGTCATTAATTTAACATTTCCCTTTGTAGAAAACAGGAGCTACAATGATGATCAAAAATCAAATTGAAAGCTATGTTCCAAAATAGATTTTTGAATATTAATTCAAGATAAATTGAAGGAAGATTAAATACATCAAACCATGAACTATTTGATCATTTGAAACAAAAGAAAAAAAGGTCTACCAAGGAACCTGTCCCTACCCATAGATCTCACAGCTCAACAATCATCTCAGTCTCTCAGGGTTTGATTTCAATTTTGAAATCATTAAAGATGATTTAAGTCAAGATAAGATTTCATTACTCTCAAGTCTACACACCCTTGATCTCCAATACATAGGTAAAGATAGTGAACTCTATGAATTGGAGATCAAGAGCTTTTATACTTGAGAGTAATGAAATCTTAATTTGACTTCAATTAGCCTTATTGATTTCAAAATTGAAATCAAACCCTGAGAGACTGCGTCTATGGGTAAAGACAGGTTCCTTGGTAGAAATTTTGTTCTTTTTTTTCAAATGATCAAATATTTAATGGTTTGATCTATTTAATTGTCCTTCAAATCCTTCAATTTTTCCATCTAATCACACATTTCATCAACAACTAATAAATCCAGTTTTTTTTTTGAGTACTTGGGATACAACTGTTAAATTTTTGAAAGGGAAAAAAAAATTCAACTTCCTTGTTTTACTTCTAGAGCTACACAATTTTTTTTAATTCATTTAAGTTATAAAGCAAAATTTGAAAGCATTCTTTTTTTTTATTTGGAGATTTTGATCTTTATGATTGAGTTACTAAGATGTTTTATTATCATGCATTGCAGAGGGTGTTTGAATTTTGTGATGCCCTTTTTTTTTTTATCAATGCTTGCAGGAGCTCAAAGCTTCATACCCATTCAAATTCTAAACCTCAGACTTGCTTGATTTTCTTTCTTTTTTTGAAAGAAAAAGTAGGAACCACTATTACCAGTAGATCTAAATGAATAAATAAAGTTCAAGTTACCCCTCAGACTTGTCACAATAGGGCATATCAGAGTTAGCAAACCCGCCATTAGAAAACCACCTTTTGCTTTGACCAAACCACCATTTTTAATGGGGGGTTTCTGAAGTTGGAAGGTTTTAGGCTAATAAGGCCAGTAGATTTATATTGTCAGATAAGCTAAGGTGACTGATGAAATGGAGAAACAATGAAGAAAAGGACAAGGATAACAGCTATGAACCTAATAAGGCCAGGTTGCAAGTGGGGTCAGACACAGAGCAGAGTGAGCAACAGATGAGGTCCGACGCAGGGTTGATGGAATTGTGAGTGGTCGGTGAGCCGTGAGGTTGGAGGGATTTGGCTTGAGGTTCAGTTTGAGGCATTGCTGATCAGATTCTTTAGCTGGAGAGTACCAAGAGCGGAAAGAGGAACTTACCTGATCCTAGTACCCTGGGTGTCAATGGTGCAATCTCTTGGTTGCAGGAGAAGAGGAGACACCCAGGATCCAGGATCAGTGAGGTAGATAATTTTGAGCTGGACACTGGATTTGAAGTTGGAGTATCCGCACTCGGGTGACAAGTCCAGATGTGCGGGTGTTGCTACGTTGAGGAGTCAACATGACAGAGGGAAAAAGAAAGACAGAAGGAAAAAGAAAAAGAGCTTATAGACTGAGGGTAAGAAAGGAATGAAACAGCACACAACACACAACAATGCAGAAAGGACAGAGGGCTAGTAGACAGCTCATTCTCAGCATTATCAGGAATCCAAGATTGATTCCAACAGTTTCTGAAATACACATACCCCCTGACTGGTTTTTTTCAAAATGGAGGGTTTCATGAAAATGGCAGATTTTTAAAATCAAACCTTCCATTAAACCCGCCATTTATGCATCATCATTCATCCACCATCCATGCCATTAGAAAATTGCCATTTTTTTACCAAACTGCCATTTTTTTACCAAACCGCCATTTTTAATGGCGGGTTTCTGAAATAAACCTACCCCCTAACTGGTGTAATTCAAAATGGCATGTTTCATGAAAATGGAAGATTTTAAAGATCAAACCTGCCATTAAACCTGCCATTTATGCATCATCATCCATCCACCATCCATCACATCCAAAACACCCATCCATGTCAGAAAATCCATACCAATCCCATCTCCATTGCATCACACACATCTCATCTCCATTGCTCCACATCTCTATTGCTTCACATTGTTGAGATATGAGATATGATCAATGCTTTCATGCAGTCTTCAGGACCCCAGTCCCTGCATGCTTCTAGTTGGTTACTCATTCATCATATGTCCTCACAAAGTGACATTGTCATTGACCTCTACAAGCATATGTTGACCCCCGGGAAGCAAGCGTCCTTAGTATTGTCAGCTTGCTACTATGTACAGAGCAACCTGTCAATAGCAACACAAAACTATGAAAAATAAGAATATCTCAATTAAAAAAAGAAGGAGTGAGAAATCCATGAATATTATTATAGAAATGGATTTCTCACCCAAAATTAGGTAGGGTCACTCACTGACCCCACCCTTGAATTCCATGTCCTTACATTTTTAAAATAATTAAAAAGAAAAGTACTGAAAATTACAACACCAGTATGGCACCTTTTGGCCATTCTAATATTTCACACATGTTGTGATGTATAGGGTTTACACCTAAAATTCCCTCAGAATTGAGGTTTTGTGTATATTTTAGGAGTTACATGCGGAAATGTGTTATGTCACAATTCCCGCGCGCAGCCCCGCATCATTACATATCCCTACGTACTTGTAGTAGCAGATTCCCACGTACTTGAGACGCGCGCAGCTAATTCTGCCACGCACCCAGCAGATCCTACCCCGCGCGCATCTGTACTGACTGATCCCCACGTCTGGATCCTTTGTGACTAATCTGACAGCCAGGTACCACTCAGAAGAGCTAAAACCTAGTTAGAGTTGCCCAGCATATGTAAAAAGTTGACACATTCATTAGTAATAGTCTAAGAAGATCAAAACTTAAATAAAATTAATAAAAATTAAGTTTAGAAAATTTTTTAATAATAAATCAAAGATCAAGGATTACCATGTAAATCAGTGACTCTGATCTTTAAAGACCACAAAACACTACAAGGAGTGTTCATAAAAATTATTAAAAATTATCTACGTGATCAGCAGATAATGGAAAAGCATTAAACATCCACATCTGCCCGCTTCAAAGCAATACCAATAGTACAAATGAAGGATGAGTACAGAATGATCAAATTTACGCCATAACAGATTAACAGATCCTGTGGCTAAAATAGTACAGAAATCCAGCAGATGTAAGGACAGCTGATTGACAGCACCAGGTGGACGTGCCAATCTTGCCCTGACTGGCTTTTCAGCCTCAGCCCACGAGCAGAACCCTCTCTACATGCCCTGAGAAGCTCAAAATCACCCCAAAAAGGTATTTATACAGACCTCTTTGAATCCATTATTCCATGATTACTTTACCAGGAATTATTATTATCAATCAGACACCGTTTCATTGTTAGTCAATTGCCTATGAAGAGTCTAAGAAAGTGATTTATGACCAATTCTGTAGTATCATTATTTATTTCTTAAAACCAATCAACCCTTGAAGTTTAGTCAGGCAATCCACCCCATCTGCTCTGAAACCCTTCTCATTATTGCAGGATTTTCGTGATAAAGTGCTCAGAGTGAGTGTTTACCTTCCTTTCCAGGTCAGTGTGCTGTTATGCCCGTCCATTAGTGGAATAAGCCCTTTCTAAGGCATCCATCTTCATTCCAAGGTTCTTAAACTGCCTAAGGAGGCCCCTTGAAGAGAGGTTGCTTTGTCTGTAAAGACCCCCAGTAGTATAATACTGTGGCCCCTCTTTTCTATACATATTGAAAGCCTTTTATTACCAAACCAATTAAACCTTGCAACTGCTCTTATTATATTATTTATTTGAGCCTCTAAGCGTTTATTTTTGGAATAATTATTATTATTATTATTCCAGTATTTTTAGCACTCTCTGTAGCTAAAGGACTGCAAGATTCCTTGTATCAGAGAGCTGACAATTATAGTTGGTAGTACACTTGCCATGCACATGAGAGACCTGGGTTCAATTCCCAGAGGACACATGTTATTTTCACATTCTTACAGGTTATGAGCCCAGCACTACCCAAGCGCCCATCATGAGTGTGATCTTAGCATGTTGCCTTGCTTCCTTCACCCTGCATTCAGCACAGGGGTGTGTTGAGATATGATCAATGCTTTCATGAATTCTTCAGCATCTCAGTCCCTGCATGCTTGTAGTTGGTTACTCATTCATCATGTGTCCTCACAAAGTGACATTGTCATTGACCTCTACAAGCATATGTTGACCACCAGGAAGCAAGCATCCTTAGTACAGTTGGTAGTACACTTGCCATGCACATGAGAGACCTGGGTTCAATTCGCAGAGAACACATGTTATTTTCACATTCTTACACACATCTCCATCTTCACACAAATCCCATCATCATCTCATCATCTCATCAACCCACATAAAATTACCATCTTTCTCAACATCTCCCATCAAAATTCCCAGAGGCAAGTTGAAAATGCCAAAAAGCTGACTGAACTTTTGTTAGTATTTGACTTCCATTCAGACTCCAATTCAAAACCCAATTAGGAACCAACTTGGTTGACTTTGAATGCTCTATTACAAAAGCAATACATGGTTCCAAGAAGAAAAACTCTCCACAATCCTATGTATGTAAGGCAAAAGCTTCATCTCCTCCCCAACTTAAGCTTCCAGCAACTGTTCCAAAACTCTATTGCCTTCACTCATAAAACTTTTTGAGATGATTGAAGACAACCACATCTTCCAGAAAAATTCTCAGAATCCTCAAGGCAATCCAGCTATCTTACTGCCCATTTCTCTTTGTAGATTGGGATCAAATTGAAATGGGGCAGCAATTCATCAATTATAAAATCTATTCTCAGGTGGTTATGGAACCATTGACTCATACACCAAAAGAGTCATGATTGCTATCCTATCTTTCCATTTCTCAGTCCTTTCTTGGCCAACAAAAGAAGAACGCAAGGAGATATCTCAAGTAATGGAGAATGAAGGCTTTCCTGGTTGCATTGGGTTTGTTTACAGAACCACCATCCCCTTGAGTCAAAAAACAAAGCTAGATGGCAACCGCTATTTTGATTGGAAAAAAAGGCAATTGATTCATTTCCTTTTGAAAGCCTTTGATAATACACTTACCAAATTTGCTTTCAGGGTTTGTATAGATACTCTGTGGCACTACAAATTGATTTTGATAAAAACAAGAAGTTAATATTCCTCCATGCTTTCCTTCTGTGTTCTTGTCATGATTCATATGTTTTCAATTGGATGCGGATTTCCCAACAACCAGATAACTACTTTGACCAAGATTAATACCTTTTGGCTGATTCAGCTTATGCTAGTGGGAAAGATGTGGTAACAGCATACTGGAATTTTCTTTCCAGTGATCAAGGAAAAACCAATTTCAACTATCATCTTGCCCAATCACAAGTTTGAATTGAGCATGCCATAGGAGTCATGAAAGGAAGATGGGCAAACTGAAGGGAAATGCAAAACCAGCTTCAAAACCCCAAAGACATGAAGTTCCTCATCAAATCAATTATCACTTGTGTAATCCTTCACAACCTTCTTGCTGACATCAAAGATGAATGGAAAGAAATATCTGAAGAAGATATTCCTGATCCTCCTAAAGTCATACCTGTCTCATCTTGTCCCTCATCTTCTTCTATGAGAGAATGGATTCTTCCTCTTCCCCTTGATTTCCTTGATGATTAATATTTGATTTTTAATCAGGTAAAAAATCCCTTCACCAAATTTGTTTGGTTTTGGTTGTTCAACAAATATTCCTAGTCTAAGTTGGTTTTTTTTTCATTTGGTGGGGTGGATGTAGGCAAAACAGACTCAAAACTTCCAACCCCCCACCTCACCCCACCAAACCACCGGTCAAACCACCCACCTCACTCCACCTTTTTGATGTTCTGACTCTCTCAAATCTCATGTTTCCTTAATTTCTTGTTTTCATTTTCTCATTTCTTTCTTTTCCTTCTCATACTATACTTATAAAAGTACACTCATTTTTTCTCTTGTTGTAAAACGCACTTGCGCCCAGTACTTATATTCAATCCCGTGTGCAATTTTTGCGCGTGCTGTTTTCTCTCACACTCTTGCGGTCTCAATAATCAACTGGTCACTGCAACCAAAAAGCTCAGATCCTCTAGCCCAAACCCCATCAACAAATATCTCTTGATCCAATCAACAACTAAAACTGGTCATTCAATTCAAGCACAATCATCCCTCCACTCAACCAATAACTCAAAATCAACCAATCAATTCAACCTACTTTTTGAGACCAATCTTCTCATCAGTTAAATTGTCAAACTTATCTCTGTCCAACACATCAAACAATTAAGACAAGCAACCAGTCTGTTCATGGTGAGAACTTTACCTGGCAAATCATCAATCAGTAAAGGAACTTACTATGGTGCTCTCAGTTCTCTATTCATTGATCTTTTTGTCCTGAACTTATTTTTTACTTCACCTGGCTTTTTCTCATCAAGTAATTCTTTTTTGATTACCCTATATAAGACTTGCTTGTCTCATCCAGCTTGTCCCCTTGTTGGTTATTTTTATTTACTGCCTCATATTTATTTGCTCAAACCTATTCTTACTCATATTTGTCACCTTATGAAATACAGTTTGGTCTTGGCTTCTAATCCAATTTCTCACATGGTTAAAAGCCTGTGCCAATTTTTAAAATGGATAAAGCGGGAACCTCATCAACGCCACGACCAAGGGGGGACTCCACCAAATACAAATCCCTAGCAATCAAATCACTCATTGAATCCATGCCTCTACTGACTGCTAATAATTACAGCATGTGGAGGAAGAAGTTCAAAAAACTCTTCAAAATTAGTGGAATATTCAATATCATGACTGCAGATGACTCAACCTGTCTGGAAAAGGACACAAACCAGGAATTTGTTTCCAATATCTTTGCCAAACCTGACACAAACTCCTACAACAATATCATTGACAACACCAAAAAGGATGACAAAAACTAATCTGGATCTCAACTCAAGAGCATTTTGCATCATCCCAATCTGCAAATAGAGCTTGTTTCTTCAATGGCTTCTTGCGTCTCTCAATGGAAAGCAATATTGAGGCATTTGTAACCATGGTAAAAATATATCTTAAGAAAATGACCAAAGTGGGCATTTAACTCCCTTCAGACATCATTGCGTATCTTTTCCTCTTTAAGTTTCCCTTGTCAATGTAACATATGAAGTTGAAAATCATGCACTCAACCACCAACATGAAAGTCAATGTTGTTTTCAACCATCTGATTCAACGTAAAAACAAGTCTCTTGCCAAAGGGGAACACACCAAGAGTGTGAATGTTGCCTTTTACAGGGGAAGGCAATGCAAAAATGGGAAGCAAAACCCAGCAGTAACCTCACATTCAACCAGCTCATGTTGGTTCAAATTTCCCAAGCTCAAACCTAAAAATTATAACAACAAAGGACCAAAGAAAGTCAAACCAAAAGCTAAAGACAAGGCACGCTTCTATAGCTTTTTCTGCGGACTCAGCTCAAATGTGTCAACAGAACCAATCAATCATTGGCGTTTCATATTAGACTCCGGCTGCTCAATTCTTATGATTATCAATTAGGACTCTTTCACCACTCTGAAAAAAGGCAATGGAACCAAAAGAATACAGACCGGAAAAACGGATGCTGCCATCATGACTGAAGGAAGTGGAAAAGTTGCACTGGCAACAAAGGACGCTAACCTAATCCTGTTAAATGTTGCCTGGGTACCCAAGTCAACAGTAAATCTGATTTTGTTAGGAGCGCTAATGAGTCAAGGAGCTAGTCTTCAAGTCAATCAAAGCCAATATCCCCACACCTTTGATCTCACCAAAAACAGTTCAGCATTCCTCTCTGGTTCCATCATCAACAACCTGTTTGTAATTGACATGGCCAATAACACAAAAAACTCCTAATACTCAAATATTGAACTATCTTCCATCCCCAATTGTTGGTTCATGCCAGTCTATTGCAAATGGAGAAGTTTCCCAATTTCAAGCTCACCAAATTGCAAAGAAACTTTTTTGAATGTCTCAGTTGTGACAAAGCCAAGATAACCCATGCTCCATTCAATCACCAGCAAGAAATTGCGCCAAGCTTCTTTGAAAATATTCATCTGGACCTCATTGGGTCCATCAATACCACTTCAAAAGGAGGATTCCAATATTTTTCACGCTCATTGATTCACACTCTGGGTACTTGGCAGGTTTTCCACTCAGATCCAAGAGTGACACCGCGGACCTTCTTATCTTTGTGATAGAAAATCAACACAGACAATCCAATCAATATTGCAAGGATGTTTTCTCTGATGGCGGTGGTGAATTTGTGAATTTGAAACTTCAAGATTACTACAGGACCCATCATATTAATCAAATTGTGAGTGAACCCTACCATTCCCAACACAACGGCCAAGTGGAAAGGGAAAATAGGACCATGATGGAAGCTGTTTGAGCAACTTTTTCAGACTTGAGCATTCCAAAATCATGTTGGAACAAGGTAGTAAAAGGCTGCTGCCTCATGCTGAATCAGGTTCCAAGAGAGAAAGGCAAGGACTCCCCCTGGAAGAAAATGCACCAAAACCAACTTCCGGAAGGTTAAATCAAACCCATTGGCTCTAGTCTGACCTACAAGATTAACAACATCAATGTCAAATCTAAACTCAGTGATAAAGTAGCTCCCAGAGTACTGTTGGGCTTCAACCCATTGCTACTTTCTTACCAGATTATCACTTCAACTTTAGTATAATTGACACTAAACATGTTAAGTTCAACAATAAAGAACCAACACCAATCCTTCATATAGATGACTTCACCAGCAACAATCAAACCATCCTCTCAAATGCAGATCAAGCCCCTAGCTCAGTGACACTCCTTCCTGTTGCAACTGATAACCCTTCTCCAGACTTGCCTTCTATCAAAGCAGAACCCAATGACAATGACAATGATGTACTCTTGTATTCAAACTTGGTTTTCAAGGAAAAACTTAGGCTGAACCTGAGAAACAGAGGCACCTTGTCCAAACCAGAGCGCTATGGATTCATCTCTGAAGCACCTCCATCCTCACTTTGCAAGGCTATGATCATCCCAGGATGGAAAGAGTCAGCCCTGAAGGATTTCAATACCATTGAGGACCAGGATGTTTGGGAAGAGGTTGATTAGAAAGTTGTCATAAACCCTCTCAACACAGTCCCCGTGTTCAAGGTCAAGCACAATGCCCATGGTGAAGCCCCAATCCTCAAGGCTAGCTATGCCTGCAAGGCTTCAATCAGCGGTATGGGCTGTACTTTCTGGATATCTATGCGTCCACTGGGAAGGTAGCCTCTTTAAGAGTAGTTCTGACATTTGTAGCTGATAGAAACCTGGACATGCTCCAGTTCAATGTGAAGGGGGCATTTCTGAACTCCAAAATGGACAAAAAGGTCTTTATAAACACTCCCGTTGGCTGTGGTTGGTCTTCCAAGTACCTGAGGCTCAAGAAGTCACTTTATGGACTGAAACAAGCACCAAGGAACTGGTACCAAATGCTGAGCAAGTGGATAAAAGCCCAGGGCTTCCAAGAGTCAGCGTGCAATCCATGTTTGTACATCAGGGATGACAAGACAATTCTTGTATTTTTCCATGTTGAAAATATTCTAGTCGCCGGGAAGGTCAACCAATTCAAGGATAAATTTCTTCTCAAGTTCAAACACTCTTCCCCACATAAACCAAACACTCTCCTTGGGATGAAGATAGAAAGAAAAGATGGCCTGATCCATCTGTCCCTACCGCTGCACATTGAGAAATTAATTGCAGAAATCAACCTTCAACAAAGTTGGCCGGTATCAACTCCGCTGACCCCTGGTCTCCATCTTGGTATGGCCAAAAAAGGGGATTGAGACCAGTTCCTCGCTCTAAATTTCAACTATTGTTCCCCTATTGGCCAACTGAATTTCATAGGCAGAATTTACATGCCTGATATCAGCTTTTCTGTTTCAAGCCTGGTGAGAAACTGTGAAGAACCAGGTATCAGTCACTGGAAAGAAGTAATGCGTGTCTGGAGGTATTTGAACAACACAAAAGACATAACCTTGACGCTTGGACCACAATCAATCTCCAATTGACTTGTGTGCTTCAGCAATGCCACGTGGGCGGACAATCCTGAATCAAGGGTCTTTCAGAGAGGCTCCATCTTTTCCTTCAAAGGCAGTCCTCTAAACTGCACTAGCAGGCATCAGCAATCCATAACGCACTCCTCAACCAAATCCAAATGTGTGGATTTTCAAGCTGCCACCTTAAGGCAAATTGGCTCAAACAGATCATTGAAGATATTAATCAATGTTTTTTCAAATTCCCATTTCACCTAATTGAAAATGAGGGACTCAACAATCAGATCAAGAAATTTGGGTCTAACTCCAAAGCAAAACACATCAAAATTAAAACCAAAAGCCTTTGTGACGACTTCAACCATGGCCTCATTGAAGTTAAGTTAATCTCCTCACAGTCAATGACTGCAAACGCTCTCACAAAAGCGGCCAACAAAATGTCAGTCACAAGGCTTTTAAATGCCTTCAGCTCTCTCTTCCACTGATTTCTGAGTTGAGGGGGCGTGTTGATGTTCTGACTCTCTCGAATCTCATGTTTCCTTACTTTCTTGTTTTCATTTTCTCATTGCTTTCTTTTCCTTCTCACACTATACTTATAAAAGTACACTCCTTTTTTCTCTTGTTGTAAAATGCACTTGCGTGTGGTACTTATATTCAATCCCGCACGCAATGTTTGCGTGCGCTGTTGTCACTCACACTCTTGCGGTCTCAATAATTGGCTGGTCACCGCCACCAAAAAGCTCAGAGCCTCTTGCACAAACCCTGTCAACAAATATCTCTTGATCCAGTCAACAACTAAAATTGGTCATTCAATTTAATCACAATCATCCCTCCACTCAACCAATAACTCAAAATCAACCAATCAATTCAACCTACTGTTTGAGACCAATATTCTCATCAGTTCAATCTTCAAACCTATCTCCGTCCAACACATCAAACCGTTAAGACAAGCAACCAGTCTATTCATGGTGAGAACTTTACCTGGCAACTCATTGATCAGTACAGGAACTTACTATGGTGTTCTCAGTTCTCTATTCATTGATCTGTTTGTCCTGAACTGGTTTTGTTACTTCACCTGGCTGTTTCTCATCAAGTCATTCTTTCTAAATTAACCTATATAAGAATTGCTTGTCTCAGCCAGCTTGTCCCCCTGTTGGTTATTTTTATTTACTGCCTCATGTGTATTTTCTCAAACCTATTCTTACTCATATTTGTCACCTAATGAAATACAGTTTGGCCTTGGCTTCCAATCCAATTCCTCACACACCTCACCCCACCAAACCACCAGTCAAACCATCCACCTCACCCCACCAAACCACCAGTCAAACCACCCACCTCACCCCACCAAACCACCGGGTGGTCCACTCCTTCCTCCTCCTCACCAACCACCTCCACCTCAAACATCACCTCCACCTAACCCACCACCTCCCCTCCTCCTTTGGTTGGAACCCCTTGTAAGATTCCCCCCCCCCTCCTCCGCATCCTCCTCCTCATGCTCCCCATCATTCAATGATCATCTTTTGACTCATCCACCTCCATACCCCTTCAGGCCCCCCCACCCCCTTGGTTGATTCCCCAGGTAAGCTCCCTCCTCCCTCCTCCTCATTTCCCTTTTCCCTCCCTCTCAGCCCCTCTCACTCCCTCCCACTCACTCACCAACACCCCCCCTCTACCCCCTCCCTTGGTCTCCCTCCCATCTTGCTTGGCTTGCTGGCCCTGCCCCCCTTTGCTCCGCCCTTGACTGGCCGGCCCCGCCCCCCCTTTCTCTGGTACACCCACCCCCTCCTTGCTTGGCTTGCCACCCCCCGCCCCCCCTTGCTCTGCCCTTGGCTTGCCACCCCCGCCCCCCCTTGCTCTGCCCTTGGCTTGCCACCCCCTCCCCCCCCCCATTTGGTCTCCATTGGCTTGCCAGCCCTGCCCCCCTTTGCTCTGGTCTGCCCCCCCCCCCTCCCTGCTCAACTCACCGCCCCCGCCCCCCCCCCCTCAGTCTCCCTTGGCTTGCCGGCCCAGCCCCCTGCCTTGCTTGAATCCACCCCCCCCCTTGATCCCCCGCAAGCCACCCCCCTCCCTTGCCTTGCTGCCGGGTGCCATCCCCCCTGGCCCACCTAACCCGGCCCAAAGCCCAAAGCACGGCCCAATTTGCTTGCACCCCAGTAATTTTTTTTTTTTTTTTTTTTTTTTGGTGATGATGTGACCTTTTTTTTTGGTAATAAGCCTGGCCCAATTAGCTCATTCCCATGCCCAGTAATTTTTTATTTTTTTTATTTTTTTTTGGTGATCATGTGACTGACATGGTTTTTTTTTTGTAACCCTTCTTTGACCCCTTTTCCTTCAATTCCATCCCTTCTCCCACTGCACTCACAATGTTATACTCCAAATTGAATCCCTTCTTGATCCTCACCCCAAGCGGAAAATTTGCCTGGGAGGGAACAAGATGGAAGGAGATGAGGTGAAAAACATAAAGAGAGGTGGCAAGCAGAGGGCTTTGAAGCAAAATAGGCATCAAATGAGGGCATCAGAAATCTCTTTGGAACTTGCAGAGGGGGGCATCCATGAAAAGTTTGTATGATCAGGACAGAAACTAAGACCTTTGGATCTGTATCCTGCCATCACTTCCAAAAAGAAAAAGAACAATCAAAAACCCTCACCCACTGAGTTTGAACATGCCAAGCAGAAAATCAAGCAATTCCATCTCTTCAGCCATGGAAAATTAATTGTTCTCAACAAATCTGATCACAACAGTCTTGTTTCAATAATGGAATTTGTCCTGTTGGAGGAACTTTCTTACCAAGACAAGAAGGACATCAACTTTGTGAAAACTTTCTTTCACCAGTCAAAAAAATTTGTAAACACTGTTGGTCCCTAAAGATCTTGGGGAGGAAAAATGTGGGCGATTGGATGGCAAAAATTGATGGACCCCTTTGAGTTATTTGGAAGCTATGTGAGGAAATCATCTATTCAATCTTCCCCTCAAGAGTATGATTTTCTCAATCTTAAGGCAGACAAAGTCTCTTGAATTTTAGGACAAATGTTTTTCAATTTGGCCAGACGTCCCTTTGAATCAAGTGATGAAATAATGAAGTAAAACCACATCCCCTCCTTCTCATCACTTGAATTTGGTTCTTGGCCTACTCCCTTTTGTTTGAATCTTGGTTTCCCTTTTGTTTTGCCTCAACTATGAGCCCAATCAATTTATTATCCGCTCTTGAGTGACCTTGTCTAGTGTGTGCTTTATACTATACTGATTTATTTATAGTTCTAGTTACATCATTATCATTGTTCCTAGTGCCTTATTTTTTCAATCTTGCTCATGAGTGTTCTTGTCCAGTGGCCTCTTTATATTTTTCTAGTTAGTCACAATTCTAGTGGGCTCTTTATCTTGAATCCTTGATGCTCTGTCTTATCTCAAATCAGCCTGATGCAGTCCTCCAAGTCATGCAGACTCTAAATGGTCTGGTATTGAATATTCTTTATCCAATTTTATCTTTTCCTTTCAACCATTTGTTGGCCATGATGTAATTATTCTATTTATACTGATGTCCAAACAATTGAATTCAATCATCAGTTCTTTCACACTTTGAACTGGGAGTGCTCCCTTGACTTTCTGGATCCGCTGCCCTTTGCAACATAAGACCTCTCCATCCATTCTTCATCCTCTTTCCACTGGACTATCTAACCTAAAACTTCACACCTTTGAATTCTCTCCACATGTCACTTTCACATCCTACTCTTTTTACAACTCACCTCACATTGACAAAGGTGACATCTCTAATTATTCCTTTTGACTTGCAGTTCCAACCAAGAAATCAAATGGATGACTTATTGAAACTACAGATGAATATGAAGGATCAAAAGGCCTATCTGTTTTTTCTGGCCTTGGCTTTGGAATTTTTTTCAAGAAAAAAGCTATAGTGAAAATGGGGTGGGCAGCCAATAAGTATAAGCACTGTACTTTTCCTGCTGTGGAGACTGCCACTCATACAAGAATGGCAATGTCAATGAAACTCAACAAAACAACTTGAAACACTTGCAGGGACCTGTAGAGTGGGAAGGTATACTCCAGGAAAAAAAATATAAATAAAAAGAAAAATATTTTTCTATTGGTGGGGTTAAAAATAGTCTTAAGAATTGCTGTAATCAAAAAAGATTTTTTTTGTCTTTTTAAGTTTTTTATCAAAGCAAATATATTTACAAGCCCAGAATTTGAGTAATCTGCTTTAATTCATCTGCTGTTCTACTGCTCTTAATGTATGCCACAGTCATTGACCACTTATCCTTTTTTTCTGTAGCCAGTTGTTCCCTCTCCATTTTCAGTTGTGCTTGCTGTTGATCCTTCTCCTTTTCCTCTTTTTGAAATTCTAGCTCAGCCTGTTTCAACTTCCACTCAGCATCCCATTTTTTTTCATGAGCCAAACTCTCAGCTTTCTGCTTTTGAAAATTAATAGCCAGTTGATGATCCCACTTCTACTTTTCAAACTGAAGTTTTTCAGATTCAATTTGCAATTTTACTGTCTTTCAGAGGGGAATAGGAATGAGCTTTATTTTGAAAGCAAGGAGAATCCAATTGGCTTACTTGAATCTTGCTTCTCCATGATCTCCTCAAAGCCTGAAAAACTTGAAGTGTTTCTCCTCTTTTGAATGCTATTGGGGTTGATGCTGATGGAATTGGAGGCCTTTTGCTTTCCCTTTGCACAGGAGGTTTTTGTGGGAAGATCATTGCTCTCATTTTAAGGGGATGTTGGAGGCCCCATTGGCTTGAGTTTATGGCCATTCAGGAATGGATGAGCCTGTTTCTTTCAAATCTAAATCAGTCAGGATTAACCATACAGAAGAGAAAAGAACTTGGCTCCTTACTTGAGCAGATGTTGATTTACCTTAGAGGATGTGTGACGACACAGGGCCGCAGGGACCTCAGGGACCAGACAAAAGAGCAAGGAAAGGGGGGAAACATACATATGCATGCGGGGACACTGCACAAGTTTTACTTAAAAGCTACCTGTTGTCCTTCACCTAATCTCTCTTTCTTTTTCTTCATCTATTCTGGTCTCTTATTTCCTCACCCTCAGGTGACTCCTGCGTCCTCACTCCTCTTTTGCTTCACTCCCTCCTCACTCGTCTGGTCATCCTAGGATCTGACCTCTGGTGGTCACTTCAAAGGTTGTTTCTCCTTGTTTCCTTCCTTCAGTCTTCTCTTTCTAAAGACTCACTATGAATCCTGTGTCTCTTGATCATTTCTTTCTTTTCTTGCTTGGTCGGAAATTCATCATCTCTTCTGGTCTCTTATTGCCTCACCCTCAGTTGACTCCTGTGTCCTCACTCCTCTTTTGCTCCACTCCCTCCTCACTTGTCTGGTCATCCTAGGATCTGACCTCCAGTGGTTACTTCAAAGGTGATTCCTGCGTCCTCACTCCTCTTTTGCTCCACTCCCTCCTCACTTGTCTGGTCATCCTAGGATCTGACCTCTGGTGGTTACTTCAAAGATTATAACAGGTTATGAGCCCAGCAAACCAAAACCGCATCTTTCCACCTATATAAAACACATCCAGCCAACATCCTGGAGGCCACCCAGCCAAAACACTCATCTCCATCTCCACCACCAACCGCCAGCTCCAACTACAACAAGTCCAAGGATAACTCCTCTCATCATTCTTCCACCCTATCCAACTCAACCAATACAATTCTTCAACAACTAACGACCTCCTCCCATCCCTCAAAACCAATCATGGGAGATGATCTATTATGAACCAATATCCCAAAGCTGACGGGACCAAATTTTCCAAGCTGGAGGAATGAAATCATTACTCAACTCGGATTCAAGGACCTGGACAATCTAATCAAAGAAGAACCTCCCGCCAACCCAAATGCACAGGAGCGACTCAGACTAAAACAGGCAACTACATTCATCCAAATGCATCTCGACCACCAGAACTATACCATGTTTTTCAAAGACCCCTACAAATACCTGCCCAAGAGCTTGTGGGATGCCATCTGCTCCCACTATGCTACAAAGTCAATGGAAAATATCTCAAACACAATTGGAAAAATGCACAACATTGATTTCTCCTCTGGCAACCTAACCTCAGCCATCAGTGAGTTCAGAGAACTTTTCCAACTTCTACGGGAGGTATCCGCTGGAAAATTTGATAGCCACACCCTAGAGGCAATGTGGTCATACCACATCCTTGAACAACTTCCCAAGAGCTTTCACGTCTTCAAATCCCTACAATACTCACAATTCAAAGACACCAATAAAATTGAACTTTGTAGTCTTCTCACCGACCTGGAGACCAAACTGAGAAGACAAGACAATTCAACTGCCTCAAACACTGCCCTACTTGTGAAGGGACCTACAAATTCTGGAGATGTAAAAACTCAAGAGGAGAACCGCAGGCCCAAGAGGCACCCTTTCTGCTCGGATGGAAAACATAACCCCCTTACGGCGCACTTGGAAGCCGACTGCCATCAACTACATCCAGAGCGGGCTATAGAATACTACCAAAGCCTTATTGAAAAGCAAGGTCAAGGGAAGGCGGAGACTCATTGAGGCCACTGCTTATCAATTTTTCTGTTACCCAACGCTGTGATTCTGGACAGTGGAGCCTCAGGGCATTACTTGAAAGACCAGGAACTTTTTGACACCTACTCCGAGTGCACCAATCAACTCTACACTGCCAATGGGTCCCAAATCCCGGTCATTGCATGGGGACAAGCCACGCTCAAATTAAACAACGGTGATCTGAGTATCAAAAAGGCATTCCATGCCCCTTCTCTCTCTCACTTGCTGATTCCCCTTTCAACCTACATAGAGCAAGGCTACTCCCTCCTATCCACTCCCAGCAGATTTAAATGTTGCAAGGAAAGGGAAGTCCTTTTCACTGGAAACATTATCAAAAACCTCTTGGTCATCCATCCAAGAACCAATTGAGCGCTCATCATTTACTCTAACTCCATGAAGCTGCACAAGGCCCTAGGGCACCCAAGTCAAAAATACCTTGAGGCCCCGCACCCAACCCTTTCCCTCAAGAAAGTAGATTGCGCTCCGTGCAACCTATCTAAAATGCATCATCAACCCTTCTCCGGGAAGTTCCCAAGACCCATGACCAAACTCAAAGTCATTCATATGGATCTATGTGGTCCAATCACCCCATCCTCCCGAGGCGGGAACAAATACTTCTTGAAAATGGTTGATGGTTTCTCAAAATACCAATTCATATTCACTCTTGAGCGGAAAAGTCAGGCGTTTGAACTGTTTCAAAAATTTCTCAAGTTGGCGGAGACCCAGTCTGGCAAATGCATCAAGTTTGTGGTGTCCGATAATGGTGGAGAATTTGTCAACAAGTTGTTTGAAGACCTATTTGAAACCAAAGGAATCACTCACCTTAAATTGGCGCCATATACACCCCAACAAAATCCCTTTGCTGAGCAAGGGAACCAAATCACCATAGAAAAGGCACAAGCTATGCTAAGTCACTTTGGACTTCCTTTGCACTGGTGGGGGGAGGCGGTAAGTACCGCAGTCTATCTTGAAAACCTTTCCCCTGACAGTACCATAGGGATGAAAAGTCTTTTTGAACTTTGGTTTGGAAAAACCGCTGATCAATCTCATTTAAAACCTTTTGGATGCAGAGAAATTCTATTCAACAAGAAGCATTCGCGCTGGTCAAAATTCTCCCCATCCGGGGTAGAATGCATCTTCCTTGGGTATGAAGAAGGACATCGCTCTTATCAAGTCTGGGATCCAGTTCTTGACAGGATCCACGTCTCCCACCATGTCCACTTCAAACCAAATATTTTTCCTTTTTTTAACATTTGGTCTCTTACTTCTAATTCCTCTTCCAAATCCAAGTCATTCTCTTGTTCCTCCCCTGTCTGTCTTCCTCCTTCCATTCAGTCTCCCATTTCTTTTATTTCTTCTTCTCCCTCCATTTCTGCCAATCAACAAACCCCCCTTTCTCCTGTTCCACCTCTGTCTCCATCTTGCCTGACTTCTCAGTTGCCCTCTGTCTCCCAAAACAACGCGACTGGTGGTTCCTTCCAACCATCCTCAAGCACTCACCAAGAAAACCCCAACAATCCCACCAGTGATTCAAATCTCACCCAACAACCTTCCAAAGGGTACACCTATGTACCCCACTTCAAACAGGCCCCAAATGATATCAATCTGGAGGTGGGGCCCCATAATATTCTGAACTATCCGCGTAGAAGGCATGCAAACCTCATTGTTGAGGAACCTATCTCTCTTTCCAATCCCACCTCATACAAAGACGTCCGATGCCAACCGGAAGCTGCCGACTGGATTGCTGCTGAAGACGTAGAGCTAAACAACATTGTGCGACACGGGGTGTGGGTGGTTGCTGAAATGGAAGCTGGTGAAAAAGCGCTGGATACCATGTACGTCTATTGAAGCAAGAAGGATGCCAACGTACCAGTAGTGAAGAAAAAGGTGCAACTCTGTGTTTTAGGGAATTGACAAGTTGAGGGCATCAACTACAACAAAACTTTTGCTCCGACTGGTTGGGACTCCTCCCTGCGACTCTTACTCATGATGGCAGCTTCTGAAAACTTTGAACTAGACCAGATGGACGTCCGGTGCGCATTCCTCAACGGCTTAACCAACATGCAAATCTTCATTAAACCACCCAAAGGCGTCAAGATCAACCTGAAGCCAAATGAAGGACTTCTGCTTAAGAAGTCCCTATACGGCCTCAAGCAGAGCCCCAGATGCTGGTACAAAGCTCTTTCAACCTTTTTCTCCAACATCCACTTTAAACCGACTCAATCCAACCCTTGTCTATTTATCTCAACTGACCCCGCAAACCCCGTCCTGATTTTTGTCCATGTTGACGACTTAATCATCACCGGCAAGGAAATTGTGCCAGTGAAAAGTGCCCTTTGGTCAAAATTTGAGATGCATGACCTTGGGCCCTGCAAGTGGGTGTTGGGGATGAGAATCACCCGGGACCGCAACCTGCGGACAATCTTGCTGAAGCAGGACCGGTATATTCACGACATGCTTGAAGAACATGGGATGCCGGACTGCAAGCACGTCACCTCACCCCTCCCTTCCAACTACCTCACCAATCCTGATCCTTCCGCTCTCCCATTGGAAGCCTTCAACTACTGGCGGGCAATAGGCCTCTTAGGTTACTTAGTACAGAAGACCAGGCCGGATCTAGCCAATGCTCATAGCCACCTATCCCAATTTCTCAACAACCCAACGCTTCATCATCAACAAAGCTTCTTCCAGTTGCTGTGCTACCTCAGCTACTCCTCCAATCTTGGCTTAACCCTGGGAGGTGCACCCTTGACACCGTGGACACTCCAAGGTTATGCTGACGCAGACTATGGATTGTCCTCAGATCAAAATAGTTTCTGAGGATCCGCTGTCACGCTCAAGGGCTTGCTGGGTTGGAGGTGTGCCAAGCAGCCAATTGTCACATTGTCGACAACCAAAGCTGAGCATCAAGCCTGCACTGAAACAGCCCAGGACCTTCTGTAGTGCAAGCAGCTCATATCTCAAGTTTTCACTATTTTTTTCCCTGCCCGTCCCGCCCTTGTTGCTGTATTGCAATAACCGGGGCACCATCAACCTCATTCTCAACCCCCTCTATCAACATTGGACTTGCCACATCAACGTCCGTCTTCACTTCCTGCAGCAGCACGTTCATGACGACAACTTTGAGCTGTCCTACATTGCAACCAATTTGGTAGACCAAACCTGTCCTATAGCCATCAGACTCACTTTTCTAGTGTAAAAACAGCTCCAACCCTCAAAGAAACCTCAGAAATGGATTCTACATCACAAATAACCTATAGTCACTCAGCCAAAGTACCCCTCTATCTCTCATGGATTAGAAGATACAGCCCAAGAACCCTTCAACTGTGGCAAACTCATACCCAACCAGGTGTCACAGCTCTGTGGAAGGCATAAAGACATACCTTTCAAGCCCTCAAGTACATACTAGTAACAGCCTACCCTCAACACCAGAACCATACACCAACCCTGTCACCTTAGCCAGAATACAGCAATACAGATACAGGAGGCAGTGCAACTAGTTCAGCTCCTGTCACCTCACCCAGGATGCATTCAAATACACATACACAAGGCTATGCAGAATTATACAGGACAGTATAGGCAGGGGGAAGTGAAACCAGTCTCAACCAGATCCAAACAAACAAGCAAATACACATACACAAGACTATGCAGAATTATACAGGACAGTATAGGAAGGATGAAGTGGAACCAGTCTCAACCAGATCCAAAAAAGCAAGCAAATACACATACACAAGACTATGCAGGAGTATACAGGACAGTATAGGCAGGAGGAAGTGGATTCAGTCTCAACCAGAACCATGCAGTACCAAACAAACTCAGCACCTCACAGCAATCTATGTAGGCAGAAGCATGTGATACCAAACAACCCACCAGTACAAGTACCACAGGGCTACCCAGCAATATATGCAGGCAGCCAAGAACATGCAGCAACAAACAAACCACCAGTAATGCACAAGAAATACATGAAGGTAGAAGCAAGTAGCACCAAACAAACCACCAGTGGATGCACAGCAACACATGTAGGAAGTATCAAGTAGCACCAGACCAACCATTAGTACTGCACAGGAATACATTGTATCTGCACTTCACAGCAATTTATGCAGGGCTGTGCATGCATGAAACCCCTGTACCAGCTTTCTCCAACCAGCAGAATTGCCTCAGTTTCATGCAGTGTCTTTTGTCCAACCAGCAGAATTCCCTCAGTTTCATGAAATGTCTTTTTCCAACCAGCTAAAATGTCTCATGTACCTGTATCCCACTGTAACAGGGGAAGCCCCAGGGCACCCTCAGGGGCAGCCCTGAGCATCCCCTGAGGAGCAGATTGTCTATTTAAGGAGGGCCTCTCTGCCCTATCCAAGTTGTATCCTCATGCCATCCATACCAATCCCCTCACACACACATCTCAGGCCCTCAGGCCCATCTCACCATCTATCTGTGGTACCTACCCAGATAAAATATTAGTAGTGAATCAGTTATAAAAGGAAAACAAGAAATCAGAAACCAAGTTATTACCCATCTTTAATCAATTAAACCACCCACCAGGTGCTTGAATAAGGGTTCTTCTGTGACCTAAATATTCAACACCATATTAAAGAAACCCCACCCATTAGTTAATAAATAACCCTTACAAAGAAAGAGAGCAAAACAAAAAGAAACTACCAACCTTCCCTCTGCCCAGCCCCCTGTGGGTAAACCCATCCTTGGGTCCTCTCCTGAACCAGCCCTTTGATAAACCCTTGAACCCTTTAATATTGGGGTATTGGTTAAGATTAGACATATCTGATCAATAAATTAACCAATAGTCCAATACATCTGGTCTATTCTTCAACAAATCCTACCAATATTACAGTTAATAATTAATCTAGGTCTGATCTGAGACCTATATTAAGTCTCAAAGAAACCAGCCATTAAGTTAAATAAATTATTGTGCAGACTTACTATAGTACTAGAAGGACAGGCAATTCAAAACCACTCTTAGTATACACTAATACTCCAAAGGAGTAGAAGTAATACTAAATTCCCCTTCAAGGATTGCCAGCAAGCTATTTGCTACTTTTATTTATATAATCCCACAGGATTCTCTACACCAACATGAATCTGGCCGATCCTCTCACAAAGTTACTTTCTCCAAAAAAAGCTATGGGATTGCCTTGCCTGTTTTTGACTAACCACCTAGTTCATTCCCGACCAAGCATGGGGGTGTGTGACAAAACAGGGCTGCAGGGACCTCAGGGACCGGACAAAAGAGCAAGGAAAGGGGGGAAACATGCATATGCATGTGGGGACACCGCACAAGTTGTACTTAAAAGCTACCTGTTGTCCTTCACCTAATCTCTCTTTCTTTTTCTTCATCTCTTCTGGTTTCTTATTTCCTCACCCTCAGGTGACTCCTGCGTCCTCACTCCTCTTTTGCTCCACTCCCTCCTCACTTGTCTGGTCATCCTAGGATCTGACCTCTGGTGGTCACTTCAAAGGTTGTTTCTCCTTGTTTCCTTCCTTCAGTCTTCTCTTTCTAAAGACTCACTATGAATCCTGTGTCTCTTGATTGTTTCTTTCTTTTCTTGCTTGGTTGGAAATTCATCATCTCTTCTGGTCTCTTATTTCCTCACCCTCAGGTGACTCCTGCGTCCTCACTCCTCTTTTGCTCCACTCCCTCCTCACCCGTCTGGTCATCCTAGGATCTGACCTCCGGTGGTTACTTCAAAGATTATAACAGGATGGAGGTTGGCCAATGCATGTTTCATGGTTGGATCCAAAGCAAGCATCATAGTTGGACAGAATTTTGAGCCAGTTTACCAGGATGATTTGATCAGCTCTCTTGAGCTGACTTGAGCCTTTGGAAGCTGATGGGGGAGGATTGTTGGATTTTGATTTCCTGGGGGATGTTTTCTTTGGTTCATTGGATTGTTTACTGGACTTGCAGGGGGAGGATTGCTGAGGGGCCATTATGGGAGTGATGAAGCAAAGAGGATAGGAAGAGATGAGAGTGATGAAGTGACAAGAGGGATAAAGCAATGAGAGTTAGGGTGTGATGAAAGCAATAAAGGAATGAGGGTGAGGGAGTGATGAGGATAGTGATGCAATGAGAGTTAGCTGGATGTGATGAAAGTGATAAAGGGATTAGAGTGTTGAAGTGATGAGGATAGTGATGCAATGAGATTTAGCTGGATGTGATGAAAGCTGTCAGAGTATTGCCTCTATTGCTATAGTAGCTGTGGCAGATACCTGCAAAATAATAATAATTTCCAAATATCAGTTTTAATGATTAAACTGATAATATCAATAAAAAACTCAACTGATAGTAAGTTATCAGGAGTAAAAAAGCCACACCTTGAACCTCTCAAGAGATAAGGGGCCTAGCTTTAATAAATAAAGCTCAAAGGAGACTTGCTTACACAAGGAAGCTCACACCCTTTATGATAGCCTAAAAAGGACCATAACTCCAATAGGACCTTGGACTCGAAATTGGAGTTGATTGTTTGATTGATAATATAATAAGATGTTGAATTAAAACGCCCCAGTCAATCCTCTTGGTGGACTAAGTTGGATGGGCTTGTTAATATGCACTATCTGGTTTATAAAATACAATGAGGAATAGGTCTTGTAGGGACAAGACCCTCCTCTTTTATATTGAAAGAGTCCTCAGGGGGACTCAGGGCATCATCAGGGGAGTACAAAAATGTCCTAGATTTTGTCTCCAGTGGCTCAGAGCCCCAAGCAATCATCCCCAATGTATAATAACATTTACATCCTCATTGGGGTCTATTTTTGAGGTAAGGTTGTAATTTATTTACTCAGAAGTTTAAAGTGATGGGGGGGAATCACCCCAGTCACTTATTCTCCTTCAAGAGGACGCTCTCAAGGCTTCAGAATCAATTTACTTACCCTCTAACTCTCTGTAGATCTATCAGAGCAGGTGTTCAAAGAATTACAACCATATTATTAGATATTCTTAATCCACATAGATATGTATACTCTGGGTAAGTATTCCCACAGAGTTTATCTGCACCAGGGGAGTTTCCTAGCTTCTGAGTGTACGCTTTTCCAGCATGATTAACTTCTTGAAAGTTATCTACAAGCTGGAAGGAGAGTTCTTAGAAAATAATTTACAATTCACCTAAAAATCTGGGTAATGGTAGATAAGGATTATTACAGAATATAGTTTCCACAGAGGGAAATCTTTAAGGACATTAATTGTACATCCAATTGGACAATTCCAGAGGATTGTAATCTAGAGTAAAGTTATAAAATCTCCCATAAATTATAATATAAACCTTCAAGGTTTTATGGGATGATTTCTAATATTAAGACATACTATAAAAATTTGATTATATGAAACTTTATATGTCAAAAATATGGACATGTAATGGACTAATGGAGGCTTGAACACACTGCCTAGTTACTCCGAAGGGTGCTAAGACATTCTTTAACCACTATACTACCAAGACTTGTGAGTTGGGCAGCCTATAGGACACCAATACATGTCTCATGGCTGACAAAAGCAATAAAGTGATGAGAGTGATGAAGTGATGAGGATAGTGATGAAGAGATGAAGAGCAATGAATCAAATTTTATTCCAATGAGGTTGGAGGTAGAATTTTTTCAAGGTTGGAGGTGGAAAACCAGGGGTTTATGAAGTGGACAGGTGGTGGAAGCCTTTATACACTTTACTTGAAAAAAACCACTTATTTCCAGGTAACTCTGACAGGTCTGATGTCAACTAAGTGGGTTTTTTTGATCTTTTAATGGTGGGTTTGAAATGACAGATTTGGTTTGAAACCTGCCATTAAAAAATGGCAGGTTTGCTTAACTCTGATACGCCCTAATCTTCCAATCAAACTCCTCTCCCAATTTTTCCTTTTTTTTTTTTTTTTTTTTTTTAAAAAAAAAATAGTGAAAGGAAAAAGAAAAATTACAACTGTTCAAAAAGGTGTAGACCCTGTTGACCCTGTTGCTGATGATCTTGAACTACTCTATCAAGCCTGATGAAGCCTTAATCCTTGGTCCACCTCAAACGATGATCTTGAAACTCAAGTTCTTAGTTGGATTACTTGATCTAGATCATAGACTTGAGTTCAATTGACATCCCAAGCCAACCCTCTTGATAATCCCCAATCAGCTTAAAACTAATCCCTCGAACAAAAACCATTCATCAACGTTTTGATTGCATTCTCAAACCATTCCTTATCAGTCTTCTCCATCCTGTCCTTGACTTCTCCCATGTTGTTCATATCATCAATCAATCATTCTCATCAGACTTTCTCTAGGGATTCCTTCTGGTTGATGATATCTTGATACATATGTAACGTACGTACCAAACGGAGATCTTAATCTACTCTCAAAGGTCTCGATTCGTTTTCCTATCTTTATGAGAACACCTCCCGAGTTAGTTCATTTCGAAACATCCTTTCAAACTCTCTCTCTGATTAGATTAAGTCTAGGTCCGACAACCTTCTACCGATCAAGTTGTCAACCTATCCAAACCATGAGCTCCAATCTCTCTCGACGTTGGACCTACTTATCTCTTCTTCTCAAATCATCTTCAGACTTACCCTCGAACCCTACGTTGAACTCAGAGATGAACTTTGGAGCGTTTGCTTACCTTCAAAGCTTTCTTTCAACCACCGGCAACCATAATCCTCCGAGTGGGTTAGGCTGGTGGTGTGACTAGTATCTGGTTCTCAAGATTAAGTACTTCGAACACCGTGCTGTGATGGTGATCTACCATCGGATCCATGAAACTTGAGCCCCTGAGGCATCCAAACCCTTCATCATTCTCTTCATTCTCAAAATAGTGGTCCAGGGCTCGTGGGTATGAACCAAGAAGGAAACTCAACTCCAGCCGGTCCAAACTCATGGATAACTGCTCCACATCCTTCAACCCTTGGTCCCAAATCAATCTTGCATTCAACTCATCGCCATCTTCGTCGTCGTCGTCGTCGTCGTCGTCGTCGTTTTTTTTTTTAAAAAAAAAAATGAAAACCAATGAGGATCGGAATTCTAGATCGTTAATACTTCCTACGAGACTATGGCTCAAGCAGCCCACGACATTAACGCCGGTCTCTTGCTCAAGTTCGCCCCCCCCCCCCCTTCCCCTCGAGGGCATCCCCACCTGAGCGCTCACTCCCTGAAGGAGACTGCAGTCCTGAAGACGTGATCCGGTCATCTCGGTATTCATGATCGAGTTCCACCGCTGCCTAGCACCACCAATCTAGGGTCGCGTCTGACGCTCTCAGACATAGTACACCTCCCCCCCCCCCGGATGCTCGGTGAACTCGGGGGAAAGGGGGGCTCGAGTCCAACTCAAGATGCAGATCCAGATCGACCCATGAGCAGATAGGTATACATATGGATCTGGTTCGTGTAGATTCCGAGTTACCGAGTTTTTGAAATACACTGCAAGTTCATGACCGATCGTGATTTCAGGGGTTCATCATCTGACTCTTTGGATCGATCGGATTGAATTCGAGAGATGGGGATGTGTGTGGGTGAGTGAGAGAAGATTCAGACCTCCTCCTCCCTTCTAGTTAGACCTTTCAACGCCAAGTAGAGAAGAATTGTGTACAGTGAATCGATCAGAGATGAACGCTAAGTGATAGGAACAAGCTTTTACATGACATCTTCCGCTAAGTCTCCTCTCCCATCAAAGGAAAACCAGATATATATATATATATATATATATTTATCAATTCAGACAAGCAAATTCGAGCGTCTAGACGTTTGCGTAATGTTGAGACAACTTTCCTTCTCAGCAGAGGAGTCGGATGATTGGAGAAACAAAGTAGCAAAGACCAAAGACGTATGATGGGTGCGGAGCGACGAAACAAAACATAACAAGAACTTCACCTCTAGTCATAACCGATGATGCCAGTCAAATTTTCTTCATTTCGGGGTTTATTTAGTACGCATCACGATTCATTGCAGTTTGGTGATCAACATCTTGATGGCTGGCATATAAGTCGTCAGTTCGTCCGATTTGATCCCAGAGGTTAATAATGAAACGTGCAACTGTAAGGCCAGTTGTAAATTTCTAGCCTCGATAGCTGAACGATCAGTCAAAAACAAAACATAGCATGATAAGCTCATCAAACCGTTTGCTTTTCCGAGACAAGTTTGCGGGCGTGTACAAATAAGTGAAAAAGAACCAACCAGCAACAATATCCTTTAGTTCATCAATCACGCTGGCTGGTACCGTTTCACAATTCAAACCGTCGAATAGCACGTTCAGTCGGCGCTCAGTATCATCAACCAACCTTTTCTGATTAGGCTAGTGATTGTTCATCGATTTTCAGACGGGAAAAAAATCAATATTACATCATTTCGTACCAAAACAACAAAAAACTCAACTTACGGGTAGCCCTTGTTTCATTTGACTCATCAATCTTTGGAGAGTAATAAAAACTGGCTTGCTGGATTCCGGGATATGACTACGGTCACCGGGGGCTAAGAGACCAAAGATAAGATAAATCAGGCTTGCGGTTTATCTTAAAGCCCGAAAAAGATGCACCGCTAGGATCCGACATCCACTCACGATATTTTGACTTCGGGGGTTCAGGTTTAGGAGCCGGTGGAGTAGCAGGATGTTGCGACTCCTGGTTGTTAGGATTTGGAAATGCACCCGGTCGGGCAGGATTGCCAGGTGGTGGTGGCTGGACTTGACCAGGTGGCATCGAATAAGCACCTGGTTGGATACTTTGTCCGCCAATGGGCATGCCCTGTCCACCGTGAGGCATAGCATAGGGCGGTCCGACCGCTTGCCCACCAGGCAAAGATTTTCGCTGCTGATAGGCTTGAGGAGGCCCGCTAGCTCCATAGGAGGAGGGCGGTTGTTGCATTGGGCTCGGCATTCCAGGTTGGGCTGGATAAGCAGCAGGTTGAGTAGGTGTTGAAAAGTTACCGGGTCTTGTTTGCGGGGGTGGTCCGGCTACACCAGGGTGTTGAGTTCGAGGTGGTCCGTAAAGCCCAGAGGGCGGTGGTGGAGCGGAATTCGCGCCATGTGATGCGTAAGGAGCCGCGTGAAGTGGGTGCTGAGCGTCATGAGAACCAGTTCGCATGGTGTACGTGTTAGGTTGACCATATTGCTGAGGTGTTTGTGGAATAACCGGAACAGGTTGTTGGCCAGCTTTAGGTGGTGGTGGCACATTCGAAGGGTTTCCTGGGGTGCGAGTACCACCACGTGGAGGAGGCGGAGGACCACCGGGAGATCCCTGCTGGTAAGCTGATTGAGGACCACCATAGCCACCACTAAATTGATTGGGATAAGGTTGACCAGGCGACATCGTTTGGGGCGCGTTAGGGAAAGGTGAACTGATGACCGGCTTCGGCCCGCCAGGCGGGACATTCTTTCGCACGGGGTTAACAACGGGCGCATCGTTCCAGCCTCCCACCGGAGCAGAAGATTGTCGGGAGGCCGGCGGGAGTTGTGTGGTACTGGAAGCTCTGCTTGGGATTGGAGTGGTCCCGATCGGTGCTGGGGGAGGTGGTAGAAAGGAATCGGTCGAGACCGGTGCGTAGCTGTTTTGAGTCGTAGGTATCTGGCCATAGACCGGTCCGTAGGGATTGGAGTAGTTGCCGTCTAAGCTACCTACAGGGGCGGTCCCCGCTGGGTGCTGGTTATATGAGGCAGTTGGATAGCCGGGTTGACTATTCATGGGATTGTAGGGATTTTGATATGCATTCTGGTTTGAGGGGACTTCCGTAAATGGTTTTTCTAGGAGTGGGGCGATAGCCGCACTGGTAGGAGTCTTTTGCTCCGGTTGAAGATGAGAATCGGTTATGATGGACGCCAATCCGACTGATTTGGCAAGCCTTTCTCGGGTAGATGATGAAGGGGAACGAGCCGCAGCATAATTCAAGGGCGTCTGTGCAATAAATCGCAAAGCGGTGCTGGTAAGTCCTTGGGAAGCTAGCAACTCGGCGTATTCGCAATAGCAGTCATATAGCATTGACAACTTATAGCTTTTGGCAACGTCGAGTGCAGGATCTGTAAGCTGGGTGGTTTGAGCGAGGTCGAGGTCTACATAATTAATAGCACTCTGGAAAACTGTAACTTTTTCGATGAATGTTTGGAGTGCTTCCGCATGCACACTAAATGCCGATTTATGATCGTTTTCATCCACGTTCTTGAGCAAAGTCGCTTCGTCTTCTTCCATTTGTTCAATCCAAATGGACGCTACCTTCTCGAGTTTGCCGGCAGCGAGGTAGCAGAGCACGGCGTTTTCCCTACACTCTTCCGCTGAGAGAGAACTGGGTGTTTGATCGGGATTTTCGGTAGGTGTGGATGGATGGGACATATGCTCAAGCCTTTGACCAAGTTGTTCAACCAAATTGGAAAATTCTTCCTTCTTGGCGAACGTGCAGAGTACTACAAATATCTCTTGCCATTCAGAGAGCTCGGCATTTTGCACGACATCTACCAAATCATCCAAGACAATCGATTGATAAAGCCTAAGGTACGGGTGATTATTTGTTTGCTTCTCAAAGTAGGCCTTCTGGGCCTTTTGGAGCAGTTCAGGTCCACCTTTGACTCCCAAAAGTAAAGCATCAGCCCAACGCTCAGATGAGATACATAACGACACTGCACTTTCAAAATCCCCAACAACAAGCGCGCGAGTGATAAGACGATCTCCCTTCGATTCGTCTGAAGGGTAAATTTGGAAAGTGTTATTTCGGATGGTCTCCGAAGCAACCGATGAAGTCCGTGAACCAATGGTAGCACCTACGGAGGAAGCAGCGGCACTAACCCCATTGAATACATGATCGGGTAATCCGGCAGAACGACCACTACGCATTGAATTGTAAAAGTCGACGGAGGCGGCTGTTTGACCTGCGGCGTTAGCATTATCATCGCCAAACAGACTCGGCTCCGTGATTTCAGATTCGACTTCCTGTACCTTGGTTCCATCCGAGATCGCACTGAGACTAGCTTCCGAGGGAGCAGCATCTACCGAGCTGACTGTAGCCTCACCGCCACCTTCGGAAGAGGCAGATAAGCCCTCGGGTGGAGTATCAGCGAAGGTGACAAGAGGCTCCCGAGGGACCGAGCCGTTATCAGAGTGAGTACTTTCGACAACTGTGGCATTTGGACCTGCTTCGCTGGCGGACCTTGAAAAGGCGGTAGCGGGTTTCGATGCCTTGAATGATTCAATTTGACAGTCGACCTTGGCTTTGACTTCCTCCTTTGAGAACCCCAACAGGCTCACGAGTTCATCGCATGAATCAGCCTTGAATAGGGTCGACAGCAGTTTCCAACTCTGTACTTCAATGGGTGAAGCGTGCGAAGGGAGTTGCTTCACGCGTTCCTCACAGAGAGTTTGAAGGTTGCGAGCCTGACTGGCCGTCTCTAGTTTTAAGGCCCGTTCGATCAGAGCAGGTTCTGTGGCGACCTGTCTTATGCTAACAAACGGTGGATTTCTGGCCATGGTGTTATCGTTAGTCGGTTGTGGTGCTGGGTTACTCGGATTAGTGGCGATGACCAATTTCCCACCAAAGGCGAACGTAGCTGCGGAGGGTCGCTTGTACCATTTGGGAGCTTGCTTACAGCTTACAGCTGCCTTAGCACTGTTAAGGGCAAGTATTCCTTGATCGCCAAATATGTCACTACCATCGGTCGGAGGAGCCGAACTGAGCGATGGTTGACCCGAGTCAGCATCTTCACCGGTTGATTGTAGGGAGTGAATGGCTATTCTTCCGTCAAAGGAAGCCGTAGCGACCAAATCAGGATTTCGTGGACACCAGTCACTTTGGAAAGACCAATTGCTGCTAGGGGGAAGCTAGATGCAGGCGTGGGCGGGAAGGGGAGCGAGGGCTTGCAAAAACTCAGCCACAGAACTTTAGGTCAAAGATGAGAAACATTCAACACGCACTTCGGCAACGATATCACCGCTTGAAGGATTCCAACAGATGGTCCGGCAGTCCTTTCCACAACTGACCAACAAGTCTGAATCTTGTTTACACCAAGCCAAGCCAAGAATCCCTTTTTCATGACCAGCGAGAATCCTTTCTGGCGCCCTAGCGTTTCTCAGGTCCCAGACTAGTACTATAGGGGATGTGTCGTCATCCGAAGACGTGACCAATTTGGTAGGCTGCGGAAGAGGTTAGGTACCACAAACGTACGTCATTAGAATTGACCTGGGTAGTAGTAGTAGTCTCGAAAAGAGTTCAACGTACGTTTTCTGGGTGCCAAACTACGGCGCTTACACTACCAGGCCTGCCACCCGCAGCACCCATCCACTGATTGCCATACTGGTGACCGCCCATCATACCGGGTTGAGGCTGTCCATAAGTAGGCATTTGGTTTACGGAGCCTGCATAGCTCAACGTAGCTACTTCTCTACCCTTTTGGCCGTTGGATTCACGGATATCCCAAACAACTGTGTAGCCGTTGATCGAGGAGGCAGCAAGGACGGATTGAACGATATGATTCCAATTGACGGAGGTGACATCATCCAATGAGCGTGATGGCGGTGGGGCGAAGGGTTTGACCGGGTTATTTAAATCCCAAATAAATACCTATTGTTTGGAGAGAGAGAGAGAGAGAGAGGGATGAGATGAGATCGAGTGATTGAACAAAGATCGTTTTGTAAACTGATAGGCCAACTGGTATTCGAGCTTACTTCTCCTTTGCTAGCACCAGAAGCTAGCAAATTGGTTTTGATGGGGTTGAAGTCGAGTCCCTTGACAGGACCATTGTGGTTTGTCATCTTGCTGACCAAGGCTTTCTCGGAGCTTGCGGCCATTAAAACCATGGAGGATCAAGGCGTGAGACCAAAGTGAATGGGGTAAATGATTGGAAGGGATTCAAGAAATCAAAGAGGATGAACGCATACCCTTGACCAGCTAGGATCTCGACGGGATCCCAGATGTCTAACTCGGCATTTTCCATTCCAGCCGCAACCAGACCTCGTGATCGAAGGCCGGCGGCATGACCCCAGGCCAGGCGATGGAACCTATTAGAACGAGAAGAGAGGTAGAGGGTGTTCGAAGTCGAGAGAAAACAATGAGAGATGGATCCAAGAGTTTCTTTGGCGAAAAGAACAACAACAACAACCGGGTATCTTACCTAGATCCGACGGTAACAAGACCTTTGGCTTCGCTGGAGTCAGCCACAAAGGGGGACCAAATTTCGAGCTTGGAATCAGCGTTGAAGCTAGCATCGAGTACACCACTGGCGGTACCGGTAGCAAGTAGGGGAAGGTTGAATTGGTCGAGTTCGGGCTGTTTCTCATTGTTAATCGAAGCGGAGGGAGAGGGGTGGTGAGAGGAAGTGACGAAAGCGCCGGGTGACCAAGCGAAAGTGGCCGTGCGGGGGAGGGTGTTGTAGCGCATGATGAGGGTGAGAGATGGAAGGGGGGAGGGGGAGGAAGGGGGAGAGGATGGATTGAAAGGACGATCGAATGGTTAGATGAACCGGTGGGTCAGCTGGGATGGAGGGTGGGATGGTCGATGGGAGAGAGAGTGGGAGTGGGAGTGTGAGATGGGGTTCATTGGAGATTCGATCGATCGCTGGAGGGAAGGGAAGCCGAGCCAGGAGGGGAGAGCGGCAGACGGACTTCGGGCCGATGGACCACTGGCCCGGCCAGGCCGAGCCCAGCCCCGACTCAGCGCACCCGCCAGGGAGGGGGGTCCGCATCACACGGGGAGGGGGAGGAGGCTGAATTGACGACCGACCCACCCAACCGAGGGGGGGGGGTTAGGAACACGTCACATCCTCGGGGGGTACTGTATCGAGACTATCATGAGGTAATTCACATCACAACTCAAGTCAAGCTAGGGTAATCTGATCTAGTCAAGAAACCAACGATCAGCCTCAGCTTCTGATTGAAAATCAGAAATGACTACGATCAGCCCTTCTGCCTAGGAACTAACTTGATCCTTCCGTAAAAAAAAATTACAGACATCAATCCTTATGATTCATTCTTTGTTCTTACTCCATTTCATTCTCAACCACAAGTTATTGAGTATAGAACGATCCTACAAAATTTCCCTCTGAGGCTCTCCAGTTGTCCTTTGCCTTTCTGTTTGGAGAAATACATTCTCTTCTTGAACTGAGGCTCTCCTGCTCCAGTCAATGAAGGCCTTCATTGGCTCGTTCCATTCATCAAAACATTTATCAAATCTCGAGGAATCCTTCCAAGTTATAAACCCTTGCTCCTTGGTTTCTAATTTAAAATTCTTCAAATTTGAGTATCTAGAAATCCAAAAGAATCTGATTTGGATTGGATTTTGATTTTGAAATTCAGTGTTGAGGATGGCATCTGCAGATTCTAAGGTAAAAGCTTTCAAAATATCAAAAAAAAAAGAAAGAAAGAAAGAAAGAATTGTGAAATATTTTGGTTGGATGGAAAAACTTTCAAGGGATTTTTTTTAGATCAAAAAACAAAACTAGGATCTTGGGTGTTAAATTTAAAAAAAAAATTGGATCCCAAAGACACTTGGATTTGGTGCTTATAAAAAGAAAAAAAAGAAGGGGGAAAAAAAAAGAAAAATTGGACAAGAAATAAAAACCAGAGGTAGAAGAGAGCATATGATCATATCCCATACCTCAACTTTCTCAACAACCAGGAATTCAAAAAATTAAATCATCACCTTCAGTGAATTTGATGCATCTATTGAATAAAATGTGGTGGATTTAAGATATCTTCTTTGAAATTAATACATGAAATTAAAAACTATGAACTCTCTCACACCATTTCCTTGTATGCTTGGTGATTGATTAATCAATTGATGTCCCAGTGAATACCAAGTTGAAACTCTCCTCACACAATCCTCAGAAACAATCAAAAGCTTCATAGATTTAGAATCAATTCATGATTTCACCTTGGTTTCATTCCTGTCTCTGTCTTGTTAATCTTTTGATAAATCAAACAGGAAATAGATTTTTTTTAAAAAAATTTAGGTGATGTGAATTTTTATTTACCTATCTTTGAACTTGGATAGATTCAAACCCTTTTGATTAATAAACAAAAAAAAAATCATCATATTCAAGAGAAACTTATTTGAATTCAACAAAAAATAAATAAATGTTTCAGGATTTTATTTCTATTGATTTAAGAATTTCAAACCTCTGCCACCTGTAAGAAGTTTTTGCCCCCCCCCTGAAAGTTTTTCCAGGCTGGGGAGGGTGGCAAGGCTGCTCCACAGGCCCTTCAGGCCCCCATTTGTGGCTTGGAGAGCTCTTGTATCTTTTGAAATTTCAGACTTCCTGCAGCGGAATTGAGCACTAAAACCCATTGAAAGCAGTGGTAACTACTGCACAGCAAGGTCTCAACTGCTTCAAGGGGAATCAAGGCCAGTTTTTTTTTCAATTCAATGGATTTTCACCTTATGTTTGGTAAATTTTTTTAATTTAAAAGTTTGATTATTTTATTGTCTTTGTTCTTTAAGTTTTTCTTTTTTTTTTTGAGGTTGGCAATTTCCAGAATTTGTTTACCATCTACTTTTCATTCCCCCTCAGTTTTCTATTTGATTTTCCTGTGTATTTAATCTTTTTATTACATTTTCTTGTATTTTTTGTATTTTTTTCATTTTTGATCTCTTTATTTACTTGAGAAATCATTATTCTCACGCACACAATCCTTAAAATAACATGGTTTCAACATTCCAGGGATGTCCTCTTCTCACTTTTTTTCCCTTAAACTCACATTGTTTTTCAATTCTTTGATTTTGCATTTTTAGCACTTAATTTTTGTAGCTTTTATTCCAAGTTCCCCCCAAACTATTTATCAGATTTTTTTGTGAGTTTAAAACCCTCAAATAAGCCTTCAGAAAAAAAAAATAAACCACAAATAAAGTGTTTTTTCCCACATTCTTAAAAATTATTCAAAATATCTTTTGCTTAGATATTTTTGTATATTTTATGCCACATTTATTTCACAATTATTTCAAAGAATTTATTTTATTTTTTGAAGGAATTTTCTCAGTCATTTTGCCTCTCAAAATTAAAAAAAAAAATCCAGAAAACCACAAAAATTGAGATTATTTTGAAAATTTTCTGGAACCAGATTATGTGTTTTTTTTTTTCCTTTAAAGGCTATATGAATTTAAAAAAGATAGAAATAAATTGTATTATATTATTTGGGAAATTCTTTAGGGTATTTCATGCCTTAATAGTTTGACTCAAACCAAAAATTCAAATCTTGAAGGGCTTTTGGGGGACCTCACAATTGGATTTTTAGAAATTTTTCTGGACGGTGGCAATTTTTTTCTTTGGATGATTTTTAATTGAAAGAAAATAATTGAAATTACAAAAAAAAAAAAAAAAAAAAAAAAAAAACAGAAAAATTCTTAATATCTGTATATATTTTTATTAATTTCTTGAGTTTTTTAATTTTATTTTTTAATTCTCCATCCTAAAGTTTCAATTTCTAAATCTTTATTCTTTCTTTTTGATTTTTCAAAGGGAATTATTTTTTTCACACCTCCAATCCTCAAGCTCACACATTTTTCACATTTTTGGGATTTCCTGCATACATTAGGTTTTCCTTAAATTCACATGGTTTTTCAACTTTTCCAAAAAAAATAAAAAAATAAAAATAAATTTAAGATAGGGAGATGTCCAAAACCTCTCAAAAAATGTTTTCAGAATTTTTAGACTATTTTAAGGCCTTCAAAATTTGGTTCAAAAATTTGAAAAAAAAAATTACATCACAAGTCTTTTATGATTTTTTTTGCCATTTTCAATGCCAGCTAGAAAAATGAAATCCCAAAATATTGGAAATTTTTCAGGAAGCTGGGGGAAAAAAATTTGAAAAAAACAATGTTTTTTTTTTTTTATGTTAATCCTTTTTTTAGTGGGAAAGATGCATAATAAAAATATCCAAAATTTATGTTTAAATTCTCTGATATGATTATGGAGACCACGGAGAGAAAAATTTGTGAAATACATATATATATACTCAATTCATAAATAGTTACAGCTTTAAAATTATCAGAAGTTGGAAAATAAAAAGTTTGGCCTTAAATATTATCACAAAAAGAAAGCACAGGTTGATAAATGAACCATAAAGCAAGGATTTTTCAGAAGAATGTTCAAATTTTCAGTTTCAGAAGCCATAGCTGTGGGAGCAAAGATTAGATTCCCTGGAGGTGTATAAGAATCCAAATCTACATCTTCTTGTTACCTTCTCTTGATCCTATTCAAATTCCCAGGACTGAATTGATGGGGAAACATTGGCTCATTGATGGTGGTTCCTGATCTCTCATGGAAAAAAAATAAAATTTAATGAAAAATAGAAAAACTAGACTGACCCCCCCCAAAGAAAAAGTTACTAAAAACGTTGATTAAATCCAATTCATCAAGCTCTGGTAGTTCTTCTCCACTTAATTCATCATCTTTTAAAAATTCATCCTGATCATAATGAAATGTTAGCCTGATTAAATACAAAAAAAGAAATTTACAAGAAAAAATCACCTCTTTCTCTGAATCCTTTCTCTTTTTTCCCTTGGCCTTTTCTTGGGCTTCCTTTCCTTTCCTTTAACTTGGAGCCTAAAATTAGAGCAAACCAATATCCAACAATATTATTTTAAAACAAGTCCAATTGAAAGATGTAAAAAGAAAAAGAAAAAGAAAAAAATAACCATTGCTTTACCCACTTGGTGCTTCCTTGATCTTCCTCTCCCCTTAGTTCCTTTGACATATTCAAACCCAGATGGATCCCTCTCAGAGGAATGATGAAAAATTCTTTTTCATTTTTTGAGGGATCTTTTGGGTCTTCCAAAAGTTTTTATGTATTCCTTTAATAGGGTTTGTTGAATGGAAGTCAATTGATTATTCCCTTTCAACAGTTTCATGATCTCTCCAAGGTAAAAACATTGTTCTCCTGGGGGAAATTGAAGGAATTCTTCAAAGATTTTGTTTTGACATCAATGTATATTGGTTGATTTGGAAGGTTATTCATCAGATGATTTTTGATATTTTTCATAATTAATTCCCAGTGAGCTACTAATGCTTCCAAAATAAAGCAAGTAAAATTCAGAGATCAATCATGGAATATTTTCTTTGCAAAAAAGAAAAAATAAAAAAAAGATAATTAAACAGGAGTTTTGAAATTTCATTGGGGATGGAAGTACTCAAGCAAAAACTGTTGCTCTTTGTGTTTTGCCTTCTTTACTTTCTGTGAGCAAATAATTCCTGTGAAAAAATAATTATCAAAATTGGAACAGGTGGTTGATTTTCCTGCTGACATCTGAAAGGAATGGACAAGCTTGAGAGAATTTTGTCTTATTTCCCGGATAGGTTTTAAAAACCATATGGCAGACCAATCAAGTTCTTGAAGTATTTTTAATTTGAGCTTTGGATGGCTGCTTCATGGATTTGGATGGAAATGAAATTATAGATTTGATGAAATAGATTAGAAAAGGAACCAGAAAAATTAATGATAAATCTTTTGAAATAAGATTGGAGGCTTTCTATTCTGTCTGTAATAGTTTTTCTGAAATGGAGGTGATTTTCTGCAGCAAATGAACCAAATTTTTCTATCAGAATAATCCATTTTTCAAGAAAGTAGCCAGAAGTGGGAGGCTTGTAGAGTAAAGTTGGTTTGATGAAATTTTCTTGATATTTTCCTTCAGATTTTAATTTGAAAAGCATGTTAAATTTTTTTCTGAAGATCATCAATTTGTCTTTATGATTCAAAGTTTTTTATATAGTGGTTCTGAATTTTTTTTGAAAATATTACAGAGACAGAGTAGATGATGAGAGTTGTGAAAAGCAGATTCAATAAAATTAATGAGTGCTTTCTCCTTGACTGCCACAATGACTTTGGGTTCTCCATGTCCTGATATTTTATTAATTTGAGTGAGGGCCCATTGAAATTCATCATTTTTCTTGTGGAAGAGGAAACAGAAACCAACAGAGAAATTTATAGCAAAATTTCTGACTCCAACAATGTGAAGAAGAGGCATAGCAATTTTGTTTGCTTTATAGGTAAAATCAAGCAATAATACTGACATAAAGAGTTTGATTAATTTCAAGAATATGTGAAATAAATTGATAAACAAATAAATATGGAAATTTTGATTGTTGATTTCATACGTAAAAGAAGATTTTCTTAATTACATTATTAAATCTTCTATGGGTTATTTTCCTTCCAGTTATTATTTTTGTACAGATGGTTGTAAGATTTTTTTGGATGGGAGAAGAAGAGGATTGCATTGAGGAATTGAGGATTTTGAGTGTAGGAACCCCAGATTTGGTTAAAGAATGGACCACATCCTCTTGAGCCCCCTGAATCTGTCTATGAACTAAATGGGTGGATGAATCAGTTGATGGAGGATGATTTTGATTAGGGAATTCAGTTTTTTTTTCTAAAAACCAGTCTTTAGTTTTTTCTATTTTTTTTCAAAATTGGTTTTATGTTCCCCAGATTTTTCACCTTGGTAAGTATATCTTTGCTTGTTAGCATTGGAGACTTTGGTGGAAATGGAATATCCATGGGACTTAGCACAACCTTTAAAAAATAAAATTTCCAAATTTGAATGATATGATAATTAAGGTGCAACAGAAAAATGTGTGGAATAATTAGGGTGATATAAAGAAGTAGAAGGAGAATAAGTAGAAGCAGCAGAGGCAGATTGGAAAATTGGGTTGATTTTTGTTAAGACATTATTTGATTTTGATTTTGAGATGTTTCTTTTATGCACACTTTGGAGTTTTAGATAGACTATATAAAGAAGAAAGCTTAAGAATTTAAGAGAAAATAAGATTCCAGGGACTTGATAGTGGAGGAAATTTCTTTTTTTTATCTTTTGATCTTGGACTTATTTGTTAATGATTAGGAAAAAAAAAGTCAAAAAAATTTGAGAGAAAATTTTTGAGGAGTGATTTTTTTTATTTTTGCCTGCAGTTTTCGATTAATGGGTGCTGATTCAGTGGGGGTGGATTGTCAAATTGTATTTTTTAATTTTTGATGAGTAGTGATGTGTGATTGGTTGAATGGTGTCAATTTGTGATGGTTGGTGGTGATTGGTGTGGAGTGGAGTGGATTGAAGATGTTGAAAGGTGATTTTATGGTTGAGGAGAAGATTTCAACACCTCAAAAGATGATTAAGAGGCAGGAAATCATTAAAAATCATATTGAATATCAGATTATTGATATAAAAAATGCCAGAAATGCAGACCTACCCCAAAAAGGGGTCTAAGCATGGTGATTTAAGGTTGGACATTTGGGGGTTTGAAAATGGTGCAAAAAAACATGAAAAAATGTTTTTCTGTCATTTAAAGTGATTTTAAAAAGTAAAAAAAAAAATATCGATCAAAAGAATTAAAATAATATCAGAAATGGTTCCAAAACACGCTCCAAAAGGGACATTTTCTATTGTTAGGACTTATCAAATTTAAGAAACCCGCCATTAAAAAATGGCGGGTTTGAACCCAAATATGCCATTTCAAAACCACCATTAAACATAAATAAAAAAACACTTATTTTACATTAGACGTTGTGGTGTTGTTATATAGCCTCAGATTGGGAACCGTGCCGCAGTTGGCATGCTCAGCATTTGGTAGGTCAGCCTCAGCATTTGGGATGCCCCCAGTCTCAGTGGTGGCGGCTGCAGGCTCAGAAGCAGATGCAGCAGGATTAGCATACCGGGCCTGGGTTGGGCTTAACTGGGTGTGGGGGGTTATGGCCCGCTGTGGTGAACCATTTGGGACACCTTGGGAAAAGAATTCAAAAATTTCAAAAAAAAATTTTATACATATTTTTTTTGTCATACCTTAAATCAAAAAGAAAAAAACAATTTTTTTGAACTTAGAAAAAATTTGGATCCTTCACTCCAAACCTTCCCTGTCCTAGTGGTGTAGCTCCTCCTCTTCCTTCCATCGCTCCCACTTCACTCCTACCCTGGGTTAAATCCCCCCTCCTTGAACTCAGGCCTCTCTTGCTAACTTTTGGCCATGCACGACTCATCGCATTGCTCCTCCTCATCCTCATTGCTCGCATCCTTGATTGCTTCCTCACTTTCATTGCGACCATTAGTCGTTCATCATGATCCTCCCCATTGCTTGGCCATGCGCGAATCATTGCCTTCTCTCTCATCATCAATTCATCCATCATGGCATCCTCATCATCACCACCATTGCCGCTTGTGAGCAAGGATCATTGATCACATCAACCCCATTGCTCATCATCAAAAACATCCAGCAATGATGATCATCATCATCATTGGGATCACCCTCTCCTCCTAGATTGGACAATCGGCAGCAACCGTCCTCTTTCTTTTCATTTGTTGTTCTCTTTCTTTTTTTTTCTCTCTTGCTGTTGTTTCTTCTTTTCATTTGTTGTTTGTTTTGTTCCTTTTTTTCAGTTCTTACTCTCTTTTTCAATTTTTCTCTCACTGCCCTTTTTTTTTCTTCTTTTTCTCTCATTATTATTATTATTTTTTATTGTTATTTTCTTTTATTGTAATGTTTCTTTCTTTCTCACCCCCCTCCAGATTTGGATGGGAGGGGGTGTTGCGTTGTTACTAGGTGTGCAAACGTCTGCACGGATGTTTGCAAGCAACAGGCTGGGGTTAGAATCTCTCACCCCAGTCTGGAAGATTGGCAGAAGGGAACCGGGCCTCCCCAAGCCTGAGCCTCATCATTTTTTTCTAAGAAAAAAAAAATCCGCTTTCATTTGTGTTATCCAATTGTAAATAGTTACAGGGCTCTCTAGCCTATAAAAGGAGGGGCTCTCCCCTGCTTTTTTCCATCATCAATTCTTCCCACTAATGACAATTATGAGCTTCTGATCCAAGAGCTCCTTCATTTGTGAAATTGATCACTTATCCGGATATATCTTTTGATTATCCCTTGATCCTAATCCCTTACCCTTGACTTTTTTTAAGTCTGAAACTCTGATCTGCCCTTCTGTGGCCCTGTTCCTTATCACCAACCATAGCCTTGCTGGTTGAAGAAGAATTCATTAAATTGAATTCTTGAGTGTGTTATACCACTCTTGATCCCTTTTTCTGACCATTATTTGGTCTTGATCATTCATTTGATTGTCTTTTTGGACCAGTCACATTTGACTAAGAGGTTTTATTAAGTTTAAAACTGGAGTGTTAAACCTCCCTTTAATTATTCAAGTTGCATTCTGCCACACTATTCTTGAATCCTTGAGAAGTGTTGGGTTACTCTTAGTCCAAAATTGTTACTGTTTGTTTCAGTGATCCATAAACATATTGCATTGTCTTGTGCAGCCACCCACAGTTATATGGTACCCTTCAAGCGCTTGATTGCGGAGAGTTGGGCAGGTTCATTGAGAACCTGGAGGTTGATTGGGTTTGAGTTGATCACTCCCATGCACCTGCTGATGACCAGAGTTATTAGCGTGTGGGCTCCGTTACTTAAAACTGGTTTGTTCTATTGGACTCTGAGAAAAATTTAACTTATTTTGTTCAAAGTCTTTCTCCTCATCATCTTGGTTCAGGTAGTGCTGCTTCCCCCCTCAGCTATTGTTGCTATCAACTTATCCCTATCCCATTTGGTTCCTCATTAACAAAGGTTACTGGACCTTGATCCTGGTTACATTTACATATTTTTGTAACACTCAGGAGGGCAGCCTAAAAAAGCACCTATCCCCTCCACAGAACTGCCAACGACCTGTGCCATTTGGAGTCTTACATTTGGTCCCCTGGGCCGGGATCAAACCAGCAACCTTGGGATTTACAGTCCCATATTTGTGGAATCAACTTTGAAATCCAATCTTTTTCTCTTTTTTCTGTGTTTCTGTTATCATCTAGATCTGATCTGTGAAGTCAACTTGTTCCAGGAGTAAGTCCTCCCAATTGTGCACCATCAAGGGGTTTGATCCTAGTTGTTTTTTTGTAAACCCTACCCTTGCCACACTCGTGAGCCACTTTGGAAATATGTTCTTTGGATCCCTTAGGAAATCTTTTGTTGAAATGGAATTTATTGGTACCCCTTCTACCTCTGTTTGGGCCAATATGATCAAGATCAAACCTCAGAACAAGAACTTATGCTTTAACAGTATGAATGTTGAACGGTTCCTGGATTCCTACGAGATGGCTGCTGAAGTGGACAGTGCTAGAAAATATGACATGGCTTATCAACTGCAATTCTTTATCTCCTCTGATGAAGTCATGGAAGTGATTGAATCATTTGATGGATTTGAATCCCATGACTGGGTACTTCTTAAGGAGGCAATGATTGCCTATTGGGGAAAAATTGATATAGCTAGATTCACTCTCCAAGATCTGGATGCCCTAGTCTCTCAATGGACCTCCAGTGGTGGTATCTCCTCAGCCTCTGATTATCAAGCTTTCAGAAAATCTTGGGACCCTATCCAATCCTATCTTATCCAAAACAATCACATTGATACGGTGGACAAAATTTGAGTGCAATTTTTTTGGTCTTTCTCTCCAGGAGTGCAGGAAAGAATTAAGGATGAATTGGTCAAATCTGGATCCATGATCACTACTAGAGATAATCAGTTCAAGCTCCCTGCCTTCTTGGTTCTTAGGAATACTGTGGATAAAGTGATGAAAGGTCAAACAGCTCTCACCTTTGAAAAACCTAGAATCACTGAACCAGTCCCTGCCCCCTCTTTTCAAGAATCTAACAAAATCATGAATAAGATGGAAGCCAATCGCAGACCTAAACCAAATCCTCAGAACCACCGGGAAACACCTACTATTGATGAGATCACCAAACTCCTGCAAGCTTTTGAGAATAAAATGGATCAGAAACTCTCCTCTCTGGCAGTCCCTAAACCCTCCAACTCTGTTCCTAGGTCAACCATGGTTTGCTATCATTGCCACAAAGAAGGTCATGGAACTGGTTGCTGTCCTGAACTGCAGAAGGACAAGGAGGAAATTTTGGTGGAACAGAAAGGGAGCAACTTCTTTCTGCCTAATGGTGCACTTATCCCTTTTGATTCATCTTGTCCAATTTGTCATGTGGTGGCCTCCTTCCAGCCTTCTGCTCCCAAGAAGGCATCCTTGGCCTCTTTTGATTTTCAATCTGCTTGTGGAACTCTTCAAACTTGGTATCCTCCTGCTGTCTCTTCTTCCAGCTTTTCTGGAACTTATCAATCTGATCCAGCTAGGAAACAACATGAAGAACCCAGACCTCATAAAGCTCCTCCTGTTCCATCTTCAATTATTCAAAAACCTGTCAAACATTGATCTTCACTGGAGCCTCCTTTTTCTGAGGTAGAAGACATGGAAGTAGAAAAGGAACCCCTCATGGATAGGTTCCCAGAATACTCTGATCCTGCTCCTCCACCATCCAAATCACCTTCACCAACTGATCCAGTTATAGTTCCACCCTCACCTGAACTTCCTCTTCCAACTCAACGCAAGGTTTGATTCAAAAGGGGAATTTCCGAAGACCACCCCAATGCTGTGGAAGGGGTATTAAAGGAAATCTCTGATCTTAAAATCCCTGATCTATCTGTGGCTGAACTCCTTTCCATCTCACCATCTGTGGCTGAAGGCATGAAGAAATGGGTTTCTCGGCAACGTGTGGAGATTGGTCCTGATGAGTTGAAAGTTTCCTCTGGAACCTTGATGGAAGACTCTGGTGGAACAGATCCTCCTTCTGATTCAAATCTTTATTCTTGTCCTCTTGGATTTTTACCATGCTCTCTTGGTGACTCATCCAAAACGGGTTCTCTACTTGTTGATTCTGGGTCCCAACTAGACTTAATTTTGGATGCAATGGCCTGCAAGCTCAATCTCAGTCCAAGGGTCAGCTTCAACTCTGCTGTTTATGGAATTGGGAATCAATCTTGTGATTTGGTGGGTATTGCTGAGGATGTGCCAGTTTTAATTGGTCAAAATATTGTTGGAACCTGTCACTTTTGGATCACTCGTTTGGAAGGTCCTATGATTTTGGGTTGTCCTTTCTTAATAGACTTTGGAGCCACCCTGATTTTTTCTGATCAAGTTGGGGAGAGAATTCTTCTTCCTGATGCTGATGGTAGGAAGATTTAAGTTCCTCTCTGTTCTTTGGATTCTGGTTGTTGGGAAAGAGATTTCCCTGGTTTTTCACCTAAATTGGTTCTGAAGGGGAAGCAGCAGGATTCTTCTAACTCCTCTCATTTTTTAGCAGAATATTTGGTAATACTGATAGTTTTAGTTCTTCTAAGCCTCAGAATCCAACTACAGGGAAAAATTTTATCTCTGAGGCATATTTTTCATCCTTTTCATCTCTTTCTTCTTTTTCTTCTGATCTCAAAAATGTCCAAAATTGAAAACATGTTAAAACACAAAATTCCAAAAATATTTCTCTTCTCTCTGGTTCTGTTGTTTCTTCTTTTCCTTGTACTTTTATCACTGATCAATCTTCCTCTAGCTCTGGTTTGATTCTCTGCAATGAGTATAAACTAGATCCTGATCTCAATTCTTTTCTTAATGGTTTGGTTTGGAGGAGTATGGGCTCCAGTGGAGGCACTTGGGGGTAAAAGTAAGTCCTCCCAATTGTTCACCATCAGGGCATTCTTCTACCATAGTTTTTGAAACTCTACCTTGTGCCACACATGTGATCAAAGCGTTATCTTTTGGATCCTCTCTTATGGAAAAGGCACCTTTCAAAAATTTTATGGAACATCAAACTTGGAGGATGTTGGAATCTGGTCTCAGCTTTTGTACTCAGGTCTTGCTGGTGAATGCTTGGAGGAAACAAGAACTTCTCTCTTTTGCCACTAAGTATAAGCCAGTTGCAAAAAAGGTCCAGCCTGTCAACCAACCCATGCCTCTCAATCTTAATCCTCCTCTCATGCATCCCCCTCTATCTCATGATCCTTATTGTGGTCTATCTCACTCTCTTACTAGCCCCTTTGTACCTTGTGGTTATGTCACTGAAGAAAAATTGAAGGTGGTCAACTTTGGTCCAGATGGATGGCTTTTACCTGATGAGTTAAATTTGATCAAAAATATCTTATCTCTCAGGGAAAAATCTATTGCATTCTGTGAAGAAGAGAGAGGTCTCTTGAAAGAATCCTATGGTCTCCCTTATATCATCCCTGTAGTTGAACATGATCCTTGGCAAAAGAAAGAGATCCCCATTCCTGCTGAGAAAGTTGAAAAATTCATCAATTTGGTCCGCAAACAAGTCCGTACCGGTCTATATGAACAGTCAACCTCCAGTTACTCTAGCCCTGTTTTCTGTGTTCTAAAGAGTAATGATAAACTTAGAGTAGTTCATGATCTCCAACCTCTCAATAAAGTTACTATTAAGAACTCTTGCGTTCCTCCTGCCACTGAAGAATTTGTTGAATCCTTCCCTGGGAGAGCCTGTTATGGTCTAGGAGACATCATGGTGGGTTATGACGAACAATCTTTGCATCCTATTTCTTGGCCTCTCACTACTTTTGATACTCCTCTTGGTTGATTTCAACTGACTCAATTACCTCAAGGTTCCACCAACTCGGTTGCAGTCTATCAGGCTCAGATGATGTGGATCCTCCAAGATGAAATCCCTGATCATGCTGGTATCTTTATTGATGATGGTGGAATTAAAGGTCCAGTTTCTGACTATGATAATGAGCTCTTACCTTGGCACTCAGGAATTCGACAATTTATCTGGGAGTATGCTACTATCTTGGAAAGGATTCTGTTTTGAATCAAGGAATCTGGCCTTACTGTCTCTGGATCAAAACTTGCTGCCTGTGTCCCTGCCTTGGAAATTGTTGGTCATATAGTCTGCAAGGAAGGAAGAAGGATGGCACCCTCTAAAGTCAACAAAATCATCTCCTGGCCTACTCCAATAAATCCAACTGAAGTTAGAGGTTTCCTAGGTGTTGTAACTTATGTCAGGATCTTCATTCCCTCTCTATCCAAAATCTGTGCACCCTTGCGTCGTCTAACCAGAAAGGAAGCTGAATGGATTTTGACCCAAGATTGCAAACAATCATTTCAGTTGCTCAAAACTATTGTTGGCAATGACATATTTTTGAAAAAGATCTGTTATGGGCCTGGAGCTGGCAAAATAAAATTGGCTGTTGACTCTAGTTATCAATCTGTTGGGGCTTTCCTTCCTCAGGAAGATGAAAATGGTTTGGAACGCCCTTTTATTTATGAATCTTTGCTATTTTTGGATGTGGAATATAGATACTCTCAGCCCAAACTGGAAATCTGTGGTGTGGCCAGAATGCTGAAGAAACTCCAAACAGTACTCTGGGGACAACATTTCAAATTGCAAGTTGACGCTTGATCCATTGTGGAAATGATCAATGCTCCCAGTCTTCCAAATGCTCCAATGACTCACTGGGTAGCTTTTATCCAAATTTTCTCTTTTGATATTGTTCATAGGCCTGGGAAATCTTTTACTATGCCTGATGTTTTATCTAGAAGACCTATTGGAGACAATGAATTGGATGTTGGAATGTATTTCAATGAGGAAGAACCTTTGATCCGCCCTGTTTTTTCTTTCTCCTCCCAAGATTACTCTGGTTTCCAAAAAGCTTTCTGGCTTAAGTTAGAGCAGTACCTTTCAACTCTCCAAAGACCCCCTGATCTCTCTGCCAAAGAATTTTGATCCCTTAAAAGAAAGTCCTCTAGTATCTTTGTCCAAGGTTCTAGGCTTATGAAAAGAGGAACTCCTTGTGCGCTTGTTGTGGTTACTATCCCGGCTAAGCAAGATTTGATCCTTGAAAGTCTCCATGAGGGCCTTGGTCATTGTGGGGAAACCAAAACTTATCAACAATTATCCAAACGGTTCTGGCGGCCATCTCTGAAGAAATCTGTCTCTCAATGGTGCAAGAGTTGTGAATTTTGTCAAAAACGTGATCTTAGGCATCCAGCTGAAATTTTCTATCCTACTGGGGAGTCCACTGTCTTTGGAAGGGTTGCTATGGATGTGGTTCATATCAAGGCAGGTGGTGCTAAGTACCTCATTGTGGCTAGAGATGATTTTTCTGGATGGGTTGAAGCAAAATTCCTTCAGAACCTTAGTTTTGAATCTGTGGCAGCTTTCCTTCATGAGAATTGGACAATGCATTACGGTTTGGCTTGATCTTATTCTACTGATGGTGGCTCGGAATTTGGTGGAAGACTTGCTGAAATGATCCAATCTCTCCCTGGAAAACATAGAGTTACTACTCCCTATTATCCTGAAGGACAAGGCATGGTGGAAAGAGGCCATGCTCCCTTGAAGGCTGCTCTGGTTAAACTGGCTGGTGAAAGTGGCAATAATTGTCAAAAGTTTCTTCCCTTGGTCCTCTTCTCTGATCAAATTTCCACCAAGTGAACCACTGGCTACTCTCCTTATGAATTCATCTTTGGTCAAAGGGCTGTTCTTCCTCTTGATCTTGAAATGGAGTATTTCTTGGGGATCTCTTGGGAACAAGTTTCTTCAACTACTGATCTATTAGTTGCCAGATCAAAGCAACTGGAGCGGAGTGAAGATATTTGTAACAAAGCTTATCAGAAGATGATGGAATCAAGAGCAAAATCAGTTCAGTATTGGGAAGATAAACATCTAAATGGAATCAGAGATCCTTTAAACCCTGGTGATCAGGTATTGGCTTATAATTGATCTTTAGAGACTCAGTGGGGAATTTTTTTTTTGAATCGTTGGAATGGTCCTTATAGAGTGGTTTGTCAAGTTAGAGGTGGATCCTATGTTTTGGAAGAACTGGATGGTACTCAGTTGGATAGAAGGTTCTCTGCTTATCAAGTTCAGAGATTTTATTGTTGTGGGGGCAATTTGGGTTCAAAGTAAGTCCTCCCAATTGTGCACCACCAGGGCCTTCTGCTGCGTTTTGTTGGAAAACTCTACTTTATGCCACATACGTGAGCACCTGGGACGCCTTTTCTTTTATCTTTTCCACATTTAGGCTCTTTTGGATGGATCAAGATGGGTTTCAACATTTTTTTACTTAGAGGATCAAGAAACGGCCAATTATTTTCTTTTTTTTCTTTTACATGTTTTCAAAATTATGATGCAGACTGCGGACAGTCTGTAAGCTGGGGAGAGATGTGGTGAACCATTTGGGACACCTTGTGAAAAGAATTCAAAAATTTTAAAAAAAGTTTTTATACATATTTTTTTTGTCATACCTTAAATCAAAAAAAAAAACACAATTTTTTTGAACTTAGAAAAAATTTGGATCCTTCACTCCAACCCTTCCCTGTCCTAGTGGTGTAGCTCCTCCTCTTCCTTCCATTGCTCCCACTTCCCTCCTACCCCGGGTTAAATGCCCCCATCCTTGCGCTCAGGCCTCTCTTGCTAACTTTTGGCCATGCGCGACTCATTGCATCGCTTGCATCCTTGATTGCTTCCTCACTTTCATTGCAACCATTAGTTGTTCATCATGATCCTCCCCATTGCTTGGCCATGCGCAAATCATTTCCTTCCCTCTCATCATCAATTCATCCATCATGGCATCCTCATCATCACCACCATCACTTCTTGTGAGCCAGGATCATTGATCACATCAACCCCATTGCTCATCATCAAAACCATCCAGCAATGATGAGCATCATCATCATTGCGCTCACCAACTCCATCATCATTGCCTCCATCATCATTGGGATAACCCGCTCCTCCTAGTTTGGGAGATTGGCAGCAACCGTCCTCTTTTTTGCATTTGTTGTTCTCTTTCTTTTTTTGTCTCTCTTGCTGTTGTTTCTTCTTTTCATTTGTTGTTTGTTTTGTTCCTTTTTTTTGATTCTTACTCTCTTTTTCAATTGTTTGCTCACTGCCCTTTCTTTTTTCTTTTTCTCTCATTTTTTTTATTATTTTTATTGTTATTTTCTTTTATTGTACTGTTTCTTTCTTTCTCACCCCCTCCAGATTTGGATGGGAGGGGGTGTTGCGTTGTTACTAGGTGTGCAAACGTCCGCACGGATGATTGCAAGCAACCGGCTGGGGTGAGAATCTCTCACCCCAGTCTGGAAGATTGGAAGAAGGGAACCGGGCCTCCCCAAGCTTGAGCCTCATCATTGTAAAAAAAAAAAAAAAAAAAAAATTCCGCTCTCATTTGTGTTATCCAATTGTAAATAGTTATAGGGCTCTCTAGCCTTTAAAAGGAGGGGCTCTCCCCTGCTTTTTTCCATCATCAATTCTTCCCACTAATGACAATTATGAGCTTCTGATCCAAGAGCTCCTTCCTTTGTGAAATTGATCACTTATCCAGATATATCATTTGATTATCCCTTGATCCTTATCCCTTACACTTGACTTTTTTTAAGTCTGAAACTCTGATCTGCCCTTCTGTGGCCCTGTTCCTTATCACCAACCATAGCTCTGCTGGTTGAAGAAGAATTCATTAAATTGAATTCTTGAGTGTGTTATACCACTCTTGATCTCTTTTTCTGACCATTATTTGGTCTTGATCATTCATTTGATTGTCTTTTTGGACCAGTCACATTTGACTAAGAGGTTTTATTAAGTTTAAAACTGGAGTGTTAAACCTCCCTTTAATTATTCAAGTTGCATTCTGTTACACTATTCTTGAATCCTTGAGAAGTGTTGGGTTACTCTTAGTCCGAAATTGTTACTGTTTGTTTCAGTGATCCATAAACATATTGCATTGTCTTGTGCAGCCACCCACAGTTATCTGGTACCCTTCAAACGCTTGATTGTGGAGAGTTGGGCAGGTTCATTGAGAACCTGGAGGTTGATTGGGTTTGAGTTGATCACTCCCAAGCACCTTCTGACAACCAGAGTTATTAGCGTGTGGGCGCCGTTACTTACAACTGCTTTGTTCTATTGGACTCTGAGAAAACTTTAACTTATTTTGTTCAAAGTCTTTCTCCTCATCATCTTGGTTCAGGTAGTGCTGCTTCCCCCCTCAGCTATTGTTGCTATTGACTTATCCCTATCAAATTTGGTTCCTCATTAACAAAGGTTACTGGACCTTGATCCTGGTTACATTTAAATATTTTTGTAACACTCAGGAGGGCAGCCTAAAAAAGCACCTATCCCCTCCACAGAACTGCAAACGCCCTGCGCCATTTGGAGTCTTACACCGCTTGGGAATTGGAGACCCAAGAATGGAAGCCAGCCAGACCAGGTTTGCGGGCGGCTGGTTCAGGAAGGTAGAGCGGGGAAATTTGGTTTATAACAGGGGGGTGGGCGTGCACAAGCACAGGCTGACCCGCAGGGCAGGAAATCACATGGCATGCCGGGCGGATACAGACAACACAAGGGGCTCTGAGTAGGGTGCAGCAGAGGGCCGTGTCATGAGAAGGACAAACCGGGTGTGTGTAACAGTAGGAAGGGTTTAGGGTGGTTGCACTATGGGAAAGGGCTAGGGTTAGGCTAGGGTTCTGGTTTTTAGGGTTTCTTTTCTATTTTGTTGTTGGGCTCTCATTTCACTTGTACTTAGGTTAGGTTTGAGAGTGTGGGAATAAATTCTGCACTCTCAACCCCAGCTTGGAGGTTCCAGATAACAAATCTCACCACACGTAAAGGAAAGGAAAGGAAGGAAATTCATCTCTTTACTCTCTCTCTATCTATCTCTTTAAAAGATGCATCCTTATCCTTACAGCCGCTAGGACCATTGATTCCGGAACTTTGGGACAACTTGGGGAGTATCCCACTCTTTCCACAATGTGTCAAAGTTACCTGAAAATAAATGGGTTTTTTTAAATAAAGTATTTAAATGCTTTCACCACCTGAACCCACCATTCCACATCATCACCCCAGGTTTCAACCTCTGACCTCATTGGAAAAATTCTACCTCCAACCTCATCCAAAAATTTGATTCTTTCTCTTTATCTCCTCATTTCTATCATCATTGCTTCATCACTCTCATTGCTTCATCAATCTCGTCACTTTCTCACACATTAACGCTTTCATCACATCCATCCTCTCATCACTTCATTGCTTCATCCCCACTTTCATCACATCCTAACTCTCATTGCTTCATTTTTTCATCACTTCATCCGTGCTTTCAACAAATCCCTTCATCACTTCTTCACTTCATCACTTAATTGCTTCATTGATTCATCCCTCTTACTATTTTCAAATGGCCCCTCAGCAAATCTCCCCCCGTAAGCCCATTCAAAAATCCAATGGACCATAGAAAAAATCCCCCAGGGACTCAAAATCCAATAATCCTCCCCCATCAGCTTCCAAAGGCTCAAGTCAGCTCAAGAGAGCTGATCACATCATCCTGGTAAACTGGCCCAAAATTACCTCCAAATATGATTCTTGCTTTGGATCTGACAATGAAACAAGAGTTGTCCAACTTCCATCCTCTAAGTTTAATGTTTATCTCCTGATGGCCAATAAACTGAAAGATAAAACCAAATTTAGGCTGGATCTTTCAGCCAAAAAGATGCGGGAGCAATTCAAGAGCTATCAATCCAAACATTGCCCCTTTAGCCAATGCTGACAAGCCCTATTCTTTCCCTGTCTCTGTATTTTTGTCAAATCATATCCTCCCATCCACATACTACAATTGGGGTGAGGACTAAGAAGGCATTCTATTGATCCAATAAAATTCACTTGAATTGATAACCCTTGGCAATCAATTGCTCAAGTGATTGCAAATTGATTCAGAAATCCATTGCCAATCAATTGCTTAATCAACTCATGATTGATTGAGAGATCAATTGGAAATGGATTGGAAATTCCACGTCTCTGTATGTTTTTCAAATCATCTCCTCCCATCTTCTTCCCTCCCAGGCACCTACTGAGCTTGGGATGAGGATTGAGAAGGGATTCAATTTTTTGTATAAAATTTTAAGGGCAGTGGAAGTTTTGCAACCCAAAATTTGTAAAATATGGGATTTGAAACCATGAACTCAACATTGATGATTGATGCTTTAAAGACTAAGCTAAGTGTGCCATTGATGGATGGGCTAATGTGCCTTTCCAAAAGCCTCATCATATAATCACCCCTTGCTCACCATGATCATCCCAGCTTAATATCTGCTCACCACACACTTAAATCAATACCTCATGGCAATTGATTGGAAATTGATTGATTGATTGATTGATTGATTGATTGATTGATTGATTGATTGGAAGTAAATCAATTTCTTGATTGATTGGCAATCAATTGCTCAATAAACTGGCAATCAATTGCTCAATAAACTGGCAATCAAATGCTCATTTGATTGGCGATTGATTGGAAATCAATTTCTCAATCAACCAGAAATCAATTGCTCAATTGATTGGCAATTGATTGCTTGATTGATGCGCAATCAATCACTCAATCAATTGGTAATACATCTCTCAATCAATTGGAAATCAAATGCTCAATCAATTGGCAATCAATTTATCAATAAATTCACAATAAATCACTTGATTGATTCTCAATTGATTGAGTGATTGATTTGCAATTGATTGTGAGGGAGGGAGGGGAAGGGTGAGGAGGAGGAGGAGGGAGGGGAAGCTTGCCTGGCAGATTGAGCAAGGAGGTGGGGGGGGGACCTAGAGGCTGAATGATCAAAGGATCAGAAACAAATGCGGGGCAGGAAAAGGAGGAGGATGAGGAGGAGTGGGGGCCTACCAGGGGTGCCAACAAAAGGAGGAGGGGAGGTGGTGGGTGAGGCGGAGGTGGAGGTGGATGTGAAGCAATGGATATGAGATGTGTGTGATGCAATGTAGATTGGATCAGTATGGATTTGCTGAGGTGGAGGTGTGGATGGGTGCTTTGCATGCAATTGATGGTGGATGGATGATGGTGCATAAATGGGGGGTTTGAATTTTGAAATGAACCATTTTCATGAAACACACCATTCTGAAATAAACCAGTTAGGGGGTATGTGTATTTCCAAAACTTACCATTAAAGATGGCAGGTTTAGTCAAAAAAAATGGTGGTTTCTAATGGAAGATTTGCTAACTTTGAAAAGCCCTATTGTTGATTTTGAATCAATTATTTTCAGGTAAATGTTGGATCCTAAGAATCCCCAACTAAGTTTTTTGTAAAATTTTCAGCGCCCAATAAAAGAATGAAATCTCAAAAAATCAAAAATTTTTCAGGAAAATACAGTACAGAAAAAAAAATTGAAAAAACTTTTTATTTTTTATTTTATTTTTTCAATTTCAATCCAATCTTTTGGTGGGACAAATAAATACTGAAAATCTGAAAAATTGATTTTCAAATTCTCTGATATATTTAAAAAACTTTAATTTTCTTTGAATTCTAAAAATAACTAGTAAAAAATTATTAAAAAAGGGAAAAGATTTGCAATGTAACATTTTTTTCTTTGCATTTTGGAACCAAATTTTGAAGCCCTTAAGATAGTCTAAAAATTCTGATAATTTATTTGAGAGGTTTCTAAAAAAGCCCTACCCCCCACTTTTCATTTCTTTTATTGGAAAATTTTAGAAATCAAGTTTATTTAAGGCAAAAAATGTGTATGTGGGATATTTCAAGAACATTGGAATGGGGTGAGTTTAAGGATTGCAGGTGTGAATGAAATAATTCCCTTTTTAAATTTGATTTTCATTTTCTTATTTGTTTTATTTTTTTATTTTTGATTTTCATTTATTGTATTTGATTTCCTCTTGTTCATTTGATGTTTTTCTTTCAATTTTAAAATGCATTTCTTTCTATTTAATTATTGTGCATTAGTTATGACACATTTTATGTTTGTTTTTAATTTCCAAAAAATTCCCAAAACACCCCTTCATGATGTTAATTTTGGGTTTGAGGCAGAATATCATGGCATTCAATATTCTCAAAAAGCAGGAATAAAATACAATTTAATTGCTTTCTATGTGTTTCACAGGGGGTCTGCCCTTCCCAGGGTCAAAAAAGCCCCAAAAATGGTTTGAAATGATGTAATAGTTTGGGTATTCTTGAATTATGTTGATTTTTGGGCAGCAAAAACCACTGAGACAATTTTCATATAATAATTTTAACTTCTCTGGTATTCTGATGAATTAACTGAATTCTCAAACTCTTAAAAATACTGAAGCACAAACACCTGAAGTGAGGGTTGTGAATACAGTCCGACCCTCATTAATCTATTTTATTTTCTTCTTTCAGGGATATTTTAGGGTTTTAAACCCACAAATGAATTATTATAAATATTTTCCGGGTCTCTTGAAATTCAATCTACACAACTGCAGCTTCAAAATTTTCAAATTTGTTTGAGTTTAAGTAAAACAGAGTGAGAAGAGGATATCTGTGCAAAGTCAAAACCACATGGGTTTAAGGATTTGGTGTGTGGTAAAAATAATTACATTGGCTAGTGTGTATCAGATTCATCAAAATTGCCTTTTTGCTTTACAAAAAGCAACATTTTGATGGAGATTTTTGGGAAGGCACATACCATTTTGAAATAAACAAGTTAGAAATGGTTTGTTTCATGGAAGGGGAATACCTCAAAGGTCAAATTTTCCTTTTATGAATCATCATCCATCAATCATCCATGGAATGTAACACTCTCCTCCATTCCTCCACATCATTAAATGCACATAAATGCCTATGCAGTTGCTTCAAAAATTAAATCCAATATCATTTTATTATTCAATTTCAGACTAATTTTCTCCTCCAATAATTGAAATTTTTAAGAAATCATATCAAAACCCCCCCCCATGATTTGGACCCAATCAAATTATGAAGATGGCTCAAAGAATGATGGGCAATGCTGATTTTTGAAAAAAAGGTAAAGAATTGGAAGAATATAAGTAAGCTTTGAGAAAATTGAAACATTTATTCTCTCTCTCTCCTCCTCCTCCTTGTTCTTGTTTGAAATTCCATCCATCCATAAACTCTGTCCTCATAATCAGGCTTATTTCAGTCAGAAACCCAGATTTTTGCTGATCAGGCTGAAAGACCAGGCTGAAAATCTTGAAAGTTCAATTTCTCAAAACGCTTCCCAAAACCATAGCCAGAACTTGATTCCCTTTGGGTTCATTACCAACCCAATCCTTAAATAAAAAATTCATTTCCATAAAAATTCCCAAAAATCAACGAATGACCAGAAATAAAAAATTCCAATTCAAAAAAATAAACAATTTACCAAACTCAATCTATCATCTGTGGGATTGAATAAAATGATTGATTTAATAATTTCTCAATCTAGACTTGTGTAATTCTGAAGAATTTTATCCAATTGGATCCCCACTATTTGATTCCTTTCCAACCACTGCTTCACTCACAGTTTTCCCCTCTGATCCCTTACCACTCCCAGAAATTTCTGCGAATTTCTGATGAGCTATACATTTAATGCTTGAATTTTTTACTTATAAGATTTTTCCCATCAATAGGTGTCTACTCAGTGCTGCCTCATCTCCACTTGCATAACTTTGCTTCATTTATTTCCAAATAGTATCTTGATTCTCTCATCCATTTGAAGAGCCACATAATTTTTTTTGGTTTTTCTTCATCAGAATGGATTTTTCTTTGAATCTGATGTGCTAAAAATTATCAAAGTTGTTGTATTCTTTTATAAGATCATGGGAAAGTTTGGCTTTTGAATAAAATTAATAAGAACTTTAAAAAAATATCTATTGCAGAGTTCAGATATTCAAAATATTAAATGGATGGTTTGAGGCATACCCATTTTTTTTCATAAAAAAGTATTTTTACAAGAAAAGCCAATATTAATTATAAATTTTGGTAAAAAAAAGGAGATATTTTCTGAAAATAAATGGCTCTCCAAAAATTCAAAATTCAAAAAATTATGATTTTTAACTCCAATATGGAATAATGGAAATAAAATCAAAATGAGCATAAGAAATTGAGAAGGCCAAAATCATTTTATTGATTACAGGAAAACATTTCTGAAGGCAAATTATTAAATTCAAAATTCAAAGACATCCCCCTACCAGCCCATCAGCCTATAGAAAACATACTTTTCACCATCCCCAGCACCACCACCCAGAAGAATACAAACCAAGCAATCTTGACTAGGATCTAGCTCATTATTCATCAATCCATCCCCTTATCAGGCCATTCTAAATCCTCTCAACTCCTTATTCATCATGAGGAATTCCTACTCTCTTGTCTTGAAACTGGATAACATCATGAATAAAAAAGGGTCTCAACCCCTTTATATTTTTAATTTTCTTGTTTTGTAAAACAATTTCATGCCAGATCTTCCCCCTCAAGCCCATTATTACAAAAAAACCCATTACTAGTAATATCAGGAAGAAATTCTCAATCAAAATTTTGGTAACCTTAGGTCTAGGACCCACAGCATCTTATTCCTGGTGGCAAGTTTGAGATGTGATGATCCAGTGCCAAAATTGGAGCTTTGATCTAACCTATTGAACCCATGGATTAATTAACTCTTTCCATTGAATTTTATTGTTAGGTATTTCCAATAAATCCCTACAAGAAAGTAGCACCATAGAGATTCCTTCATTGTTTCCTGAATTTCATCTATCCAGTCCCCTGGTAATCCCACAAAGTATGTGCTGAGGAAGAGTCTGTAGGCATCTTTAATTCAGGTTTATTCAATTTTTGTTGCCTCTATCAGTTTACTCAACCATCTCCATTCTTTCTCTGATGTAATGAAACATCAAGATCTTATTACTCATTCACCATATTGTTGTAAATATTCTTCCTTCCTTCTCAAAATTCATAAATTTAGCCTGATCTTTATTATCAAAATTTCTACCAGAACCCCCCCCAGAAAAAACCTAAAACTATTCACAACACCCTCATCAGGAGGTACTTTTTACCAATCAATCTGAGTGTGCTCAGCATTCTTTGTGCACTCAGGAGTATCAAAAAAAAGTTTTTATCAAAAATAAAACCTGAGAAAATACAATATCCAGTCTGTGTTGTATTCCAGGGGAGAATCTGAAAGTAGGCCACAAGCTGAAGAGAACCAATTATCAGGCCTCAACCATAGCCTGGTAGAATTATTGATATTCAATTGGGTCCAATTGTGGGTTAAATTTTGACATCCCTCTCACCACTCTCAGTCAAGGAAACCAAAAAGCTTGAAACACATACTACTCTACAAACCTTATTCTCTATGATTCTCATTAACCACTAAATACCATCCTGACACAATTATTCCATAATAATCCAGCTGTGCAAGGATTCATAACAAAATAGAATCCAAAAAATCCTTTTGAAACAGATAAAATTGGAACATACATCACTTTCCATGTCACATTTCCATCTCCTGTTTAGTTCCTACTCTCACCTTCCAAAGTCATCTTAAATGAATGAAATTTACATAGACTACTTCCTCAAAAAATCTCCCCTTAGTGGAAAATGATTTTTGCATCTTTTTAATTCACTCAGATTTATCACTAAAATGAGAAATGAAAACTGAGAAAAAACCAAAGTTTTCTCAATTTTTTAAGATTTTTTTCTTGAATCAGCTTTTTTTTGTATTTAAAAATGAGATAAAAAATATTCTTTCTAAAAAATATTCTATTGGTTGAGCATCCACAGAGAATGATTTCATTTAGGTTATTTTAAATATGGCTCAATAAATTCAAAGGAATTTTGCCCAAGGAATACAGAATCATAGAAAAAAAATTCAATCATGGAAAAAGTCTTCAGGATTTTTGGAAAAATCATTCTACATCATTTAATTTGGGTCAAAAATTTGTGAGGATGCTCCTCAGGAAATTTATATGGCTGGCTCATCCCTGGGTCCCAAGGTTAAACCAATATATGGTAGATTTTGTTAATTTTGATTGATTTCTTTAAGGAGTTGTTGAGGAAATTTACTAAATTCCACCAGTCCGGCAGGAGAAAGTTTGAGTACATGAGGTTTTTCCCAAATAATTTTTCTGGAATCCAGAGAGCTTGTAATTTTTCCATTGGATCCACATAGGGGAAAATTGATTTGAAATTGTATTCTGGAGGATCTTCTTGAAACTCTACTGATTTAAAAGCTGAAAAACCCATGGGTTCTTTTGGTACACAAGCTAAAAAACATCTTCTGAAATGGTACTCATTTGCATCATTTTCATAAGAAGTTAAGTTTTAATTACCTCTTGAAAAATTAAATGAGATTTATCATTAGGTTAATGTTAAATTCACGGCTCCAGTCGTGTGGGAGCCATGTAGGGCCCCACACGGCCTGTGGGAGTCGTGTAGGGCCACACACAACCTGTGGGAGTCGTGTAGGGTCCCACACAACCTGTGGGTTGGTGGAGGGCCCCTCAACGCGTGGGGGTCCATACACTACTCCATATAATTTATAATTTATGATTTATACTTTATTAGAATTTATTATTTATTATTATTTATTATTTATTATTATTTATTATTATTTATTATTTATTATTATTTATTATTTATTATTATTTATTATTTATTATTTATTATTATTTATTATTTATTATTATTTATTATTATTTATTATTATTTATTATTATTTATTATTTATAATTTATAATTTATTAGAATTTATTATTTATTATTTATTATTATTTATTATTTATGATTTATTATTTATTATTTATTATTTATTATTTATTATTTATTATTTATTATTTATTATTTATTATTTATTATTTATTATTTATTATTTATTATTTATTATTTATTATTTATTATTTATTATTTATTATTTATTATTTATTATTTATTATTTATTATTTATTATTTATTATTTATTATATATTATATATTATTTATTATTTATTATTTATTAATTAATATTTATTAATTATTAATTATTATTTATTATTTATAATTTATAATTTATAATTTATTATTTATTATTTATTATTTGTTATTTGTTATTTATTATTTATTATTTATTATTTATTATTTATTATTTATTATTTATTATTTATTATTTATTATTTATTATTTATTATTTATTATTTATTATTTATTATTTATTATTTATTATTTATTATTTATTATTTATTTTCTAATATTTATTATTTAATATTTAATATTTATTATTTATTATTTATTATTTATTATTTATTATTTATTATTTATTATTTATTATTTATTATTTATTATTTATTATTTATTATTTATTATTTATTATTTATTATTTATTATTTATTATTTATTATTTATTATTTATTATTTATTATTTATTATTTATTATTTATTATTTATTATTTATTATTTATTATTTATTATTTATTATTTATTATTTATTATTTATTATTTATTATTTATTATTTATTATTTATTATTTATTATTTATTATTTATTATTTATTATTTATTATTTATTATTTATTATTTATTATTTATTATTTATTATTTATTATTGATTATTTATTATTTATTATTTATTATTTATTATTTATTATTTATTATTTATTATTTATTATTTATTATTTATTATTTATTATTTATTATTTATTATTTATTATTTATTATTTATTATTTATTATTTATTATTTATTATTTATTATTTATTATTTATTATTTATTATTTATTATTTATTATTTATTATTTATTATTTATTATTTATTATTTATTATTTATTATTTATTATTTATTATTTATTATTTATTATTTATTATTTATTATTTATTATTTATTATTTATTATTTATTATTTATTATTTATTATTTATTATTTATTATTTATTATTTATTATTTATTATTTATTATTTATTATTTATTATTTATTATTTATTATTTATTATTTATTATTTATTATTTATTATTTATTATTTATTATTTATTATTTATTATTTATTATTTATTATTTATTATTTATTATTTATTATTTATTATTTATTATTTATTATTTATTATTTATTATTTATTATTTATTATTTATTATTTATTATTTATTATTTATTATTTATTATTTATTATTTATTATTTATTATTTATTATTTATTATTTATTATTTATTATTTATTATTTATTATTTATTATTTATTATTTATTATTTATTATTTATTATTTATTATTTATTATTTATTATTTATTATTTATTATTTATTATTTATTATTTATTATTTATTATTTATTATTTATTATTTATTATTTATTATTTATTATTTATTATTTATTATTTATTATTTATTATATATTATATATTATTTATTATTTATTATTTATTAATTAATATTTATTAATTATTAATTATTATTTATTATTTATAATTTATAATTTATAATTTATTATTTATTATTTATTATTTGTTATTTGTTATTTATTATTTATTATTTATTATTTATTATTTATTATTTATTATTTATTATTTATTATTTATTATTTATTATTTATTATTTATTATTTATTATTTATTATTTATTATTTATTATTTATTATTTATTTTCTAATATTTATTATTTAATATTTAATATTTATTATTTATTATTTATTATTTATTATTTATTATTTATTATTTATTATTTATTATTTATTATTTATTATTTATTATTTATTATTTATTATTTATTATTTATTATTTATTATTTATTATTTATTATTTATTATTTATTATTTATTATTTATTATTTATTATTTATTATTTATTATTTATTATTTATTATTTATTATTTATTATTTATTATTTATTATTTATTATTTATTATTTATTATTTATTATTTATTATTTATTATTTATTATTTATTATTTATTATTTATTATTTATTATTTATTATTTATTATTTATTATTTATTATTTATTATTTATTATTTATTATTTATTATTTATTATTTATTATTTATTATTTATTATTTATTATTTATTATTTATTATTTATTATTTATTATTTATTATTTATTATTTATTATTTATTATTTATTATTTATTATTTATTATTTATTATTTATTATTTATTATTTATTATTTATTATTTATTATTTATTATTTATTATTTATTATTTATTATTTATTATTTATTATTTATTATTTATTATTTATTATTTATTATTTATTATTTATTATTTATTATTTATTATTTATTATTTATTATTTATTATTTATTATTTATTATTTATTATTTATTATTTATTATTTATTATTTATTATTTATTATTTATTATTTATTATTTATTATTTATTATTTATTATTTATTATTTATTATTTATTATTTATTATTTATTATTTATTATTTATTATTTATTATTTATTATTTATTATTTATTATTTATTATTTATTATTTATTATTTATTATTTATTATTTATTATTTATTATTTATTATTTATTATTTATTATTTATTATTTATTATTTATTATTTATTATTTATTATTTATTATTTATTATTTATTATTTATTATTTATTATTTATTATTTATTATTTATTATTTATTATTTATTATTTATTATTTATTATTTATTATTTATTATTTATTATTTATTATTTATTATTTATTATTTATTATTTATTATTTATTATTTATTATTTATTATTTATTATTTATTATTTATTATTTATTATTTATTATTTATTATTTATTATTTATTATTTATTATTTATTATTTATTATTTATTATTTATTATTTATTATTTATTATTTATTATTTATTATTTATTATTTATTATTTATTATTTATTATTTATTATTTATTATTTATTATTTATTATTTATTATTTATTATTTATTATTTATTATTTATTATTTATTATTTATTATTTATTATTTATTATTTATTATTTATTATTTATTATTTATTATTTATTATTTATTATTTATTATTTATTATTTATTATTTATTATTTATTATTTATTATTTATTATTTATTATTTATTATTTATTATTTATTATTTATTATTTATTATTTATTATTTATTATTTATTATTTATTATTTATTATTTATTATTTATTATTTATTATTTATTATTTATTATTTATTATTTATTATTTATTATTTATTATTTATTATTTATTATTTATTATTTATTATTTATTATTTATTATTTATTATTTATTATTTATTATTTATTATTTATTATTTATTATTTATTATTTATTATTTATTATTTATTATTTATTATTTATTATTTATTATTTATTATTTATTATTTATTATTTATTATTTATTATTTATTATTTATTATTTATTATTTATTATTTATTATTTATTATTTATTATTTATTATTTATTATTTATTATTTATTATTTATTATTTATTATTTATTATTTATTATTTATTATTTATTATTTATTATTTATTATTTATTATTTATTATTTATTATTTATTATTTATTATTTATTATTTATTATTTATTATTTATTATTTATTATTTATTATTTATTATTTATTATTTATTATTTATTATTTATTATTTATTATTTATTATTTATTATTTATTATTTATTATTTATTATTTATTATTTATTATTTATTATTTATTATTTATTATTTATTATTTATTATTTATTATTTATTATTTATTATTTATTATTTATTATTTATTATTTACTATTTACTATTTATTATTTATTATTTATTGTTTATTATTTATTATTTACTATTTACTATTTACTATTTACTATTTATTATTTATTATTTATTATTTATTATTTATTATTTATTATTTATTATTTATTATTTATTATTTATTATTTATGATTTATTATTTATTATTTATTATTTATTATTTATTATTTATTATTTATTATTTATTATTTATTATTTATTATTTATTATTTATTATTTATTATTTATTATTTATTATTTATTATTTATTATTTATTATTTATTATTTATTATTTATTATTTATTATTTATTATTTATTATTTATTATTTATTATTTATTATTTATTATTTATTATTTATTATTTATTATTTATTATTTATTATTTATTATTTATTATTTATTATTTATTATTTATTATTTATTATTTATTATTTATTATTTATTATTTATTATTTATTATTTATTATTTATTATTTATTATTTATTATTTATTATTTATTATTTATTATTTATTATTTATTATTTATTATTTATTATTTATTATTTATTATTTATTATTTATTATTTATTATTTATTATTTATTATTTATTATTTATTATTTATTATTTATTATTTATTATTTATTATTTATTATTTATTATTTATTATTTATTATTTATTATTTATTATTTATTATTTATTATTTATTATTTATTATTTATTATTTATTATTTATTATTTATTATTTATTATTTATTATTTATTATTTATTATTTATTATTTATTATTTATTATTTATTATTTATTATCTATTATTCATTATTCATTATTCATTATTTATTATTTATTATATATAATTTATAATTTATAATTTATTATTTATTATATATAATTTATAATTCATAATCTATAATGTATAATGTATAATTTATAATTTATAATTGATAATTGATAATTTATAATTTATAATTTATAATTTATAATTTATTAATTATTGTTCATTATTTGTTATTTAGTGGAGGCTACACAACTCGATTTTAGTTGATTAGCGTGCCACAAAACTCAAATGTGGCGTGTAACATGCCACACGGCCCATTTGAGTTGTGTAGTTTGCCACACGGCCCATTTGACTCATGTAGCTTGCCACACGGCCCATTTGAGTCGTTTAGCATGCCACACGGCTCATTTGAGTTGTGTAGGGTGCCACACGGACCATTGAGCCGTGTACAGATTTGTGTAAACGACTCAATGAGCTGTGAATTCAACATTTCCCTTAACAATAATAGCCATGAAAATAAATTGCAAAAAATGGCCCAGGCTAAATTAATCCCAAAGATATTACTAAAATGCCACCTATTTTTGAAAAAGGTATCATTTTAGTAATTCTTTTGGAAAAATAATACTAAGAGGCATGACTGGCGTGATTATTGTATTTTTTTCAATTATAATAAAACCTTCTGGTGTGATTTGAAACCCCAGGGAGGCTTTTAAACCTTAAAAAGACATGCCAATAGAAAAAAGGCATGATTTTAGACAATTAAGGATTTACATACCTTTTTAAGGTTTACAAGAGTGCATGGGCTGGGTCCAAGTTTGACTTGGAATACGCCCAGAGGGACTTGGGTTGGTGCCCAGGGCACTTGATTGGGTTATATTTTCAGGGGTTAAAACTTAGTGCCTAACCAAGCTCCCCTTTATGCCAATAAAAGCTGGTTGCACCAAAATGAACAGCCTTCCTCCGCATGAATTTCAACCAAAATTTCTTCTTGAAAAAAAAATCTTGTATTTGGAAGGTCAAAGGTTCCAGCTTTGATCAGCTCCCAGATAAAATTAGCCTGGCATCAGAATCATTTGGGCAGGCTTCAAGTCAAACTTGGCCAGGTTTCAAGGTCACTTTGATTGGTGCCAAGGTAACTTTGTTCAGAATCATGCACATTTGAAAAAAATCACCAATAACTTTATGTGCTGCCCAAAAGGGCTTTACATACCATATTTATAATAGAATGTATCAGAGTCAGCAAACCTGAAATTAGAAACCCACCATTTTAATTGCAGGTTTATGAAATACACATACCCCCTAACCAGTGTATTTCAAAAAAGTGTGCTTCAAGCATCAAATCAGCCATTTATGCATCACCATCCATCCATAATCCCTGGAATGCAAAAATCCCATCCAAAGCTCCACATCATCAAATCCATACACATCCCATCACTCAATATTGCCTTTTAAATGAATCACCAAATCCATCACTCTATTCCACCGGATCATCAACTCATTCAGTTAATTAAAATTAACATCACTTGCAAAATTTCCCAAAAAACTCCCAAAGATTATTTAAATAAAGGAATCAAGCTGACTTAAACTCCTTTACTATTGTATGAAGATTTAGACCATGACTTGGAATCAGATTGGTTATCCCTGAATGCTCTATTGGAAAATAAATACATGGTTCCTAGAAGACAGATGCTCCACCATCCTATTTATGAAACAGAAAATCCCCTTCTTCTCCCTGAATTGAGCTTCCACCAACTTTTCAAAAAATCTTTATTTTCATTTATAAAGCTTTTGGAAATGATTGAACATCACAACATCTTTCAGAATAACTCGTGGAATCCACGGCATGATTCAGCTATCCAACTTGCAGTTTCTCTCTTTCGATTTGGATCAAATGGAAATGGAGAAGCTATTCATTGATGAGAAAATCTCTTCTCAGTTGGAAACAGAACCATAAACTCATGCACCAAAAGGGTTATGATTTCTATTCTAGGATTCTGTTTCTTAGTAATTTTCTGGTAAAAAAAGTGATAGAGGAAGGGAATATCTCAGTTCATGGATAATGAAGGTTTTCCTGGTTTTATTGGATTTTTTGATGGCACCACCATCCCTTTGAGTCAAAAACCCAAGCTTTCTAGAAACCACTATTTTGATTTGAATCAAGGCAAGCAATTTTTTCATTCTAAAAATTTTTTGATTGGAAACTGAAAAAAAATCCTTCCTCTTTTCAAGAGATAGTCTGTTTTTGTTCAAGTAGTTTGTGATAAAAAAAATAAGTTTATCTCTGTCTGTACCGGCCTTCCAGTCTCCTGTCATGATTCATCTTTTTTCAATTGGATGCATAATGCACAAAAAAATAGCTACTTTGATGAAGATCAATAAATTCTGGAAAATTCAGCTTATTCTATTGGAAAATATGTGTTCCCACCATACCAGAATTCTTCTTGCAATAATGAAGGAAAAAACAATTTCAAATATCATCTTTCTCAATCACAATTTTAGATTTAGCATGCCATAGGAGTGCTGGAGGGAAGATGTTCCATCTTAAGAGAAATGTGGAAAAAGCTTCAAAATTAAAAAGAAATGAAGATATTTATCAACTGGATTGTCTGCTGTGTTATTCTCAATAATTTATTAGCCAAAGTCAAAGATGAATGGGATGAAATATTTGAAGATGAAATCCCTAATCCTCCTCAAGCCATTCCAGCCTCATCTAATGATTCATATTTTGCAATTAGAGATTTCATTCTACCTCTCATTATTTCTTAGTTGAAATCATGATTTTTTTGCTCAAATTTCAAAACTTAAACCTGCAAGTTATTAGGTTGTATCAGAGTTAAAATTTTGAAAAATTTAAAATGTGTATTCCTGGAAAATTATCAATTTTTCAAAAAATATTTCTTTATTTAAAAAACAATGAAACAATGGTTTTATCAGACAAAAATCAAATTTTGAAAAAAAATGCAGAAGCCTGAAATGAGCCATTTAATTTTATGAAAATATTAACTCTGATACACCCTATTGTTTTTTACTTTTTTGGAATCAGTTTTGGCTGTATTTTGAAGAAAGAATCCTACACTAATTTATTTTTGGTGAAATTGGAATTTTTCATTCAACCACCTTTCCTTGCTCACCCATCAACCCCCACCAACCTTTTTCCTCACACTGATTGGAATGCAGCTCCATCCACATAATCACCACACACTTCCACAGCCTCCTCACAAAAAAATTCCACCTCCACCTTCTCAATCCGCCTCACAAAAATCCCAATCCAGGTAACCACTATCACCATCTACTCCTCACCATGGCCAAGATGATCCTCACCACCCCAACCCACCACCCATCTACAGTTAATTCCAAGTCCCCCCCCTCATTCAAACCATCTCCTCACTGATCCCCACCTTTACCTCCCCATTTCTGTGGTTAGGAGCACCTAGCCTATATGGATAAGCTGCCCGCAATCAACCTCAAATTGCTACAACAATCAACAACTGCCATCACCTCAATGTTTCTCCAACAATTAAAAACCACCATCAACTCCCCATTGCTACAACAATTGACAACTGCCATTACCTCCCCATTTCTACAATAAGGAGGTGAGCTTCAAAATCAGACAACCACAGAGGTGGAGGCTACCAAAAGTGATGTAGCCTCCACCTCCTCATTTTAAAAATGAAAATAAAATCCCCTCCTTCTCCTCCTTGGAGCTTGGCAGCAAAACAACTCCTTTCAATTTATCACCTCATATTACTTTTAACTCTGGTGGATTCTAAAATGCTCCCCATAGCTCCACATATTGATCATGGGAATATTTCTTTGCATTTGTTTCTCATGGTGGCTTGAAAGAAAAAGTCCAATGGACAAATAATGTATAATTTTGATGAATATGAGGTCTCTGAAGGTCAATTTTCCTTTCCTGACTTGGTTTTTGGCATAGATTTAAGAAAAAATGTATTCTAAAAATTCTTTGGGCTTACAAAAAGTACAGGCTTGAAAAGTGGGTTGCAAAAACTAATCCCACTGCTTGGAGATGCTCAAGGGTATGGGAAACTCCAATCCTGCAGTGCTGTTTGCACAACCTTGATCAACAATCCAACATTGACCAGATTTGGTTTTTGGCTTCATGACCATTTCCAATGTGGTCTATCCAATCAGGTCAGTCTCTCATGCTCTTCTAGTCAATTTTTATTTCAATTCATTTTTTGATTTGTGCTGATTTTATGGTCATCTGACCTGTTTTTATTCTTTTGGTCCAAATTTATGAATAGATCCATGTTCAACAAAGTCAAAAAGAAAGAATTGTTGAATGAGGTGAAGGCAAGAATGTTAGGGATTTAAAAAGGTGGAATGACTGGCAAAAAGATCAGAAAGTATTTGGGTATCAATTTTTACCCCATGTACAGAATCATAAGAGGTTACAACAAACAGGGGATGGTGAAAGATATATATAAATCAGGTTGACCATCCAAATTTACCAATTGAGATGCTTTCCAGGTCAGCCATGTCACGGGAAGACAAAGATGGGCCAACCTCAACAAACTGGCCAAATCAATCATCACAGGTGTCTCAGCAAGGATATTTCAACATTTTTCTCATCACCTTGGGTATCACTTCCCCCGTGCTTCTCAAAAGCCAATCCTGAATAAGGCCCACAAGATTCAATTTCTTGAATTTTATTTTTCACATCTCCACTGGACCATCCATGACTGGATGTGGGTAATATGGACCAATTAATCTTCCTTTGAAGTTTTCAAGAAAGCTCAGCAGGTGAATTTGTGGAGACTCCCTCATGAAAATTACAAATCAACCTTTCTTGCACCCACATTCATGATTTTTCAAACAAAAATCATGATATGGGGTGCTTTTATGGGTGAAAGCACATCCCCAATTGTTTTCATGCCATCAAAAAGACAAAATGCAAGGGATTTCATCAAAATTGTTTATGAAGGCGCTTTGGGACCTTGAAATTGAAAGAATTAACCATCAAGGTACCATCTTAGTGTAAGATGGTACTTCCATTCATAAAGCAAAAATTTTCAAACAGTGGCAAAAGGAGAAAGGACTTCAAAAAAAAATGCTAGCTCACTCACCATACCCAAATCCCATGAAGAATGTTTGGTACATCTTGAAGAGAAATATTCAGAAACTTTATCAGCTAGCCAACATGAATGAGATGGAGAAGGCCCTCAAGATCTCCTGAGATTATTTTCCAAAGCAGAAGAAGCTCATTCATATTGTTGAAAGAATTCCTCAACAAATTGAAGCTTTTGTGAAAGCTGGTGGTGGTTCTACTTGTTGGAAGACCATTTTTTTATATTCTTTTGGATTTTTACTATTTCCAAAATTCTCCTATCCATTCATTTTAAGCCTACAAAAAATCAATTGTCCACTTTTTTCATTTTTTCTTCTGGAACAATTTAACCCAAAGGACAATTTACCCCATTTGGAGGCTTTATTTCATTTCATTTTATTATTCTGAAAAGAAAAAAACCATGTTTTTTTAATTTATAAGATTAACTGAAAAATTATTTCCAGGCATTAAATTATACCATCACCCATTTTTTTATTCTTTTTATTTTTTGGTTTGTAAAATGGCAAAAAATAACTAGTACACAAAAAAAAAAAATCAAGAATTGGGAAAAATTTTTTCACCCCACCATACACTTTGTGATATTGAATCTGCCATACATACCAGATTGGCTATGTCCATGCAAAGCAATTTGAGGACAAGTAACACCAGCAGGTACTTGGCTAGTAGGGAGATCTACTCTAGGAGAAAAAATAATAATAAAAATAAAAAAGATTTATTTTTGGAAGGTTTTATAAACGCTTTTGAAAATTGTTTTAAAAATAAATGATATTTTATTTGAATATGCAATTTTTTGCAGTAATTTTTTTTGGAATTCATGCATTTGGGCTTAGAAAAAATATTAATAAAAATGAAAAATATTTGTTTTTTAGTGGTTTTATAAATACTATTGAACATTTTTGTCATCAGAAATGATGGTTTATTTAAATATTAGATTTTGCAAATTTATTTGTTTACAATCAAAGTATTTGAGCTATTTGCTCAATTTCCTCAACAGGTCTACTTCTCCCCATGAATGCAACAGCTATAGAAAAGTTTTCCATTTTTTAAGCTGCAAGTGAATAATTCTCCTTCTGATCTCTTTTAAATTCCAGCTCAGTTTGTCTCAAATTTACATGACCATAAAGATTTTTTTCTTCAACCCTTTGTGAAAATCTTTGATTTTATTTATATATTTCAACTTGGAGGGCCCATTCTTCCTTTTGAAACCAAATATTTTCATTTTAAAATTCAAGTTTATCAATTTTGATCTGGGACTTAACTTGTTTAAAAATAATTCCAGTGAATATGTATGTATACATGAGTTGATACTGGTTTAATTTTCTAACCTAAATCTTCCTTCTCAAGGATCTCTTCAAAAACTCCAAAGATGGAATTTTCCCTCTGTATTTGATGGCTTTTGGGTTTGATTTTAATTGAGTTTGATGCCTTCCTCTTTCCCTTTACTGAGGATGACTGCAGCTGGTCATTTTCACTTTCTTTGGATGGCAAAGTTGGAGGCCACATTGTATTAAGCCTTCAGTTGACTAAAACGGGTGGGGTATTTGGAGGAAATAAGCTATTAATGATTAGCAGGGTTAAAAAAACATATACTTAATTTTAATAAAAAGTTAGGTTTGGATTTTTGGGGAGGAGTTGATTCCTCAAGGCCATCCTCCTCAAGTTTTATGCAATCTGAAATGACTTGAACCAAGCTAGGAAGCAACAAATCCAAAGAGATAAGTGTTGGGTCCATTTTTGAATCGGAATTGATCACTGATACCAATGTGGATGGCATTTTACCTTTTCTTGGTGGAATTTCTGCCTTTGAACCAGATCATAGCCAATACAAGGGTTCCTCAAAAAATCTTGGTTCTTCAATCAAGGTTTCCTTGTTATCCTTGTCACTTGGTTGAAGATTGTCTACCATCTCCTCAGCATTGATGGTTTTGTATCTTTGAGAATTGAACTAAGCTAGAGGGGTTATTTGGCCTTCTTTCCAAATATTTCATCCATTTGAACATAGAAAGTACAGATAGATTCCATTTCATCAAACAAAAAATTTGAAACCTTTTGCTTTATCAGAATCAGTGAGACCAAATACAGTTGATATCAACATATACTTGGACTGATAGTTTTGAAACACTCCCTCATTTGTTTTGGTAATGGATCAAGCCTACAATTTTTATTCTTCTTCAGATCATTGGCAATAAGGAGATAACCATTAGGGAGTTTCAGAGTTAAAAGTTTTAAAAATTTAAATTTCTTATTTCAGGAAAAATATGAATTTTTCAAAATCAAAATAAACAATGAACCAATGTTTTTGACTGAAAAAAATAAAATTTTGAAAAAGAAAGGATAAGCCTGAAATCAGCCATTAAATATTTTGAAACTTTCAAATCTGATAAGCCCTATTGAAATCGTTAGATTGAGTTCAGCCAACACAAGTTTTTTTTTTCAGTCAAAAAACAGGCATGATAGTTGGCAGGAATCTTTAGAAAATTTGGAAGAAGATGTAGGAGGAGGGTTGATTTTTGTTGAAATGTTGGTGGCTAAGTTCCTTGGGGTTTTTTTATTGGGATATTTGGAAGGGGAAGCTCTCTGAGGAGCCATTTGCAAATTAGAATACAGATCAAGTGATGAGTGTGTGAGCAATAAAGTGATGAGTGCACTGAATTGGCGATTATAAGCAGATTGTATTTGGGAAGCTTCAATTTCAAGATGAAGAATGATTTACATATTGATGAGTTTGGAAGTACAAATTAGAAATGGAAAGATTAGAAGCATAGCAATGGTATATTGAATATGATTGGAGATGTAAGGAGGTGGAAAGCAAGGGATGGATGGTGTTTTAATGTGTGTGTTGGATGCTGCATGAAAAAAATGGAAGGAAGTAGGAAGCAAGGGGTGGATGGTGTGGTGCAACCTGTTTTGGATATTTCACAAATATTTATATACTTTATTTGAAAAAAACAATTTATTTTGAAGTAACTCTGACATTCATGTTGTGAAATAAGTGTTTTTATTTGTATTTTCAATTTAATGTTTAAAATTGAGGTATTTTTCTCAAACCAACCATTTTTTTAATGGAAAGTTTCCTAACTCTGATATGTGAAGATTAAGACTAACAGGACCACAGGAAAAGCACGGTAAATAGGAAAAGGGAATGAGGATGAATGGCTTTGAATAAAGGGGAAGATCCCCACGGATTTATTGATTGCATACAGTGATGATGATGGGTAAAAAGGAAGGGGATAGCCCCCTTTTTATTTGCAAGAGGCCCTGTATACTTTTTACAAGAGATGACACAACTGAGAGCGGAAAAAAACATTGTTTTGTCTATGAAAGATGGATGAGGGAAATTAGTAATGAAAACAAAAAAAATTAGTGACAGGAATGATCAGGAAATGTGAAAAAAAAGTGATGAAAAGAAAGGAAACCAGACTGGCGGGAGGAGATGAGGGGCAGCAACCCGCGCGGACAATGCAATTGTCAGGTGTCCATCAGTCACCAGCAAGTGGTCAAGATGGCAGCAAAAACAATGATGATGGGCAAATGATTTTTGGGGACCAGAAATGATCTCTTGTGACGTATTGAAAGAAGTTTGAGGTAAAAAACATCAACAAGTGTCCATGGATGCAAGCGTTGGAGATGAAAGTTGGTGACAGATTGCGGGATGGTGATGATAGGCGTCAGAAAACTGACAGATGAAGGGGGGGAATTGAAAAAGTGGACTTGAGGGGTTGATCAAAAAGTGGCAGGAAAAGAAACCAAGGGCCAAAAAAAAAGGGCTTTGCTGGTCCGTCAGGTGTGCAAATCAGCCCTGGTTGCGTGGTTGGTGCTGTTGGCTGTTGGCTGGCTGGATGAAGGAGAACATCAAGGTTGGTCCTTGTACTCATCTCCGATGAAGGTGATTACAAGCCAATGATGGGATTATGCTGATAGAGATGAAGATGGTGGTGATGAAGATGGAGGATGGTTGATGGGGGTGGGAAGGCCAATGTTGACCGTCATCATTGATGGGCTGGATCAATGGCCAATCAAATTTGGAAAAGGGATTGAGGATGATGTGGATGATGAGGATGGCAATGGTTTGTGTAAGCTTGGCCACAAATCCAGGCCGCAAGGGCAAAAAGGAGGAATTGGATGGAGGATGTGGGGATTTGGAAGCCCTGGAGAGCTCTTCCTAGACTTCTAAGACAGGGAGGAGCTGCAAAACTGAAAAATGGAAGAGTTCCCATGGAGATCCAAAATTTTTTTTTGGTGTGATGTGGGATAAAAGATTATATATATATATATAATTTCCCTTTTTCTGAGGCGTCCCTAATTGGTCACCACAGCGCTACTTCTTTAAATATTCCCATTTCTGTTCTCCTTCTTTCAATTATTTTATTTCTTTTCCCGTCTGTTTTCTCGTTATTGTGTCAACCCCCAATTAGGTGATATTTTACTCCTCAGTCCAATGTCCTCCATCTCCCTTTTTGCGCCTTCTTGACTTCTAATCTGGGTGGTTTCCCCTCCAAAGGTGAAGATCAAGATCTTTTCATTTTCTCAATGTTTCATGGCCTGCTTTAATCATCTTTTTTCTTCATGCTTAATGTGGCTCTCAAATGATTTTCTTGCCTGGTAATCTAACCTCTGGTCTGTTTTCCCGTTATTGTGTCCACCACCCATTAGGTGATACTTTATTCCTCAGTCCACTGTCCTCCATTGTCCTTGTTTTGCTTTCTCAAATTCTAATTTTGGTGGTTACCCCTCCAAAGGTGATACTTTACTCCTCATCCCACTGTCCTCCATCTCCCTTGTTTTGCCATCTAAAATTCTAATTTGGGTGGTTTCCCCTCCAAAGCCAAACAGTTTATGATCCCAGCAAAACCTGGCAATACCCAGGATTGATTTTGAAATCACAAATAATCTAAACCTCCACCCTGGATTGACTCCAGAAAACTCCATTCTACCCTTCCTTGTCAACTCCAACTAACTCAGTTAATAGCAAAAACTCAGAGGGACAATTGTCCCATTACTCCTCCACATTCTTCAATGAGACCAAGGCAATATTTTGCCATCTTACCGCTAACCCACCAATTTCTAATCCAAGTCAACCATCAATAGAAATGGGAGAAAATTTCCTACAGTCAAGCATTCCCAAGCTTACCAGCCCAAATTTTCCAAGCCAGAGTAACACCATCATAACTCAACTAGGATTTAAAGAACTAAAAAATCTTATTAAGAATGACCCTCAAACTGAATCAACTCCGCAGGAGCAACTCCAACTTAAAAAAACCACCACTTTCATCCAAATGCATCTTGACCACCAAGTCTACATCATGTTTGTGAAAATCCCATGCAAATACCTTCCAAAGTGACTATGGGACTCAATATGCCCCCATTATGCCACCAAACCCATGGAAAACATCTCTATTGCCCTTGGAAAAATGCATAAAATTGATTTAACCTTGGGGAACTTATCTATGGCCATGAATCAATCCCAGGAATTGTTTTGACTCCTTTGCAAAGTATCCGCTGTGGTGATCCAAAACCTAAACTATAGCCATCAGACTCACTTTTTCACCATGAGGAAAGCTCCAATCATCAAACAGACCTCAAAAGGGGATTCTAAACCAAAAATAATCCCTAGTCACTCAGCCAAAGTACCCCTCTATCTTTCATGGTTTAGAAGATACAGCTCCAGTCAACTCTGGCCTACCCATACCCCTACCAGGTGTCACAGGCCAGTGAAATTTCATGGACATACCCTGAAAGCCTTCAAACAAATACCACATACAGTAAAACCATACATCACCAAAAAAACCTGCAGAAGTATACATAATTAATATATGCAAGACCCTGCATGCAGCACCAAACAAACCTGCAGAAGTATACATAATTAATACATGCAAGGCCCTGCATGAAGCACCAAAAAAACCTGAAGAAATATACACAATTAATATATGCAAGACCCTGCATGCAGCAACCAACAAAACTGCAGAAGTGTACATAAGAAATATATGCAAGGCACTGCATGAAGGACAAAACAAATGACCAACCACCACTACACAGAAGTAATCTATGCAGGGGGCACCTGTATCAATGCAGCACAGCAATGCATGCAAGGGTGTACATGCATGTAGATCCTGCACAGCCTCCTCCTCTGACAAGCCAAAATGCCTCATGAACTGTATTCACTGTACCAAGGAGACCCTCAGGGGCAGCCCTGAGGGCAGGATTTTCTATAAATAGAGGGCCTCTCTCCCCCATCCAGGCATCAGAAGATCAGCCCATCCTACCCTCCAGGGATCACCATGCCTCCTAGGCACCCTTAACCCATACTTGGCTATCCACAAACCCTTATCACATAACCCATACTGTGACCATATCTAATCCCTTATCCCATACCAACAACATCACCATCACCATCATTATCATCATCATCATCAATCATCATCATCAACACATACTTTTGACCATGACCCAACCCAATAACCCATACCTTTGACCATCCACCACCACCATTATTTACCCAATACCCCATACCTTTGAACATCACCACCATGTCCCCATAACTTGAACATGATCAAGCATCACCACATACCTTGGCCATCCATCATCATCACCATCCATAAGCATCATCATCCATCCTCACCATCATCATCCATCATCATCATCATCAATCATCATCAACCATCATCATCACCTAGCTCATCCACCCTCATCACTATCATCCATCATCACCATCATCCATCACCATCACCATCCACCATCATCATCACTTACCTCATCCATCATCATCATAATCAATCATCTTCAACCATCATCATCAGTATCAAGTATAGGCTCAACCATTTCAACTTTATCAATCATCACCTGTAATATCAAATGAGTATCAATCAGTAAACAATAAAACAAGATAAAATACATAAAGGATTAAGACTGGATAAAGGATTCTTCCCTTAATCAGCTTCTATCCTCCACCCATTGGTTCCACCATTTCTTCCTCATGAAGCTTCAAAAATTTGATCCTAGGTCTGATAGAGACTACTATAGTAGCAACTCTATCTGAAAATCAGCCAAAAATCTCTTTTATTTTATTTTTGTGAGACTACTATAGTACTTAGAGGGGCAGGAAATTCAAAACCACCCTTAGTATTCATCTATCTTTTCAGTAGTTTTAGTACTAAATTCACCCTCAAGTGACTGCCAGAAAGCTATTTGCTAAACTTTAACCAATCCCAAACGAGTCTCCACACTGCCAGGAAATTTGATAGTCATAACCTGGAAGCAATGTGGGCATATCACCTACTAAAGAAACTACCCAAATCCTTTCATTTGTTCAAATCTCTTCAATACACTAGCTTCAAAGATACCAACCACATTTAACTACAAAGTCTCCTTGAGGACTTGGAGACAGAAATGAGAATGCAAGAAAAGACTGCTAGAAAAAATTCAGCCTTGCTGGTAAAACACTCAAACTCCTCAACCTGGGGAACAACAAACTCTGACAGTTGGAAGCCAAAGAAGCAATCCTTTTGTTCCAATAGAAAGCACAATCCTTTAACCTCCCACCCCAAAGATCAATGTCACCAGATGCATCCCAAACAAGCTATTGCCTATTAAAAAAGTCTCATTGAGAAGCAACATCAAGGCAAGGATAGCGGTCATTGCTCTCACTGCCTCAGTGCCACTCTTCTTCCCAGCTCTGTCATACTCAACAGTGGTTCCTCAGGTCATTACCTGAAGGACCAATCATATTTTCAAACTTAATCAGAGCACTCCTCATCACTCTGCGGCTCTAATGGCGCGCTAATCCACATTTTTGGATTAGGCAAAGCTACTCTAAAACTCAAATCTGGAGAGCTAATAATTGAGGACGCTTATCATGCTCTCAATCTGTCTCCTTCTCTTATTCCCCTATCAACCTATCTTCAACTTGGATATTAACTATCTCCAACCAAAACAGGATTCAAGTGTTTCAGAGGAACCAAAAATCTCCTAACTGGAATTATAATTGAAAATCTACTAGTCATCCACACGCAAAAACTTTGAGACTTAACCACCTTCTCCAAAGCCACCAAAATGCATTGGGAATTGGGACACCCAAGCCAGAAATATCTCAAAGCTTCCTTCCCTGACCAACCATTAGGTGAAGTTGAATGTTCCTTGTGGAACTTATCTAAGATGCACAAGCAGCCTTTTTCTGGTATGTTTCCTCATCCCACTACTAAACTTGAGGTAATCCACATGGACCTTTGCGGGCCTATCAATCCACCTTCAAAAGGTGGGAATAAATGCTTCCTGAAGATAGTCAATGGTTTTTCCAAATATTGGTTCCTATTCACCATGGAACAAAAATCTCAAACCCTTGATCTATTCCAGCGTACCCCAAAGGTCACCAAAAACCAAACCTCTCAATCTGTTAAATTTGTGGTGTCAGAAAATGGAGGAAAATTTATTAGCAACACCTTCTGGGGCCTATTCAAGGAGAAGGGAATCACTCAACTCACTTCAGCCCCCTACACTCCTTGATCAACAGAAACCATTTGCCAAATGAGGAAACTGCATCACAATCAAGAAGGCCCAAAAAATGATTCTTGACTGCGGTTTACCGCTACAATGGTGGGGGGAAGCAGTAAGTATGGCTTTCTACCTGGAAAATTGGTCTCCCAATAGCTCTATTGGAATGAGTAGTCCCTACAAAAGATGTTTTAACCAAAGAACTAATCTTTCTCATCTGAAACCTTTTGGTTGTAGAGCCATTCTTTTTACGGAAAAACACCACTGATTGTCCAAATTCTCACCCTTGGGGCAAGAATTTATCTTCCTTGGCTACAAGGAGGGGCACCAAACGTACAGGGTGTGGGACCCTGTAGCTGATAAGATCCACATTTTGAACCATGTTCAATTCAAAACTAACATATTTCCTTATTTAGATATCAAATTCCTTCTCCATCCTTCCACCACTGACTCTCAGTCAGAATTCTCCACACTCATTATTCTTTTCCTTCAGTTCAGCTCTTTCCACCTAACTCTTCTCTTGTCTTGGATCTAACCGCTTTAGCTCATCCAACTTCTCCACTTTCCTTGTCTCCACCACTGCTTGGTTCCTCTCCATCCATTTTCCCATCTCCTCCATGTATTGCATCCTCCTCTATTCCTAATCTATCTCATCCTTCCAATTCACCATTCCTGTCTCTCCCCTCTTTATCCTCTTCTGTTTCCATACAACCAACCTCTCCTGCTTCACTGCAAGCAACTCCCAACAATTTTTTGAATTTTCAAGCTCCACCTCTTCCATCCCACAAGGGATATACTTACGTGCCCCACTAAGAGCAAACTCCCAATTTCATTGATCTACGTCTGGGTCCGCATCAAATCATCAACCACCCACAGAGAAGACACGCAAAACTAATCATAGAAGAACCATCCACTCTCACCACCCTCAACTCTTATGAAGGCATTCAACAAAGATCTGACAGAGCCAACTGGATTGCTACCAAAGAATCAAAATTGAACAACATCACCAGACACAGAGTGTAGGAAGCTGCGGAGAAATTACCTCACAAGAAAGCACTGGACACCATCTAAGTTTACAGAAGCAAGAAAGAGGCAAATGGGGTGGTTTTCAAGAAAAAGGAGCTGCTCTGCGTGCTTGGGAATAGGCATGTTGAAGGTATAAATTAAAATGAAAACTTTGCGCCAACCAGTTGGGACTCATGTCTACTCCTCCTACTAATGTTTTCAGCTTCCAAAAACTTTCAAATTGACCAAATGGATGTGCAATGTGAATTCCTCAATGGAATCAATGACATGGGGATCCTCATCAAGCCATTAAAGGGAGTAAACATAAGCCTGAAACCCAACAAGGGACTCCTTCTGAAGAAATTGCTATTTGGTCTCAAACAGTCCCAGATGCTGGTACAAAGCCCTGTCCTCCTTCTTCTCCAACATCAACTTCCAACCCTACCAATACAATCTATGTCTTTTCATTTCCACCAATCCCTCCAATCCAGTCCTCATCTTTGTGCATGTCAATGATCTAGTAATCACAGGTCAGAACATTGCCCCAGTGAAAGAAGCCTTGAAATAAGAATTTGAGATGCATGAATTGGTTCCTTGTGAATGGTTATTGGGGATGAGAAACACAAGAAACAGAGACAGTCAAACCATCAACCTAAAACAGGAACAATACACCAATGACATGCTTGAGGAATTTGACATGAACAACTCCCGCAAAGTCACCTCACCACCCTCTCCCCTCTAACTATCTTCATGACCCTGCGCCCTCCACTCCGCTGTTGCCTGATTTCAACTACCAGCATGTAGTGGATCTTCTAGGCTACCTGGTCCAAAATTCCAGACCAGAACTGGAACACACCCATAGCTACTTCTCCCAGTTCCTCAAAAACCCCTCCTTTCACCATCAACAATGTTTCTTTCACCTACAGCAATACCTGTGCTCCCCTTGGCAGTTTGGGCTGACTCTTGGATGAAACTTGGGGGGACCCTTAACGTTATGAGGCTATGCAGATGCAGATTTTAGCTCCTCCTCTGATCAGAGGAGTTTCTTGGGATCCATTGTGGATCTCAATGGTCTACTTGGTTGTTGATGCACCAAACAGCAGGTTGTCACCCTTTCTACCACCAAGGCGGAAAACAGAGCATGCATCAAAACTGCTCAGGACTTACTTTAGTGCAAGCAACTGATCGACTAGGTGTTTGATACTTTCTCCCTGCCCATCCCACCCTCTACCCTGTTCTTCAAAAACCAGGGAGAGATCAATCTCATTTTAAATCCTCTCTACCAACATCAAACACACCACATTGACATCAGGCTTCATTTTCTTCAACAACGTATCCATGAGGAAGATTTCAGTCTATCATACTTTGCCACCAACAAAAATCTGGCCAACTCCCTCACAAATCTTGTCTCTCCCGGGTTACTTTGCTGGGCCAATGAGCGTTTTCACCTTAATTCTTAAAACCTTTCCCAATCAAGCACGGGGGCACGTGAAGATTTGAACCCACAGGACCACAGGAAAAGCACGGTAACCTGGAAAAGGGAAGGAGAAAGGGAATCATGCATATGCATGCAGGACCACAGCGCGCACTACTTCTTTAAATATTACCCTTGCTTTTCTCCTTCTTTCAATTATTTTCTTTCTTTTACCATCTGTTTTCCGGTTATTGTGTCCACCACCCATTAGGTGATACTTTAATCCTCAGTCCAAGGTCCTACATCTACCTTTTTGCGCCGTTTCAACTTCTAATTTGGTTGGTTTCCCCTCCAAAGGTGAAGATCAAGATCTTTCCATTTTCTCAATGTTTCATGGCCTGGTTTCCTCATATTTGTCCTTCATGCTTACTCTGAATCTAAAATGATTTGCTTTACCATTAATCTAACCTCTGGTCTGTTTCCCGGTTATTGTGTCCACCACCCATTAGTTGATAATTTACTCCTCATTCCACTGTCCTTCACCTCCCTTTTTGCGCTGTCTCAACTTCTAATTTTGGTGGTTTCCCCTCCAAAGACCAAAATGATAGACCCTATTGGTGCAAGAAATTATGAAATCCAATAACTGAGGAAAAATTTAAAGGCTGGGGATTTTACTTTTAATCTGAATTTTAGTGCACAGGAATAGATACAACCTGACAGATGTCCTCTCAATCTAAGAAAAGAAATCATGCGGAAAATTTACAGAAATGCATTGTCAATTGAAAAAAAAAAATCAAGGCATAACCAAAGGATGACAGAATTCCATCTCAAAAGGTAATTAGTTACAAGAGGCAGATCAATAAATTTGATGAAGGTGAATAAAGAAGACAGAGTCCCAGGAATGAAAAAAGGGGTGATCAATTTTAGCCAGTGGTGTTACAATGGACTTTGCATGGTGTGAACCAAATGTTCAACAATAAACAGAAATGAAAGGTAAATGGTAGCTAGGATTGTTCAAGATCCATAGCTTTCAGGAGGTGGAATTGAAAGGGTGTCAAACCAATTTCAAGGTGAATCAGAAATAGTCATAAAAATTAATTTAAATTGAAATTGATATCATGGGTGATGACTGAGTTGCTGGAGATAGAATGTGCCTTGATTGTTGAAAGTAGCAGTGGATTGAATTTTATTGTTAGCATGCTTTTGGTGTCACATTTATGGAATGAGGTAGGTCATACTGAGGAGAGGAAATATGTTGAAATTATGGTCAAAACAACCCAAGATCTTGGAGCATGACAGTTTCCTAGGTATAAAACCTGCAAGCTCATGAAAGCTTCCATTAGAATTTTTTCATCACTCAAGCCTCTCAAGTCCCTACTTAATTAATACTGCTATAGCCTATAATAACCAATAATTGATTATACCATATAAAAAATGTCTCTAACTAGTTATTTGTGCAAAAAATGGATTCAGAGGGGCAATGAATTTGTGCCAAGCCCTGCATCCTGTTGTAACCACATGAAGTGCAAGCAATGCCAAATTTAAAAATTTGCTTGCAATTTGAACCTAGCAGAGTCAAATAGAAGAGCGCCAGTCAAACCAAAGGTTTTGGAAGGTTGATCTTCAGTTTTTTACAATATCCACTGAGTTGTTTAAAAATAACTGCCTTCTCCCAAGGTTTAATTTCTAGGAGTGCATCCTGCTAGTAAGTGATTCCATTATATATATACAAGAAAGGAAAAGAATCAATTTAAAGCTTTTATGGTATTTACAAGATTTCAAAATTATTTGAAAGCTAAAACAACACCACCACCTCCATACATTGGACCTATAAGTGAACCAGCAATGGATAAAATTACAAAAGATTTTCCAAGTGGTGTTTCCAAGATTAAAAGGGTGGATCCAAGTTGAGTTTCCAAGGAAGAAAATTTTAGAGAAGGAGGAGGAAATAGAGGAAGAAAATATTCAGGGGAACAGAACTTGATGGATGGAATGGAAGATGGAACAGGAAATGGCACAAATAAAAGTGGATTGGAGAGGATTAAATTTGAAGGCCAGATGGAAGATGAAGAAGCAAATTCCACAGTTGTTGCACCATTCAAAAAAAATGCAAGGGTCTTGACTGGAGATTTTTAAAAGCGGTATTTGAACTAAGTTTGAAGAAAGAAGCAATACAAGGGTGTGATAGGGTGAGGAGGATGTGAGTTAAATTAAATGCAAGATTGAACTAAAAAGTGCAAGGAAATCTTAAAGGATGGATTCATGGAAAAATTAAAAATAATGAAAAAACTATTGGGAATAATAAATGAAGAATATTTTGAAGAGTTTTCACATCATAAAAGAATGGAAGGAAATTTGGGAAAAGGTTTAGGGGGAAATGAAAAAATATGAATATTTTATTTATTATTTTGTAGAATTGGTATATTTTTAGTATTAGTAGGTTATTTGTTTGTTCATTTCTTTATTGATTTTTAAAATAATATATAAATTAGAACATAATAAATATAAAATGGAGTCAATGTAAGATAGTAATTGAGGAAATGAGGAAATGAAAGAAATGAGATTCAATAGGATTGGATGGGATTGGATTGAATATTACAAGGTTGACAACAATATTTTCAATTGCAGTCTCAAACCAAGTCATTTGAGCTTCAAAGATGGTGTACTTGTTAACATGAGGTACAATCCTTGTCAAAATTGTATCCAGTCCATTTGAAAAGTTAATTTGACTTTGCTTTACAGACACTTGTATCAAGGATACAGCTTCTTTCTCATGCTAAGTTATCTTTAATATTTATGGGTTCTGTAGGGTGATTACTCTTCCCTGGTTATAGGACTTGATCTGGCTCTAGGATAGGCACATTAAAGGCAGGGGGAATAGCCTTCACTCTTGAGGGAAAAGATAGTTTGGAAGTATTAGGTGAAATCAAAAATTGGATGATGAACAGAAAAATTTTCTTTTTGGAGAGTTTGCCAGTAGGTGGAGTGGTGAAAATATTTCAAGCATAAAGTCAAACTGAATCTACTACTGTGAAGGTTGGTGCCAAATCTCAATTTTTTTTCTGTATGCTCCTTGAAGCTTTTATTTGCAGATTTAAGGTTTCTCTGGAGTTTTGGCTGAAGTTATTGAATGAGAGAAAGTTATTTGGTAGCAGGTTTAGAATATTCTACGTGAACAGAGTCAAAATATGGGTTTGTTCCATAAAAATTATGGAAGGGAAACTGTTTGGTGGAAGAATGAGTACAATTTCTATAGGAAAATTTGGCAAATGGGAGCCACTTTGACCAATTTTCCTGTTGGTAGCAGAGGTAAATTTGAAGATATTTTTTGAGAATTTGATTTAATTGCTTGGTTTGACCATCTGAATCAGGGTTCTAAGCCATTGATTTATTGGGAAATATCTCCAAATTCATTCACAAAAAGGTCCAAAAGCTAGATACAAACAGAGTTCCATGGTTGCTGAAAATATTATCAGGAAGACCATGCCTTGAATAGAAATGTTTAATAAAGAGTTTTGAAAGTTTTTTTAAATAGGCACTTCATTTTCTTCAAAGACGCATGGCAATCTTTTAGAAGAAATCTAATCTCACTAGGATACCAACATATTCATAAGAAAGGGGTAAATTAGGAATGAAATAAATGGAAAAGGAATTCAAATAAGTAGGTGGGATTGGAAGCAGCTGGAGCAAATCATACTTCCAATGATTCAATGAATTGTTGCAATTGCAATAATAGCATGAAATAACGTAGGAATTTCCTTCCTTGGTCATACCAGGCAAATAGAAGTCTTGTGCAATCAACTGGTAGATTTTATACTGACCATAATGACCAACAAGAGGAGGGCCATTCCAAGATATGAAGATGGCTGATTAAATACTAGGTTTGTTGGGTTTCATCCTGCTAAAATTGCAGAAGTAGCTGACAAAAGTACCAAAAATCTCAAAAAGAATAAATAAAATTACAACTAACATAAACTATAGGAAATCCTAAAATATTATTGCAAGAATGCTAGAGTCCCCCACTGGACCTAACCTCAAAACCCAACTCCTTCAACCTTCAATTAATTGCACAAGAATAAACAAAGTACCAATTTAGCAATTATTGGAAATTTTAATAGTTCAAATGAAACATCAATTTTGTGTTAGCCAACTAAAATTCAGTCAGAAACTTAGTTTTTTGTATAGTTTAGGAGTTATGGACATATTTTTGTTTTTTCCAAATTCCTACATGCAGCCATGTGCACCCTTGACAGCCCGAAGACATGCATGCAGCCCTGTATGGCAAAATTCCCAAAGAAAGCAGCATCAAAGCCAGGCCATGGCCATTACACAGGCTGAAAGCTGAGCCCCTATCTTTCAATGGCAGAATGACCATGAAAACCCCTGAAAGAAGGGCTAAAAAATACATGGGAAAGGCATCCATATTTAATAAGAATGAAACTCCTTCAATCATGTCAAAAAAAATGAAGATAATTCAAAAAATGAAAGTCAAATCATCTGGAAAACCTTCTGTCATAACCACACTTTGACTAAGTCTCCTCAACCTCACTCAGCCCTCAGCCAATCTCAGTCCAGCTCAATCACACTCTACTGATGAATATCCTGAAGTATCCCCCTGCACATCCTGCAGCCTTTAGCCAATCTCCCAGGCATACCCTCTACCTCTCTATGGCTTGGTGCATCCTCATCTCTCCTCCAACTCTATCTGGCATGAGAAGTACATACAGTAAACACATAGTACATACTCCTGGCTGGACAACCCATACTCCAGTTCAGTACATGACCTTCCTGGACAGGCCATTACTCAACCTGTCAATCTGCAACCTCCAACCCCATTGGTCCACATGTAATGCCATGGGCCTCCCAGCCCAGCACCAGTCATCCAATCCTCAAGGCCTCCTCTCATCTCTCACATATACTGGCCTCTCCTCTCCTCTTGGACTAATTCCCCCAAGGAATTAGTATACTACTTCTTATTGGTTAGTTCCTCATCCAATAGGTGTCATCTCAGCACACAAAAGCTAACCAGCCTACCATACCCATCTCACCTATCCCTCTGGTGTTACTCTTACAGGATTCCCTCACCACAATCCTTCAGAGCCTTACTCCTGGATTCTCCTCCTCATCACTGTCTTTACTCTACATCTCTTCTTCACATGAAATCAATCTCTTTATCTCTATCCTGAGTTCTGTGAGCAGTAGTGCCTGTGCCTTCAGCCCCTTGCACGCCAGGGGCTGTTGTGACACCTTCAAAATACAGCTTGAAACTTTTGAAAAAAATCACAAAAATGGCCAAAATACACTTTCACAGACTTTTCAAGCCTAAAAAGGTGACACCTTCCCTACCTAAATAACATTTCAATTTTCAGAAAATTATAAATGATTAAATAGAATTCCACAGAATTGTAAAAAAATACAAATAAATCCACCAACAGGATGTATACACAGATTTCAGGCCCTTTTCCCCTGCCATTATCACACAATAAATTCCAGAAGGCCAATGTTAAATTTGCAACCTCACAACCCCCGTTCAATACCAAAAACAGGTCGCTTGGGACCCATTGGGGGTAGTGAATGGCGAAAAAAAAACAATTTTAATTGAAGTATTTATTTCATTTTATTTATATATATATTTTTTTATATTTTTATTTTCAATTTAATGTAATTAATTAATTTATTTTTTGTATATTTATTTATTTATTTATTAATTTCATTTCATTTAAATTTATTTATTTACATTTTTTTTATATTTATATTTTTAATTGAATTAATAAATCTATTTATTTATTTTATTTATTTCATTTTATTTATTTTATATTTATTTTATATTCATATTTTTAATTTAATGGATCAATTCATTATTCATTTATTTATTATTATTATTTTTTTTTAATTTTTTATTTATTTATTTATTTTTTTATTAAAATAAAACAACAAAATACTGTAACCAAAATTCAAAAAAATTAAAAAATATATATATATTTATCCATTTGCGACTCAGATGGTTTGTGATTGGCAATTTGCGACTCAGATGAGTCGCGAAAGGCGTGTCGCACCCCGCTCGCGACCCCAGGGTCACAAATTTAACATTGGCCATGCCAGAAATATCACATTTTTTGAAATGTGAAAAGGCCATTCAACCTAAACAACCAAAACACAGCCTGCGGGCAATGCATGGCTTCATTTCTGTTCCTAGAAAATATTTTATTCCCCTCCTTTCACCTTGATAAAACTCATGGAATCCCCTCATAAACTGAAAAGGGATAAATGCAAGCCTCTTTCAGGGTGTATATCCCCCACTACTCATTATTTTACCTGCAGAAACCATTCCCTACATGAATCAAGTAACTATCAGGAAATACAAGTGATTATTGGCTTCATTCTGAAGATTCAATTGAACAGTCAACCCTTATGAGTCCAATTATGAACCATGGTGAGTCCTCAAAGAATAATAATAGGCCCATTAATCAGCATGGAGTTCAGCTATTGCAGGTAAAATGGTATTAAATTTCTACCCATTAGTTTATTTCTCCCTGCTATAACTATTTTGCTACCCTAGCCAAGAAATAAAATGTATTTCCTGGAAAATTATCCCCTTTTATCAAGGTGCCAAATTCCCAAGTGCATAGATTATTAGTTTAATCAACTGGAGAGAGGTGTTCAAGATCCCCAGTTTAAAATTGGCCCCTCTTTTTTATTTCTTTAATAATTGATTTATTGACTCATTCAACCTTAAAAAATACCAAGCCACCTCCTTGAATTTGCCTTATACATATATTTATGGATCACCACTGCATCACCTTGAAAAATTTGTTTATTCACAATTGATAACCTGCATTATCTCAAGTATTTCAATGATCCTGGCATCTATTAGGCTGATGTTGAGTTTGAATGTACATTCTTTATACACTATTTATTTTTTTTTGATCAAGTTTTCCAAGTCAAAAGTTGATTCTGCTTTCTTTCAAATTTCAATACAGTGAGGATTGTTCACTTGGGACTTTTAAAGCTCACAGGCTTTATCTCAACGATTGGTGATAATCAAACTGAGATTGCAAGACTGATGGGAGGAGAGTGTTCAAAACTGTTTAGGGTTTTGTTTGTCAAATGCCCCCTGCTGGGTTAAACTTTGTCCCAATAGGACCATGAATCAGGGATTCCTGCTTATTTCCCAGGGTTCTACATGATTTTAAGGTTGAAATTGAGTATTTATTCCCCCATTTTTCCCGTCTGTGCATAATAAAATTTGTTCTCATGAAATAATCTTGAGAATTGTGGTCATTTAAGATGCCAAAAGTTTCAGTCTGGTATACTATTTCAGAGCTAGCTGAAAAATTACCAAAAATATAAATAAAACAGATATAAAACTCATATATAAAAGGAGAAATAATGAATTTTATTTCACAAATAGATTCTCCAACTAAAATTAGGTAGGTTGACCCACTGGACCTACCCACAAATTTCAACTCCTTGAACATTTTATTAAATGGTCCAAAAATAACCATGGCACTGGGTTGGAACGTTTTGGCCATTTTAATACATCAAATTCAACATCCTATACTTCTACCTGTCTAAAATTCAGTCAAAAACAAAGGGTGATGCATACTTTAGGAGTTATAGAAATTTTGCTTTTTTCCAAAGTCCTGCATGCAGCCATGCGCCCCCCAACATGCCTGATACACACTTGTAGACCTTTCCTTCCAAATTCCTGTGCATTGTTGTGTCAAAGATAGGACACAGCCAGTACACAGGCTGACAGTTGCACCTCCACCTTCCAGAACCAAAATAAACACAAAAACCCTAACAGAGAGGCTACAAAATGCATGGGAAAGGCATGCATATGGAATACATATTAAAATACATCAAACATGTCATATACTCCACTGATAATTCAAAAAAGACAGAAAAGAAATGTAAAAACCCTTCAAAAGAGGGTTTGAAAATTTTGAAAAAAATCACAAAAATGGCCAAAAATGAATTCAGAAGACTTATCAAGCCTGAGACAGTGACACCTGCTTTGACTAAATAAAATGGAAATTTTCATAAAGTAATTTTCAATCAATTAAAATTTAACTGGAATCTAAACCAATGCAAATAAAACCACCAAATAAATGTATACATGGATTTCAAGCTGATTTCCCCTGCAAAAATCGCACAATAAATGATACAGATAACATATTTATTGACTTGTCACAAGGCCATATGGTCTGCAACACCACAAAAGGCCTGTGGGCTATGCATGACTGAAATTGTGGCCCCAGAAAATGGTCTCTTTCCCTCCTTTTACCCTGATAAACCCCATGGTAACCCCTGATAAAATGAAAAAGGATAAATAAAGAACTTTCTTCAGTCTATTAAACCCCCATCTATTCATTATCATACTTGAAGAGCAAGTTCCATACAGGAACCAAATAACTATTAGGATCAGTAAGTGATTAATGGTTTTAGTCTGACCATTAAATTGCAAATTCCACCCTTATAATTCAAATTTTTAATTGCAGTAAGCCCTCAAAGAATCATAATAGCCCCACTAACTAACTTTTAGTTCAGTTATTGCAGAAAACCAGGTCTTAAACCTCTCCGTGGTAAGTTATCCCTCTCTACTCTGGCTGATTTGCTACCCTATCCCAGCCATAACACATATTCTTCTGGATAATTATACTTTCTGTAACATTTTACCAAGGTTCCAATGTACCAGGTGCACCTATTATAAGTTCAATTCCCTGAAGAGAGGTTTTAAATATCCCCAGTTTGAACTGTGGCCCATCTTTTGATTTAATTATAAATTTGATTATTGATTAATTCAAACTTAAACCATACCAAAAAATCCTCCTTGCCTTTGCTTTTTCTATCTATTTATAGATCATTTCTGTACCACCCTTGATAATTAATTTATTCAAACTCTATCAAATTCAATAGATTAAGGATTTTAAGCACTATCTGATAGGCTGAAAAAAAGGTCCCCTGAGACTGAACAAGTATGATCACCATTCTTTCAAGCAAAAATAAATTGCCAGAAACTTCTTTTCATCAAATTTTTAATGAAGATTGGAAGGTTTTAAATTCCTAGATTTGAAAGCTATGAGATTGAATTGACCAGAGGATTTCAAAAATTGAGAAATTTCACCTGCAATACCATGTTCACTTGCCTCTTTTTTGAAAATAGTACAAGCCAGATTTTTAAAATGAGAGTATATAGGTGCCATAGTAAAGGATCTCTTAAAAGCTTTGAGCTCCAAATCAGCTTTTCTTGTAAAAATTAATGAAATATTCTTTTTGAAGAAAATTATTTAAGTTTACAATGGTTTTGGAATATTGATGGATGAATTTCCAATATAAGTTACTAAAACCAATAAAAATAATTAAATTATGAGCCAAATTTGGTGAAAAACAGTCAAGAATTCATTAGCACTTGGCTGGTTTCATGTAAATATCTTCCTTCAAAAGTAATACACCAAAAAATTGGAGAGTGCTTGTTTAACACTTGCACTTAAAAGGTTTACAAAGGAGATTTGTTTTTCAAAAGTTTTTAAAAAACTTTGAAAACATGCTGAATGTTTGATTTTTGGTTCTTTGAGTAGAATAGTAAATAATTTAGATTGACCACAAGGTAATTCTCTGCAAGATCTGAAAAATTTCATTCACAAAAAATTTGAATAGTGCAAGGAGAATTACAGAGCCTAAAAGGTGTAAAAGTATACTCATAAATTCCAAACCTTCTTTGAATAGGATTAAAAGAATCATGACCTTTGGCTATCAAAATAAATTTATATGTGTCCCAAAGATCTAAATTTAAGAAATGAGTAGCCTCATGGAAGAGGCAGGGATATGCAACATATTTGGTACTGGATAGGCACCCATCTGGGTTACCTGATTTAGTTTCATATAATAAACACAGATAAAAAGTTTTCCATCTTTATTTCATACCAAAAGCACTGGAGAACCTGAGTTTTAATTGATTGTTCAAATAAATTCTTTTGATACATTTTTTTCAATTTACTATTGAAGTAAGGTTGATTACTGATTCAATAGAGATTAAATGAGACCTGGAACTGGAGGCAGACCATTCATTTTAATCTTATGATCATAGGGATGGTAAGGAGGAAGTTTGATAGCTTTGAAAGCTGAGAAGATTTCAGAATATTCATGATAAATGGATGTTAAGGAAGCTTAAATTATTTCTAAATATTTGATCTTCTAATCATGTTTGAGAATTTGTTTTGAAGTAGTTGGGTGATTCAAGAGGCTCAAGGAGCTCAAAATACAACTTTTAGTAGGTTCCTGCTTCCCTTTGAAGAAGAAAGAAATAGGTAAGTTGGATAAGTAAGCAATTATTCCAACATCTAAAGAATTTTATTTTGAATGGAACTAAGTAGATGGCAAATATCCTGACACAAAAGTTTCATCCAACTCAATGAAATTTTCAGTTAGGCTGTTTAATGCTTGGTTGATGGAGTGAAGAGAAAATTGGGGATGAAAGGTTTGAAGGCTAATTAATCCTTCCTTCCAATTCAAATCAGGATACCAATTTACTAGGAATTTGTGGCCAAGTTTTCTGTTTTCCATCCCAGGGATTTCCAGGACAAATCAATCCCATTTGAAGCATGGGAGATTGGAAAGCACAAAATTTCATTTTGCCATATGGGGAAACCAATGAGACATCTCAGATGCACTACTTACTACATACATGGGAAATTTTTCTATCTCATAAAATGAATGATTTTCGGAAAGGGAAAATGCTGGACTCATAAAAGAAATGAAGAAACAAGTAAAGAAGTAACCTGTAAGCTGTATTATTGGAATTGAAAATAAAAAATATCAAACTAGGAGTGAAACTGGTCATGTAGGTATGGAGATTAAATTGCATATATTTATAAAATGTGTATGTCTCTTTGAAAGTATCAAGGGAATTCAAGCCTACTTGTTTAACAACTTGGCTGTTTCACATGCTAGCCAATTGGAAAAATTTATTAAACTCATTTTTTTCTCTGCAATAAATGCAACAACCATTTTTATCCCTCCTTTCCCATTCCTTGTCCCTAAGCAACCCAGGTTCTTTTTACAGGAATTTAAGTGATTTGCCGGCTTTGCCCTCTTTGGAGCTTGATTTTGGATTTGAGGTCACCTCTTTTGTTTTGGCTGCTTTGAGTTTTTCTTTAAAGAATTGTTGGTTTTTGATGTTGATAAAAACAATTCCTTTTGTGAAAAATATTATCAATCTTGATCACTTTTTCAGTCCGCTGCTGAATTGTTGTGGTATTGTGTCCTGAAACAGCAGGCTTCTTGGTTAGGTGTGCCAGAAACCCTTTCAAAAAATGGGATAAAGGCACAGAGTTGTCCATTGGATGCAAGAATGCAAGGTTTTGAAATTGGAGATATAAATAGAAGCCTGACAATTTTGCTTTGTTACCAGGTCATTTAATTTGTATCCACAATTTCGACTTTTTTGTGATTTCCAAAGATGTTGAAGAGTTTCAGCTTGCAGAATTCCCAGTTTTTGAGAATGCAGTTTGGCATTGTTTAGTTGATTAATTTTAGATATGGTTTGAACCATTTTACAGCATTAAATCCCAAGAAGGAAGAAGCATACATGAACTTGTTAGGGTTGTATTGAAAGTTTTCTGGGTTTTTTAAAAAGATATTTTTACAAGATTTTACATGAGATCAGATTTTATGGAAATTATCTCCCCTGAAGCAATCAGGCTTTTTCATTCTTGGAGGTCAAAAAATTTAGCCTCTGCTTCCTGAAATTCAAGAATTTTGGTTTAAAGCTTCAATGAGAGTGGTAAAGAGAGTTTGAGCCTCTAGCTTGGCATTAATTTTTCTAAAAGCAATAGATAAACATTGGGATTTGAAATAAGTGGAGGAATCAGAGGATTCCAGGAGATTTTTGAGAGGGTCTGAAAAAGCTTCAGGGGAATTCCCAAGAGCCTAAGGGTTTTTCAGGGGTTCACCAGATGGAGAAAACAAATAGGGGCATAGGATCTAGCTTTTTTTGTTCCTGTCAGCTAATTTTTCTCCATATACTATCAATATTGGAATTTTAAGGGGCAAGGGAAGAAATTTAGTTTGAGAAAGTACATGAAATTCATAAAGTCAAACTATGTATAAAGGTTTGGAAAGATCTTTAGAATAGTTGGTTGAGTTAATTAATTTGCTGTCACACACCCAACCCATATGATCAGAAGGGAAATTTTTCATGCAGGCATCGCAAAAAATGAGAAAGAAGAATGCTGCAAGAAATCTCAAGCTTCATAAGGTCATCATTTGAAGCTCAACGCTAAATATCAAATTAAATTTCTAGGTGAAAGGGGAATATTTTGGTAAGGAAACTGAGGCAAAAATTTATTCAAAGACTCAGACTCAGAATTGATGCAAGAATATACAAAATCAACTAACTGATTAAAAAATCTGCAGGAAAGGTATTTTCCTTTTAAGTTAATATAAATTTTAGTCATAATGAAAAGATAAAAACTGATAGACTTTCTTCATAGCAAGGGAAAGCAAGTATGAAGAAAATGAATGTAAATTCAAGGAAAAATTAAATGAAAAAATCAAGGCATAGGCACAAGATGACAGAATCTGAATGAAAAGGTTAATGAAACACAAGAGGAAGCGGAAAGAATTTAATGAAGGGGGAAAAATCAGACTGATTCCTGGGCCTGAGAAAAGGTTTGATAAATTTTAGCCAGGTGTTGGACAATGGACTATGTAAAGTGTGAATGGAATGTTCAAAAATGACCACACACAAGCTGGAAATGGTAGCAAGGCTTGTGGGATCTCCTTAGTTGACTGGAGTTGGAAGTGCAAATGTTTCAAAACAATTGAAAGTTGAATTGGAACTAGTTATAGATATTACTGTAAATTGCAAGTGCAATCATGTTTTTCAACTGAGGTACAGGAAATAGAATTTCCCCCAAAATTTGAGGGTAGAATAAGATTATATCAGATTTTAAACACACTTTTAGTTTCAAACTCATGGGCTAAGGTAGATTACGCTAAGGAGAGGTTATATGTTGAAATAATTTTCAACAATAACCCACAAGCTTGGAGAATGACACAAAAAAAAAGTGATTCTAGTTTAAAAAAGTGTACTTCTTCCTCTGATTCTTTCCTTTTTTTAACCATTTTCTAGTCATTTCCACGCACCCTTGTCCTCAAAGCCTGGATGCAAAAAATAATGTAAATATAAATAATTTTAATTAAATAACTGAAGTGGGTAGGATTGATATATTGGGAGTCAAGATTTGATGCGTGGTGATGATTTTTAGTAAGTTAGAGTTATTTAATTAAATATTTTGCTAGAATTATTAATATATTTTTGTTAAATTTAAGTAAATTTCAAACCAACCTCTACCCACAGAGACATTCATCACACACATGGCGTATCTCCTTGCAGACTTTAGGATTTCAATCAGGCAGCTTGAAATCATCTTTTCATTATGTGATAGATTCTGTTGCAGCTGTATGTTGTGTAGTCCTGTGACTGCATATTCTTCAACCTCCTGGGGCTGCACACCCAATTGACAGCAATTTAATGTGGATTTTGACATTGAAAGAAGCTGCATATGGTTATTTAGTTTCTGCAGCTGCATGTGGGAATTTCAAAAAAATTTTTATTTGCCAGTAACTCCTAAACCAAACATAATTTTTAAGGGTGATGTTAAATTAACCGCTACACGGCTACACCTGAGCCATGAAGACCCCACACAATTTGAGTTTGTTTGGGCTGTACTCCACATGGCACCCAAACTCTGTGTGGTGGCGGCACAACTACATTTGAGCCATTTAGAGCCCCACACAGTTCAAATGTAGTTGTGTTGCCTTTCCACAGGGCCAGCCCAACCACATTCAAGTAATGTGGGGCTCTACATGGCTCAAATGCAGTTGTGTGGCTGTGCCACACAGCTACAAGTCTGGTGGGCAAGAATCAAATCAAAATAAAATAAAGCAAAATAAAGCAAAATAAAGCAAAATAAAGCAAAATAAAGGGTATAAAATAAACAAAAATAAACTAAAAAAAATACAAAAAAAAAAACAGAAATCAACCAAAAGATCAAAAAAGGTTGATTTTTTGGTTAAAAAAACGCCAAAAAATAAGAAATAAAATAAAAATAAGTAAAAATAAATAAAAAATAAAAAAATAAACACGGAAGGGGCCACGTACCCCCAAACATGGCTTAAAACGGCCGTGTATGGGGGTGCACTGCTCAAATATGCCATGTATGGGGTGTATATTTCCCTCCAGGGGTTGCGTGTGTTTGAGAAAACCCCTTGGGCGCGTCTAGACACGTGTTTTTCCCTGAATGCACATCTGGGACGCGTTTATGGGCCCCAACACGTCCATTGGGCTGTGTAGGGCCCTACAAAACTCCAACACAACTGGGAGTTGTGAATTTAACATCACCCAATTTTTAAATTACAACTTATCAAAGTTAAGCAAACTTGCCATTTCTTAATGGCGGGTTCAACCCAAATCTGCCATTAAAAATCAAAAAAACCCACTTATTTCACATAAGAAGTGTAAAATTTCCCTGAAAATAAATGGGTTTTTTTAAATAAACTATTTAAAGGCTTTCACCGGCCCAACCCATCATTCCACATCATCACCCCTGGTTTCAAACTCCGACCTCATTGGAAAAATTCTAACTCCAACCTCACAAAAAAATTTGATTCATTGCTCTTCATCTCTTCATTTCTATCCTCATCACTTCATCACTCTAATTGCTTAATCACTCTCATCACTTCACCACTCTCATCACTTCATCACTCTCATCACTGTCTCACACATTATTTCTTTCATCACATCCATCCTCTCATTACTCCATTGCTTCATCCATTACTCTTTTTAAATGAACCCTTAGAAAACAAACCACTGCAAGTCCACTAAAAAATCCATTGGACCAAAGCAAATATCCCCCAGGGACTCAACATCCAAAAATCCTCCCCCATCAGCTTCCAAAGTCTCAAGTCAGCTCAAGAGAACTGATAAAATCATCCTGGTAAACTGGCTCAAAATTCTGTCCAACTACAATGCTTGCTTTGGACCCAATAATGAAACAAGAGTTGGACAACCTCCTTTCTCTAATGTTAATGGTTATCTCCTGATGGCCAATGAACTGAAGAGTAAAACCAAATTTAGGCTAGATCTTTCATCCAAACAGATGGGGGAGAGATTCAAGAGCTATTTAAGCAAGTACAAAAAAGCCCACTCAATGGCAATCTCTACTGGATTTGGTATGACTGACTCCAATAAAGCAAAGGGGATCAACTTGGTGGTTGATAAGTTGTACTCCATTTGTCCTTTTTATGTTCAAATGGATGAAATCTTTGGAAAGAAGGCCAATATCACCCCTTTAGCCGCTTTTGCTGACCAATAATCAGATTCAGTTGATGCTGAGGACCTGGCTGTGGAAGCTCAACCTAGCAATTATGATCCCAATAAAACCTATGAGTGGCCCCAATCTGATGTGGAGGAGGATATTACAACAGAATCAGCTCCAATCATGTCTAAATCAGAATTTATCAACAATTCAAAACCTTCCTTGGACCCCTCACTTCCTTCTTTGGATTTCTCTCTTTGTGGGGTGGAAGAAATTAACAACTTGGCCAATGAGGAGCAAGTTATTCCTGTATTGCCACAACCATCACCATCTCCTCAAGTAAGGAACCAAGTTCTTTTCTCTTCTGTCTGGTTAATCCTGACTGATTTAGATTTTAAGAAAACAGGCTCATTCATTCCTGAATGGCCAAATACTCAAGCCAATGTTGCCCCCACATCCTCTTCAAATCAGAGCAATGAAGTTCCCACACAAACCTCCTCTGCAAAGGGAAAGAAAAAGGCCTGCAAGTCCATCAACATAAACCCCAATAGCCATCAAAAGAGGAGAAACACTTCAAAATTTCCTAGCTTTGAGGATATCATGGATAAGAGAGATTCAACTAAGTGCATTGGATTGTCCTTGCTTTGAAAATCAAGCTCATTCCTATTCCCCTTCAAAAAAAAGTAAAATAATAAATTTAATCTGAAAAACTTCAATTTGAAAAGGAGAAGTGGGATCATCAACTGGCTATTTATTTTCAAAAGCAGAAAGCTGAGATTTTTGATCATCAACCAAAGCTGGATGCTGAGTGGCAAATGAAACAGGCTGAGCTGGAGTTTCAAAAAGAGGAAAAGGAGACGGATTGAGAGGAAGACCAACTTCAAAAGGAGAGGGAAAGGCTAGCCGCAGAAAAAAAAGATATTTTATTGGTAGCCATGGAATGTATTGGTAGCAGTAGAACTGTGGATGAAAGAAAGAAAATTAATAGATTGCTTGGCTTGTAAAATGTTTGCTTTGATAAAAATTTTAAAAATAAAAAGAAAAAAAACTATTTTCAAATGGGTGATGTTAAATTCACGGCTCCAACCGTGTGGTAGTTGTGAAGTTCCCTACACATCTCAAATGAGCTGTGGGGGCCAAGAAATGACTACAAAGGGCTGTTTCAAACACGCGAAACCCCCGGGGGTTGTGTAGGAGCTGTTTAACCCCCAAAAATGGCTCATTTGAGCTGTTAATACCTGTAAACTGCTCAAATTAGCCGTGTTTGGGGGTGCGCAAGCCCCCAGAAGTTGTGCCAGAGTTTTTGGGCACCCTCTGGACCACACTTGGGTTCTTTCAACCCAAATTTGGGATTAAAGCATACTTTGTGGGACTTTTGTTCCACACCTAGCAATCCCAAAGAGACATTAAAGTGAAACCAAAGTGAAATTAAAGTGAAAACTGAAATCATAAATCATATAAAATTCTGCAAACAATTCTTTCTAAACTCAAAAGTAAGCAAACTGACTTTGATCAATTGAAAGTTGGATTGAATAATGAAGTATACCATTTCATTTCTTTGCATGGGAACAGTGGCAAGCCCTCCTTCTTCTGACATGGCTGTGTGGAAGGTCTACATTGATAGTGCCATCAACAAAGCTGTGGAAAACAAAAAAAAGGATTCAGGTAATGAAACATTGGAAGCCCCAATTGCATCCTCATTAAGGGTGACAATTGAGGAACAAAATGATTCACAAATGGACATGACTGCTGGTGGTGAGTAACATTCTATGTTAATGGTCTTTGCCATGTTTAATTTGATTGAAACTGATGGAGTGCATGCCATCAATATAAATATGTAACTATGGAAGGTCCACTTTATCCACCTCCCTTGAGATCTTTTCCTACAAGGGAAGAGGCAAAAAAATATTGTCAAACATGGGCAATGAAGCATGATTACGCTTTAAAAGTTTTCAACTCAAAGTGTGACCAATATGTAGATTTAGCCTGTGATAGACATGGTTCCTATTCAGGAAATCTTCTTACCAAATGGTCTAGAAAAAATCACACAAGGAAGGTTGGGTGCAAGTTTTTAATCCATGCAAGTCACACAAAGGCAGACCCCTTTTGGCGCCTCTCCTACAAAGAAACCCAACATAACCATCAACCATCTGAACATCCCTCTGTACATCCTCCACTGAGGAGAATCTTGGGGGTGGCCTTAGACAATCTAGTAGAAGGCATGAATGATGGGCTCAATACATTACAACTGAAGGGAAAATTGAGCAAGATTGATGGGTGGGATTATGTTGATGACCAAACAATCTATAACACTAAGCAGAAGGTGAGGCTAGCAGAACTAAAGGGAAAAAGTGTTATGGAGGTACTATATGAAAAGCTTGAACAAACAAGTTGGATTCACCAGTCAAAAGTTCAGTGGAGAGGGTCACTTGGAGGCCCTGTACTTAGAACATCCAGAGGCAGTAAAGCTTTCAAAACAATTCCATCATATTGCTATGTTAGATTGAACTTATAAGAAAAATAAGTACAAAACCCCACTATTGCAGGTTGTAGGAATGACAGCCAATTGCAAAACTTTCACAAAAGCTCTTGTTTTTATAACAAAAGGAACATTTGAGTTCTACAGTTGGTCTGTAAATGCATTAAAAGAGTTAGCTTATTATCCTGAGAGACTTCCAAAAGTCTTTGTGATGGACCATGAAAAAGCTCTGATTTGTGCTATTGAATATAGTTTCCCTGAGTCATCACAACAATGTTGCACTTCGCACTTGTCTAAAAACATAAAAGCAAACTGTAAAGTGCACTTTCTTAATGAAGTTGAAGGATGGAAAAGCTTTATGACTCTGTGGGCAAAGTATGGGGCCTCAAAGACCAAGGAGGAGGCGGAGGTCAATGATACCAAACTCAGAGTAGGTCCAAATCACTGCTTCTGATTATTCCTAGTTTTGGGTTCTTACCTTTTGACTTGTATAGTGTTTCTTGAAAGACTATGAGGATGTAATTGAGTATATGGAAAATAACATTTTCCCTATGAAAGAGACATTTGTAACAGCGTGGACTTGTATAAACCCAGATTTTGGAAACAAAACAACATCTTGGGTTGAAGGGGCCCATGCGGCTCTCAAAAAATTCCTTGAAAACTCTTTGGGAAACCTGTTGGATGTTTGGAAAAGCCTTGAAGGAACAGTTTCAAATCAAATTAAATTGATTCATGCATCACTTCATAACTCTCAAATTAAGTTAGGGACAGTTCTTACTCCTGAACTGCTACCATTTGGTTACAAATTGTTTTTAGAGGCAATTCATCTTGTTGGGGAACAATTCAAGAATTTCAAACATGATCATGATGGCAAAGTGTGTACCAAGCCATATCCCAAGACTATGGGTTTGCCCTGTTCCCACCAAATAGGTGACTGTCTAGCATTCAGAGGATCCGTGGTACCCAAAGATGTTCATCCTCAGTGGAGGTTGGACTATGACCCTTGCAGTTCTAGTTCTGTAAGTTGGCTTAAGTTGGATTGTTCAAATCACTATGTTATTAATACTTTTTGATTGATGATACTTGATTCACCAATGGTTGATCCTTTTAATTTTTCAAGTGCAATGTCAATGAAATGCTAAGCATTCCTCATTTATGTGAAAAAGTGAATGCAATGATCTTGGAATCTCCAGATCATGAGCAAAGCGGACTATTGAAGTATATCATTCAGAAGATTACAAAATATTGATCAAAGCCAAGACTTGAACCTAAATCCTTACAATCAAGTAGGGGCAGGCCAAAATTGACAGATACGCGGCAAAAACCATCTTGGTTTGAGCTTGTTGAAAAATAACACAAGGGGGGAAAAAGAACTAGAAGGGCTCCAAACAAGAAAAGACAAAAGATTGTAAGTCTTTTCTTTTGGGATATGTTCATTTTTTTGGTTTAATGAACTTAGTTACTAATAATGATGAATTTTTGTTCAAAGTTGGCAGAATCTGAATCTGAATTTCATAGTTCAGAGGAAGAGACTGAAAGTGAATGAGGATCACTTAATTTGGAATCATAATCTTCTTCAGAGGAAGAGAAAATGCAGCAAAGCTCAACCAGAAGCTTTTCTTTGGTGATTATTCATTTCATTGATCCAATTAAAGAAATGAATACTAACTTAGTTGTAATGATAGGAACCAAACTTGAAATACCTCAATAAAATACCCAAGAAATACCATAAGTTCTTGGGTGATGTTTGGGATCCAATTGGAGATGGAAATTGTAGATTTATAGTCATTGCTAAATCTCTTGGTTATGAAGAACATGGTTGGTTTAAAGTTAGGAAGGAAATGATTGAAACATTAGAGAAACATAAAGCATGCTACATTAAGATTCTTGCTGGGGCAAAGGAGGTTGAAAAGATTAAAAAAAAGACTTGATGTTGAAGACATCAATGAAAAGATTCCCTCCTCAAAAATAGCTGGCTAAATCAGACATGGGTCAAATTATAGCAGACAAATATTCCAAACCTATATGTTTCATTTCATTGGAGTCATGTGATACTTATAATCCATTGGAAAATGGTGTTACTGATCAATCAGATCCAATTTTCATTTCCTTTGTAAACAATAACCACTGGGTTTGATTAGTACTTGAGGGATATATGATTCCAATCCCGCCCATTGTAGCAAAACCAAGTTCCTTGATTTCTAAAAAAGCCTCTGGTTGGGTTGATCATCTCAAAGATCAACTTCAAATGTATCCTACATCTTAATAGACTTTGACTTCATTTCATCATTGGGTTTTGTATAAATTGTAATTATAATGCAGCTAACAAGTTCTATTAATATAAAGGGTTATCACATTTTGAACATTATGTTGAGTTTTTTGATTTAAAATCATTTTATTGAGTGTTTTGAATGAGAGTTCAATGTTAAGTCAGTTCAACTTGTGTTTAGCTGATTCCATCACAAGCTTAACTTATGTTAAGCTTGGGATGGGATCAGCTGAACACAAGTTAAACTTGTTTTTTTTTTGTGTTTTTACTTTAGGGCTGGTCAAAAGACTTGTATTTTTTTGGGAACTTTTACTTTAGGGCTGGTCAAAATACTTCTTTAATTTTTGAGCCCTTTTACTTTAGGCCTAGTCAAGTTGAAAGTACTTTAGGGCTTTTCAAGTTAGTTGTATCTTTTTTGTGTTTTTACTTTAGGGCTTGTCAAGTTACTTGTCTTTTTTTTGGTGTTTTTGCTTTAGGGCTAGTCCAGTTACTTGAGTTTTTTTTGGGTCTTTTGACTTTAGGGCTAGTTCATTGGATAGTACCAGTTTTTTTTTATTTTGATTTATTTATTGATTTATTTGTTTTTTTTAACCAACAAATGAACATTCTTTGATTTTTTGGTTGATTTCTGTTTTTTTGAAAGGTTTATTTAGTTTAAAATTTGTGTTAGTACCCTTTCATTCCTTTTCCTTTTTTTTTGCTCACTGAAGTCCAGTGCCATGTGGGATGCCACATGACTACACTTGAGCCGTGTACAACTCCACACGGCTTGAATGCAGTTGTTTGGAAGTCCACACAGCGGCCAACCGGGCTGGGTGGGCCGCTGTGGAAACTTTAGAGGTTATCCCTCACGAAGTTGTCCCTAGTTATGGGATTGATGGTCCTAGCGTCTGTAAGACCGAGAATGCTTCCTTTTCTTTACTCCGAGAGAGAGAGAGAGAGTGAGAGAGAGATAGTCCGATGGATGATGAGATCCCCCCTACAACCCGGAGTCGAGAGGAAGGGTATTTGAGCCCTCCCCCTCAACCCTAACCTAAGCACAAGCACAAAGACAGACTGGCAACCATGAAGAAGGAACCCTAGACCCAGAACCCTGACCCATCCCTAAACCCATACCCATACCCTATCCCCGCCAGCTCGCCTGTCATTACGCGCATCCGGTTCGTCTTTTCGTGGCGCGGCCCTCCGCCGCGCAATACCCAAGGTTCACCGCACTTGCGCGCATCCACCCAACGCGCCGTCGTGGATTTTCCCGTCCCGTGGCCGGCCCGCGCTTGCGCGCGGCTGCCCACGCATATAGCCCTGCTGTCGCCCCGCTTTTTCCTCCCCCAACTAGCCGTTCCGAGAACCTGGTTGGCCCAGCTCCATCCATGAGTCGGAAATCCAAGCGGGTCGCGGCCCGCCTCCCTTAGTCAGGCCCGGCCCGCAGTCGCGTGCCCGATCCCGCCGCGTCCACTGCTGAGCCCGCAGCGGCCGCTGCTGAGAACGCGCGCACCCCAACTGCTGAGCCCCGACCTACCAGATGCTGAGCGCGCAGGCCGCGACGCAGTCCCCGACCCAAGGCTATATAATGACACCACATCCCCCCCCAACTTGAGTTCTATCCCCAGAGGTCCCTTCCCATCGCCACCTTGACTACCCGCACCCCGCTCCTCTCTACCCACTCCTCTTTTCACACTCCACCAACTCCCCTTCCACGCTCATCGCCGTCATGCTCCCCTGCAAATTCTGCGCCCGGACCGGGCAGGCGTGCTCGATGGCTCCTGGTCGACGCGCCTGTGTCGCTTGCCGTCGCGGCCATCGCCGTTGCTTGCTTAGCAATGGCATGCCCCGAGCTCCCCCCAACTTCGGCTCCCGCCCCAGGCCGCGCAAAAGGGCTCGTCCCGACCCATTTGTGGTTTCGGACGACAACACCATCTCGGAGGACTCGTGGACTCCGCCGGGCTCCCCTTCCCGCCGCCCTCCGCCAAGCGAGGATCGCGACTTGGCTTCCCCCTTTCGCCGCGCGGGACCGCTGCGGAAGGAGGATTTCTCGTCCGTTGACGACTATCGGAGGGCCGTACAATTCTGGTCGGACCACGTTCGGATGAGGGAAGGCGCGAGGGACCCTCGACTCAATGAGATTCTCCGGCGTCGCGCTGCTGCAGCCCCGGTTCCCCCTCCGGCACCTACACCAGCTCCTTCCGCCCCGGCTCCACAAGGTACTCCACCGCCGCCCGCGTCACCAGTGGTCTCGGATGGGAGGCCTACTACCCCCGAGGTCCCTCCTCCGCCGTCCCCGATCATTGTTCCGTCCTCGCCCCCAGATGGACCGAGCCTTCCGCGCGATGCCCCAGGGACCCCCTCATCACCTCCTCACCCGCTTGGATCAAGCCCCGTCCCAGCACCGGCACCGCCTTCCTCCAACTCCCCCGAGATCCCGGAGATCCCGGTTGTGATGGCACTCCCGGCGGCTGGCTTCGAGGCTTTCGCGGCACGGTTGACCGCAATGCTCCGCAACTTCCTGGCGACCCCCGGAGCCCAATCCTCCAAATCCCGGCGCAAGTTCTTGGCGTCTTACCGGGCCCTTCTGGCATCATCGAGGGCGGAAATGGAGGAAATGATGCGAATGGCTTAGACGTCCCGTCCCCTTCCTTTTCTCCTTTCCCGCTTACTTTCTTGTCCTATTGTTGTACCGCGATCCTTGGAGAAATACATCTTGCTGCGCGAGGAAAAGAAAGGGCCGCGTCCGCGCGTCCGGGTGGAAAGTGAGTGTGAGTGCCGAGATCCGCGTCCGCGTGAGAAGTGAGTGTGAGTGAGGTTGAGGTTGAGATCCGCGTCCGCGCGCTCCCTCTGTGAGAAACCGTAAGTGACCAGTTATTCCAAGAAAAGGGGTACCTGGACCGCCCCAGACGGACTGCCACACAGTTCCCCGTACCCGTACTACAAAACAAAACAAACACCGCGCCAACAGCACGCGCTCACAACCGGGAGTATAAGGGAGAAGCGATGGGAACGAACATTCTGGGGTGTCTAGTCGTTCCGGCTGTGAACCGGCTAGAGCACCCCCTTACCAAGCTAAGCTTTAATCCGCGTCCATACCATCCCTGCCCGTCGCGCCCGTCCGTTGAAGAAAGAAACAGGAAAGAAAACAGCCCAAATCCAAAGAAGAGAAAGAAAATATCCTATATTTATTATTCCATTCATTTCATTTTCATTTTCATTTTTTTTTTTTTTTTTTTTTTTTTTTTTTTTTTTTTTTTTTTTTTTTTTGCAGAGCTCTTTGTCCCGCCATCCGTGCGCGGGGCTCGTCCTCGCGTTTGCGGGCCCGACACCACGCCGCGCCCGCGTACCTGCAATAAATAAACCATAGCCAGTACCAATCCAAAGCCAAGCCCAAACCAAAACATAAGGAAACAAACATTCTGGGGTGTCTAGTTGTCCCGGCTGTGAACCGGCTAGAACACCCCCTCACCAAATCAAGCTTTAACCACCTAGCGCCCCCCCCCCAGCTTGACAGCTCTCCCAAGCCGTCTGCAACCTCCTACTTCTCTGGGGTCGCGCGTCGCGCGCCGCTACTTTGCTGTCCGAACGATCCGCGCCGTCGTCCGACTCTGAGACTTCCTCGCCCCCGGGCCCCAAATCATTGCTCGCCGTCTCGTCGAAGGAGGTGGAACCGCGCGCGAAGAAGCGTTTCACGTGCGAAGCCGCGGCCTTCCGCTTAAGCGGCGTCCCGTCCAATTCCTCAAGCCCGTAGCTGCCGCCCAAAAACTTAGAGGCCACGCGGTACGGCCCGTTCCACCGGTTGGCGAAAAGCCGGCCCCACTGGGATTCCAGACTCCGATTATACAGCAGGACCAGGTCCCCCTTCCGCAGCGGATCCCGAAGCCAATGGGAACAGCGCTCGTCCCAATAGCGGACTGACGCCGTCTGGGTTTTCTTCAACCGCTCCGCGGCTTTTCCCAAGGTCTCCTCACGCCTAAGGAGCTGTTCAGCTCGCGCCTCAATCAGATCCGCGGAAGTCTTAACCTTCCACCAATCCACGCCCAAAAACGTGTTCAGCTTGATGTCCACGGGAAGCACGGGCTGCTGCCCGTAGAGTAACTTGTAAGGCGAATACCCCATCAAGCGCTTCACGGAGATCCGATCGGCGAAAAGGACCGCGGGGAGTGCCACCTGCCACCTTTTGCCGTCCTCGCCGCACATTTTCACCAGGGCATCCTTGATTGGTTGATGCCCCCGCTCGATCATCCCCGCTCCCTCCGGGTAGTATTCCGTCACGCGGCCAAATTTCGCTCCACAACTCTGCACCAGCGTCATCAGGCGTCCCCAAAACTCTGCCCCTCCGTCAACGGTGACCAAGCAAAGCAACCCGTAGCGCGCGAACCAGTCTTCTTCCAGAAACTGAGCCACCTTTTCCGCCGATAGTTTCGCTAGGGGCCTCGCTTCCACCCACCCAGACAGATTGTTGCGCGAAACCAGCAAATACGCAAACTTACCCGCCTTGATGTGGACCACATCCAGCGAAACGCGCCCGAACAGCGCGTCCTCGCCCGTGGGGCGGCTGACCTCCTTGGGCAGCCTCGAGCTTTGCCGTTGGCAGGCCTTGCACGACTTCACCCAGTCGCGCACCGCGCAAACGACCCCCGGCCACCAGAACCTCGCTTTCACCCTCCTCTGCGTTTCAACCTCACCCCAATGACCAAGGTTGTCGTGCAGACTTCCTAGAATTACCTCCTGGTTGGCCCTAGAAGTCGCGACAACAAGAGGCACGGAACCGCTCCGCCGCCATAACTGACCGTCCTGTAAGAAGAAGTTCAGAACGTTTCGCTTCACCCATCGGGTGACCGTTTCCGTCGTGCCCTCGGGGAACCGGAGATCCTGCAAATAAGAGCACAAGACCGCGTAACGTCCCGACTGACGCAACAGAAGACAAACCGCCGCCTCCGTCTTCCCTACCCGAACGACCGGAGCTTCCACATCCAAGGGTTCCGCCCCCTCGTATGGGTCGTCCCGCGGGTACTGCGACAGCGCGTCCGGCATCGTGAACGCCTTTCCTGGGATTTGCACCACGTTAAAGGAGAATAACTGGAGGAACGCTACCCACCTGGTCATGGGCGCGTTCGGCAGCGTTGGTGAGTTAATCATTCGCGCCAAGGCCTCCGCGTCAACCAGGTGCTCGAAGTGCACGCCCCACAAAAGGTGCTGCAACCGCCGTACGATCTTGGTGACACCGCACAGCTCCAGCTTTGGCTGCAAATACCGACTCTCTGTCGCGGTAAAGGTGACCAATTCGTAGAGCACTGGCCTATCTTTTCCGTCCTCCTCCTGTGTCAAGACCCCCCCGGCGCCGAACTCGCTAGAGTCGACCGCCAGGCGTATCCCTCCGGCGTCGTAATCGAGGTCCCAAAGGACGATGTCGTGCCCCACGATTTCCTTGAGTTTCGCAAAAGCGGCGTTGCATCCCTCGGTCCACTTCCACTCCGCCCCCTTACGCGTCAATGCCCGCATTGGGCTCGCTACTTCCGCGAACCGCTCGATGAACATGCGGACGTAGCTGCACAACCCCAGAAACTGCAGGACGTGCAACACTGTCCGAGGGGTCGGCCATTCAAGAACCTTATTCCGCTTCTTCTCCGCTATTCGCCTCCCGTTGTAGGCCACGACATGCCCCAGTACTTCGAGCGCCGGAACGCAGACCGCCAATTTCTTCCCGGACACGGTAAGGCCTGCCTCCTCAATTCGGAAGAGGACTCGTTCCAGAGTCTCCGCGTATTCCCAGATGAATCGCCGGATCGCGGGTGCATCCTCTAGGACCGCGCCCTTGTAGTCCGTTCTGGGGCCTTTGATGCCAGCGTCGTCGATGAAGATCTGCACGCCTTCTGGAAGGTTGTCGCGTAGTATCCAGGTCATTTGGGCTTGGTATACCGCCACTGAGTTGGTCGCACCTTGCGGTAGCCGCGTCAGCTGCATCCTCCCAAGCCCGGTTTCAAACGCCGTCAGTGGCCGCGAGTCAGGGTGGAGTTCTCGCTGGTCATATCCCCCCATCACGTCCACCAGCCCGTAGCAAGCGCGCCCGGCCATCGACTCCAGAAATTCTTCAACGCGCGGGGGAAGCCCCGCGTCGCAAATAGTGAACGAATTTAGCCTCTGAAGGTCGTGAACAATCCTTAGCGACTTCCCGTCCTGCTTAACGACCGCGAAGATAGGACTCGAGTAGCTTGACGTGGATTGCTTGTAAAGCCCGTCCTCACGCGTTCCCGTACCAGCTCCAGAAAGGGTTCCCAAACGGTACGGGGGATCGGAATTGGCTTGATTTGCCATGGTTCGTGAGGGACAGTGGGAATAACGTAAGGGTCCCCGATCTCACCTCTCAACAACCCGCGCTTGTCCGGTCCAAAAGCGAGCGCCTTCTCCCTCATCACCAATACCGACACCAGCAGATCCATCTCCTCCGCACTCAGCCATCCCGTCGGTCCGAAGTTGAGGGCGTCCACCCGCTCGTCCGTGATTCGCGCCGACCGCGTTACCCATCCATTCTTCCTAAGGGGCGTCTCCCAAGGGTCGCGGGACCACGCGATCGGTCGTAAGGGTCCGTTGAGCCCCTGAGGCATTGGCTCGTTCCGCGGCCGGACTTTCCGCGCTACCGGTTTGTACTTGCCCGCGTTACACCGCGCCATCCAGACCCGATCGTTGCTGTCGTAAGTCCTAGTAATGACCAGACCAGGGCTTTCGCCTTTGCTCACGACTGTGGCACGATGATAGGGTTTTCGAAGCATAGCGCCTTCCGGCGGTGCATACTGAGGAATGGGACTTACTTCTGGCACCTGCGCCCCACGCGCGCCCTCCCCCGCTTGCTCCTCACCTTTCGGCCGCCTGTGCTGAGCCGGAGCCTGCTCCGCATGGTTCCCGCGGCCGACTAGAAAAAATCCTCCGCAGGGTAACCCTTACGGTCGACCCCCGCGCCGGACTCTTCGTTGCCGCCAGACATTGGGTCCTGTATCCATTTCCCTCTCCCGTGATCGCAGATCATCGTCTCGTACCGTGCTCCGAGCGAGTCTTTGACGGTCAGTGCCTCCGTCCCTTCCTCGGCGTTGAAGGCCATTTGGGCTTGGAAACCAAACATGAATGGCCGTCCTAGAATCACATCTCCGCATTCCACTGAGAGAAATGACAGGGGCTTACAGACCTTGGCGACTTCCACCTCCTCCGCCTCTACTACTCCATCCACGCGGCATTCCCCGCCATTTAACGCCCGAAGACCCATCGCACACTTCCTCCGCACCAGACCGAGCTCGTCCACCAACCTTGATGGGAGCAGGTTGACCATCGACCCGCTATCCACCATCGCCCACACCTTCCGCCCGGCGATGGTCATTGCGACATAAGCAAGCGGGACGGATACCGACTTCGACCAGCACGGCTCGGGATCCACCTCCTCCTCCGCCACGTTAACCCGCTGAAACGTCGTCGGCACCCAACCCTGACCGCAATCTTTTAAAGCCTGGAACATCTTGTCGACGACCGCGGGGGACACCGCCGCTAGCTCTCGTAGGGTCAGGGGTATTGGCGAGTCGTTTCCCATTACCCTTCGGACAATGTCCGCGGCCTTCTTCTTTCCCGCGGAATTAGAGGACGGCCCGTCCGAAATCGGTACTTGGGCGACTGGCTTCGAGGCCGTTGGTCGCTTGTCGACATCCATCGCAATACGCTCATTCGCCGCCAATGCCCTGACTTCGGCCTCCACTCTCGGCGCTACCCAGGTTCCGGGCGCGGTGACAATCCCAAGCGAGACCCGAGCAGTCTTGGTCTTAGCCTTTGCTCTTTCCCGCACTTGCACCATTGGTGGCGGCTTGTCCTTAGTCAGGTCCACCGATTCACCCGTTGGAAATATGTACGTCATCCCGGATGCGCCAACAAGCCCTTTGTCCATGTCCCGAGTGAGATCCTCACAAACTGACTTCCAGTGCCCTCTCACCCCGCAATATGAACATCGCGGCGACCCGTACGATCCGGATGATCCGCTAGGGGGCTGGAACCCCTCCGCCATGTGAGGCGGCACCGCGCGCGGTTGAGAAGGAGCCGCCGGAAACGGTGCGGCTGCCGGAGCTGTAGGAGCCGGTGTCCGGTTGAGGAAAACCCTTATGTCCCGCAGAATCTCCGTTATCTCCCCGACTGATGGTCCCGGAGGCTGCTGGGAAAGTCCGGCATGAGAGGGCGTCGGCGGCCGTGCGGCCAAAGTTTGGTCGGGGGCCAGCGCCAAGATCGTGACCGATTTCTTGGAGGAAGACGGGTACGTTCGTGCCGTATCCGCGATGAGCTCGTCCAAATTGATTTCGCTTTCCACGGCTTGACGGATAACCGAAAGATCGGGGAGAATCGCGACGCTCCCATCCAGCAACCTCTTAACCAGGCTGTGGTCGTACAGGTATTGTTGCACTCTGGAACGGAGCTGGGGCGCGAGACCCCCCAGGAAAGCCCGCTTCATGGCACCCGTCTGACCCGCGACAACCTCGTTCTTTGCAAGGTACCCGTAGATTCGCTCGAACCTTGACATATATTCCACTAATCCTTCGCGCGATTGCACCCCGCCATTCTCGATCGCCTCCTCCGCAGCTCGATCAAAGTCGCTTTCCCGAAACCGAGGTTCACGCTTTCCCCACCTCGCCAACATCTCGCTTTTCAACTTCCCCCAGTCTTGCCTCTCGTATCCAACCATTTCTTCCACGTCCCGCAGCTTCTCCTCCTCGGTAATGAACAGCACGATAGTCCGAACCTTATCTGCGCCCGACGCGCCCTCCGAGTCCGCGATCCCTTTGAACCTAGAAAGGAACCGCTCGACATCCGAAGTACTGAACCGAAGATGAGGGAAATCCCTTGGCCTCAACCAAACGCGGCGAGGGGCCTCTGCCACCATGTCCGACGACCCCTCCAAGGGAGGAGCGAACCCGCTAACTCTAGGAGCATGAGCGGACGGCGGCGGAGGGGGTTGAGCAGAAGAGACGGGAGTCGGGCGTGGAGGGTAGGGAAGGGGAGCATTGGATCCCGGAGTGGTTGTCGGTAGCATTCTGCGTAATCTTCAAGAGACTGAGAACGGATCAAAAGTTCCCGGCCAGACCCCCAGATGTGGAAACTTTAGAGGTTATCCCTCACGAAGTTGTCCCTAGTTATGGGATCGATGGTCCTAGCGTCTGTAAGACCAAGAATGCTTCCTTTTCTTTACTCCAAGAGAGAGAGAGAGAGTGAGAGAGAGATAGTCCGATGGATGATGAGATCCCCCCTACAACCCGGAGTCGAGGGGAAGGGTATTTGAGCCCTCCCCCTCAACCCTAACCTAAGCACAAGCACAAAGACAGACTGGCAACCATGAAGAAGGAACCCTAGACCCAGAACCCTGACCCATCCCTAAACCCATACCCATACCCTATCCCCGCCAGCTTGCCTGTCATTACGCGCATCCGGTTTGTCTTTTCGTGGCGCGGCCCTCCGCCGCGCGATACCCAAGGTTCACCGCACTTGCGCGCATCCACCCGACGCGCCGTCGTGGATTTTCCCGTCCCGTGGCCGGCCCGCGCTTGCGCGCGGCTGCCCACGCATATAGCCCCGCTGTCGCCCCGCTTTTTCCTCCCCCGACTAGCCGTTCCGAGAACCTGGTCGGCCCAGCTCCATCCATGAGTCGGACATCCAAGCGGGTCGCTGCCCGCCTCCCTTAGTCAGGCCCGGCCCGCAGTCGCGTGCCCGATCCCGCCGCGTCCACTGCTGAGCCCGCAGCGGCCGCTGCTGAGAACGCGCGCACCCCAACTGCTGAGCCCCGACCTACCAGATGCTGAGCGCGCAGGCCGCGACGCAGTCCCCGACCCGAGGCTATATAATGACACCACACCGCACAACTCCTTGAGCCGTGGGGAGTTGTGCAAGGCTCAAATTGGACCGTGTGGTGTGCCACACGGCCCCTTTCAAATGGTGTGCACAGCTCTATGAGCCGTGAATTTAACATTACCCTTTTCAAATACAACAATTTTTGAGCCTTTTTCTAAGCCCACCAATGAAAAAAATATTTTTATTTACATTTTTTGGTCTAGAATATATTTTACCTCTTTTCAATTCTTTGCAATTGTTCATCCAAACCCCCCCCCCCTTGTTGGGCCTTTGATTTAAAACCCATCAAGAAATTTGAAAAGATATAGCCATCCTAGTATGGGTGGCAGTATCCATGGCAGGAAAAGTACAATGCTTGTACTTATTTGCTGCCCAAACAATTTTTACAATACCTTTGGCTTTGAAATTTATTCCAAATCCCAATTCAGGGAAGACAAATTGGCCATCAGACACTTGATATTCTTTCTTGTTGTTGATAATTTGTCCATTCAATTTTTTGGTTGGGAACACAAGTAGAAAGGAATAGGAGGAGACATCACATTTGTCAATATGGGGATAGTTTTAGAAGGAGTCTGAGGTCAAGGTGATGTGAGGGGAGCAGTCAAAAGTAGTGAGGCCAGATCCAAATTCCAATGAAGAGAAAGAGGGGATATTGTTTTCCATCATGTTTTCTTGGTTGGAATTGTGTGCCAGTCTGGCTAATTTTCTGGAAATTTGGCCTAAAATTTGTAATACCTTGTCAGACCTAAGGTTCAAAAACTTAAAATCCTGGGGAGAAGATTGAATAACTGATTTCTTCAAATAGCTTCCAAAAGGTTAAGAAGGGTGCATCAATTTTTTCCATCCAATTTCCCACATTTTGCCACCCCAAGATCTTGAGGGACCAACCGTGTTGACAAACTTTTTGGACTGGTGAAGGAATTTTTTGACCAAGTTGATGCCCTTCTTTTATTTCTCAAAGAGTTTATTCAATGGTTAAAATTTTATTATTGCAACCAGAGAGTGGCAATTGGAAAAATCAAGAACAGCAACTTTTCCAGAGCTGAAGAAATTTAATTTTTCAATCTTCTGTTTGGCTTGTCCAAACTATTCAGGGGTGGGTTTTTGAGTTTTCTTGTTGGAAGCAATAGCAGGGTACAAATCCAAAGGTTGTAGTTTTTTTCAAGACCAAACCACCTTTTTGTTAAACCCATATTCATTTAATTCCAAAGAGATTTCATAATTTCTCATTTGAGCTCTCTTTTGCCAAAGAGCCCTCTGCTTGCCACCTATCCTTATTTTTTTCAAACCATCTCCTTCCATCTTGATCCCTCCCAGGCACCTGCTGCGGTTTGGGTGAGAATCAAGAAGGAAAAGATCCTGTTTTATAACATTTTTAGTGGGGTGGGAGAAGCATTGGCAGTACAGAAAAGGGGCCAGAGTCAAAATAAAAAGGGGTCAAAATGGGTTTGCATTGCATGGTATCCAAAAAAAAAAAATCATTAGTATAATACTATCAGTTTCCAGAAAACTGTCCGCATTTTTCAGCGCACATGTCTGGCTGGACAAGCAGCTGAAAAATGCGGACAGCCTTGGGCAAAAACCAGACGCGCGCAGTTAAAATCAAGCTCGCAAGATTTCCTGTGACAGGTTGCCTGTATCAGGCTTCCTGTCCAGGTCTTTCTTAAACTGGTCATAAGGGGGGACTACTGCTTGGGCTCCATCAACCAACCCTCATTGCCTCAACTCCATTGCATTGCCTTGACTCCCAAAGTAATCTCTTCACCAACTTCCTAACTCAATATGCTCTTTATATGCACCAGTTTACATTCTATCATCATGTTTCTGGCTTATCAACACAAATATTCTGATCTCTTTCCATCCCAACATGATTTGATTTGTTTTTTGGGTCTTATGAGTACCCACACGCCTTGAAAAAAAAAATGCAGCCTAAGGTGAAACTATCAAACAACCCATTCAAGAAAATACATCCCGCCTAGATTTCATTAAATTCTTTGTTAACCGAAAATTCCAACCCCAAAAAATGAAATAAAAAATTTTGAGGCCTCTGTCATCATTAATTTCTACTTCAAAAAAAGTTGTCCCCCAAAATTAAAATGTGGACAAGTTATGGTTAAAAATAAGACAGGAAAAATATAAAGCCGGACAGCTCATTCTGAATTACTGACTGGTTTAACTTAAATTGAGGACAAAAAAAAGGACAACAAAAACAAGAAAAAAGAGGACAGAAAAAAAAGAGGACAGAAATTCTGAACAAGAGGACAAAATCCATGAAAAATGTGGACAGTTTTTTGGCAACTGATAGTATAATCAAGTTAGATGATCAAAAAACAAAAAAAAACAATACAGTTCAAAAAGCGCTTGATCAATAAGATTGTTGGCCAAGTGCTAGGTTTGACAGATAGGTTGATTTAGTAAAACTTAAGCTTTGACAGCTCAAAAGTGAACAGGGATTTTCCAGCAGAGAAGGTAGATTACACACAAATGGATTGGAGATTTGAGGGCAACCAGATCATTTTGATTTGGTAGTTGGTTGTATTGATGGATGTCTACAACAGGATAGACACACTTGGATATTTTATTGTTTGAGGGAAACATTTGGCAGAAAACTTGAGCGGTGAACTGAGAATTGACCAAGATATTATCAGCGCTTCCCAAGACATCTGCAGCAAACCATGAGGGGGAGAGGATGAATAACCAATAATAAGAGGTGGATGGAGGGGATGGGATGAAAGATTGAACAACCATTGGTATATTCCTCTAGCCAGTTGAGTGGGTTTTGATAGATCAATTTGGGACGAGAGATCCAGTGTTTTGATTTGGAGGATTCAGTTGGATTGGATAGTAATAGATCTGGAAAGTGACAGTCAAAAATTACGCTGTGGTGCCCAATCTGGGACACCTCTGAACCAGTACGGAAATAGTAAAATTTTTATGAACTTTTCTATAGCCTCCATTTAGATCCAAAAAAAACAACTTTTTTTGGAATGGGTTCTCAGTTCAGTTCCCTTTTCTCAGTCTTCCCTTCTCCTAGTTTTCTAGGAAGATCTCTTGGTGCCTAGACCCCTGTTCCCGGTGTTCAAGTCCTTCCTGCTTTGCTCCTTGTCCTTCAGCTCACTGTTTTTCTTTTTTTGCCAAACGTGCACAACAACGGCCATTGACCCCAATCATCATCCTGTAGATCATCATCTACCAGATCATTTTCATCATCTTCTTATGACCCATCATCCATTAGGTCATTATCATCATCAACCCCAACACCAACACCAACACCAACAATACCAACAACAATAACCACAATCAATTTGAGTCATCCAAATATCATCCAAGATCAAGCTAGCATCGCAGAGCAGCATCCCAATCTGGTGGAAGGCACAACGTTTGACTATCTCATCCAACCCAATGAGAACTTGCTCTGTCCAATATTCAGGTGCCCATTTGTGGATCCTTTCATGTGTGAATCCGCCAATCATGTCTTTTGTCACAAGTGTCTCCTCAGATCCTTGGAACTCTTGCCAACCTGACCCATCAACCAAGAACCATTGTCCCTCTGCCTAGTCAGCCCTGTTCCCACAACCAATCTTGCACCCTCATCTTCTCTCCCCCATTGGTCAGCCAACCAACCAATCAATCATCCAATCATCTCCACCCAAGGCCTCCTCCTCCTCCAATCATCTCCCCCCTGCCACGCCACCTCGACTGTCTCCTCCGGCTGTCCCAATGACTCCCATCATCACTCAACCCATCTATCCATCTCTGCAACCTGCTGCTCTCTCAAATTATCATCCATCAATTGGTGACTCAATCAACCCCAATTTGATTGCCCCAGCCTATCATGCGGCCTATCAACCTTCATCCAATGCTCATCATCCTCCAATACCAACTCAACCAATCAACCTGGCTCTGATGGCTCTGACCATTGAGACCCTGACAATCCGCCCATCCAATCAACTCAAGTTCCTCCCTCCAACTCGACTACCTAATCATACCATCAGGTTTAGGCTCAAACTCATTGGCCTACAGTCATCTTGGCTATCATCTCCAACCTCCTACTTGTCATCATTGTCTCCTACGCTCTCACCAAACGCCTCATTGCTCACCGGTTTCCTGCGCAAGTCATTGTTTGACCGCGCGGGACCTGCTGGTGGTCATCCGCAGGCCAGCGGTTGCCCAGTCCTGTCAGCCTGTCCGCGCGGCCCGTCACCTCCCCTTCACTTTCCTGTGCCACCATTGGCACAGGCTGGTGTCCCTTTTCATCCCTGCTCATTCATTTCTTTTTATTATTTCATTTGTTTTTAATTGTTGATTTTTTTTCCCTTCTTTTTTTTCAGTTGTCCTTTCATTTTTTTCCATTTATGATTTCAATCAAATCCTCAAAAAAAAAAAAAAAAAAACAATTTCTGCTCTATCTGTAAATATCTCTTGTAAATAATCTACAGACCTCTTGTCTATAAAAGGAGGGGCTCTCCCCTTCATTTTTACAAAACATCCATGGGAGGGTGTGCATATGTCCCCCCCTTTATCATTGAAATTGAATCCTCATCCTCATCCAGGGTATATCTATGATTGCCCCTGATCCATTTGATCCTTAGTCTTTGCCCCTCTGTGGCCTGATCCTTATCACCAACCAATAGCCTTGCTGGTTGAAGATAATTCTGTTAGTTGGAATTCTTGAGTGTGTTATACCACTCCTTGATCCCTTTCTCTGACCATACTGGTCTTGATCCCTCCTTGATCATCTTTCTGGAGCCAATCACAATTGATTGAAGAGGTCTTATTAAGCTTAAGACCTGGAGTGTTATACCTCCATTATTTTTTTTGGAGTTGCATTCTGCCAGCCTACTCTTGAGTTCTTTGAGAAGTGTTGAGGTTATCCTTGCTTCAAATCGGTTTACTGTTTTCTTTTATAGCTTCTTAAACATAGTTCTTTGTCTTTTACAGCCACCCTCAGTTATCTTGTACCCTTCAAGCAATTGATTGCGGAGAGTTGGGCAGGTTCATTGAGAACCTGGAGGTTGGTTGGGTTTGAGTTGATCATCGCCAATCTTCTGCTGACAACCAGAGTTATTAGCTTGTGGGTGTTGTTTACATACAACAGCTTTGTTCTTTGAACTTTAAACAAACTTTAGCTTCTTTTGTCCAAGTTTTTCCCACATAATCTTGGCTCAGATAGTGCTGTTCCATTGCTACCAAACTACTATCATCTTAATCCTCTACTACTTGATTCCTCATTTACCAGGTTCTGGACCTTGATCTTGGTTACATTTAAATATTTTTGTAAAACTCAGGAGGGAATCCTAAAACAGAACCTTTCCTCTCCACAGAACTGCCACGGCCTAGCACCTTTTTGAGTCTTACAACGCAAGTAAAAGATTCATACCTCAGGAGAGGGATTGAGGCGGATAGTTGATTGATGAAGTGTATGTCAAGCCTTTGGAGGCAAGCAGGCAAGAAACGGGTTAGAATGATGGATGAAATCAAGTTGAGGTAGAGATTGAGTTGACAGAGGATGGCACAGAGGGTGACAAAGCGGTTGTTGATGGAACAAGGGAAGATGCAATGGCTGGACTGGGTGATGGAAAGGGTACCATTGATCAATGCAGAGAATCAATGGTTTGGGTCAAGCAAGGAGGTGAAGATATGAACTAAAGCTAGTTTGAATTCAAGTGGTACTAACTGGTATTTGGGGTAAGGAGTGTGAGTTTGGTATAGAGGGAGGGATGAGTTGGAGGCAAGTGAGGGAATTCCAACTTGGTGTCTGTCTGTCTTGAGGGAGGATGGCTAAATTCTTTGATTATTTTTCCTCAGAATAAACAAGGAGAGGAGGGTGGAAGGAGAGGCAAGGGGGAGATGGGATCAGTCTGATGAGGAGATGGGCACAATGACCAGTTTGATTTGCAACTGATTTCACAATCAATTTGAAGTTGATCAAGAAATCAATATGCAATTGATCAAGCAATCAATTTGCAATCAATCCAGAGCGGAAGGGAGAGGAGGAAGAGGGGGAGGAGGAGGAGGAGGGGAGGGGCTCACGTTGATGGATGGAGTAATGGATCCAGGGGGGACCTAAAGGTTGAATGATAAAATTACCAGCAACCGGTGAGGGTCAGGAAAAGAAAGAGGGGGAGAGGGGGCTTACAAGGGTTAGGAGGAGGGGAGGCAGTGAGTGAGGTGGGGTGAGGTGTAATATCCCACACATACAGGGACAATTCTTGTAACAAGTAAAACACATGTAACAAGGACAACAGTGTGACAAGTACAATAATTTGGCAAGGACAACACATGTAACAAGGACAACAGTGTAACAAGTACAATAATTTGGCAAGGACAACACATGTAACAAAGAAAACTCATTTAACAAAGAAAAAACATGTAACAAGGACAACATTGTAACAAGGAAAACAATTTAACAAGAACAAAACATTTTAAAAAACAACACATGCAAAAATTAAAACAGATGTAAAAGGAACAAAATATCCAAAAGGGAAAGCAGATTTAAAATGAGATATTAAAAGCAAATCTAATTAACACTAATTTCTCACTTGGTTCAAACTGTTTTTTTTAACATTGAAGATTGAAATAAAACCCCTTCCATAAAACTTTGATTTACTTCCCCCTCAACCCAGAAATAAATACACTTGATTTTATTTTCAATTATAAATTTCAAAAAGGCTTTTCCTATATTTACATCCAAGCAAAAACTGAGTCACTTCCCAAATTCATCACATACAAGAAGGTCATTTTCCCCTTACTTTGTGGTTCCAAATTCACTACATCAAGCATATTCCAATGCCTGTGTTGATGATCTCAGTCACCATCATATGAGAACCAATTCCTTATTCAAACCTCCACAATATCTTCAAAATCATACTATACATAGAAGACACAATTATTTATTTTCATCTCCATACCATACCAGATCAACACATGATCATTATCCCATTGCTCATATTTACAACTTGTCACCTCTCCCTGCCAACCACATCAATTATTTTAGATTTTCACCTCCTCCTCATTCTATTTCAATATCAAAAATTACCCACCCTCATCTATTCTATAATCTTCCAACTTCAAAGGCACTTTCTCTGCCTCCTCACTAAAATTTTTATACCGCTCCTCAAATTCCCAAAATTCCTATTTCTGTGGAAATTAACCATAATTTACTTCTTGTCAATGAGGATATCAATGTCTCTTTGAATCATTTGGATCTTAATAAACATCAAAATAATGAAAATTTGGATCAACTAAACTATCAACATGACCATGGTTCCCCACAATCTGCAGCACTTGTGATTGAAGAATACCTGGTAGGCCAAATACAAGAGAAATTTCTTCAAGTTGATCTTATGGAGCTCAAAAATTGGGGAAAAATTCAATAATGGTTTCAACCAAATAGAATACTAAAAAATCACAAATTGGCCACCATGTTTCCTGGGGGTGGATGGAAAAAACTTTTTTGAACCATACACTCTACAACCCACCAGTTCATGCCAACATTTCCAAGCAATCCTTTTCCAAAATGAGACAAGCTCTTTGTGCTGTAGCAATGGACAGGTTTAAGTAAAACAGCAAAGACCATCACATGATTTTCTCCTTATTTTCAATATTTCCACTAGGGATCATCATTCCCATGAGCATCAAATTCTCTCCAATTTCAGCCTTATAAAATATTATTTCTCTCTCATCAATTTTTATTTAGAGAAATACTTTCCATTCCCTCAATTTCTAGACAAGGGGAATATACACTTTTAGATGAATGAGACTATTCACCATAACATTGGTAGTCCTTATCTCTTTAGTTTAAATCACCCACCATTCCTCCAATTTTGTATATTTGAAAGGGAAAACAAATTGCACAATTGGCAGATATGGGGCTCACCTGTGGCACAGGATTTTTTTCTCAGGATTCACAACATTTAACACCAAAATAATGGGCTGATAGAAATTTTTCAAAAAGTTTCTCCTGAAGTTGGTCCCAATCAATCCATAAATTTTTCTCATTCATCTTCACAAAACATGGATCAGAGATTCTAAAACCTACCAACAGGATACCAAATAGCTGCAATATGGCTGGAAGGCATAGGATTTCCCTTTTTGTTTTGTTTCTGGTCATGAAATTTAAACATTTCTAATGGATTTTTATTGCAGAAATTTAATTACCCTGCTCAATTGACCCATGTAGATGTTTCAATCAGGAAGTATGATGGCTCCTTGAGTAGAATTAGTGAACTGAGAAAATTTTATGAACCTTTGCACTATTTTATTTTTTATCCTCATGGTGAATTTGATTTTTTTCCAGAATTGAAAGAAGAAACAGGAAAGAATAGGTTCCCTGCAATAAATTATGATTCAAATTTTCTGGAATTTTTCCATTTTGATTATTTCCTTTAGTTGAATTTTCCAACAATATTGTGTTTATCCTATATTTTTTGTAATCAAAATGATCTCAGTATTGAGAAGTTCTATTTTTTTTTGAATGCAATCAATCATGGTTTTTTGTTGGGCCAGGGAACAGGTAATATGTCTTCTCTTCAATTTTTCATGTTAGATTCATGTCTATCTTCTACCAATCCTTATGCATAACTTAAATTTTGCTTATTTTTGGATTTTCTTTATCCTTCTCCAATAATTTATAGGTGACCCAAGGGACATGAAGTCTCAATATGAAGATGCTATGGAATTTTTTTCAGAATTCTGAGTTTAAACCTTTTAACACAATGTATCACGACAGTAGGAGGTTATGCAGTTGGACCTATACCAGTAATACCAAACATCCCTGGCAGCCACCAGGGTCAGGAGCCTAGTTGGTAAAGGCAGCACTCTAGTATGTGTCTCAGCTTTTCTGGGGAAGTGGTTTTGAGTCCAACCAAACACATCTTCATTCTAATAGTCTCTACACAGCATATGGTAGATCCTTATCTTTTTATAACAGTCACATGTAACCCAGCATGGACAGAATTTCTAAAAAATCTTTTCCCAGGTCAAAAATCACAAGATAGGCCAGAAATTGTAACCCATGTTTTCAAATCAAAATAGAAAAGGATCTGGGATGAAATTCTCAAGGATATAGTATTTATAACCACAATGGGATGGTCTCATTTCATATAGAATTCTAGAAGAGAGGCTTTACACATTCTCACATCTTGGTTGTCTTCCGTCATGGCTAGAAGTCCAGAACATCTTAATAAATTGAAATGATTGTTTGTGCAGAGATTCCTAATGATAATAATCAGTCTCATATTTTTCAAGAATTCAATAGACAAACAATACATGAAAAATATGGCATTTTCAGCATTGAATCCTCTTGCATGAATGATGGTACATGCATCAACAGGTCCCCCAAAGCCTTCTCCCCTGAAAACATTGTGGGTGAAAATTCTTATACCATCTATCAAAGGCTCCAAAATGGAGTTAAAATATCATTTTCCCACTACAAAAAAAAACCTCACCTTTTTAATTCCCGGATTTTTCTTTACAATCCCAATATCTTGGCAAAGGCCAATGTTGAATTCACATCCCCTATGTTGCTTTTTCACAACCCAAATTAGGTTGTGTGGCATGTTTTGCAACCAATTTCAGCCCTGAAGGGCTGCTCAGGACCAATTTCAGTTTTGACCAACTGCTCATGACCAATTTCAGTAGTGAAAAACTGCTCATGAATGAAATCAGTTGTGACCCATCCCACACAACCTAATCTAATGGGTTGTGAGCAGCGGTTCACAAACCATTTGTGGTGAGCCAAAAAAAAAAAGAGAATATACAAGAAATTAAAAATAAATTAAATTAAAATAAATCAAAAATTGAACAAAAATAAACAAAAATAAACAAAAATAAAGAAAAAAAAAAAGAAAAAAAAAAAAAAAAAAAAAAAAAAAACACCAAAAAAAAAAACACCAAAAAAACACCAAAAAAACACCAAAAAAAAAAACACCAAAAAAAAACACCAAAAAAAAACACCAAAAAAAACACCAAAAAAAGTAAAAAAAATCAAAAAATTGGTAAAAAAAAGAAGATTAAAAGGAAATTCTAAAAATGCGACCACTTTGTGGCCATCAATGCAAAGCACATATAAATAAACAATGAAAAAGTCTATGGGCCGGTCCTAAAGTAAAAACACCAAAAATTAAATAAACAATGAAAGTCAATGGATATGGACCAGCCCTGGATTAAAAATGCCAAAAAATACCAGGTCAACTTGTTTCAATCTGATCTAATGAGGTGAACTTTTATTGAGCCCACCTCAATGGACTACCCCTAAATTAAAAACACCAAAAAAGACTTCTATTAAGTCCACTTTAATGGACAGGCCCTAAAGTAAAAACACCAAAAAAAAACAATTTTAACTTGTGTAAAGCTGAACCAATCACAAGAAGTAAAAATAATCCTTAAGGTATGATGGGATCATCCCAAAACAATTTGAACTGACTTACCCATAGAATCTCATTCAAAACACTCAACATAATGATGTTCAAAAAGTGATAACCCTTTACATTAATACAATTATAAGATCAGCATCAGAAACCAAAACCAAACCCAAATGATAAAATAAAAATGATTTTTATACCTTAGAATACAACATAAGTTGATATTTTAGATGATTAACCCAAACAGATGCTTTTTTAGAATTCAAAGATGCAGGTTATGAAACAATGGGCCGCATCGGAATCATTTCTCCCTCAAGTACAAGATGAACCCAGTGATTGTATTTGAAAAATCAAATGAAGATTGCATCTGATTGTTGTTTTACACCCAATTTCATAGGATTATAAGTACAACATGGATCCAATGAAATGAAACATTTGGTCTTCCATTAGTATCAGCTATTAATTGGCACCTTTAAAGCTTTGAAAGCCATTTTGAAGATGGAATCTTTTTTTTTGATGTCATTAACATCAAGTCTTTGCTCTATCTTTTCAAAATCATTACTGCCACCAAGGATCTTAGAATAGCATGCATTATTTTTCATGAATGTTTCAATCATTTCCTTTTTTACTTTAAACCATCCATGCTCATCATACCCAAGTGAATTTCCTATGACCCTAAATCCACAATTCCCATCACCAACCAGATCCCAAACCTCCCCCAAGAACTTAAGTATAGTATCAGTTATATGATTGAAGTAATTCACTCTTGGTTCCTACAATAAAAAATTACTTAGCCAAAATTCTAACCTCATCAAAGAAATTGATACTCACCAAAGATGAGCTTGTGTTTGAATCCTCTTTTCCTTCTTCTTCCTTGGAAGGGGATTCTGATTCCAAATGAAGGAAGCCTAATTCACTTTCATTGTCTTCCACTGAACTATAGAATTCAGATGAAGAGCCTTCCTTGAACTACAGAAATCATTTTTTTAACAGTTGATTAAACCAATAAAATGAACACTCAAAATCAAAGACTTACTATCTTTGTTCTTTTTGGTTCCTTTTTTTCCCTCTTAATTTCTCTTTCAACATGTTCAAATTTGGAAAGCTCACAACAAGTTGCTTTCACTTTGGGTCAACTGCAGCTGGACCGTAAGACCTTTGGCTCAAGCATTTTCTTGTCAATCAAACTAGCTGTATAATTGACAACGGACTTTAAGATCGCCAATCCAACTGGTTGAGGTTGTGCCATAACCATGGAAGTCAACTTGTTAAAAAATTAAAATAATCAATCTGTCTATCCTATAATTGGTACCCTTCAAACAATCCAAAAAGACAACTTACTTCACTCAAAGGGTCATAGTCTAACCTCCACTGAGGATGAACATCCTCAGGCACAACAGATCCTCTTTACCCTATTATTTAACCTAGAATGTGGGATTAAAGCAAGCCATTTTTTTAATAAGACTTCGAGCACACCTTGCCATCATGGTTGGGCTTTAACTTCTAAAATTTTTCACCAATCAGTTTAATTTCCTCAATTGACAATTTGTGAACCAAAGGCAAAAGTTCTTTGGGAAGAACAGTTTTCAACTTTATTCAAGAGGTTTGAATTGATGCATGCACTGATTTTATATGGCTTTCAATGGTTCCTTCAAGTTGTTTCCACACATCCAAAACATTCCCCAAAGATCCCACAAGTAATTATTTGAAAATAGCATGGGCCCCTTCTACCCAAGACATTCTTTTATTTCCAAATTCAGGGTTGACACAAGTACACGCCATTACAAACATCTCTTTGATAGGGGAAATTTTCTTTTCCATATACTTGAGCACATCCTCATGGTCTTTCAAGAAACACTGTACAAAATTTTCATCAGCATTCCCAGCTTAGATGAACAGAAGAAGCAATAAATTGGAATACTCTGAGTTCTGCATCATTGACTTCTGCCTCCCCCTTGGTTCCAGAGGCCCCATACTTTTCCCACAGAGTCATAAAAACTTTCCATCCTTCATTTTTGTTACTGAAGGAAACTTTACAATTTTTTTGAATATTTTTAGACTAGTTCCAGGAGCAGGACTGTCTGGATGACCCAGGGAACCAGCACAAATCAGAGCTTTTTCATGGTCCAACACAAAGACTTTGGGAAACCTCTTGGGATCATAAGCCAACTTGATTGATGCATTCAATGCCCAATTACTGTAGAACTCATATGTTTCTTTTTTTTTTTAAAAAAAAAAAACCTTTTTAAAGTTTTTCTTTTTGGCTGTCATTCCTACAAAATGCAATAGAGGGATTTTGTACCTCTTTGTTTTATAAGCACAATCCAAAAAAGCAATATTATGGAATTTTTTGCAAAGTTTCATATACTCAGGATGAGCCAAGAAAAGGGCCTCTAAGTGACCCTCTCCACCAAATGTGGACCTGGAAGCCCACTGGATTTCCTGGAGCATTTCAAATAGTGTGTGCATAAAATTTTTCCCTTCAATTTCAGCAAGCTTCACCTTGCACTTAGTTTTATAGATTTTTCTATCATCAATGTATTCTCCACCATAAATCTTTCTCAATTTCCTTTTTAGTTGAATTTTATTGAACCCATCTTTCATTCCTTCCTTGATTTGATCCAAGGCTTGACCAGAGATTCTGCTCTGTTGAGGATGCACTGAGGGGTTTTCAGATGATTGATGATTCTGTTGGTAAATTCTAATGGGTGCCAATAGGCAAAGTGTTTGATTCCAAAGCTCAAATTTTCTTTTTTTGGTCAAATAATAGTCCCACATAGTATGCTACATCCCCATATTTGGGTTGACAGCACTCAAATGTGGTCCAGGGGTGCCTGGGTACCCCGATTCCCCCCTCAAATGGCCCAATTGGGGCTATTTTGCCCCAATGGGCCAGGAAAACAGGTGCAAACCCCACTAGTAACTTGTGCATTCCCCAAAGGTTTGTGAATCCCCAATTGCAACCCTTCACAGGTTGCAAATCCCCAATTGCAACTTGAAAAGGGTTGAAAATCCCCAATTGCAGCTTGAAAAGGGTTGCAATTGGGGATTCACAACCCCCCAGGGGATGCACAAGTCTTGATAAACCTTTCTTGCTCCTTGGAGAGTTGTGAATTGCTTTTCACAACCCATATGGGCCGTGAACAACAATTCATGTCTGTTTGCAGACCCAGGGTCACAAATTTGACATTGGCCCTTGGAAAAATACCAATGTTACATAATTGTAGAAATATTTGCAGGTATCTCAAATGTCAAATATCTCTAAAAATATTTTTATAAGGGCCATGACTAATTTACTGTTGATTTTGGTGAAACCTTGGATGAAATGAACCAATTTAGGAATCTAACATGGGTAGCTGGACCTAAGGCTTTCTAGAGAATTTTTTCTGCTAAATTGTCTGCTATCTCACCTTCTGCTATAAAAATGGAAATTCACCTGCTAAAAGACAACAAGTAATTTTTGAACCTGAAGAATCCCTGGATGAATTTTTTGAAAGATCAAACCAAGCCAAAAATTTGCTTGCAGAACGATTCACAATTAATTCTATTGATTCATCTGCAAGGACCATCAAATAATCTGAATTTGCACAAAGTTTCTTCTGTCATCCCCAGAGAAGCAAATTAAGGACAAGACCAACAGTTTTCACAATTTGAAGGATTTACACTGTTTACCTTGCATATGCTGAAATGTGGTTTCTCAGTTTTTTTTTAAAAAATTCTTTGGTTTCTACATCTTTCAAAATCATTAAAAAGTTGAATGGAATTTATTATTCAACTTCCCAAGAAGGAGCTTTGGCTAAGCATCTGCTTGAGGATGATAATTAATTTGAAAAATAAATTGAAGAATATGAGGACTATCTTTGAACTTCTAGACTAAGGAAGTTTTTTGGAATTCTTTCATCACCTTTTCAACCTGAAGACAAGCATTTCCTTTGGAATCTTTTGTTCAATTTTATTGTTTATAATTTAACTCATTCTTGAATCAAAGATTCAAGAGTTCTCAAAAACGACATTTTAAGATACAGAAAAGCTTTTTATGATCTTCCAAGACTTGATCAATCAGTGGGGGGAAAAAAGGAAGAGGATCCTTGAGGAAAATAAGAATTCCATTATAAATAAATCAGAAATTCAAAACATCTTCCTTCTGAATCATAGACAGAAGGAAATTTTTTATCAGATGATTAATGCATGCAATTATTCTCAACCCCCTTAATTATTTATTGATGGAACTTGTAGTTCTGGAAAAACCTTCCTATAAAAAAGCTTGCTAGCTTCCATCAGATCATCTTGAAGAATAGCTATGGCATGTGCTGGTAGTGGAATAGCTGCAATGAATCTACCAAATGGAAGAACAGCTCATCTCACCTTTAGAATTCCCTTGATTTTAAATCACTCCTCTGTATGAAGATTTTCAAAGAATTCTCAAAAGCATGAAGCTCTTAAAAAAGGCTTATTTGATAATCTGGGATGTGTCATCTATGATTAATAGGCATTCTCTTGAATTGGTTGAAAGACTACTTCAAGACCTCATGAATTCCAAACTACCTTTTGGAGGAAAATTTTTTGTCCTTGGTGGAGACATTATGTAAATTGTACCTGTGGTTCAAAGAGGTAAAAATCTCAAAATTTTTGATGCAAGTTTGGTTCATTCTACTTTCTGGAGGACAAATTTCCAATTTTTGAACTGTACTTTAAATACGCATGCTGCTGGGGATCCTTATTACCAGCATCTCTCACTCAATGCTGGAGATGGTCTGAATAATATACAGGGTTCAAAAAAAATTGTTTCCTGATCACATGGTTACTCATGGCTATATTGAAGATCAAGGTTTGGATAGATTAATGAAGTCTTTTTTTTCCAAACTTGCACCATTTCTACATTGAAAATTTTCATATAACAGACTTTGTTATTGTATGTTGCAAAAATAAAGCAGTCTACAACATATATACATCTGTGCTGGACTCTCTTCCTGGAAATGAAGCAAAACAAAAGATGAAGATTTATTACAGCCATGATTCTGTATAAGATGGTACTCAAAATCTATTTCAAAAAGAGTTTCTCAACTCATTATTTCTTCCCAATTTTCTTCTGCAAAGCTTGAATCTGAAATTTGGTTCCCCTATAATGATTTTGAGGAACATGGACCATACCATTGAGCTTTTAAATGGAAGTTGCTTGATTGTTGTCAGATTGGGAACCAATGTTATAGTTTCAAAGATGTCAAATTTTGGTTCAATAGGAAGGCTGGTTGCTATTCTCTGCACCCCCTTGGTTACTGACCCTGATGAAAATGACCTTGTAGAGATTTGAGTAAGAAGCTCCAGTTGGAAGACTTAAATGTATGAGGAAGAGGTCTTATATTGCTAAGAGGAGCGGATCTAGAAGTCAGACAGGGGCACTCAGGTTCAAGGTGAGTCAGAACAGATTGTAGAATTCCACTTGATAAAGCATCAGTATAAATAGACTAAATACATGATGGCTGACAAGTGGGAGAAAAGTGTAATGACTAGATGTAATGAGTATTCAATATCAAACCATTTAGAGTCCGTACAACTTGGAGGAGCACTTCAGGCTGAATTGAGATAGGCAGAGCATCAAGGATTCAAGATAGAGAGCCCACTAGAATTATGACTAACTAGCAAAATATAAAGAGGCCACTGGACAAGAACACTCATGAGCTAATATGCAAGAGAGCCACTTGGATTCAAAATAGAGATGATACTTGATCTATAACTAATGAGTATAGAATAAAGAACATACTGGATATGAACACTCAAGAGAAAAATAATAAAAATAAGAGTGATGAGTCATACTGAGATGCACTAAAGATTCAGGCAAAACAATCAGATGACAAGAATTCCAACACGCCCCCTTTCCTGAAGCTTTGGAGGGATGAAGGCTTAAAGAGTGAAGTGACCAATGAGGATAGAAGACTTTCAGAGGGTAGCAACCTTACCAGAAAGAGAGATGAATAGAAGAGAGCAAGGATAGCAATAGGGCCAAGAGGCACGAGGTCTGGTACTTGATAGATCAACCAAGCAAACATGATGAAGCAATGAGGGCGCAAGGTTGAGATGATGATTGACCGAGCAAGCGCAAGGTTGATGAGGATGGGGGAGCGATGACGCAGAACTGGATTAAGGTAGCAAGCGAACCAATCTTAATGGATCAACCAAACGAGTGCAAGGTCGGGGCTTGAAGAGTTGAGGGAGTAAATGGTGACGGTTGCAGAGCGGACGCAATGGATCAAACAAAAAATGGGAGCAGATGCTTGATTGGGCGACTTGAGATAATGAGAAAAAGCTGACTTTGGGCCGCAGTTTGACCGTAGATCAATGAGTAGGTTGAGGTGGTCGAGGGAAGTAAAGAATCCAAGATTTGAGATAGTAGGGAAAAACAATAGGAGATTGAAAAGAAAGAAGAAGGTGTCGGAGTTTGGATGGAGCAGACCCAAGAGGCAACAACTACCATCTCTTGTGCGTTGGAGACAGCTCAACAGAATAATCAAGATGATAAGTCCAAAGTACAAATTGCAAAGCTTTGAGATCAGAATGAGTAGAAATGCAATTTGTTGGATGCCAAAGGTTTGGAGCAAGTGGAGTTATTTGGAGCCTTCTCAGGGTACTTGACCCAGCAATTGTTGATCCAATGACCAGTCTTGTTGCAGGGAGGGCAGACTACCTTCCGATTGTACATTGCCAAGTGGACTGGATTGGAGGTTTGATTGAGAGGGTTGATCTTGGCTTGAGCTTCATCCTTCTCGAGTCTCTTTAGGATATAATCAACAGTCTTGTTTTTGCATTTTTCGGATTTCTTCAAGTAGTTGAAATCCAACGGTAACTTTGACAAGGTAAGGATTATGGTCAACTCCTCCTCTAATTTTAAACCAACCAATTTCATCTTCTGTGTAGCGGCACAAATTTTGGAGACAAAGTTGTTGATGTTGGATTTGAACTTGATCTTGTTGAATTGGGAAAAGGCAAGTGTTTTATTGATAAAGTCGTCTGGCATGTAGCGCGTCTTAAGAAGATCCCAGAGGGTAATGCCATTACGTTTGTCAGATGAAGGAAAGGAACCAGCAACGTAAGAAAGATTGTCCTTGTTGAGATGTTCTAAGATAAGGTTGTAAGCCTTGCAATTAATTCTTTCAAACAGTTTAGCATTGTTAGACTCTGAGGGCCAAGGGAATTCCTTAAGGACTATCTCTAAGGCATCAATGGAATCAAGTTTGCCTTCCATCGCGATGGACCACGTATAGTAATTGTTGACAGTGAGAAGGAGTTTCTGATTGGGGACAACAGTGGACATGGTTCAGCAGGGAGCTTCGGCTTTTAACCGTGTAGAGATTTGAGTAAGAAGCTCTGGTTGGAAGACTTAAATGTATGAGGAAGAGGTCTTATATCGCTAAGAGGAGCAGATCTAGAAGTTGGACAGGGGGCACTCAGGTTCAAGGTGAGTCAGAACAGATTGTAGAATTCCACTTGATAAAGCATCAGTATAAATAGACTAAATACATGATGGCTGACAAGTGGGAGAAAAGTGCAATGAATAGATGTAATGAGTATTCAATATCAAACCATTTAGAGTCCGTACAACTTCAAGGAGCACTTCAGGCTGAATTGAGATAGGCAGAGCATCAAGGATTCAAGATAGAGAGCCCACTAGAATTATGACTAACTAGCAAAATATAAAGGGGCCACTGGACAAGAACACTCATGAGCTAATATGCAAGAGAGCCACTTGGATTCAAAATAGAGATGATACTTGATATATAACTAATGAGTATAGAATAAAGAACATACTGGAGATGAACACTCAAGAGCAAAATAATAAAAATAAGAGTGATGATTCATACTGAGATGCACTAAAGATTCAGGCAAAACAATCAGATGACAAGAATTCCAACAGACCTCCCTTTCAAGTTGATTTGCAAACAATTTCAAGTAAATTTGGCTTTCTCATTGACAATCAACAAATCTCTAGGTTGTTGTTCTTTATCTGCAAGATCCAGTCTTCAGCCATGGTCACTGACACATTTGAAGTGTATATTTTGTTTGACTTAGTCCTTTATTAATAAATTGACATGTGTTTTTTTAGCTTCATCTTGATTTAATTGAAAATCAAAAATCATGTTTTTTTATTTCTCACATTTTTCCAATCAACCCTGATTTTATTCCCAAATCAAATTATCAAATTCCAATCAGCCCCCAAGTTTAGGGGCAATACTCTTGTAATAGTAATAATAATGTATAAATATAAGAGGATTGAAAAATCTTGCCACAACTCACCCAATGTTGGTCTCCCCTTCACCATTCATTTACCAAGATTTTATTACGCACCTCTTGCATCCAGTTCTGTCATCCCCTTTCACACCAGACAATCTGCTTACTTCCACTGGGCAGAAGAGTTTCCTCCCCAGATTTGGGGAAATATAGACTAATAATAGCAATAATAATAATAATAATAATAATAATAATAATAATAATAATAATAATAATAATAATAATAATAATAATAATAATAATAATAATAATAATAATAATAATAATAATAATAATAATAATAATAATAATAATAATAATAATAATAATAATAATAATAATAATAATAATAATAATAATAATAATAATAATAATAATAATAATAATAATAATAATAATAATAATTAATAATAATAATAATAATAAAAATAATAATACTAGGGGGGGACCAACAACCGACCGACTCGATCTATGTATGTACAGTACATTCATATATCTGTACTTTCCCTGATCGAGGCTTTTCACCTCCCTACTCGCTCACTCTTGAACATCACTGCCCAGTGTCTCATCCAATCTCTCTTTCGGACTCCTCGCGACACATCTCTCACGCTCACTTTTTCTCAACCGGCTCACTTCTGACGAGCATGTTTTGCTTCAAAACGCCAGTTCTGGTACTCCAGACCGACGCCATCTTCCCGCTTATAGACCTCGACCCCATCTCTAACTTTGGAGTCGATCCTTTCAACCATCACGTATCGTTGTAGGCTAACCTTGAGATGGAGTTATAGCTTGCCGTTTCAATCTTTCATTTACATATTTAACAACAAACAAATGTGAAATGATAGGATCATGGAGAACAGGGGGAGATAGAAGGAATCATCATTGATGCTGGTCTTTTGCGCTGGCAAGTCGGCCCTCTTTTTTTTTTGAGGTTGTCAAGTATGGATATGAAAATTTCTTTTTTTCGTCTAAATGCTTGACCCGGTGCTATGAAGCTGTCTACATTCAAAAATGAATTAATCCCGGAAATTAAAAAGGACGGATTTGAAACAAAAGTCAATTAACAAGTCACACTGGACGGTTTTCATAGGATGAGACCAAAGTGGGTTCAAATGTATATATATATGTACTGATTTTTGAAGGGTGTGAATTGTTGATGCTATCGATATTCTGGCGGACGCTCGGTTGAATTTGACCTTCTTAGCGGTCGATGCTCGGTGCGGGTGCCATCAAACCGGTCCTTGGATTTATGATGATCTTCGCCTTCGTCATCATCTTCTCCAATGTCAAACTAAGCACAAAAAAAAAGAAGTGATTTAGACGTCAAACCAGCACTAACGTCGCGTTTTAATGTTTTTTTTGCAAAAGATAATAAAAATCACCACAACAGTTTCCTCTCCAACCCTGCGCAGTTGCAGCGGCACGGCATCCCTTCCATCTCCTTGAGGCACCCACTCCTTGCCACCGTCATCATCGTCGCCAAGTTCCCGATCGCGTCTTTGATTGTCGTATTCATCGGCGGCCTCTTCATCTTGAGCCAACTCGTCACTCATGGCCAGATATCTATTTCTTTCCGTCGGGCGCCATAGGTAAGCGATCGAAACAAAACATGACATGTACAACAATGCCAACCATCCGTCGAGTAGAAACCATCTTGTTCGCCACGTGTCGGGAGCGAAATCCTGTTGTAGCCGGTTGGAAAACGACACCGACGAGACGAAGAAAAATATCACGATAACCACTGCGGCACCGATGAGAATACGATGTAGCCGAACAAACACTGGGGTGTGAACCAAATATGTGGGTAAGCAATCTTTGCATCAAGCAAAAAAAAAAAAAACTTGATTCGAATAGGCTTTGTTTCTTACTTTGAGTCTTGAAAGTCTGTTTGCGAGCTTCTAAATCCTGGATGGCTGGGGAGAGCAAACGAACGTAATGAGACCCGGTTCTTGCAATTCTCGTCTTTAACCCTTTCGATCATATATTTGCACTTACTATGGGCTAGAGCGGCCATAATCCACATCATGAACCCCGTCAATGTAAATGCCAAGGGGAAAACCATGAAAAATATCCACAACCCAGCTGTTTCGAATGGAAACACGGCCATGCCGATGGCGTACCTATTTGAATGATGATTTGTTTAGTGGACAGGTGCTCTTGAAGTTGGGGAGATCAGAAAAAAAGAAGCGCTTTACACTACACCAAAGATGAAATGGGCAAGAGCCAAGAGCCTAACTCTCAGCATAATAGGTCCTAATGAATCTTTGACGATGCTGTAACCCAGCGAGACAATCAACAACATGAAAAACGATAATGCATTTCTGGCTGCACTGAGGATTGAAACTAGACCGGTTTTTGGCGATGAGGTACGAGATCCAACAGGTATCAGTGAACAAGATTCTCTGGTATACGTAAGTGAGTGAAAGTAAACGTCATCTTGAAAAGCAACGTACCCAGAACAAGTAACGCTCGAGTGATTGAAGGGTTTCCGAAATCGTTTAGATACTTGTAGTAACCAAACACCGCCGTGAGTTCGATGATCAGAAACAGAATACTTGCCGAGATATAATGCTTTGAAGTTCAGAGGTCAAATTTAGCTCGTCTCCCAAGGAGTGGGGTTGAGAGACAGTTGAAGGAATTTAAAATAATGTTTCCAGTCAAACAACCCACTTGAACAGGGAGGATTTCAGACCGATGTCGGTAGCAATTATAACCCCAAAGCATACCAAGGAGGAGGTATACGATGGCTAGGAATCCATAGAACTAATCGAAATCGGGGAAAAAAAATGTTAATGTGCAATCATCATTTCAGCTGGACAACAACTGACACATGGATGAAGATTTCGGACTGACAGCTACTTTGGGGTATTCACCAGCAGGTAGATTACCTTTGAACACATTCTCAAACGCTACCACGCCAGTATAGGTACTATAGGTAGTGTTTCCCGCTGACGGGAGACCTACCGTAAGAGGAACTGCCCCTACGCAGTCTGAAGGATTGTTGGACCAGTGAATCAGAACGTGGCAAGGCAACATATGAGGTGACTTTGATTAGTTTAGTCTTCTTTTGGGCCAGTTGAGCAACTTGCAGAAGTATCTGCAATCTTACAGTATCCCGTCTTGGTGACATTGTATCTGTAAGGTGCGATAGTCATCGGTGATGAAGAATCTGAGGAATTGGCTCGAGTTTTAGCTTCCAGCTTGACGCGAGTAGTCCAGATATTCAACGATTCTCTTTTGAGATCGGGCGGCAGAGGCGAAATGATAAATTTCCCTAGATCTGTCTTACTGCATAATGATTGTGCGATGGCATCCAGTGTACAGACGTATACTCTCTAGAGGGCGAAAAGATCGAATATCAAGGTGGATTAACCGATCGGTTGGAGTTGAGGAAACTTGGCGGGGTAGGATCTAAGACCAAGATGACCCTTACATCTGCCTGCCACGAATTTTCAGCTTGTTGATTGGATGGATTGACCCCTAACCATTTCGCATCCTGCCATTCATAGACCACGAGGGCGAGTTGACCCGAAGAAGCGGGGCCAAAGATGACTGGGAGAACAGAACAGAAAAAAGTGAGAAAGATAAATTAGTAAGCGCTCGAATGGGCAGAGAAGATTAATGGTGGATGGATAAAAAATGGTTAGGCTGAGTCATAGTATAATTGGAGGGTCCAGGGTATCTTACTTTCGATGTAGGGTTCTCTTGATTTTGCGAATTTCTGCCACATCCCAGAGCAAACTTGTTTTCAAGGTTCCGAGATTCATGCATGGGTGAAAAAAAAAAATGGAGCGTTGGGAAAATTAGGATGAATTCCAAGTCAGACGGCACTTCTCGATAAATTCATCTTATTCAAACAAAGAAAATCAACATTGTTGTCTGAAGTCTTGTTGTCTCTGGATACGTTTCTCCGCCTCTCTCTCTCTCTATTTTTTTCCATTTCCATTTCTTTTTCTTTTGTTTCTGAAGAAAAGGCATGGTGAAGCTTGAAGCGCCCATTGATTCTTTTTTTTTTTTTTTCTTTAAAGAACAGGTTGTAGACCACGTACCTTGTCTCAGATCATCCTAGATTAAAATGGGGGGAGATGACAAATGAGGAAGATGAGTTTGGTGGATGTAAAACACCAAGGAGGGCGGCTCAAGGTTCTTACGGTATCGGAGATTAGGACTTGATAACCACTCAGGAAACCGATCGAATGACATAGTGACCAAAGCAGGAGGGTCAAGAGTGAAGAATGAGAGATGGATCTCATGCTTCGCAGTCGGATGGAACTTGAGATTGAATCGGGGTGGTCAGGGTTGAGGGTTGGGTTTAGAGTTGATGATGATGAAAGAATCTGGTCGGTCTACTTTCTCCTCAGAAGGCTTCGGGTTGGATCACATTCGACCGAGGACACTGGTTGATTGAAGGCAGATGATGTCAGTCGTCGTGATGCTAAGTTTTGGTTTTGAGCTCGTTGAATTTCCGATTGGCCGCCGTCTTGCTTGATCAGGGGCGATGATGTAGCTCGGCCCCCGATGCTTCTTCCCCGCCCCACATCCCGGAGACGGGGAGTACGCCGGGATCCCGACCGATACCAGAGAATGGCTATGGTGCGGACCCCGTGCGAAGCCACTAAACTGGGCTCTCCTCCAGTCCATCCCCCGCTCCCGATCGGAGGTATCCCGACGCATCGCCATCCTGCCGACCATAATTGACTGCTGATTGGATTTCTCTTGGCGGGCGAAGATGCAACCGAGGGTGCTTTGCTCGCGATCTGACTTTTCCAGCTCACTGCAGTAAGGCGCTGACCCGTTACAGTCCTCCACCACCACACCCAGGCTCGTAACATCGCAACCAATCTACAAATATACATCGACGTTCCCACAGCAATCAGCTCAGCACTGCGTTCGAGTACATACATCATAGCTCACCCCCCTCAGGGTTCTGTTGTGATGAACTACTCCTAGCACCGAGCGGCGGTAGCTCCATCCGCCCATGCAATCAATTGATGCGAGTTTGAGTCCGGACAACTGTCTCCTTTCCTCAAATCTTTACAGCTTACGACACCTGGGCGGTAGTCAAAACAATACTATCAGTCACTCTGGCGGGCCTTGGGGCTCTCAGAGGTCCCAATCTCCGGTAATAAAGGAAAATGCACATGGACTCAGAAATGAGCACCCCCCCCGCCCAACCGCAATCATCCCATTACCATCCAGTAAAACCCACCACCCCTCCCATTCAAATTGTATATCTGCGTTCCTTTTTACTTCTTGTGTTTATCACATCACTTAATTGGTTTTGATTTTTGATTTTTTTTGCAAAAAATTAATATGATTAAATTCATTTATTATCTGTGTTAATGAAATATGCATTGGCGCAATATGTGAAAAGAGTGCCATCACCACTAACAAGTTCCCAACAGAAGCCACATCATCTCATAAAATAAGAATGGCCAATGTCCCCCCCCCAACAAAAAAAAACATAAAGACATAAATCTGAATCTCCCATGAAATGTCAATTTTCTGACAAGATAAAGCAAATAGCAATAGTGTACAACAGCATAAGAATACAAGCCAATAGTATACACCAAATATAAGAATAGAGGCAGCAAATCAATGCAAGAAAGGAACCATTTGCTTGAAATGATATATCAAATGAAACTAAGTGCCCCAAACTGATGAAAATGTGTTTTCATCAGTTTCTTGGTTATCATCTTGTTTGTTAGATCCAACATTGTTGGGAATCATCTCCCTCTTAACTTTGGACAGACCACTCCCATGGTGATGACACTTCAATTCTGGAAGTGTGCAAACCTTCTTAATTCAAGAGGCCTGGGCCACTGCCACTGGTCTGATTCATCCCCTTATTGTCCTCATCTCCTCTTTATTTTCAACCATCAACCACTCTCTACTGATACCTCAAGACAACTCCAACACCTCCAACACTGTCCTGTCACAACTTCCCCTGGCGTTGTGGAAAGAGATTGTGTGTTTGATCAAATTCTCCGCAACAATCTTGCTCCAAGTTCTGGAAAGCCAACTAGCCCTTGAGTCACACTCCTGTACCTCCGCAATTCATAATTGAACTCCACTTCCACAACCAAGCTGGAAACCACTAAAGCTAACTTGCAATGAAATAATAATAAATAAACAAGAAAGACTCCCCAACAAGCTCCGCACTTGAACTATTTCCCTAAATATGACCTCCAAGAACTCTTGCTGGTAATTAAACTCCAAAGTAACAGAAGAAAAGAATCTAGCTATAATTTTCCATGAAATATACTCCAATAATCTGATAATCTGCTCATAAATCTGATAATGCCCTATAATCTCCAATAATGATCCAATAATGTCCCCCTCTCCAATAAAGGAAAAGCTTGCTTATATATACAACAAATAACAAAAGAATGCAAACCACAAATGAAAGACCCCTACTGTCTCCATGTATTCCGCACTGACCCTTGTTAGCTACTCCAAACCATGCATTCCGCACTGAACCTACTTAGCTGCTCCAAAAAGGAATGTAAACTGCTAATGAAAGACTCTTTTTCCCACTGCCTCCCTGCGTTCCGCACTGATCCTCTTTAATAATAGTCAAACCCTTACCCAATCAAATGATTTTCAGTAGATTTGATGATCCTTTTGCAAATTCCCTTCAACAGTTGAGTCGGGCCAATGAATAGCTAACAACAGATCCTTGTCAATCTTTCCTAGCGGATCACTCCCAATCCCCCATGTGGAATAACTAAAAATCCCCAACAATCCGCATACCGCCTCCTCAACTTTAGAATTCATTGCCCCACAGCTCTGCAATCTCAGTGCATATCCAATTATTGACCTAATCCGTACTACTTAGCTTTGATCACTTGCTTCTGCATTATTAAACCCACAGCTGCAGAGGGAAATTTATGTTTGACCATGCTCAATGTCTGCAAAAGGCAAAACTCCAGCCCATTCTCGTCATTGTGCCTGCAAAAAGCGCGCACTGCACCAATTCTGAGCCCTTAGCTAATGCACTTTGGAATAGAAAGTCTTCCAACGTGCTTCTCTGAGCCTATTGTGCTGCAGACTTCCAACCACTTCTGAGCTGCTCCAAGTCAAATGTCCAGGGCTGAGCCTACTTGCCTCCATGTCTATAAATAACCACCATATCCCCCCACCACTTGAATTATGTCCCCAGGATTCACACACTCCACAACACCAGAACATCCGCTAAACCCCTCAACCCCCAACTCCTAATCACACTTTGAACCTCTCAAAAGAAAGAAAGAAATCCCCCTTCATGGAAACGTGCAAGTATTGCGCACAAATGAGGAGGACATGCACCCAAACTGCCAGTTGCCCAGCCTGCAACACCTTCCATCTAGGCCACCGCAGGTGTTTGTTTGTTGCTCCAACCCCTGGATCCTTGCCGACTTGTCCTCCGCCCCATCCCTGCTCTACCTCTGGTCCCTGTTGCAGACCAATGGCTGACTTTGTGGTGGACAATGACAAACCCATGGAGACGGAAAACTGGACTCCAAAACCGGACCACTCCTCCTCCTTGTTGCCTTTTGCAGAGGCCAGGGACTGCCTTTCCCCCCCTCCTCAACGCACAGACTACCCCACTGCTGCCGCCTGGGGAGATGCCACCCAACCCTGGGGCCAACACCACAACCTAAATGTTGGACTTGGCCAAGTACCACGCGGGCCAAACACAGCTCCCGTCTTTGTTTGAGTGGGTATGCCTCCAATACCCCCGCCAGCAGCACCCAACGTCCCCCTCTTCCTTTCACCATCACCCACTCCTCCGGCATCCACCACTCCAACCATGTCTCCCCCAACCACAACATCTCCTGCAGAGGTAGAGTCCCCATGCTCAGTCACCATGATTAGCTTTGATTTGGCGCCCGTTGTGGAAAGAATAGAGGTTATCCCCCTATGATTTTCCCAAGGTTTGGAAGTTAACGGTTCCCTGTGTTTGAAAGGAGATGAGAATGTCCAAAGTTGCACTTAAATGAGAAATAGAAATAAGGAGATAAAGGGATAAAGAAAAGTAGAGAGAGAGAGAAATTGCCAATCCTTCAATCCTAAGAACTTTCCACCTGGATGTGTATCCGGTATGAGTTCCTTTAATCTCTTGTTGAGATGAGTGATCCAATCGGATGATGTGATGGTCTGATTCTCTTCCTCCTTCCATGCCTCCCTCCTCCCCAACCCAGAGTTGAGAGTGAGGATAAGTCCTCCCCCTCAACCCTAACCTAAGTACACGCGCAAATAACAGTATGACAAAGAAACAGAAAAAAATCCCAAAACAGAAACCCTAGCCTCCTCTCCCCACCTCCATACCAAACTCCCCCCAACGTCCGTACGCCGTTCCGCCCATCCGGTTTGTCCTTCTCATGACACGATCCTTGCACCGCGCCCTACTTGGAGCCCCCCGCGCCTGTCCGTATCCGTTTGTCCGCGCCCGTTGTGGGTGTTTGGTAATATCCGGCATGATCCGCGCGCTTGCACGCTGTGTTGTCAATTTATAGACACGGATTGAGAACTGCGTTGCGTCTGCGCGCTCAGCATTGGGGGCAAGCGGGCTCAGCACTAGGGTATGCGGAGTGCTCAGCAGCAGCCGCTGTTTGGCTCCGCACCTGGTGGACGGGTTGGGCTCAGCATTGAATGCGGCGTGGGTGGCGATCCTCCCCAGAGATTGGATTCAGAAGGTAGTGCGCTTGGCTGGGTTCGCGGGCGGGCCGGTTCGGATACGTAGGGGCGGAGCAATCCGCGGTCTATGAAGGAACAGATGAAGCGCGCGCGCAAGCGCGCGGATCATGCCGGATATTACCGAACACCCACGACGGGCATGGACAAACAGATACGGACAGGCGCGGGGGGCTCTGAGTAGGGCGCGGTGCGAGGACTGCGTCATGAGAAGGACGGAACGGCGTACGGACAACGGGGGGGTTTGGTACAGAGGAGGTGGGGAGAGGAGGCTAGGGTTTCTGTTTTGGGATTGTTTTCTGTTTTGTTGTAATACTGTTATTTGCGCGTGTACTTAGGTTAAGGCTGAGAGAGAGGACTTATCCTTGCTCTCAACTACGGGTTAGAGGGAGGAGGCATCAATGAGGAGGAGGAAGAATCACATCATCAGATTGAATCACTCATCTCACCAGGAGATTAAGGGAACTCATACCGGATACACATCCAGGTGGAAAGTTCTTAGGATTGAAGGATTGGCAATTTCTCTCTCTACTTTTCTTTATCTCTTTATCTCTTTATTTCTATTTCTCATTTAAGTGCGACTTTGGACATCCTCATCTCCTTTCAAATGCAGGGAACCATTAACTTCCAAACCTTGGGACAACCATAGGGGGATAACCTTTATTCTTTCCACATCTGGGGGTCTGGCCGGGAAGTAACCTTCCGTTTCTTGTCTTTCAAAGGTAACTGGGCGCGATGTCCTATTCATACCTCCCTACAGTCGCTCCTTCTTCTTCTTCTCCTTCTCCTTCCGTCTCCGGGTCCGCTACTCTGACCCCACTCTTGTCTTACATCCCTCCCCCTCCCCTTCCCTCCGCTCAACCCAGGACAAGCTACGCCATTCCTCCATCCGTCTCCAGTGACCATGAACCCACTCGTCTGGTTCGCATCAGGCCGCGCGACTACCCTCACATCCAATTCAACACCGCGGATGTGGAGTGATTCATCTTGAGATACAAAGGTATTGCAGATGGGGAAGGTGCTTTGGATGCTGATAAGGCCCTGCTTGTCATCCTGTTCATTATGGACAAAGAGAAGCTCCGGGATGTGGAGGAAATGGAAGGCTACAAGAATCAAGATTGGCCAAAACTGAAGGCGGAGATCCTAACGCGGTGGGGTAGGCGCAAACCCCGGTTCCGGGAAAGCAATTTTGACCGCGTGGCCTTGGAGGCGAGTGCGCGCGGAGGGGTCAGAACGCGGGTGGAGCTGGCAGAGTACACCTCAACATTTGATTGGATCTATTGGTACTTGTCAAAGAACTAGGTGGTGGCGGGACAGACGGGGGCCATGAAACGTGCGTTTCTGGGCGTTTTAGGCGCCCAACTCCGGGCAAGGGTGCAGCGGCATCTTTACAATCACAACTTGGTAAAGCAGTCACTGGATGGGAGCATTGCGCTCCTTCCGGAGTTGGCTGTCATTTGCCGGGCTGTGGAGAGTGAGCTTGAATTAGAGGAGCTTATCGAGGACACCACTAAGTCCTTCCCAGTGGGACCAAAGAAATCCGCCCCCAGGTTCCGGCCCCAGTTCCACCTACTTCCACGCATCTTCTGGTTCCTCAACCCGTGCCAGCCCCTCCGGTAAGCAAATTGATGGAACTGATGAAGGACCTGAAGATCTGCATGAGTCGTATGGGCCAGCAGCAGCCGCGAGGGCCTCCACCTCACATGGTGGAAGGGTTTTGGCCGCCCGGTACCTTCATGCCGAGGGGGTGTTTGTACTGCGGGGCGAACGGTGTCACACAACCACCCCACGTACTATAGGGCAATTCTTAGATGATTGTGAGCGCAAAGGAATACCAAGTGCAAGGGCAAGTGCAAATAGCGAGACCCAGTTGCAAAGTGCAAACTTGGTTATGCCACTCAACAAACAGCAAGATGAATGGAAGGTGTTCCAAAGAAGGAAACTCAACGTAAGTCCAATGTGATAACTAGGTTGCAGCAACATGCAAGAACGTATGAAATTAACTAACTGAGGAGACAATAATCAGGCAAGGGGATAGCCCTTATAAGGTAATCCCAAGTGACTAGATACAACCTGGTGATGAGCTAACTACAGGTGAAGCGGTGAGGCAATGAATGACAGGAACGGAATAGGAAATGAAGCAATGGTATAGATTTGAGGTCTTAGCGTAGGTGCAAGACAATAGAATCTGAGCGTACAATTGCATGACAAATTGGGATAAGAGCAAGTGACGTTGAAGGTAATGCAAATGAGAGGTAATAGTGTATGCAGGGTAGGGACTGGTTCAATTGCAAACTATACAGTAGTGATGGCTTGGTTAGACGTAGATGCAAACTAAAAAACAATGCATGACCGAAGATGGAAGTCTGAGGCTGTTGATTGGCCAGGGAAGGAGATTGGATCTCATAATGGATGGTCAACTGGTATGGAGTTAACTGCAAAGTTTGCAAGTATATACTGAGTTGGTCGCCAAGATTGGAAGGTCCGTGCAAGCCAGAGGAAATAGCGGATCACACCATTGATGTTGTGCTTTTATTTGTGTCACGCTTTTAGACTGAGGTAGATGGTACTGAGGAGAGGACCTGTCAAAGTGGTGAAGACAATAATCCTTAAGTGCAAAGCGTGACAGTTGCCTGGGTATAAAGACGCAAGCTCCTGCAAGCGTTCAGGTAAATTTTCCCATAAATTTCAAGTCGTTTTAATTATCACTGTATACCCTTATACATTACTTAATTAATTACCCAATAGATTTTTATAAATTTTTTAAGAATTTCATCATTGTCGTCCTGCCGTTGCAAAAACTGTATTTTCCGCAACAAGCAATGTATTCCCAGTACTGCCGTCCGAGGTCTTCAAGGCAAATGCAAGCAATGTTGCCTTTGCAAGGTGGCGTGCAACTTCCCTATAAATGTTAAGTCAACTGTTGAGGGTCCTTTGGAATCATTGAGGGAGATGCGAAGTCGTAGATCCGCGCGGAGGTTTAATTACAAGATACCACTATTGCCGGAGATTGAATACTTAGGGACCCGAGTTCCTGGTGAGTACTAATCAGGACTAACTAACAAACTTGAAATAGTAACTAATTGTTTGCTTGTTTGCTAGTGTTGCCTTGTTTTTGAAGATATACTACCAACACACCACCACCACCACCTTACTGGGGACCACCAACTGAAAACCCGGGGACCCAGATGAATGCCAAGGTGCGAGGTGAGGTATCCAGTGCAGAACTGGTAGGAGTTATCACCAAGGAAGCAAGGGAGGGAGAAGAAAACGCAGTGGAAAGAGAAGAGGAAAATGGAGGAAACAGAAGTGGAGAGAACAAAGAGGAAGCGGGTGAATTAGAAGAAGGAAATGAAGGAGATGGAAGGGAGGAATTGACTGGGACGGAAGGGATGGAGGGCCAAGGCAAAGCAGATCCAGTGCGAATCGTATTGCCGGTCAAAACGGATGCGAGGCGCCTGACGGACAATATTGGAGAAGGCACGTTGGGTGGCCAAAGGAAGAGAGCGTATGAAGAGCTCTTGGAGGAAGGTGGATGGAATGCTTGGCCAAAGCAAGCTTGGGTTGCGAGATGTGAGGAGATTTTCAAGAGGCACATTGTAACAGAGGTGCTGGTACTTTGAAGAATGTCCGCATTTATCAACAATGAAGACCTTGATACCTTTTGGTCCATGGTTGCGGAATTGACGCAAATTGGGAGGATGCAGAAAAAGAAATAAAAGAAACTTTGTAATTTAATGTATATTTTTTTTTTATTAAAAAATAGAATTATTATTATTATTGTTATTATTATTATTTTTTTTTTTAAAAAATAATAAGTGGAAATGAAAGGAAAATGAGAAAAGAATAACACAGTGAGATGGAGGAATTAAATGATGAAATGATGGTGAAATAAGATAAGTTTTAATGGGATGGAATATGGAATGGAATGTGATTGAGTAAGATAAATGTGGAATGGAATGAAATGGGATTGGATGGGATGAAATGGGGAGTGAAATGGAATGAATTGGATGGAATGGAATGTGGAATGGAATGGAATGGGATTGGATGGGATGGAATGTGGAATGGAATGGAATGGGATTGGATGGGAAAGAATCATGATTTCCGAGGTTTGCAAGGGTAGCTCGCATGGAATTCTCAAATCAGATTGGGTGAATTGCAAAGGTGATGGGCTGGTTCCCACGAGGTGCAATCTTTGTCGGACTGGAAGCCAGACCATTCAACAAGGTATTGAAGTTTTCCTTTGCGTAACCTGGAATCCAGAATACGGCTTACTTCCCACTCTTGATGATTGAGAACAGTGACTGGTTCAGGAGGGGGATGAGTATTGCCTGGGTATAGGACTTGAGCTGGCTCTAGGAGAGACACATGAAAGACCGGGTGGATACCTTGCCATTTCGCAGGTAAAGTAAGTTTAAAGGCGTTAGGGGAGATGACTGATTCTACTTTAAAGGGGCCAAGCTTTCTTTTGGAGAGTTTGCGAGTTGGGTGAGTACTGCAAATGTTGCAAGCATTGAGCCATACTTGATCTCCTACTGCAAAGGTTGGAGCCAAAGTGCAAGATCGGTCTGCTTGCTCATTATAGCACTGGTTTGCTTCTTTGAGGTTGGTTCAAAGTTGCGATTGAAGGGATTGAATTTGTTCTTGGTGATTGGTAGCAGGTGCAGAAGGTGCTACGTGAAGGGAAGAGAAAGTTGGGTTTCTACCATAAAGAGTTTGGAAGGGCAACTGTTTGGTGGAGGAATGAGTGGAATTGTTGTGGGCGAATTTGGCTAGTGGGAGCCATTGCGACCAGTTGTCTTGTTGATAGGCAACATACATTCAAAGATATTGTTTGAGGACTTGACTAACTCGCTTGGTTTGCCCATCCGTCTCCGGGTGGTAAGCCGTTGATAAATTGCGAGTGATCTTCAAATGTTGGCATAGCCAGGTCCAGAAGCTTGAGACAAACAGAGATCCACAATCACTAACTATATTATCAGGGATGCCATGTTTCAAACATACATGTTCTATGAACAAGTTAGACAAGTCTTCTGAAGAGGCCGTCACATTACTACTTAAAAATAAAGCCATCTTTGAGAAGCAATCTTATTACTAGAATAGCATCATATCCACTAGAAGAAGTTAATTGAGAGATGAAATCCATAGACAGCGAGTGCCAAGGACAAGGCGGAATTGGAAGTGGCTGGAGCAGCCCATACTTCTGGTTTTTTGAGGACTTGTTACAATTGCAATCATAGCACGCGCTAACATAGTCTTTTACTTCTTTGGTCATACCAGGCCAGTAGAAGTCTTGTGCAATCAATTGGTAGGTTTTATCCTGCCCATAATGACCAGCAAGCGGAGAATCATGCCGTGACGCAAATATATCTAACTTAATGCAAGAATTATCTGGTACTACTATACAATTATCATAAACTAAAAAGTCATTATCATCTATACTGTAACTACTATCTAATAAGTTCGCACTTTTGCAAAGTTTGATGCACTTGGGGTTGTTTCATTGAGCTTGTTGGAGTTTGGAAGCCAAATCTTGTAAGCAAGAAATGATTGAACTGAGTTGGGCAGATTGGGTTGAGAAGAGTGTCCTAACGTTTTCAGGGTTGTTTTTGGCAAAGGTGCTCCCCCCCCTGGGTAAACGTTGTCCTGACGTGATAAAGCATCAGGAACTACCGCTTATTTCCGAGGACGGTACATGATTGTAAAGTGGAACTTGGAGAGGTATTCGGCCCATTGTGCCTGTCTACGTGTGAGGACTTTTGAACTCATGAAATACTTCAAAGAATTATGATCAGTTAAAACCTCAAAGGATTCCCTAAGACTCAAAAGGTATGAACGCCATTTCTTCAAGCAATATACGATTGAGAGAAGTTCCTTGTCATGAATCTCATAGTTAAGCTCTGCAGCGAGCAACTTGTGAGACTCAAAAGCTATGGGGTGAAAGAGAGAAGTGGAAGGAGAAAACTGTGAGATGACTCCTGCGATTGCTGTGGTGCCCCATCCTGGACACCCTGGCCGCCTTAAGACCTCAATTCATAAACTGTTGCGCAAACGTACCGCCCGGCTGAACAACTTATCCTCAGGCTCATCCAAACCATTCTTTACCCGCGCCGCGCGCGCTGCGCTTCCATTATCCGCGTCGCGCGCCGCGCCGCGCCGCGCTCCTTTCATCCGCGCGCGTTGCGCGTCCTTTATCCGTGTTGCTTGTCATCTCCGCCATTGTCATAAGCACATCCTCATCTTTGTCGTTGCGTGTCTTCATCTTTGTTGTTGCGCCTCCCAATCTCCTCATTGCTACCGTCGCGCGGCGCTCATCCATGATTTACTGAATCCATCCCGACCGCACCCGCAAGCATTTGGCAAATCCTTGGATCCGTCAAACCTCCAACCGCACTTGATCTATCAGTCGTGGATCTCAAGGCCGTCAGGATTTACTCAACTTTCTCAAACCAATCTCCTGTCCGCCCATCCGCGCTGTAATGGACTTCATCCGACACCTTTCCTGGGACTCTCCCACCCGCTTCCGCCTTCGGACAAGGGGTGGGTGACTCTGGTATTGTTACGCGCGCCCATCCACAGACCGACGCGAGTGACCACATGGTTGCCTTCCCTTTTCCGCTCTATTTGTAGAATCCGTTGTATATAGTCTAACAGGGCCTCCTGCCCATATAAGGAGGGGCTCTCCTCTGCCTTTTAATCCAGGATCCCAGCATCCCAGCATCAGAGCATCAGAGAATCCCATCATTCTATGAGACCATCATCATAAGCAATTTATCCGTGGGCATCCTTCCCCACTTATCTGAGCAAATTATCCGGGTATATCTATGATTGCCCCTTGATCCTTTGAGCCTCCATACTCAAACTCAGTCCTTTGTGACCTTGATCCTTATCACCAACCAATAGCCTTGCTGGTTGAAGAAGAATTCCTGTCTGCCTGAATTCTTGAGTGTGTTATACCACTCTGATCCCTTTTTTCCGACCATACTGGTCTTGATCTCTCCTTGATCATCTTTCTGGAGCCAATCACGTTTGATTGAAGAGGTTTTATTAAGCTTAAAACCTGGAGTGTTATACCTCCCTTCTTCTTTGAGGTTGAATTTTGCCACACTATTCTTGAGTTCCTTGAGAAGTGTTGGGATATTCTTGCTCAAATTTGTTATTGATTTGCTTCTAGAGCTTCATAAACAAATTGCTTTTGTTTTGTTCAGCCTCCCACAGTTATCTGGTACCCTTCAAGCGCTTGATTGCGGAGAGTTGGGCAGGTTCATTGAGAACCTGGAGGTTGGTTGGGATTGAGTTGATCTTTCCTAATCAGCTGCTGACAACCAGAGTTATTAGCTTGTGGGCATTGTTACTTACAACTGCCTTGTTCTATTGAACTCTGAACAAACCTTGACTTATTTGTTCAAGTCTTTCCCTGCACCATCTTGCCTCAGATAGTGTTGTTTCCATAGCTACCGACAACTCTTACCCTCTTCCCTTAGTTTGATTTCTCATCCATAAGGTTCTGGACCTTGATTCCGGTTACATTTAAATATTATTGTAACTCCTAGGAGGGCAGCCTAAACAGCACCTTTCCCCTCCACAGAACTGCCACGGCTTAGCACTGTTTGGAGTCTTACATCGCATAGTTGCTTGCGTCTGTTTTGACAATAGTGCAACCTAGCTTGTTGAAGTGAGCAAGTATTGGAGCAGTGGTGAACGCTTTCTTCAGAGCTTCAAACTCCGAAGCAGCTTGCTTGGTAAAGATAAAAGGAGTGTCTTTTTGAAGAAGGTTAGTAAGATTCACGGTTTTTTCGGCGTAACACACAATAAACCTTCTATAGAAATTACTGAAACCAAGGAAAACTTGAAGAGATTTAACCAAAGAAGGTGGGGGCCAGTCCAATATGCGTTCGCTCTTGGCTGGGTCCATCAATAGTCCTTGCTGCAAGACTACGACACCTAAAAAATGAAGAGAGGAGGAATGGAATTCGCACTTAGAGGCTTTTGCAAACAGGTCATTCTTGCAAAGTCGCTGTAGCAACTCTCGCACATGTGCAATGTGATCTTTGAGGTTTTTCAAGTAGAATAGTATATCATTGAGATATACCACGAGGTATTTACCTACGAGATGGGAGAAAATGTCGTTGACAAAATGTTGAAAAGTGGAAGGAGCGTTGCAGAGGCCAAAAGGCATGACGGTATACTCATAGCTGCCAAACCAGGTTCTCATTGCAGTCAAATACTCATGACCTTGCTTAATGCAAATTAGGTTATAGGCACCTTGAAGGTCTAACTTCAAGAAATAAGTAGCTCCATGGAAGAGGGTAAGAAGATGTGACATAGGCGGTACTGGATAGGCATTCTTCCGGGTTACCTTGTTCAGTTTCCTGTAGTCAACACAAAGGCAAAGTCCGCCGTCCTTTTTTGGTACAAATAGGACAGGGGAACCAGTGTTCAAATTGCTTGGTCAAAGAAATCCTTTCACTACATTTTCCGCAATGTAGTCTTGAAGCGCAATTGATTCTTGCGTTGAGAGAGAGTAAACTGGTCCTGGTGCCGGAGGTGGGCCATTAAGTTTGATCTTGTGATTGTAAGGACGGGATGGAGGCAGTTTATCTGCTTTTGCAGCTGAGAAGACGTCAGCAAAGTCATGATAAACCAAAGGTAAAGACTCTCGAATGATTTCTAAATCTTCAATCTTGTCATCTTTGAGCACCGGGTTTGAGGTGCTTGCATGGTGCAAGAGAATTAGGGAGCTCAAAATACACCTTTTGGTTGGTGTCTGTTTCTCTTCAAAGGAACAGGAAAGAGGTAAGCTGGATAGGTAAGCAATAACTCCTAAATCTGAAGAGGGAATTTGAGAATGAAGGTCAGGATATTGCAAATCTCCTGGCGGAAAAGTGTCATCCAACTCAATGACAGTGTCAGGTAGGCTGTTTAATTCCTGATTGACGGAAAGTTTAGCGTTCTGGGGGTGCAAGGTTCGAAGTTTAATTAATCCTTCTTGCCAATTCACATCCAGATTCCAGTAAACTATGAAATCATGGCCTAGAATGGTATCATCCATTCTGAGTATAGCCAAGAAAAATAAATCCCATTCAAAGCTGGGGAAATTGGAAAATGCAAAGGTCCATTTTGCCTTTTGGGAAACCCAATAAGGCGGTTCAGTTGCACTACTTACTAGATAGATGGGAAATTTATCTATCTTGGAACGCGTAAGATTTTTTGAAGTGGCGAAAGATTCACTGATGAAGGAAACATTAGCGCCGGAATCAAGTAATACTTGATAAGGAGTGTTGTCGGAATGGAATAGGATAAATCTCAAACTCGGAGCACCTAGTGACTCGCAAGTGCAAAGATTTACTTGCGGTGATTTAGATAATGTGTAGTTTTCCTTGCGAGTATCAGAAAAACTACAAGCTAATTTTTTGACTGCTTAGCCGCTTCATGTGCTGACCGCATTGCACAGCTGTTGACATCATGTTTACCTTCACAATACATACACAGCCCATTCTTTTCCCTTCGCAGCCGTTCCTCACTTCAAAGCATCCTGGTTTCCTTGTCCAAGAACTTCGGAGTTTTGGCGACGACTTTCCCTTTTGAGTTGGAGTTCAAAGTCAGGGTTGGTTTGGATGGTTTTGGGTTCCTCGTTTTTTGCTTCAAGGAGTCGTCCACCTTTGGAGCCGAGGGTGGTGGTCCGTGGTTGTTTTGCCGAGAGCAATTCTTGTCATGATAGCCATTATCAAGCTCAATCACTCAATCAATTAGCTGCTGAAGCAAGGTTGTCTTATGACCCCCAACTGCGAGCTGTTCGATTAAGCGTGCCGGTAAACCCTTTTGGAAATGGAATAGAAGAGCGGCCTTGTTCCACTGGATGCAAGACTGCAAGGTTTGAAAATGAGAAATATAAACGGAAGCTCTACTATTCTCCTTCATAACTAAACTATTAAGTTTGTATTTGGCGTTTCAAACTTCATTGGGATTGCCAAAAAGGGTGAACAATTGTTGCTCAAACTTGTCCCAGTTGTTGAGAATAAAAGTGGGGCTGTCGTTGGACAAAAGTTTGAGGTACATTTTGAACCACTGCAAGGCTCTACCTCCTAAGAAGGACGAAGCATACATAACTTTATGTCTATCAGAAGGGAAATTGTTGGAGTCGTTTGAAAAGATGATTTTACAAGATTGTAGGTAGGATCTAAGCTTATGAGGGTGTTCTCCTGTAAATTGATCAGGTTGTTTCATGCCCGGAGTGCAAAAGCTAGGAGTGCTTGGACTAGATTGCTGGGCACCATGAGTGAGGGCCTGGATCAATGTTGAAAGCAGGGTTGGAGCATTGGGCTTGAGAGCAGTAGTGCAAACCCCTGGTCTACCACAAGTTGAGGTTTCATCGGAAGAATGGTCGGAGTCTGCAAATTCCGCAAGAGGGTCCGTTGGAGCATCCCATGGAGGAGCCTGAGGATCATCGAGAGGTTCCAGAGATGGCAATTTGGAAGGAGGAACTGGATCTAAGGGTTTTTGGGCCCAAGGAGCGCTGGTTCTCCCTAACCAATGGATCTCATCATTGTAAGGGGCGAGGGAAGCGTTCCCGGTTGAGCGAGTACGTGAAATTGAAAAAGAAGAAGTCTACTATAGGTTGGCAGGCTACAATAGATGAGTTGAGTTAGTTAATTTACTGTCACACAACCACCCCACGTACTATAGGGCAATTCTTGGATGATTGTGAGCGCAAAGGAATACCAAGTGTGAGGGCAAGTGCAAATAGCAAGACCCAGTTGCAAAGCGCAAACTTGGTTATGCCAATCAACAAACGGCAAGATGAATGGAAGGTGTTCCGAAGAAGGAAACTCAACCTAAGTCCAATGTGATAACTAGGTTGCAGCAACATGCAAGAACGTATGAAATTAACTAACTGAGGAGACAATCATCAGGCAAGGGGATAGCCCTTATAAGGTAATCCCAAGTGACTAGATACAACCTGGTGATGAGCTAACTACAGGTGAAGCGGTGAGGCAATGAATGACAGGAATGGAATAGGAAATGAAGCAATGGTATAGATTTGAGGTCTTAGCGTAGGTGCGAGACAATAGAATCTGAGTGTAAAATTGCATGACGAATTTGGATAAGAGCAAGTGACGTTGAAGGTAATGCAAATGAGAGGTAATAGTGTATGCAGGGTAGGGACTTGTTCAATTGCAAACTATACAGTAGTGATGGCTTGGTTAGACGTAGATGCGAACTAACGAACAATGCATGACCAAAGATGGAAGTCCGAGGCTGTTGATTGGCCAGGGAAGGAGATTGGATCTCATAATGGATGGTTGACCGGTATGGAGTTAACTGCAAAGTTCGCAAGTATATACTGAGTTGGTCGCCAAGATTGGAAGGTCAGCGCGAGCCAGAGGAAATAGAGGATTGCACCATTGATGTTGTGCTTTTATTTGTGTCACGCTTTTAGACTGAGGTAGATGGTACTGAAGAGAGGACCTGTCAAAGTGGTGAAGACAATAATCCTTAAGTGCGAAGCGTGACAAACGGTCATTGGCGATCGGCATGCGAGGAGCTTACAAAGGATCTCAGCACAGGATTGGTTTGAACGGCGGGGATGGGGTACATGTTTCCGACGGGCGAACAGATTCTGATGGAGCCAAGCCAGCCGACCGCAATGCAGCAGGTGCGCACACGGGGTCAGGAGGCGGGAATGACGGCGCAAGCATCACTGGGCATTGTTACTGGTCCCGGATCGTGGCAACCACCTTGGGTGGAAGCTGAGGTAAGGGTAGTGGCAACAGAAGAAAAGGTGGCGGTCTCCAATAAAATGGAGGTGGACGCGAAGGAGCGACCCCCGTCGGCCATTCCAAAACCGGCCGCGCGCGTGCCTGTAACCGAGGCGCCGGCAGCGAACACTGTAGGGAAGAAGAAAGCGGCAGACATTGTGCGAAGGGTGATGGGTAACAAGACTCCGGTTCTGCTGACCTTGCGGGAACTGGCGGCCGTGTCTCCGGTGGTGGTAGATGAGATGGTTCAGGCTTTGCGGGATTGCGGTCAGGGCCGGGTACCTCAGACGGTGCAGCGGGTTCATGTGGCGCGGGAGGAGGAGGGGCAAGGGGAGTGCGAGTCAAAATCGGTTTTGACTCCGCTTGCTTACGTTCCAATGGTCATAGCAGGAAGGAAGGTGTGGGCTATGGTGGACAGCGGTTCAATGGTGAACCTGCTGCCATTGCGGATGGTGGATGATTTGGGGTTGGTTTGGCAGAAGTGCGCAATGGGCCTCCGCCCGCTTAACGGAGGAGAGTGTTGTGTGGATGGGGTAGTTGAGGAGGAGGAGGTTGAGGTTGCAAGGGTCCGTAGGCCCCTTTCTTTTCTTTTGGTTGATTGTAGGGATGTGATTTTGGGAAGGCCGTTCATGTTTGGGTTTTGGGCCCGAATGATTTTCAATCCGGAGGCGGGAAAAGAGGCATTGACGGTGGAGGATTTGTCCAGCGGAAGGTTTGAGACAACTATCTGCAATCACGGGCAAGGGAAGCGGAGGAGAGTGTTGGAGTATGAGGAGGAACCGGACGCGGAGTTGGTCTGCGACGGGCAACCTTTGGAGGATTTTTTCTAGTTGACCAAGGAGACCGCGCAGAACAAGCTCCGGTTTTGCGCGGGCGGTCAACTAATGAGGAGCAGGGAGGGGGAGGAAGGAAAGTGCAGGGCGCGCACGTTGCAGAAGTAAGTCCCTTTCCTCAGTATGCATCGCCCAAGGGTACTACGCTTCAAAAACCCTATCATCGTGCCACACTCGTGAGCAAAGGCGAAAGCCGCAGTTCCGTTCTGTGCAGGACTTACAGCAAAGGATGCGTGCGGATGATGCGGTGCAACACGGGCAAGTACAAGCCAGTGTCATGGAAGGTCCGACCAAGGAATGAGCTGATGCCCCAGGAACTGAACGGACCGCTTCGACCAACCGCTTGGTTGCGGGACCCTTGGGTCACGCCAATTAAGGCTTTGGGGTGGGTTACTAGTTTGGCGCGGATCACGGAGGAGCGGATTGCAGCTTTCAATTTTGGCCCGACAGGATGGTTGAGTACGGAGGAGCGGGAGTTGCTGATTTCGGTTCTGGTTCTTTGGGAAAGAGCGCTCGCGTTTGGACCGGAAGAGCGGGGGCTCCTGAAAAACAATATCCGCAACCCCTATGTCATCCCCACTGTTGATCACAAGCCATGGCAGATCAAGCCAATTCCGATACCGCGGGCGGTCCGGAAGCAGTTTCTGGATTTGGTGCGGGAGCGGGTGAAGACTGGCCTTTACAAACAGTCAACGTCTAGTTACTCCAGCCCGATCTTTGCGGTGGTTAAGCAGGACCGAAAGTTGTTGAGGATTGTTCATTATTTACAGCGGCTCAACTCCTTTACAATGCGGGACGCAGGACGGCCCCCTTGCATTGACGAGTTCCTTGAGTCAATGGCGGGGCGCGCTTGTTAAGTTTTGGTGGATGTGATGGGGGGATACGACCAGCGCGAGTTGGATCCTCGCTTGCCGCCTCTAACGGCATTTGAGACTGGGTTGGGACGAATGCAGCTGACTTGGCTCCCGCAAGGCGCGACCAATTCCGTGGCGGTGTACCAGGCGCAAATGGCTTGGATCCTGAAGGATGATCTTCCGGAGGGAGTCCACATCTTCATTGACGACGCAGGCATCAAAGGTCCGAAATCCAATTACGGGGGAGCGGAGCTGGTTGAAGTTCCCGGTGTCCGACGTTTCATGTGGGAATATGCGCAGACATTGGAGCGCATCCTGTTTTGCATCAAGGAGGCAGGACTAATGGTGTCAGGGAAGAAGTTGGCGGTTTGTGTCCCGGCGCTTGAAGTCCTTGGCCATGTTGTTGCTTCCAACAGCCAGTGCATTGCAGAGAAAAAGCGGAACAAGGTCCTCAAATGACCAACCCTGCGGATGGTGTTGTATATCCTTCAGTTCTTGGGATTATGTAGCTATGTCCGTATGTTCATCAAGAGGTTTGCGGAGGTGGCCAGCCCGCTCCAATCACTAACGCGGAAAGGCGCGGAGTGAAAGTGGGGGGAAGAATGCAATTGCGCATTCTAGAAGCTCAAGGAGATCGTGGGACGTGACATTGTGCTCCGCAATCTTGACTACAATGCGGGAGGAATTAGGCTAGCGGTTGATTCCAGAGAATTTGGCGCGGGGGAGGTTCTCACTCAGGAGGACAACAGCAAGGATAGGCTGGTACTTTACGAGTCGGTCACCTTCACTCCGACAGAAAGCCGGTACTCCCAGCCAAAGTTGGAGTTGTGCGGGGTCACCAAGATTGTGCGGCAGCTCCAGTATCTTTTGTGGGGGGTCCATTTTGAGCTTTTGGTGGACGCGGAGGCGCTGGCGCGGATGATCAATTCCCCAGCATTGCCCAACACTCCCATGACCAGGTGGGTGGTGTTTCTCCAACTTTTCTCCTTTGCTGTTGTTCATGTTCCGGGGAAAGCGTTCACTATGCCCAACGCGTTGTCGCGGTATCCAAGGGACAACCCGTTTGAGGACGCGGAACTGCTCGATGTGGAGACCCCGGTTGTCAAGGTAGGGGTTGCAGAGGCAAGCGTTCAGCTGCCACTCTGGCAGAACGGGCGGTACGCAATCCTGCGCAACTACTTGCGGGACCTTTGTTTTCCCAAAAGAGCTACGGAGAAGGACATGCAATGGGCGAAGCGGCGGGGGGGGGGGGAATTTCTACGTGCAGGAGGGTCAGCTTTGGCGGCAGAAGACTCCGGTTCCTGTTGTGGTTACCACTTCAAGGGCGGATCAAGAAGCTATCCTCCGGAGTCTTCACAACGATCTTGGTCATCAAGGGGAGGTTAAGAGGCAGAGGCGGGTCAAAGAGCGGTTCTGGTGGCCGGGTGTAGTGCGTGCGGTGCGGGAATGGCTGGCGTCCTGCAAAGCCTGTCAACGGCGGAGCGCAAGACTGCCCAAGGAGGTTGGAAACCCCACAGGGGAAGACGCTCTCTTTGGTCAAGTCTTGCTTGATGTTGTCCAAATCAAGGCCGGTAAGTTTGCCTATCTGCTCGTTGCACGGGACGACCTGTCCGGTTGGGCGGAAGCGCGTCCGTTGGTCAAGCTCTCGGCGGACAAAGTTGCTCTATTTCTGGAGGAAGATTGGTTCGCATGGTACGGGTTGCTTTGTCTGGTCACAGTGGACGGAGGGGCTGAGTTTTGCGGCCGTTTGGTCAAGTTGGTGAGGAGTTGCGGAGCCAAGTTTGGCAGAGTAACGGAGTACTATCCCGAGGGGGCCGGCATGATTGAATGCGGGAATCAGCCAATCAAGGACGCCCTGGTCAAGATGTGCAGGGAGGACGGTAAGCTCTGGCAGGAGACCCTTCCAATGGTGCTGTTCGCCGATTGGATTTTGGTGAAGCGGTCAACAGGCTACTTGCTGTACAAGTTACTTTTTGGGCAGCGCCCCGTGCTTCCGGTGGACATTGAGTTGGAGAAGTTCCTGGGGGTTGAATGGTGGAAGGTGAAGACTTCCGCCGAATTGCTTGAGGCTCGCGCCAAACAGCTCCTTTGACAGGACGGAATGCTCGCAAAGGCCGCGGACCGGCTAAAGAAGACTTGGACGGCATTGGTGCGCTATTGGGACAAGCGCTGCTTGCATTGTCTCCGGGATCCCTTGCAGAAGGGGGATTTGGTGCTCCTGTACAACCAAAGTCTGGATTCTCAGTGGGGGAAGTTGTTTGCTAACCGGTGGAACGGCCCGTTTGGTGTGTTGTCCAAGTTCGAGGGCGGCAGCTATCAGTTGGAGGAATTAGACGGTACTCCGCTGAAACAGAAGGCGGCGGCTTCTCATGTCAAGCGCTTCTTTGCGCAAGGATCTACCTCGTTCGACAAGATGGCGGAAGGGGGTGAAGGATCTGACGAGGGAAGTGTGGAGCACGGCAATGGTGTAGGAACGCAATCCGGGGATTTGTCTTTGGGCGGAGAAGCAGAGGCTGTGCCGTTGCGACGGAGTAGGCGGTTGCGACCAGCTGGGGACAGTGGCCAAGTTGGGGGGGGGAGGTAGAGGGGGTAGGGGATAAGTTTTGATTTGGTGAGGGGGTGCTCTAGCCGGTTCACAGCTGGAACGACCAGAAACCCCAGAATGTTTGTTTCTCTATGTTTCTTTCTTATCTGGATTGTGGGGTCCTTGCTGGCTTGGGGTTTTTGCAGGAAATGCGGGCGCGACACAAAGCCGGGTCCGTAAACGCGAGGACAAGCCCCGCAGAACTGGGACGCGTGGGCAATCCCGCGGATGGGGGAAGCGGGACAAAGAGCAATTTGTGGGCGGTCTACAGGCGTCGCGCAAAAAAAAAAGTGTTCTTTTCTATTTTTCTTCTCTGTTGGTTTCTTGTTCTCTTGTTCTTTCTCTCAGGATATCTCAAGGATGGGTGGCTGGTATGGGAATAAGCTTGATTTTGGTGAGGGGGTGCTCTAGCCGGTTCACAGCCGGGACAACTAGACACCCCAGAATGTCCGTTCTCCTACTCTCTCTCTCTCTCTTCCCTTACGGTGGCGCGCGCTGGTGTTTTGGTTGTTGTGTTTGTTACAGGAAGGGAATGGGGAACTGTGTGGCAGTTTGTCTGGGGCGGTCCAGGTGCCTCTTTTGGAACGGCTAGTCACTTATGGTTGCTCACAAAGCAAGCGCGCGGGCGCAGACTCAATCTTGGACTCACTCTCTCAAAGCACGGCCGCGCACTTTTTTTCTCAGAAGGTTAGGACCTTGCGCAGAGACATGTATTTTCTTAATGGAAAAGGGAAGCGCGGTACAAGCAACAAGAAGAGAAGAAAAGAGGAAAGGGAGAAGGGGAAAAGGGGGGGGCGATGCGCCTATGCTATCTTTATCATTTCCTCCATTTCCACCCTCGAGGACGCCAGTAAAGCCCGGAAAGACGCCAGGAGTTCGCGCCGGGATTCCAAGGATTGTGCGCCAGGGATTGCGAAAAAATTCCGAAGCATTGTGGTTGACCTTTCCGCAAAAGCTTCAAAGCCAGCCGCCAGGAGCGCCATTACAATTGGAATCTCCGGGATCTCGGGAGGGCTGGGGGAACGAGTGGCTGGTGAAGATGGGGCCTCCGGGGAACCAACAGGGGGGCTTGGTCCAGCTGGATGTGATGACGGGACAACGATCGGTGACAGAGGCGGAGGGGCGTCGGGGGTCGCAGGCCTCTCATCCAAGTCCGCTGGTGGCGCGGGAGGTGTTGGCGGTCGCAGAGTAGGAGGAGGAGGTGCTGGCGCGGCCGCGGGTCTTCCAGAGAGTCTCGGGTCCGGTACCGTTTGGTTCACGCCAACAGCAGCAGCCCAAGCGTGGGTCGCCGCACACCATTCCTCCAAAGTTTTGTATTCGCCCCGTTGCGGAGGTCCAGCCCGGCAGAGGGGTGATGCCAAGTCGCGGCTCACGTGCAAAGTGGTGGGTGATGGAGCTCGGGGGCGGCGGGATGGAGGTGAGCCGGGTGGTGTCCACGAGCCTTCCAAGATTGACTTGTCGTCCAAAACCACAAACGGGTCCGGACAAGCCCTCTGGCGCGGCCTGGGGCAAGAGCCGGATTGGGGGGGAGCTTGAGGGATGCTGTCGCTAAGCAAGCAGCAATGATGACCGCGACAGCAAGCTACACAGGCGCGGAAACCGGGGATGATCGAACACGCGTGCCCGTTCCAAGCGCAGAACTTGCATGGGAGCATGATGGCAATGGAGAGGAGGGGAGACAGAGAAGGTGGTAGTGGGAAGTGGTGGGGGTGGAGCCAAAGTAGCGGAGGTGGTGGTATGGCAAAGCAATGGGAAACTTCTGGGGACAGAACTCAAGTTGGGGGGGGGGGATGTGGTGTCAATTTATAGACACGGATTGGGAACTGCGTCGCGGCTGCGCGCTCAGCATTGGGGGCAAGCGGGCTCAGCACTAGGGTATGCGGAGTGCTCAGCAGCAGCCGCTGCTTGGCTCCGCACCTGGTGGACGGGTTGGGCTCAGCATCAAATGCGGTGTGGGCGGCGATCCGCCCCGGAGATTGGATTCGGAAGGTAGTGCGCTCAGCTAGGTTCGCAGGTGCGCCGGTTTGGATACGTAGGGGCGGAGCAATCCGGGGGCTATGAAGGAACAGATGAAGCGCGCGGATCATGCCGGATATTACCAAAAACCCACAAAAGGCGCAGACAAACGGATACGGACAGGCGCGGGGGGCTCCAAGTAGGGCACGGTGCAAGGACCACGTCATGAGAAGGAAAAACCGGATGGACAGAACGGCGTACGGACAACAGGGGGAGTTTGGTAAGGAGTAGGTGGGGAGAGGAGGCTAGGGTTTCTGTTTTGGGATTGTTTTCTGTTTTGTTGTCATACTGTTATTTGCGCGTGTACTTAGGTTAGGGTTGAGAGGGAGGACTTATCCTCACTCTCAACTCCGGGTTAGAGGGAGGAGGAAGAATCACATCATCAGATTGAATCACTCATCTCACCAGGAGATTAAGGGAACTCATACCGGATACACATCCAGGTGGAAAGTTCTTAGGATTGAAGGATTGGCAATTTCTCTCTATACTTTTCTTTATCTCTTTATCTCTTTATTTCTATTTCTCATTTAAGTGCAACTTCGGACATCATCATCTCCTTTCAAACGCAGGGAACCATTAACTTCCAAACCTTGGGACAATTATGGGGGGATAACCTTTATTCTTTCCACAACGCGCGCTCCATCCGTTCCTTTATAGCCCGCGGATTGCTCCGCCCCTACATATCCAAACCGGCGCACCCAAAAACCTAGCCAAGCGCACTACCTTCCGAATCCGATCTCCGGGGCGGATTGCCGCCCAACCGCATTTGATGCTGAGCCCAACCCGTCCACCAGGTGCGGAGCCAAACAGTGGCTGCTGCTGAGCACTCCGCATACCCTAGTGCTGAGCCCGCTTGCCCCCAATGCTGAGCGCGCAGCCGCAACACAGTTCCCAGTCCGTGTCTATAAATTAACACCACACCATACCCCATGATTTTTTTTTTGACCCCTCCATATCTTCACACAGCTCCCGCACCTCTTGCTGAGTCACTGTTGCATCCATTGCCGGTCCAAAGATCTCCGCATTGCTTGTCTCCAATCTGGACCCCATCACCTTGACTCTCCTTTCAGTCCTTGGGCTCCTGCCCTTCTAGGTAAACCCAATTCTGCCTGGTCTATCCATACCACGCAACCATCCAAAGCAACAAAAAAGAAGGCGGCTAAGGAATTGAGGAAGCCAAAATCAACAGGTGCCTCCGCAAATTGAATGAGCAAATACTGGCCATCCTCCAAAGTTTGGTTGGGATCCCAGCTGCAGAGCTTTGCAAGCTCCTCTGCAAGCATCATTGTGCCGGTGGTGAGGTCCACTGCAGGCTCTGCCGCACCATCTTCCTTCCTTATATTTCTCCCCATCTTGAATTATTGCCGCGCCCCCTGAAACTTGTATACAGATCTTGAAATAAATATGATGCCTGGCCTTCCCCAGAAAGGAATCCTCTTGATTCCCTGCACCATCCTACAAAATGAGACACACAAACAAAAGAAACTCCGCAACCCCTAGTGAGAACCCCTCCATATCTGAGAATGAGGCAAATAAAACTGACACACCTGAGAAAAAAAAAGACACAAAGAGACTCCAAACTCTGCAAATACATATCACCTAAGGGACCTGGACCACCCCAGACAAAGGCCTCTAAGACTAGACCTTTCATGCTGCTACAGTGATCTGAGCTTCCCCATCCTCCCAAAACTCAAACGTTGACCCCAACGTTCATCCCTCCAAGGACTCCTTCTACTCTGCAGCCAGCTTGCTTATGTCAGCCATCTCTTGATTGTCATCCCCTGAACCTGCGGTTTTATCAAAATACGTAGTGCCCTGCACATGGAAATTCTTTAAGTGAGCTGCCCCCGCCTTCCTCTTGAGCGGAGTACCATCCAATTCCTCCAACTGATAACTCCCACCCGGAAACTGACTAAAGACCCAATAAGGACTGTTCCAGAAATCCGGAAAAAGCTTACCCCACTGTGTCTCCAAGCTCTGATTATAAAGCAGAACCAGGTTGCCTCCCCGCAAAGGGTCCCATAAGGGATTGGCACAACGCTTGTCCTAGCACCAAACCAACTTATCCCGGCTTTCCCAAAGCCTGTTCACCGCCCTGGCCACCATCTCCTTTTTCCAAAAAAGTTGCTCCGCCCACGCCACAACTAGATCCTCCATGGTCTTAACCTTCCACCAGTCAATAGCAAGGTAAGTAAATGTTTCAATATCTACCGGAAGCACCGGCTGCGGCCCATACAAGAGCTTTTGAGGCAAATAACCCATCCCCCACTTGAACAATATCCAATCTGCAAACAGCACAACTGGCAAGGTTTCCTGCCACTTCTTCCCATTACTTCTGCAGATCTTGAACATTTTGTCCAGTTAAAGGTGTGAATTGATTTGACTTAAAACTGGGAACTGAGATGATGAAGAGAAAATGAAAACAAGCTGACATCAGAATGAGAGTGAGGATGAGAAAATAACAGAACCACCAAAATCTGGCATTAAAGGATGAGGGCCAGAGAAATTGGTGAGTAGGTCAAAGAAAGAGGAGACATGGCAGTAGTTGAAGTTGAGGTGCAACTGAAGTGTTGAGATGACTGTATTTCAAAGTAAGACCAGCAGACTGAAGATAGAAATAAAAAATCTGGCAACACAAGACGTTGAGAAGAAAGCAAGAAAAATCTTACTTGGGATTGTGATGAATAGGTTCAAACCTCAATGTATGAAACAGAATTGAAAAGCAACAGAGTGGAGAAAAAAAGAAGGAAGACAAAGAAAAGAGATGGCGACTGAGATACTGGCAGGATGATTGAATGGTGGAGAGTAAAATAACAGTCAATCAATGGGTTAGGTGAGTATCAGATTGAAATTTGATCTCACTACTAGACAGGAGATTTGATTGATTCAGAATGATTGGACAAGGTTGGATGGCAAGATTGGTTGGATGACTTATGATGAATTGGTTATCAAGGATCAGAGAGAGTTGGAGGCGTAGGACAGCGATGAAATGAGTTGAGAAGATGAGCAAAGCAAGAGAGATAGGATGAAGGAGAGAGATAGGATGAAGCGGGAGGAGTTGGGGTTAGCCCAATGTTGGGAGCATGGGGTTGGTCTAATGAATGGTAGGATTCTAAATTTTTAGAGCCAGCGGGAGATCAGGATGAAATTTGATGTATGGAAGTAAGGAGAAGGATTATTCTAATATAGAGTAGCTGCACTGGGGATCTGATTTATCTAATTTCAATTTTGAATCAATTAATTCAACACACCTCCGTGTCTAGGAGTGAGAAACAGAAATTTGGAAGTTAGATTTACAACAGAAGGTCTAATGGCCGGTGTGTAAAGAAGAGGAGAGTTATGCTCCTAAGTTGTCTGCAAGTCCAGAAGTTATTGGTCTAGGCATCTGTAAGGAGGTTGGATGCAATGAGTTCTTAACTGTAGTGAGATAAAAAAGAGATAATGAGATGTATTGCTCTTCTCCCAATCCTTCCTATTCCTTTCCTTGGTGGTCTCCTCCTTGTAGATGATCATAACCCAACCCAGAGTTGAGGGTGAGGATTTGGGTCCCCCCCCTTCAACCCTAACCTAAGTACAACCACAAACACAAAAGAATGATGAAACACAACCCCTAAGCATGGAACCCTAGCCCAACCCTACCCCTCCATCCCTTTCCCCATAACCCATGCCCCTTGATATCAACGTACGTCCCGTTTGTCCTTCTCATGGCGCGGCCCTCCGCCACACCCTCCTTGGAGCCCCCCCTGTTTGCCCGCCCGCGCGCTGTAAGACTCCAAATGGTGCTAGGCCGTGGCAGTTCTGTGGAGGGGAAAGGTACTGTTTAGGCTGCCCTCCTGAGTGTTACAAAAATATTTAAATGTAACCAAGATCAAGGTCCAGAACCTGGTAAATGAGGAATCAAGGAGTTGAGGATAAAGATGAAAATAGTTTGGTAGCGATGGAAAAGCACTATCTGAGGCAAGATTATGCAGGGAAAAACTTGAAAAAAAGAAGTTAAAGTCTGATTAGAGTTCAAGGAACAAAAGCTGTTGTATTTAAACAACTCCCACAAGCTAATAACTCTGGTCGTCAGCAGAAGATTGGGGATGATCAACTCAAACCCAACCAACCTCCAGGTTCTCAATGAACCTGCCCAACTCTCCGCAATCAAGCGCTTGAAGGGTACCAGATAACTGAGGGTGGCTGTAAAAGACAAAGCACAATGTTAAGAAGCTCTAAAAGCAAACAGTAACTGATTTGAAGCAAGGATAACCTCAACAATTCTCAAGGGACTCAAGAGTAGGCTGGCAGAATGCAACTGCAAAGGAAATAAAGGGAGGTATAACACTCCAGGTCTTAAGCTTAATAAGACCTCTTCAATCAATTGTGATTGGCTCCAGAAAGATGATCAAGGATCAGGACCAGTATGGTCAGAGAAAGGGATCAAGGAGTGGTATAACACACTCAAAAATTCCAACAGACAGAATTTTTCTTCAACCAGAAAGGCTATTGGTTGGTGATAAGGATCAGGCCACAGAAGGGCAAAGACTCAGGGTCAAAAATGGATCAGGGGGCAATCAGAGATATACCCAGGATAGGATCAGGATCTTAATTTCACAATAATGGAGGGACAAAGGCACACGCTCCCATGGATATGATTCTATGATCTGATGATGATATATGATCCTCAAAAAGCAGGGGAGAGCCCCTCCTTTTATAGACCGGAGGCCTATAGACTATTTACACTATTTACAAGAGAGATTTTCAAATGGGAGAAGATTTTTTTTATTTTTTTATTTTTTATTTTTTTTATTTTTTATTTTTATTTTTTTTTACAGATCAGTGTCATGAGAAAACAAAAGAAAGAAAAAAAAGAAACAAACAAGCATTCAGAGAAAAAAATCCAAAGAGGGACGCCCGCGGGCATCCTGATGGGCCCGGGCGACTGCCGGGACCGCGGATGACCGCCGGCAGGTGTCCGATGGGCATGGGCGACTGCCAAGGCCGCGGATGACCGCCAGCAGGTGTCCGACAGGCATTGGCAACAGAGGAGACCCGCGCGGGCAACAGAAAAGCCGCGCAGGAGATCAGTAAGCTAGGAGGTGGTAAGAACAAGGTAGACAGCCGCTTGAGACGGTCGTCGTCACGGGAGGTAGATTGAGGGATCAAAGTCTAAGGACAAATCGGGGATACCAAGTTTTGAATTGTGACCCAGTGTGGGAGAAGTTGATGGGCAAAGAGCAGTAAGAGGTCAAGAGCAGAATCAAGATTGTTGTTGCTCATCAAGTTGGAGATTGACGGGTTCAATCTAGGGTGGGACGAGAGCCTGTACTGGAGACAATCAAGGATGAGGATCAAGATCTCTTGATTTATGGCGAGACTATGGGAGGAGTAAGGGGATCTGATGATCTGGGCCAGGGGTTCCTTGATCAATAACAGACAAAGTCTGAGTAAGGTACGACTGGCGTTGATTTCAAGGGGATGATGATCATTGGAGGAGTGAGTGGTGGTGAGTCAATTGGGGTGAGATTGGTGATGGATGGCAGCATGAGGATGGCAATGGATGGTTTTTTTTTTTTTTTTTTTTTTTTTGATAATGATACCTATGAATGATGATAAGGAAAAATCATCACAAAAAAAATTAAAATATCCGCACTGGCCAGGGTGTCCAGGATGGGGCACCACAGCGCGTCCGCGGACCTTGCGGTCCACCGGTTGGCCCGGGCGCGCCTAACCCCCCAATGGCCCTGCCCTTGCCTTCCGGACTAGCCACCCGCGAGCTTGGTTGGGCCGGCTCCATCACTTGGTCCGCATTTCCTGGGCGGGTTGTGGCCTGGAGCCCTCAGAGTAGGCCCGACCCAGACCTGGTGCTGAGACCTGCAATTCCTACTGCTGAGCCCGCAGCGGCTGCTGATGAGCCCTCAGCAGGCACTGCTGAGACCGCGCGCACCCCAAATGCTGAGCCCGACCTACACAACTGCTGACTGCGCAGCCCGCAACGCAGCTCTTGACCCAAGGTTATAAATACAACACCACACCGGCTTAGTGAGGGAATCGGCAATCATTTCCCCAGAAGGGATGAGAGTAGTGATGAGATTTCCATTTGCCTTCTGTTTGCGTAGCCATTTGATGTGAATATCCACGTGCTTGAGAGCCTTGTGGTGTGATTCTAGATTAACAAGGCTGTGAAGAGCCTTGTTGTCAATGAAGGAGCTATGAGTGAGCTTGAGGTTCAGATTGAGATCAAGAAGTAGATTGTGAAGCCATATTTTTTCTTGCATAGCCAACACCAAAGCCTTCAGTTCTCCTTTGGTGGACAATAATGAGATAGAGGATTGGAGTTTGCTGTGCCAAGCCACAGGACAGCCATAGAGAAGAATTACAAATCCAGTGTGGCTTTTCCTGGTAATAGGATCATTGCCACCATTGGAGTTGCTGAAACATTCAATATCATATTTCAATTTGGAGGATGAGAGCTTAAGGGAGAGATGTCTGGTTGTGTTTACATATCTCCAGGCATGTTTTGCTTGTTCCCAGTGGTTGATGCCAGGACAATTATTATAGCAAGAGAGACTGGAAAAGGCATATGACAGATTGGGTTGAGTGCAACTGGATATGAAGTTGAGATAACCGGTAGCCAAACAAAAGTTAATTTTGAGTTGTGTGAATTTTTATAATTCTTTGTTGGTGGCTGGGGACAGTTTAACATTGGGTGTCATGGGAGTAGAGATAGGCTTAGAATTATCAAGAACAAGCTCCTTGAGGGCGGTTTGAATGTGCTTTGGTTGGTGAAGAGAAAATGAGTTATTTTTTGAGATTAGATGATTTCCTAGGATCTTTTTTAGAGGACCTTTGTGTGAGATATTAAATTGTTGTTTCAATTCCAAACGGAAAGAGGCAGACTTGCCAACAATTAACAATTCTTCCACATACAAAAAGATATAAATGCCCAAGACACTGTTGATATGGAGACAAGGATTGGCGTTTGACAATTGTAAGTTTTTTTTTGAGGCAAGCCAGTTTTTGAGAGTATTGTACCAACTCTTGGGGGCTTGTTTCAGGCCATAGAGGGCCTTCTTCAATCTGAAATAAGGGAAGCTGGAGTTGTAACTGTTGGGACAACTGATTTAAGTTTCTTCATCAAGGGGAGCGTGAAGAAAGGCTGATTTGATGTCCATCTGAACAATTTTGAGCTTATGATGAAAGGAGTACAGGAGGAGAGCGCGCAGGGTAGTGATAAGGCCAGTGGGTGCGTAGGTTTCTCTGTAATCTAAGAAATAAATTTGAAAAAATCCTTGGACACAGAGGCAAGATTTGAATATTGTTCTGTCACTGTTTGGACTGTCCTTGATGCGGTAGACCCAGGTGGTTGATAAAGCTTGCTTTCCCAAGGGCAGGGAATAGCAAACTTCCCACACATCAAATTTTTCAATGCCGTTGGTTTCGGATTTCATAGATTTAAGCCAGTGAGGCCTTTCTGGGAATTTAAGGACTTCAGGATAGTTTTTAGGAGTGGTACGGGCCAAGAAGCCGTAGCGGACCAGAGGTTTGAGAGAGGTTCTGTCTCAAAGAAGGATGCCTTGAGGTGGATGAATTTCCTCTGAGTCTGGGGCTTCAGGGTTGGAGTCGGAGGCAATTTCTTTGGATGAGACAGCCTGGGAAAGGGGAGTGGAGGCATTGGGAGATTGATCAGGTTCAGATACGGAGGTGGAGGGAGCGTAGTCATGAGTTATGGAGTCAGGAGAAGTTGGAATTGAGGAGTTCAGAATGTCAGTAATGGTTTTTTCAAGGGAGAGGAGAGAATCAAAAGGAGAGATGGAGGAGGCAGAGGAGCTTTTAGTGGGGGAAGTTTTTTTGAAAATCTTGACGTGTTTGGAATGGATCACATTGTTGGTTTCTGGTAAGAAGATTTGGTAGGATCCCAGTGTAGAATCAAATCCCACAAGGATTCCCTCAAGTCCTTTGTTGGCAAATTTGGAATTCGACTGGTTTTGATTTAGAAACATGGTCTTCAAGCCCAGGGTTTTGATGAGTGAGAATTTTGGTGGAGATCAATACCAGAGTTTGAAAGGGGAGTTAGGATTTTGCCTGGAGGGTACCATGTTCAAGATTAGGCAGCAGCCTACAGTTATTTCATCCCAAAGTTCTAATGGGATGGACATATCAATCATAGCTGTCCTGGCTGACTCAACAAGAGTTTGGTTGGCTTTCTCGGCAATAGGGTTATGTTGAGGGGTGTATGGTTTGGAGGTGGAGTGCATAATACCTTTCTCTGAAAAGTAGGTGGAGAGACAAGTATTCAAAACTTCACTGCCATTGTTGGAATGAAATTTCTTCAGCATATTTTGGAATTGATTTGAATAGAGCTGAATGAATTTGATGATTTATTCAGTGGAATTGGATTTGAATTGGCGTGGTATACAGGTCTTGAAGCAAGAGAAGTTGTCAGTTAGGACCAGGAAGTAGCGGTTTCCAGCTTTTGACTGAGGCGATATGGGACCACACAAGTCAGCATGTATTTTGTTGAATCTTTTTTTGCTGCGTGGAAAGATTCGTTTGAAAGGCGCCTTATAGATTTTACCCAACGCGCAAGAGGAACAGTTGATGTTGTCCCAACAGAGGTTAGGAAAGTGATTACAGATCGATTTAATGGCTTTGTTGTTGACATTGCCAAAAGGTTTGTGAAGGGTGGAAAGGGAGGTGAAAGAAAAGGAGTTGGATCCAGAGGGTCCCAAGGATTCCTCAACAAACTAAATATTTCCGTTGATTATCCCTTTGATCAGCATGTATCTTCCACGGTTGATTTGAAATCTGTTGGAAGAGACTTGTTGGAGAGAACAGCCACCAAGGATGAGTTGACCAAGGGAGATGAGATTTATGGCCAGTTCAGGGATGAATAGTGAGTTTTTTAGATGAAGTACGGAGTGAGAGGTTGAGATTGAGGCAGTACCAGCCCCAGAGGATGAGATGGAAGTCCCAGCCTTTCCCGTTTGTATTATTGTATTGTCTGGATTCAGGGTTGGAAAGAATTTGGATGAGTTGAAAATTCCGGAATCCAGTATAATCCAATTTTGGTTGAGTTGACCACAGTGAGTCATGGCAAATGTGAAAGCTAGGTGAGCAGAGGCATTGTTCTGTGGAGCTGATCTTGCTTTAGGAGCCAAAGAGGTAGGAGGATTGGGTCTAAGATGCAGGAAAAGCCAGTAGCAGCAATCCTTGGGATGGTTTGCTCTAGGTTATGCCAATTTGCCTTGCAGCATAGATTGTCTTGCAACATGGCCATGGCTGAGACTTGTGATCCCAAGGCCGTTTTGTGCTTCACTTGATTGAGATGTTGCAAGACAAGATCTCCATCTATCTTCTTGTTGCCAAGAGAGTGAGTAATGGTTGATCTAAGATGATCAAACTGAGGAAGGAATTTGAAGAGTAGAAGGTACTCAATGATGTCTTTGTCCATTTTGATTCCAATCTCTGAGATTTGCAATAGGCATGCTTTTGCTTTGGTAATGAATCTTTCTATTTTTCTAAGATAAAACCGGAGGTTGAGGAAGTTGAAAAACACCCTGTATCTGTTAGCGGTTTGAGAGTAAGAAAAAAATTTGTTTATCAATCTCCACAATTTGATGACGTTTTCTAGATGATGGTCTTTAACACAATTGACATAGGTTTCATTGTCCAGTTTTGCCAGTATATAAATCACAATCTCCATATTTGTATCCTTAGGGCATTTGTCAGATTTGGAGGAATTGAGCCAGTGAGCAATTCCCTTGAGCAAAAAAATGGTAAGGATTTTTGAAGGCCATAGAGAGAAGTTTGAATCATTGAGGTTTGGAATGGAATTGGTGAGAGTTTTAAGGAGGGAGTTGTTCAAATCCGCTGTTCCAGGTGTAGCCATGATGTTTGGTTTGCTTGTGGCAGATCTTTTTGGCTTTTAACCATGAAGTGTTGAGATGACTGTATTTCAAAGTAAGACCAGCAGACTGAAGATAGAAATAAGAAATCTGACAACACAAGATGTTGAGAAGAAAGCAAGAACAATCTTACTTGGGATTGTGATGAATAGGTTCAAACCTCAATGTATGAAACAAAAATGAAAAGCAACGCAGTGGAGAAAACAAGAAGGAGGACAAAGATAATGGATGGCAACTGAGATACTGGCAGCATGATTGAACGGTGGAGAGTAAAATAACAGTCAATCAATGGGTTAGGTGAGTATCAGATTGAAATTTGATCTCACTACTAGACAGGAGATTTGATTGATTTGGAATGATTTGACAAGGTCGGACTGCAAGATTGGTTGGATGACTTATGATGAATTGGTTATTGAGGATCAGAAAGAGTTGGAGGTGTAGGACAGCAATGAAATGAGTTGAGAAGATGAGAAAAGCAAGAGAGATAGGATGAAGCGGGAGGAGTTGGGGTTAGCCCAATGTTGGGAGCAGAGGTTGATGTAATGAATGGTAGGAGTCTAAATTTTTAGAGCCAGCGGGAGATCAGGATGAAATTTGATGTACGGAAGTAAGGAGAAGGATAATTCTAATATAGAGTAGCTGCACCGGGGATCTGATTTATCTGATTTCAATTTTGAATCAATTACTTCAGCAGCAACAAGACAAAGGAGGAAAGAGGAGCTGGAAGTTGAGGCTGGCCAGACTTTGAGGTTAATCATGAGAAGAAAGAAATACAAGAGGAACCAGATAGTGTTATCTCACTGGGAACACACAAATGATCAAAGGATTCAGGCAAAGCACTTGAGTAGGAGCAATAGAAGAGATGATTGGGGTTTGAGAGAGAAGAGAGAACAATAACATGAGATCATTGAGTAGGTTCAATGGAAGATTGAGATGGTGAGTCTTCCTCAGAGCTTGTTGAGAGTGTGAGGATGAGATGGTGAGATGTACTCCGTTTAGAGTTTCTTCACTTGCTGTGTGCCCGTGCAGCTAGAGGCCATGAACAACTTAACACCCCACCATGCCCAATGAGATAATACCATCAAAGAACTCAAGCAAAATGAAAGGAAAGATAAAAAAAAGAAATAATATGACAAAAAAAAGTAATATGACAAGATTACAATGCATGTAAGCCTCCTGAATTCCAAGACCCTAGCTATCCTTTAGCTACCAGAGGTGATAGACTAAATAATAAATCAATTATTTAATAAATGCAGCAAAAATCCGTAGAATATTTGGATTAAGCTTATTGCAAGGTTAAGTGGTTTGGTTATTGTTTATTGTATTTAATCAATATGAATAAATTGATTATTAAATATTTTTATAGAGGGGCCACAATTATATTGGGGATCTTTAACACCTCTCTTCAGGGATTTCAGTATGAAAACACGTAGTACTGGTTACTTTGGGCTCTTTAGTTTAAAGAATATTTTACCCAAAGATAATATGTATATAAAATACACAGTGGAGTGGTAGGGCCTTGTAGCCAAGCTATCACGACAGAGAAAGGATAATAAGACTTCCTGGTATATTATTAAATCCTTTGGGTATCTGTTTGAGACATGTACTGATGGGTTAAACCTGTATACTGGGGTTATAAGGTTGTTCAGCAGTTTTAATTGATAAAAAGAGGTTGAGGATGGATATTACTGATAAGAAATTGCCATAAATCACTTACTTATCTCTTATAAGTATTTGATTACCTTGGCACGGTGTCTGGATATGAATATTACTGGGTCTCTGCCCATCAATATCCCCAAAAGAGCTCTTTATTTATAGCATTTGGAGTCCCAATATTGTCCTTCTGAGGGTTGTAGGTGCTCAAAGGGACGGACACTAAGGCTAGCAGGGTAAACAGGGGTAGCCTGTCATGTGTTCTTGGTTCTATAGCACGGGTAGCATCTAATTCCACAGGGTATGGGAATTATTCCACTTTATAATAGACATTAGGACGTGTGAATAACACTAATCTGTCCTGTTTATGTATTATTTAATTAATTATCCTTAGTAAATGTTCCCAGTAGTTTAATAATTATATAAATAGAAATTTCTACGGAAATCTTGATTTCAGGTAAGTTCTCATTATGTATTATATAAATGGAGTAAAAGTAATAATATTGATTTTACTCCTTATTTTCGAGTTCCAGTTGATTTACTAAGATAATTACTTAAAAATATAAGTCATGTGAATTCATGTAGTATTTTTACATCATTAGTTTCCTTAGTATGTCAAAAATATATTCATGTCTAGAAATTCTCATAAAAGTATATTAAAGTATTTTAATATATTTTTAGAAGTTGTCACTGTCTTATTTTTGACATACTTGTTACTTTGAATTATATTAAATAAAAAATACGTATAAGGATTATTTAAGTATTTTTATATAATATTATGTATTTTTAGACTGTCTACTATCCATTGGAATATTTATTACATATGTAGAAAGTTCCCGTGCAGGTTGTAGCATGTTTACGTGGTACCTCAGCCTCTCAGGCCGCCTGTCACTCTGTCAAATCATAGTCCCGCGGCTGCGTACTTGTCAGAGGCCCGGGGCTGCGTACACAACCTCAAAGGAGTGACAAGGCTGTATCTCAGCCGCGCGCAGGTGCATTGGCTGCCGTGGCTGCGTGCGGGAATTTTGAAAAACACATTTCCGCCCATAACTCCTAAAATATACACAACAACTCAATTCTGACTGAAATTTAGGTGTGAAACCTATAAGTGAAAATGTGTGTGAAATATTTAATTGGCCAAAAAGCTCAATAATGGAGCCATAGTATTTTGGATTTTCTTTCCTTAATTATTTAAAAATATAAGGAGTTGGATTTCAAGGGTGGAGTCAGTGAGTGACCCTACCTAATTTTGGGTGGAAAACCCATTTCTGTAATAATATTTAAGGTTTTCCTAATCCATCTTAGCTTAATTGTATTATTATTATTTTTATGTTATTTTTGTTACTTCTGCAGCTTGCTCTGCAATAGTAGCAAGCTGACAATGCATCTGAGCGTATGAAGGGAAACAGCAGGGAGATGCTCTGGATGGAAGCTGCCTTGGTCAGTGAGTCAGCTAGCATTTGCAAGGATTTGATCAGTTTGATCTCAATTCTATCTGCGCTGAGTTCTTCTCTCATTCCCTAGTCTTCAAATCTAGATGTCTTGTTTTCAAATTTGATCCAAATTTGTGAAGTTTTTCATCTTATCCATCATTGTCAATTTTTAAAGGGATAGTCTCCAAGGTTAAGGAAAAAATCTTGCTCATGAGAGCCTTGATTCACATTGCTTCATGGAATGAATCTACAAGTGCATTCAATTCAGCGTCCGTGGAGGACCAAGTGATGTTCTTTTGTTTGCAACTGTTCCAGGAGACAAGGCTCCCAAAGACTAGGCACAAGTAACCTTTTTTCAATTTTTGAGTACTGGGATGGTTGGCCCAGGATCCATCTGAATATACATTGAGAGGTTCTGCTTGCGACATATTTTTGAGTTCAAGTCAATTATGTTGAGTGGCTTTGAGATATTTCCAGGTTTTCTTCAGTTCATTCTTTTGAGTCAGTCCTGGTTTGACATTGAATCCCGCTAAACTCAAAACTGAAAAACTGAAATTGGGCCTAGTGTAGCACTCTATGTGGTTGAGTGATCCTATCACTGATTGATAGTTGATTTTCAATGCCTTAAAGGATTAGTGTTTCTTGTCCGTAGCAGGATTGGGTTGAAAATTTGGCGTGAGGGAAGTTGATGATCCTTTGCAGTCACTTAGGCCTAATTTGTCAAGTCCAGGTTGGATATGATTTGGTTGACTGAGGATTATTCTGTTGGCCTTGATTTTCATTTTCTTTCCAAGGATTGTGTTAGGATCCTGGCTATTGGATCCCTTGAATTATTGTAGTAATTTCTGTTTGAAGCCATGACCATCACCTACCAGGATTAGGTTGTTGACATGGAAGAAAAGTTGAGACTTTCCATCTCCTGACAAGTGGAGGCAAGGATTGCAAGCAGATTTGTAAAATCCAATCTCCTTGAACCAGGTAGTCAGATTTTTTACCAGTTTTTGGGCAACTTTTTTAGGCCATACAGAGACTTCTTCAGTTTGAGAAATTTTGAGGGTCCATTGGAGCCCTTGGGAGTTCTTATTATGACTTCTTCATCAATTTCCAAGTTTAAGAAAGCGCTTTTCACATCAAATTGGCGGAATTTTTGTGAGGACTTCAACGCCTATACCAGTAGAAGTCAAAGCGTCAAAGGTTTCCCCATGGGGGAAAAAGTTTTGAAATAATCCACGCCTTCAATTTGATTGAAGCCTTGCACGCAAAGACGTGCTTTATATTTTACCGGATCGCCATGACCATTTTCCTTTAGTTTGTAGATCCAGGTTGTCAGGAGTGGATTTGCGTGTTCAGGTCCTTTGTATTCCTCCCAGACCTCAAAGGACTTGATGGAAAACATTTCCTTGTCCATTGCGCCAATCCTTCTATTGGATTCTTCACACCCTACCACATCTTCATAATTTTTGGGTTCATAGTAGTGGAAGAAACCATATCTTTGAGGTGGCTTGATGGTGGCTTGATCTCTGAGGGTTCTGGTTGGTTGAATTGCCTGCAATGCTTCCTGTGACTGAATCTGAGTTATCAACAGGGATAAATTCACGCCAGCATTGGGGCCCTCAGCTTCCAATGATTCAAGATCAGATGGTGAAGTGCAGTCTCCTTCTGAGGAAGATTCATCTCCTGACACCGTCCAATATTCCGTGAAGGCAGGATTGTCTCTAGGTTGGTGCTTGGATGAGGATTGAGTTTTTGAGTCTTGCGCATCACTTGTTTGAGAGATTTCCCACCCATCATTGGTCAAGATTGTTAGGATCGAGTTGAGAGGATTTTCCTTTTCAAGAACTTCACATGTTTAACAGAAATGATGGAATCAGATTTAGTCAAGATGCAATATGAACAAAAAATGGGATTGAAGCCTACTAGAATTCCTTATTCCCCCTTTTCCTTCAATTTATGGCCCCTTCCTTGTCTCAAGAGTAGATACACACAAGGGCTCCCTACTGGTTTCAGGTAAGAGTCCAGAAATGTATAGCCATGTATTTGGTGCCACAGCAATTCCGCATGATCTTCTCTGGGGATCTGATTGAGCATTAGCAAAATGGCTTTGATTACTTCATGCAACAAGTTAGCCATCAGCTGGGCATCTTTCAAGATTGTCCTGGTGGATTCAATGATTGTCCTATTTGCCCGTTCAGCCTTCCCATTGTTTTCCAGATGGTAAGGCTTGGAGACACTCTGGAAAATGTGATTTTAATTGTAAAAGGCTTACAGTTTTTGATTGACAAAAATCGGATTCGCCATCTGAGAATACTTCAGAAGGATAGTAGCCTCTGCGGCAATGCTCTTTCTCAATCAAATCAATGATGACCTCAGGAGTCTCCTCCTTTGGGACCAGAGGAAACGCCCCAATATATCCCAATGCGCTGTCTACCAAGGTGAGAATGAACCAATGACCTCCATTCAATTGCGGTTTGAGGGGACCCATGAGATCTAAATGAATTTGATTGAACTCCTTAATTGCCCTTCTTGAGGATTTTTTGAACAGCAATTTTGTGATTTTTCTTTTGACACAGTGAATGCACTCAAAACGCCTTTTCAGGTCCAATGGAATATGTTTTTTAATCCCTTTGAGTTTAGTGATGGAGGCGTGGCCGTGATTGCAATAAATTTCAAAAAGTTCTTCTTCTGGTGTCTGCTTCATGTGAGTGGTGTGATTAGCAAGATGAGCTTGATTGAACTGGGGAGTTTCTAACAAATATAGGTTGTCAATGATGATCCCTCTAAACACTTTGTGCCCTTCCTTTGAGACCGTGAATTGTTTCTTGCTGGCTTGCAGTGTGCAGTCCGATTGGTTGAGAGCTCCTGCGCTCACCAAGTTAATGGTGAGACTAGGTACATAGAATAAATTGGAAAATTCAAGTGTGAAGTTGTCCCAGACAAGCTTAACCGTGCCTCTGCCCTTTATTTCAAGTTCCACTCCCTCCTCCCTGGTTTTGATGAACTGATCCTGATATGGTGACATTTCCTTAAAGTAGCGGCTATTGTTGATCATGTGAATTGAGGCCCCACTATCCAGGATCAACTTTGATTTTGGATCCCCATGGTTGATCCACATTGACAGAAGAGAAAGATGATGTGCCACCGGGTTTGTTTTTGATTGATTTTTCCTGGATCTCCACTTAGCTTGCTCTTCCTTCCACCAATCAGGGGCAACTTCTGGATGTAGATGCGAACAATTTTTGGCTGAATTATGTTTGTCTTGTTTTGGGTTATGATATCCTTTGGTGCACCTCTGATGTTCACCTTGCTTGTCAATGTGGTTTGTCACAGGTGGTTTTGAACTTATCAGGGCCACTTTGGTCCATGAGTGCTGATTGTCTCTGTTAAAATGCGGATGCACTCAAGTAATGTGCATAGGAGTGTGTAATCCAAATGGGATGCAAAAATGGGCCTCCACGGCCCATTGGACATCACGTGGGCCACGTGGGCCTATGTGGGTGTTATTGGTTTTGGTCATTTGGGCGCCAAAACATGTTTTTATGGTCTTTTGGGACACAGGCCCTCATGGGCCCGCCAGGGTGGATGGGCCACCCAATCCAGATGGCCTTTTTTTGGGCATAAAAGGGCCCAAGCTTTATTATGGACATACTTGGCCAGACGGGCTGGCCTGCCAAAGTATGTAATTCTCACAATTTGGGATTGGGGCAGCCCATTGGGGCCGCCGCCCATGTTGCGGCCTGCTCGGGCCGCCTGTGTTCCTCGGTGCGGCCCAACGGCCCGCGCGGGCCCGGCTGGTTGCGCCCGGCAACCAGCGCCGCGGAGCCGGGGCTCACGGCCCCGGCTTGCTCCCCCTCCCCTTGCTCGCTGTTGCCAGGGGGATGGGGGCAAGCTGGCTGGGTTGAACCAGCCAGCAACTGGCCGCGACAGTGCGGTTGGTGAGGGCAGGGGGGACCTGACCACCCCCTTGCCCAAGGAGGTGGCCGCACCGGCTTGCTCCCCCTCCTCTTGCTTGCCGTTGTGAGGGGGATGGGGGCAAGCTGGCTGGGTTGAACCAGCCAGCAACCGGCCGCGACAGTGCGGTTGGTCAGGGCAGGGGGGACCTGACCACCCCCTTTCCCAAGGATGTGGTGGCGCCGGCCACAAGGGGAGCAACCAGAAGGCGGGGGGGGAATTCATCACCCCTCCACCATTGAGCGTGTGAAGTGACCGAGCAGGGGTGCTCTCCCCCCCCCCCTTTACCAAGGGGGAGGAGCGATGGGCCTGGGGGGACCTGATCACCTCCCAGGCCAACTTTCTTGTCAACGCCCTGGGGGTATCAACCCCCAGGGCCCCTGGTGAGGGGATTTGACCGCCCCCACCAGGGATTTGAGAGAAAGAGGGGGGGTGGGACAGCATGTCCGCTGGTCACACCGCCCAATGTGTGTCTGAGACCGGACCCAGGTGTGCCCTGGGTCACACCTGGCCCATTTGAGGGGCCAGGGGCTGGCTACATGAGGCAACCAGCCCATACACAACGTAATGAGGTCATCATGGCTGGTTGTAACGGACAACCAGCCAAGGGGATTGAACAGCAAGGGGCTGGTTCAGCCCTGTAACGGTGGAAACACTGGATTGTCTGGAATAGGCCGGTTGTAAGGGTTCAGAAACTGACGCCATGCGGGCTGATGTAGTCCCAACCAAGTAACAAGGCCAGTAGAGCCTGTAGAGCTCTTCTTGGGGCGGAAAATTTGCCTTTTGGCTTGTTGTATCATGGGCTCACAAGAGGCCAATCTTTTGTACTTAAGGAGCTCTTCGACCTGCTGTTTTCCATCCATTCATTCATCATTCCAATCAAATTCATCCAACATATTGCCCCATTGTGAGAGCCCCATTAGCCAATATTGACACCCAGTGTCCAGCATTTCTTTTGCTTTAAATACTGCTCATTTGCCTAAGCTAATTGCCGGCCATAATTATAACAGTCTTGAGTTTTTTGAGCCTTGGATTTGTTTTTGAGCTGAGTTAAGTGGTTGAGAACATACTCAACAGTAAGTTCCTTAGCTGTGTGCATGATTTGGCGTTTAAAATCCTTCATGGCCTTGGGGAATTTGAAGAGTAGGAGGTATGCCAAAATGTTATTTGGAAGAATGATCCCAACCTCAGACATTTTCTTCAAGCAAACCTTAGTCTTAGTAATAAAGTCTTCAATCTTGTTGGACCCAAATTGCAAGTACAAGAAGTTGTTGAACACCCTAGCTCTATTAGATGCTTGTGAAGAGGCATATTTATATATGATAGCCTTCCAAAGTAACTTTGCTGAGTTTTAATTGTGAGGAGTAACAATTTTGTTGTGCATAGCAGCTTACAAACGGGAAATGATAAGCAATTTGATTTTGTCATTGAGATTGTTTTCCAATACGGAAGCGTTGTTGTTGATTTGTTGGGAGCATCAACAAAAATCTAATATAGCATCCCTTTTGTCCTTCCACACGCCATAGGTTTTTTTTGCTGAGTCTAGGAATAGTGTCCAGAGCTGTCTTCAGCATTGCCTACCAGAATCCCTTCGAGATTGAGCCAGTCGTCATTTCCCAGTTATTTAGAAGTTAGTCGACTGGTTTGAGAGTTGAGAATTGGATGAGCCTCCTTTGGCTTTTAAATGTGTTAAACACATGAATTGATTTGACTTAAAACTGGGAACTGAGATGATGAATAGATAATTAAAACAAGCTGACATCAGAATGAGAGTGAGGATGAGAAACAAACAGAACCAAAAACATCTGGCATTGAAGTATGAGGGCCAGGGCAATAAACAAAATTTGGTGAACCAGGTGTTTAATCTTTTGTGTGGGAATTCTTTGTTCTCTTCCATGGGAAATCAAAATCAGTTAACCACTCCAAAATTTTCTACTTGTGGGCCTCTAACCACCACTGCAGCTATGAATTAATCACTCTCTGCTTGTATTTCATGGGAAAATGAAGGGCTATCAATTGTGAGGAATCATCTCCCCTGTCACCAATACCTGAATAGACTGAAAAAGAATGCAATATTTGTTACCAAAAAGGGACAGGCTGAATTCTGACCAAAAAAGAGACTAGATCCATGTTTGAAATTGGCATGATTATGGTGAAAAAATTGCTATATTCACACCAATTGGTATGCTTTCCAACCCCAGGAAGGCATCTAACCTTTAGAAGGAATCATTGGTGTTATTTGTTGTCATTTTTCTGTTCATATTTTGTAACTGACAAATTTAGTCAGCCTTAGATCTATCTTACTGCTTTTATTATCCTATTATTATTGTCTCAGGCCCCTTCTGGGGGCTCTCTAGTTGTTTTAAACCTGCTACCCTAGGCCCCCTTTGGGGTTCTCCAGTTTTGCTCAAATAATGGTCCTCCCCTTGGACCAGGAATGAAACTCATCTGATTACCAGTCAACAATACTGGAGTGCCCCTTCCTCCTCATCAGATCAGTTCCTCTTGACTATAAAAGAATTATCCCCTCTCTATTGGCTCTTTGTAGCCTTATTATTCCTCCTCATCAGGCTCCTCCATAGCCTACCATTAACTTTTCATCCCTCACGGCAATATAGTCATTCTTCAACTCTGCATTATTCTAGTAAGTTCTTTACTATAATCACACCAAATGGTGTGCTTTGACAATACAGGAAAGTGTTCAGACTTTTCAAGGTTTAAAGGAGTGCCTGGGGTGGGAGAATATACCATTTGACGGCTTTATCAGCCCCAAAAGGCCTTTAAACATTAATTGAAGTCCTGGGGGGCTAAATTATGGCCTCCAGACCCCCTGTAGGGTAGAAAATTTTGTAGAATTCAAATATGGACACCAATTGAGTTAACTTAATATTTAAACAAGCACTACATATCAACTTCTTGCAAGGAATTGAAATGTGACTTAAGATTTGGAAAAAAAAACCATTCAATGGAAGAAAAATAAGAAAAATGATAAAAATTCATTTATTTTACAAAAATTGGACTGTTTTGAGTGATCCTCAAATACTTTTGTAGCAAACATAAAAAAATTTAAAAAGTGTAACATGTTCCTATTTCATTCTGGGACTTAAAATAGCTTGAAATATTTAAAAATATATCATCCAGTAAATAAATAATTATGAAAAATATGAAAAACAGATTTCATTGAACAAAAATCAAGATTTCTGATGGAATGTTAATACCTCCATACCAAAAATAAATAGAATGAAAAATGAAAATATATTGATTTCATGAGGGAGTACAGATATTTCTAAATATTAAAATATAATATTCATCAAATAAAAAAACAAAAAGATTGATTATCAAATATTGATTTCTTTGAATAAGGATTTATCTTTCTATTTGGATTTATTTAGCCTACACAAAAAATAAAAAGACATAAAAATACTAATTTTACCTATTTCATGAAAATAATGAAAGTATTTTGAGATATTCTAACAAAGAATCCATTGAGTAAAATATGGTATTTAAATCTTTGTTTGGGCACCAACCAAAATTATTTCAATTTTTGCTAAAGCATTCTGGGGACCCTTTGAAACCCACATGTGACCCCCCAAAGCCCATGTGACACATAGCCAAGTTTTAATTGGTTTGGCCAACAGCCAAGCCAATTGGCCATGCCCACCAAAATCAATGATTGGGGGAATTGTTTTTTCTATTTATTTTCTTCAACAAACTTTCAAATACAAAACTTTTAATCACAAAAAGGATTGAAGGTTTTTCTTTTTGAATGAAAAAAAAATTCAAAAGTGATGAAATTTGATGAAATTACTATAGAACTTGAACCAGAACTGGGAGAAACAGAATAAGCAATTTATAGCAGGGATAGAAAAAAGCTTGTAAAAAGTAATCATACAAAAGAGGAGGACAGAGATGAGAAGAGCAGGGAAGCTCCAATAGAGATGGATCTCAACAAGCACACCTATCACGCTGAGGAAGGAGAGATATATATAAAAAAGGAGAGAGAAAATAAAGCACAGTTCAATTGTGTTCATCAGATTATGAGTGGCAAAAGTTAAGAAGGGAGAATCCCCTCTAGTTTTAGTAAGATTGATCTTTGCACCAAATTAGCCTCTTAGAAATGTTTGAAGATCTTGATTGCAAGAGATTCAAAGTAGAGTATTTGACCAGTGGTTCGGAGTAGCCAGGGATTGCTGAACCTTGAGGATCTTGAGAATCAAAGTTGAAGAAGGTTTGATTTTTGTTGTAAGGTTGAGATGCTTTTGAGGCCATGCGAGTGAGGTCACAAGAATTGAAGGCTGTGTGAGGGTTAGAAGAGGTGCGGGATTCAGCACTGCGCAGTACAAGGGGAAAGAGGTCAAGTGAGGCGCAGCAAGCGGCTTCTGAGATCTAGCAGAAGAAAAAAGAAATAAAAGAAAAAATAAAGGAGAAAAGCAAGGAAAGAGATAAGGGAAAAAATTAGATATGTATGTGTATAAAAAATGAGATATGCATGTGTATATTTCAACAACCCCCTTGGTTTGATGCAAAAAGAGGTTGGAAGCAGACACTCAGAAAGATACTGAGGGAGTTGTGTGTGCAACCCTTTGTGAGAGCATCAGCAATCATGTCATTGGTCAAGATAACCTAATTTCTAGCTCCCCCTTTTGAGTTTATTGCAAAAAAATTAGACAGACACACATTTGAATCAAGCCTTCAAACCAAGAATCACAATCACATCCACCCCTACTCTTCTTTGGAATTTGGATCCTGCCTCACTCCTTTTTAATGTTCTCCACATATCACTCTCAATTCAAATTACTTCTACAATTCTCCCCACATTTAAAAAGGTGACATGTCTTCCTATTCCTTTTTATGGGTGGCTCCAACCAAAAGAATTGATGGAAAAATTATTGACAATGAGGAGAAATATCAAGTATTTGATGGCCAATTTGTTTATAGTGAATTGGGTTTTGGAATTGATTTAAAAAAAAAGGTATTTTCAAAATGGTTTGCGCAGAAAATAAGTACAAGCACTTTACTATTCCTGGTGTGGAGACTGCCACTCATACAATAATGGCCATGTCTATGCAAATCAAAAAAACCACTTGGGACACTTTCAGGGACTTGATCAGCGGAAAAATATATTCTAGAAATAAAATATAAACAAAAATCAAAAATATTTCTTGATTGGTGGGGTTAAAAATATTCTCAAACATAATTTTAATAAAAATAATGTTTTTTTTTTTATTTTTGAAATTTTTATCAAAGTAAATATCTCACAATCCAAGCAATTGTGTAATTTGCTTTATTTCTTTCACTATCCTACTGCTACCAATAAACTGTCTTTTTTTTCTTTGGCCAGTCTTTCCTTCTCCTTTTCCAGTTGCTCTTCCAGTCAATCCTTCTCCTTTTCATATTTTTGAAGCTTTAGCTCTTCCTTTTTAAATTTCCACTCAGCATCTTATTTTTTAATGATAAGCCAAACTTGGATTTCTGCTTTTGACAATGAATAGCCAGTTTGAAGTCCCACTTTTCCTTCTCAAATTGAAGTTTTTCAGATTTAATTCTTTATTCTGCTGTTTTTTGGAGGGGAATAGGAATGATCTTGGTTTTGAAAGTTTTGAAATGAATTATTGCAATCTGTTACAATCTCACCCCCTCCTTCTCATCAGTCTCACCATCACCATCACCATTCCATCACCATTACCCTCCTCTATCATCATTAGCTTTACCATTACCATTACCCTCATCTATCATCATTATCATCATATCATCCTCTCCATCATGCTAGGCAACTATGCCTGAGGTCCTAGTTGCTCCTCTTAAAATAGGCTTTCATTCCACATCTCATATGCTGACAAGGTGGTGTCTTGTCATCCTTTCTCAAATCTCATATCTCTCATTCTCATGTTCTTTTCTCATATTCTCATGAATCTCTGAAATGTTTATTGGTCTAAAATTGGTTCCTAAATTTGTCAGTTAAGGTGGTGTGTTGTCTTTTTCTGTTCATATTCTGTAACTAACAAATTTAGTTACCTTTATCTCCAACTTACTTTTTCCATTAAATAACTACTCGTGTCTCAGGCCCCCTCTGGGGCTCTCTAGTTGTCACTAACATGCTGTCTTAGGCCCCTTTTGGGGGTTCTCTAGTTGTCCATAAATACTGTTTCTTCCCTTGGACCATGAATGAGAAACCATCTGATTACCAGTCAACAATACCGGAGTGCCCCTTCCTCCTCATCAGATCAGTTCCTCTTGACTATACAAGAATTATCCCCTCTCTATTGGCTCTTTGTAGCCTGATTATTCCTCCTCATCAGGCTCCTCCATAGCCTACCATTACCTTTTCATCCCTCATGGAAATATAGTCATTCTTCAACTCTTCAATGGAGATAGTGAAATAACTTGCTCCTCATTTGCCAACTTGTCCAGTTCTTACTCCCCACGAAGGGAAAAATCTTAAGAATTGAGTGAGGGATCAAAGCAAGGGTTTGAATTGATAATGAATGCTGATGTGGGCATGGTTGGAGCTGGGTGTGTTGTACTATCCTCCTCCACATAAAATTGGGGCCACTAATAGGTTTTTTTGGGATGATAATTTCTAGGCTAAGCATCCACAGCCAAGTCCTCACCATCAAATGAATTGAATTTTTGGGTGTCACAAGAAGATAAAGGGGTGATGTTGGGCTTCATTCCAAATCTTTAATCCATAGGAATATAAAAAAAAAATAAAGTTAAACTTATCAACCACCAAGTGGATTCCCTTGGAGTTATCAGAGTTGGTTATACCAAAGACAGTGGAGGTTGACATTGACTGGGCCTTTTTTTACTTGGATCAATAGTTCTTGCATTGCTCCTGAATCTATTTGGATGAAAGATACAGCCTACATTTTTGGGTATTCTTGAGTTCATCAGGCATCAGGAGATAACCATCAACCTTAGATGATGGAGTTTCTCCATTTGTGTTTTGCTGTTGGATCCAAAGCAAGCATAATAGTTGGAGGTAATTTTGAGCCAGTTTACCAAGATGGTGTGACCAGCTCTCTTGATCTGACTGGAGCATTTGGAAGCTGATGGGGGATGATTGTTTGATTCAAATTTCCTTGGGGATTTTTGCTTGGGTCCTTTGAATTTTTTTGTGGACTTGCAGGGGGAAATTTGCTGAGGGGCCATTTGAAAAAAATAAGAGGGATGAAGGGATGAAGCAATGAGAGTTAGGATGTGATGAAAGTAATGAAGTGATGAGAGTGACAAACTGATGAGAGAAACAAAGTGATCAGATTGATGAATTAACAAGAGAAAAAAAGTAATGATAGTGATGAAGTTATGAGGGGATGAGAGATGAAGAAATGAGGATAGCAATGAAGAGATGAGAGTGATGAATCAAATTTTTCCAATGATGTTGGAGATAGAATTTTTCTGATGAGGCCAGATGTTGAAAACAGGGTTGTATGATGTGAAATTGAGTGTTGTTGAGGCAGTGAAAGCCTTTAAATACTTTATTTTTAAAAAAAATTCATTTTCAGGTAACACTGACATTTCTGATGTGCAAAAAGTGGGTTTTTTTTATTTTTATTGGAAATTTTGGTTCAAAACCTGCCATTAAAGAATGGTGGGTTTTCTCAATCATGATACATCATATTCTAATTTATTTTACATAATCATGAAAATAGGGTCTTTTGTCATCATTTTAGAAAAAAAAGAAAAAATCCTAAAATCATGCTTTTTTTGAAAAATGGCGTGGATTCAATAGGGCGTATCAGAGTTAAGCAAACAAGCAATTTTTTAATGGCGGGTTTCAACCCAAATCCACAATTTCAAAACCGCCATTAAAAATAAAAAAAAACCACTTATTCCAGATCAGAATTGTCAGAATTACCTGGAAATAAATGGGGTTTTTCAAATAAAGTATATAAAGGCTTTCACCAGTTCAACTGTGTCATTTCACATAATCACCCCTAGTTTCAACCTCTGACCTCATCAGAAAAATTATACCTTTAACCTCATCCAAAAAAATTGATTTTCATTGCTCTCATCACTTCATAACTCTCATCCCCTCATCAACTCATCACTCTCACCTTGCTTCATCACTCTCATCACTTTATCTCTTTCATCACATCCATCCTCTCATTGCTTCATTGCTTCATCACCCCTTTCATCACATCCCTTTATCACTTCATTGCTTTATCACTTTATTGTTTCATCCCTCATCCCTGCTTTCATCACATCCCTTCATCACTTTATTGCTTCATCCCTCATCCCTGCTTTCATCAAATCGCTTCATCAATTTACAGCTTCATCCCTCATACCCGCTTTTATCACATACCTTCATCACTTCATTGCTTCACCACTTTATCACTTCATCCCTTCATCCCTCTTACTCTTTTTAAATGGCCCATTCACAATCCTCCCCCCGCAAGTCCACTAAACAAACCAATGGAAAAAAGCAAACTTCCCCCAGGAACTCAAAACCCAACAATCCTCCCCCATCAGCTTCCAAAGGCTCAAGTCAGCTCAGGAAAGCTGATCACATCATCCTGGTAAACTGGCTCAAAATTCACTCCAACTATGATTCTTGCTTTGGACCCAACAATGAAACATCCATTGTCGAACCTCCATCCTCCAAGGTGAATGGTTATCTCCTGATGGCCAATGAACTCAAAAATAAAACAAAAGTTAGGCTGGAACTGTCATCCAAACAGATGAGGGAGCGCTTCAAGAATTATCAAGCCAAGTACAAAAAGGCCCACTCCATGTCAATCTCAACTGGCTTTGGTATCACCAACTTCAAAAAAGCAAAAGGAATAAACTCCATGGTTGATCAGTTGGACTCCATTTGTCCTTTTTATATTAAAATGGATGATATATTTGGAAGGAATTCCAACATCACCCCTCTTGCTGCTTTTGATGCCCAAAAATCTGATTCATTTGATGCCAAAGACTTGGCTGTGAATGCTCAGCCTAGAAATGAGGACCTTGATGAGACCTTTGGCTTGGAGTGGCCCCCATCAGATGCTGAGGAGGATATTCCAACACAGTCAGCTCCAATTGCATCTACTTTAGCATTGATTGATTAGTGAAACAGGACCTTGGACCCCCAATTCCTTCAATTGATTGCTCTCTTCCTGGGGGGGAAGAACTGGAGAACTGGGCCAATGAGGAGGATTTTATTCCTGTATTGCCACTACCATCAAAATCTGCTAAAGTAAGCACCCAAGTTCTTTTCTCTTCCGTCTGGTCAATCCTGACTGATTTAGATTGTAAAAAAAAGGCTCATCCGTTCCTGATTGGACAGAAAATCAAGGCAATGGGGCCTCCCACATCTCCTTCAAATGAGAGTGACACCATTTCAACGCAGACCTCCTCTGCAAAGGGAAAGCAAAAGGCCTAAAATTCCATCAACATCAACCCAGATACCCATCAAAAGAGGAGAAATACTTCAAGCTTTTCTGGCTTTGAGGATATCATGGAGAAGCAAGATTCAAGTAAGCATGTTGGATTCTCCTTGCTTTAAAAATCCAGCTCATTCCTACTCCCCTCTGAAAAACAGTGAAATTGCAAATTGAATCTGAAAAACTTCAGTTTGAAAAGGGGAAGTGGAATCCTTAACTGGCTATGGATTGGAAAAAGCAAAAATCCAAGAGTTTGGCTCATCAGCAAAAGTTGGATGCTGAGTGGGAAATCAAACAGGCTGAGCTGGAGTTTCAAAAAGATGAAAAGCAGAAGGATCAAGAGGAAGTCCAAATACAAAAGGAGAGGGAAAGGCTAGCCACAGAAAAAAAAGATAGGTTATCCGTAGCCATGGAATATATTGGTAGCAGTAGAACCGTGGATGAAATCAAGGAAATAACTTGATTGCTGGGCTTGTAAATATATTCACCTTAAACATTTTAAAAATAAAAAAAAACTTGCTTGGCTTGTAAATATATTTACTTTAAAAATAAAAAAAAATAGAAATTTATTTTTGATTACTAAACTTTTTGAGAATATCTGAAACTCCACCAATAAACAAAATTTTTTTATTTTTATTTAATTTTTTTTTCTAGAGTATATTTCCCCACGTTTCAAGTCCCTGCAGGTGTTCCTGGTGGTTTTGTTGATTTGCATGGACATAGCCATCCTTGTATGAGTGGCAGTGTTCACAGCAGGAAAAGTACAGTGTTTGTACTTATTTGCAACCCAAACCATTTTTACAATACCTTTTTCTTTGAAATCAATACAAAAACCTAAGTCAGGAAAAAAAAATTGCCCATCAGATACTTGATATTCATCCTTGTTGTCAATAATTTGTCCATTTGATTTTTTTGTTGGAACCACAAGTGAAAACAAATAGTCTGAGAGGACACCTTTTTCAATATAGGGAAAGTTGTAGAAGCCATCAGAGGTGAAAGTGATATGTGGTGAACAGTCAAAGGCGGTGAGGTGGGATCCAAATTCTAAAGAAGAGAAGGAGGGGATGTGGTGGTCCTTCATTGTTTCCCAGTTGGAAAAAATGCAAGTTTGGCTAAGTTTCAAAACATTTGGCCTAGGATTTGAGAGACATTGTCCAACCTAAGGTTGAGGAAAGCATACTCTTGAGGGGAAGTTTGAATATGTTGAGATTCTGTCTCCTATTCCATTCACCTGCGCTATTCCTCCTCCCTCCGCGCACTCTGGTGCGCTGCTTGTTACACCCTCCGTGCGCTCTCACTTGTCCGCAACTCTCATCTGCAACAAACTCCCGCGCTCTCAATCTCTTTTCTTTTCTTGTGGATCTTTTTGATTCTTTTCTTTTCTCATAAATATTTGTATTCTTTTCTTATAATTCGCCTATTCTGTCTTGTACCTCCGTTTCATACAATACCTGATCTCCCGAATCCCATTCCAACCTGACCTCAAATAGCCCTTTCCTGGTAAGATGTCACCCTCCCGAATGTCTTGAATGTTCTTCTAATCTGATTCCTATTCCATTCAGTCTATCCTCTTGTGATCTCTATCCCATCTGCCTACCCAAATTCTTTCCCACTCCATGGATTTCTCCTAGCATCAACATTGCTGCCACCCTCAACATTTGTCTCCGGCCAAGCTGTAGGACTCTCCTCCATCCTCTTCTTTTTCTATTCTTTTGATTCATCTTTTCTCATGTTTGTCTTTGTTCTTCTTTATTCAGCCTATGCTGGTTCTAAGTCATACTGAAATTCAACCACGTATTCAACAGAGTAGCTTTTTTCTTCAAATATTGGCCAAACAGTTCAGAAGGGTGCATCAATTTTCTCCATCCAATAGCCCACATCTTCCCACCCCAAGATCTTGAGGGGCCAACAGTGTAGACAAATTTTTTTGATTGGTGAAGGAAATTTGTCAAAAAGTTGATTTCCTTCTTCTCTTCATCAGAGAGTTTATTCAAAGGGAGAAATTTGATGATGGCCACAAGAGAGTCTTGACAATTGGTTTGGTCAAGAACGGCAACTTTTGCACCAGTGAAGAAATGGAACTTTTCAATCTTCTGTTTGGCCTGTTCAAACTCTTCAGGGGTGGGCTTTTTTTTGTACTTTTTCTTTTCAGCAGCAAGAGCAGGTTAAAAATACAAAGGTCACAGTTTTCCTCTAGACCATAGACTCTTTTACAAAAACCCTTCTTCATCCACTTCCAAAGAGATTTTGGATTATCTAATTTGGGTCTTCTTTTGCCAAAGAGCCCTCTGCTTTCCAGCTCTCTTGATGCTTTTCAATACATCTTCTTCCATATTGTTCCCTCCAATGCAACTGCTACACTTGGGGTGAGGATCAAGACAGGATTTAATTGGTTTTATAAAATTTGGAGCATGGTGGGAGAAGCAAGGGTCATCCCTCTGCTTTCCAACTCTCTTAATGTTTTTCAAAGCATCTCCTTCCATCTTGTTCCCTCCCATGCAACTCCTTTGCTTGGGGTAAGGATCAAGAAAGGATTTGATTTGTTTTATAAAATTGGGAGAATGGTGGGAGAAGCATGGGTCATGCAGAAATAGGGCAGGCATGGAAAGAAAGGGGGGTCAAAAGGGGTGTTGCATTGCAGGGAATCCAAAAAAAACAAAAAAAAACAATCATCAGCCATGTTTCAATCATTGTGGAAGATGAAAAAAAGTAGAAAAATAAATACTGGTCCATCAATGATTACAGCCCCCCCCCTAAAAAAAAGGTCAGTCAGATTCATTGATCAATCAATGAGCGGAAGGAGGAGAAGGAGAAGGGGTTCACGGGGATCACCTTGGGGAATCAGCAAGGCAGGGTTGGGGTCAGTTGGCTGGCCAAAGAGTGGGATGGTGCACTGGGTCAGTTGGTTGGGCAGCCAAGGAGGGGAGGTCAGTTGGTCAGTCACCTGGCTAAGGAGGGGGGGGGCGTTGGGTCAGTCAGCCAATGGAGGGGGGCCGTCAGGTTGGTTTTGCCAATGGAGCAAGGGGCGTTGTTGGTTGGCCAGCGGGTTGGCCGATCAAGGGAGGCGGGGCAGGCTGGCAAAAGGGGGGGAGGAGGGGGCATTGGTTGGCCAAAGGAGGGGAGGGGGGGGGGGTTGTTGGTTGGCCAAAGGAGGGGAGGGGGAGGCTTTGGTTGGCCAGCGGGTAGTTGGTTGGCAAAAGGAGGGAAGGGAGGGGGGGGAGTGCGGTTGGCCAAGCAAGCAAGGGGGGGGGGCTGCCAAGCAAGCAAGGGGGGCGGGCAAGCCGGCGAGCAAGCAAGGGGGGGGAGGTTTTCCATTGGCCAAAGGAGGAAAGGGGGAGGCTTTGTTTAGCTGGCTGAAGGAGGGGAGGGGGGTGCGGTTGGCCAAGCAAGCAAGGGGGGGGCGGGCCATTGTTGGTTGGCCAAAGGAGGGGAGGGGGGGTGCGGTCAGCTGAGCAAGAAAGGGGCAGGCGGGCAATTGTCTGTTGGCCAAAGGAGGCAAGGGGGGGCTTTGTTTGGCCAGCTGAAGGAGGGGAGGGGGGTGGGGGGTGCGGTCAGCCAAGTGAGAAAGGGGGGGTGGCTTTGCGTGGCCGTTGGCATTGGAAAGCAATTTGGTGGAAATTGGCATTGGCAAGCCAAGGGGGAGGGGGTGAGAGGGGGGGGGAAGCAAAAGGGGGGGTGTTAGTTGGGAGAAAGGGGGAGGGAGGAGGGAAGGGGCTCACCAGAGGGATTGAGCAAGGCGGTCAGGGGGGAACTAAAGGTTGATTGATCAAAGGATCAGCAACAAGTGAGGGGCAGGAAGAGGAAGAGGGGGGAGGGGGCTTACCAGGGTTGCCAATGAAAGGAGGAGGGGAAGCAGTGAGTGAGATGAGGTGAGGTGGTGATTGTGGGTGGGTGGAGGTGGTGGGTGAGGTGGAGGTGGAGGGTGAGGTGGAGGTGATGGGTGAGGTGGAGGTGGAGGGTGAGGTGGAGAGTGGACTGGTGGTGGGTGAGGAGGAGAGTGGACCAGTGGTTTAGAAGTTTTGGTTATTTTTTTAACTAAGTCCACCAAAAAAAAAAAAGAAAAAAAATTGCACGTAAGCCTTGGATGCTTGGTTGAAAAACTAAAACCAAAAACAATATTTCACCTATTTAAAAATCAAATGCTACACATCAAAGTGAGCAAGTTTTAGGGGCAGTATCCACTCTCTCATGGCCAAAGATGAGGTAGAAGATGAGACAGGGATGAATTGAGGAGTATCAGGAATATCTTCTTCAAATATTTTGTCTCATTCATCCTTAATGATGTTGGCAAGAATGTTGTGAAGGATTACACAAGTAAAAATCCAGTTGATGAGGATCTTCATGTCCTTTGAATTTTGAATCTGTTTTTGAATCTCCCATTAGCTGGCCCATCTTCCTTTCAGGATTCCTGTGGCATGCTCAATACAAACTTGTGATTGGGAAAGATGATAGTTGAAATTGGTTTTTCCTTGATCATTGGACAAAACATTCAAAACATTCCGGTATGCTGGAACTACATATTTCCAACTAGCATAAGCTGAATTGGCCAGAAGTTATTGATTCTGGTCAAATTATTTCTCTGTTTGTTGGGCAATCCGCATCCAATTGAAAACATATGAATCGTGAAAAGAACCCAGAAGGCCAGCGTGGAGGGATACAAACTTTTTGTTGTTATTGAAAACAATTTTTAGGGCCGCAGAGTATCTGAAAAATGAGATGCAACATATTTGGTCAGTGTGTGATCCAAAGTTTTATAAAAGTCATTGGAAAAGAATGAATCAATTGCCTCTTTTTCAAATCAAAATTGTGGTTGCCATCTAGCTTGGGTTTTTTACTCAAGGGGATGGTGGTTTGGTAAAAAAAATAAATGCAACAGGGAAAGCCTTCAGTCTCTGTTACTTTTGATATCTCCTGACTTTCTTCTTTGGTTGGCCAAGAAAGGACTGAGCGACGGAAAGATAGGATAGCAATCATGACTCTTTTTGTGTATGAGTCAATGGTTCCATAAACCACTGAGAATAAAGTTTCTGATTGATGAATTGCTGCCCCATTTCCATTTGATCCCAATCTACAAAGAGAAACATCCAGTTAGATAGCTGGATTAGGTTGAGGATTCCAAGAATTGTTCTGGAAGATTTGGTGGTCTTCAATAATCTCCACAAGTTTCATGAATGAAGGCAATAGAGTTTGGAAAAGTTGCTGTAAGCTTAAGTTGGGGAGGAGATGAAGCTTTTGCCTTTCATACATAGGGTTGTGGAGAGTGTTTCTTCTTGGAACCATGTATTACTTTTGTATTAGAGCATTCAAAGCCAACCAATTTGATTCCAAATTGGAGTCTAAATCAGAGTCTGAATGGGAGTCAAATAGTAACAAAAGTTCAGTCAGATTTTTTGCATTTTCAACTTGCTGCCGGGAAGTTTGATTGGAGATGTTGAGAAAGAAGGCAATGTGACTTGGGGTGATGAAATGATGATGTGATTTGTGTGAAGATTGAGATGTGAAGCAAGAGATGTGAACCAATGGAGATGTGAACGGATGGAGATTTGGAGCAATGGAGATGTGAAGCAATGGAGTTGAGATGTGTGTGATGTGATGGAGATGGGATTGGTATGGATTTGCTGAGGTTCACGTGTGGACAGGTGTTTTGCATGCAATGGATGGTGGATGGATGAAAATGGCAGGTTTTATTTTTGAAACTCGCCATGTTGAAATACACCAGTTTGGGTGTATGTGTATTTCAGAAACCTGCCATTAAAAATGGCGGGTTTTGTCAAATAAAATTGCGGGTTTTTAATTGCGGTTTTTCTAACTCTGATACACCCTAATATTACTTTTGGAATGAATTTGGCCTGGGGAATTTTTCACAGGAAATTAAAAATTTAACTCAAGAGATCCTTTGCCTGAATTGGCTCTAAAACTTCACAAAACTTCAATTGAGATACTGTAAAGTAATTCTGAATTTAGCTTACTCAAATTCTCAAAATGAAATTCATGCCAATTTATAAAATTGGATTCTTGAGAAAAGAAAATTTTGATGGTTACAACAACATGAAAAGAAATGCTTCACCTGCTGGAAAATTTAGCACTTGGGATGGTGAGTGGAACCTGTTTTGACTTTGTTTTGGTTTTGGAGGCAACCATCAAATTGATTTCTGGATGGTACCAGAAGATTCATGCACCATATTTATATAATGCACCAATTCAATTGAAAATCTTTACATAAAAAGAAGAACTGGGAACTTATGTATTTACTTTTAATGCCATATTTATTTTACCCCTGTTAAGAAATTTGGTTCAGAGCTATGTTACATGGGATTTTTTTTAGATTGGTGTCAAGCTAAAAAATGACATGTTATCAATTCTTTTGAAGAAAAGGAAATCCAATTATTATTTATAGACTGTTTCTTATCTTTTTTTTGTCCTCAATGAGAAAGTTGATTTCAGTGGCCGGTATCAATCTGATTTTCAGACTTTTTTCTCAGAAGGTAATTTCCAAAGAATTTCTGAAAAAATGAGCTGGATGCCCTCAGATCCATTAACAACGTGTGAAAAGTGATCAGTGGAATTAAAAATACTTCTACCTTTCTTAAAATTTAGTCTTAAACCCCTTTTTTTTGAAAAAAAAAATGGTTTTTTTTTGAATAACCAAATAAAAATGTAAAATAAACTAAATAAAAAAATAAAAAAAAACAGGAATAAAAAAAAAAGATAAAAAATTTTGATTTTTGGGTTAAAAAAATGAAAAATAAAATAAAAATAAATAAAAAACAAAAAAAAAACAAAAAAAACTGAAGCCAATCAAATAAAAAAATTAAATAAACAATGAAAGAGTCTATGGAGCAGCCCTAAAATATAATTTCCAGAAAATAAAATTTTAAATTGACTAGCTCTAAAGTAGAAGTTCCCCCTAAAGTAAAAACACCAAAAAAAAGACAAGGAACTTGACATGCCCTAAAGTGAAAACACCAAAAAAAAAATTCAACTTGTGTTAAGCTTATCTCATAACAAGAAGGAAAAATACTACTTATGATGGGATCAGCCCAACAAAAGTTGGTCTGACTTACCATAAAATCTTACTCAAAACACACATCATAATGATGCTCAAAACTCGATAACCCTTTATATTAATAGAATTACAAGATCATCATCAGAACCCAAACCCAAATGATGAAATATGAATTCTATAATTGAAGTCTATAATCTAGAATACAAGTTCTGTTGATCTTTGAGATTATGAAACCAATGAGAAGCTTTCTTTGAAATGAAAGAAGATGGTTTTGCTACAATGGGAAGGATTGGAAAAATTTATCCCTCAAGTACTCATAGAACCCAGTTGTTATTGATGAAAAAGGAAAATTAAATGTGCTCTGATTTATCTGTAATGCTTTTTTTCATTGGAGTATTAGAACAACATGACTAACATGAAATGAAAAATATAGGTCTGGCATAAGTTTCTGCTATTATTTGACCCATATCTAAATTAGACAGCCATCTTGAAGAGGGAACTTCTGAATTGATGTCTTCAACATGAAGTCTTCTTTTAATCTTTTCTACCTCTTTTGAACCACCAAGAATATTAATGTATAATGATTGATGTTTCTGAAATGTTTCAATAATTTCCTCTCTCAATTTAAACCAACCATGTTCATCATACCCAAGCAATTGAACAATGACTCTAAATCTGCAATTGCCAGCACCAATTTGATCCCAAACCTCACCCAAGTACTCATGTAATTTCTCAGGAATTTGATTGAGTTATTTCACTTGGGGTTCCTATAATCAAAACTCACTCAGCCGAAATTCCAATAAAATTAATTAAGTAAGCAACCTAAAAATAGGAAGATTAACAGTAGAGGCAGTGATTTGGCACTTACTCTCAGTTATGCATCATTGAACTCCGCCTCCTCCTTGGTTTTCAAGGTCCAATACTTAGCCCACAGAGACATAAACCTTTTCCATCCTTCAATGTGATTATTAAAGCGTACTTTGAAGTTTTCTTGTATGTTTTTAGACAATTGCCACTGAAAAAACTGTTTTGTTGACTCAGGGAAAATTTTTTCCATAGCACAAATCAGAGCTTTTTCACTTTCTGTAAAAAATACTTTGAGAAGTCTCTCAGGATCATAAGCCAACTCCCTTAGTGCATTTACAGACCAACTGTAGAACTCAAACATTTATCTTGTTTTAAAAACAAGCGCTTTTGTGAATTTTTTACAGTTGGCTGTAATTCCTACAACATGCAATAGGGGGATGTTGTACTTATTTGTTTTATAAGTACAATACAACATAGAAATATGATGGAATTGCTTGCAAAGCTTTAATGACTTGGGTTGGGCAAAGAATAGGGCCTCTAAGTGTCCCTCTCCACTGAATTTTTCTTCATGAACCCAACTTGAATCACCAAGTTGTTCAAAGAGGGCCTCAATAACAATTTTTCCCTTTAGTTCTGCGCTACCTTGCGCTTGGTTTTATAGATTATGTGGTAATCAACATATTAGCCACCATGAATCTTGCTTAATTTTCTTTTCATTTGAATGGTATTGAGCCCATCATTCATGCATCCTTTTAAATCCAGTAAGGCCATCCCAGATATTCTTCTCAGGTGAGGATGCACTGAGGGATGTGGAGATTGCTGATGGTTATGTTGATCATGTCTGTAGGAGAATTGCCACAAGGGGTTTTCCTTTGTGCAACTTGCATGGATTAAAGAATTGCACCCACATTCCTTGTGCATGTTTTCCTTGACCATTTGGTGAGAAATTTCCCAGAGTAGAACCCATGTCTATCACAGGCTAAATCCACATATTTATCACGCTTTGAGTTGAAAACTGTTAAAGATTAACCATGCTACATTGACCATGTTTGACAATAGGTTTGTGCCTCTTCCCTAGTAGGAGAAGCTCTCACAGGAGGTGGGTGAAGTGGATCTGTCATTGTTACATATTCATAGTTACATATTGATATTTCAGTTTCCATCAAACAAATAAGGCAAAGAAAAGCGTAACATAAAATGTTACTCACCACCAGAGGTCATGTCAATTTGAAAAACATTTTGTTCCTCAGTTGTCACCCTACATGAGGATGCAATTGGGGATTCCAATGATTAATTAACCAAATCTGTGTTAACCACAGCTTTTTTCATGGCACTATCAATGTAGTCCTTCAATGCAGCCATGTCATAAAAAGGAGGGCTTGCCACTTTTCCCATAATTCAAACAAAATGCAATGGTATTTCAGTATTCAATCCAACTTTCAATTGAACAACTACAAAGTTCTCTCAATTTCAATTTGAGAAAGATCAAGTTTAGTGGGACCTTTTTTTGCAGCTTCACTTCAGTTTAAATCATTTGGTTTGCAGTTTCACTTTATCTCACTTTTGATTCACTTTATTTCACTTTGGGATCACTAGGTGTGGTTCAAAAGTCCAACATAGTACGTTTTTATCCCATATTTGGGTTGATGGAAGGCAAATTTCGTCTGGGGGGTCCCAAAAATTCTGGGAAAACCCTTGGGGGGTTTTATAACCCCAAAAGAGCTTCTAAAAATCCCTGTGCAGGGGTGCAAAACACCGAATTTCCCTTTACGGGGGTAAAAAAACCCCTGGGGGTTTCCTGTGTTTGAAAAGACCTTTTGGTCGCGTGTAGACGCGTGTATGGGCCCCACGCGCGCTTTGGACGCCTCTATGACCCCCCTCACGTCCATTGAGCCGTGTAGGGCCTTACACGACTCCCCAAAAAGCAGGATTTTTGAATTTATTATCACCCATCTTGATTTTCTTCATTCTTTTTTGATTTTTTGATTTTTTTTGTTTGGATTTGATTATTTTTTTGGATTTTCTTGGATTTTTTTGGTTGTTTTTGATTTTTGATTTTTGATTTTTTTTATTTTTTTTTTCCCACTCTTCTACCTGTTGGCAGAATGGAAGAATTGGGATAATTTTTCCACTGCGCCAGAAGTGGCTTGCAGCAAGATCAACGCCCACACAGTTTGCCCTGCCGGCAAAGGCATGGCTTGGTGGAACAGCTGTTGGCACAATGGGAAAATTGGCCTAAGTCTGCCACTGTGCCAACGGTTGCTTGCAGTGTGGTGACCAGTTTGGGGCACCTTGGAAAAAGGGAAATTGTTTTTAAAAAAATTATATATAATCTTTCACCTATCTATCAACAAAAAAAAGAAAAGAAAAGAAAATTCTTGGTGTTGGTATGGGAGCCCTCGCATTTTCTGTCTCTCCAACTTTTCCATGTCCTAGATGTCTAGGAATCGACCCTGGGGTGTTCAATTCCCCAGGTCTTGCGTTCAACTCCTCCTTTTTGCGCTTGGCACCTGATTTTTATTGGCCAACCGCATGCGTGGAAAATCCTCCATTGATCATCCTCATCACCATCATTATCATCATCCTGCTAACTTGTTGGGTCCAAAGAACCTAAAAAACTCAATGGATTGTGATTGATCACCATTCCTGGGATCCTCCATGGTTGGATCCTTGCAGGAAAACATTGGCATCCTTGTTGATGGCTTGCTTGGCCTTCAGCAGATGAAAAGTGATTGAACCAGCTTGCTACTTCCAATCAACCCATCCATCTCCTCTCCATCTTCCCCCCCTTATCAGAGCAATTTATCATCATGTTATCCAGGTTATATCCATTATTTCCTTCTGCTCCTTGAGCCTCCATACTCAAATCATTGATCCCCCCTCTGTGGCCCTATCCATTATCACCAACCAATGGCATTGCTGGTCAAATAAGAATTTATTTGGTTCAATTCTTGAGTGTTTTATGCCACTCCTTGATCCCTTTTCCAACCATATGGGTCTTGATCATTCTTTGCTTGTCTTTTTGGAATCAGTCACATTTGACTAAGAGGTTTCTTTAAGCTTGACACCTGGAGTGTTACACCTCCCTTTATTTCTTGGAATTTTAATTTTGAAATGCCACTCTTGAGTCCATTGAGAATTTTTGGGTTATTCTTGTTCAAATCTGTTATTGCTTTGCTTCCAGAGCTTCATAAAACAAATTTCTTTGTTTTTTTAAAGGAACTCAAATTTATCTGGTACCCTTCAAGCGCTTGATTGCAGAGATTTTGGCAGTTTCATTGAGAAAATGGAGGTTGGTTGGGATTGAGCTAAAATTTCCTAATCTTCTGCTGACAACCAGATTTATTAGCTTCTGGGTGCTCTTAACTATAACTGCCTTTTTCTATTGAACTCTGAGAAAAATCTAACTTATTCTGTTCAAGTCTTTTTCCACACCATGTTGCCTCAGATAGTGTTGTCCCCTAGCTACCTTTTACTATCAAATCTATCTCCTCCCCATTGATTCCTCACCTAAAAGGTTCTAGACCTTGATTCTGGTAAAATATAAATATTTTTTTAACACACAGGAGGGCAGCCTAAAAAATAACCTTTCCACTCCACAGAAATTCCTGTGGCCAGCGTCATTTGGAGTCTTACATTTGGTCCCCCAGGCCAGGATTGAACCAGCAACCTTGGGATTTACAGTAAAAAACTTTTGGAATCAACTTTGAAATCCAATACTTTTCTTTTTCTTCTTCTTCTTTTTCCCTTATATTACGTCTTGCCCATGGAGGCAACTTATCCTAGAAGTAAGTCCTCCCAATTGTGCACCATCCAGGCATAATTCTTGTTGTTTTTTTGTGAAATCCTACCCTTGTCACACTTGTGAGGCACCCTGGAAATCTGCTCTGTGGATCCTCTAGGAACTCTGCTATTTGAAATGGAATCTACCAGTTCTCCCTCCACCTCTGTTTAGACTAAGATGTTCAAGATCAAACCTCAGAACAAGAACTTAGGGTTCAATGGGACAAATGTGGAACGGTTCATGGAACCTTACAAAATGGCTGCTGAAGCAGTTGGGGCAAGTGAATAAAATATGGCCTACCAGTTACAATTTTCTGTCTCCTCTGATGAATTCATGGAGGCAATTGAGTTTTTCAATCAATTTGAATCCCATAACTGGACATTTCTAAGGGAAGAAATGTTGGCATATTGGGGAAAAATAGATGTAGAATAATTTAGTTTGGAGGAATTGGATGCTCTTGTCTCTGAGTAGATCTCAAATGGTGGTTTCTCTCCATCCTCTGACTTTCAGTCTTTTAAGAACTCATGTGACCCAATCCAATCTTATATCATCAGAAAAAACCATATTTATAAGGCTGACAGAGTTTGAGTTTGATTTTTTTCAATCTTCTTTTCTAGGAGTGCAGGAAAGGATTAGGGATAAATTGATTGAATCTGGATCAATGATCACCACCAGTGATAATCAATTCAGGCTCCCTGTTTTCCTTGTCCTTAGGAGTTCTTTGGAAAAAGTCATGAGAGGTAAGACTGCTCTAACTTTTGAAAAAACTAGAACCACTGAACCAGTCCATGCTCCTTCTTTCAGAGAATAAAACCAAATTATGAATTAAATGGAGCCGAGTTGAAGGCACCTAAAAAATCATCAGTCAAACAAGGAAACTAATAATATAGATGAGATCAACAAGGTACTCCAAGCTTTTGAGAAAAAAATTGATCAAACAATTTCTTCCCTTGCTACTCCCAAACCATCTAATTCTGTTCCTAAATCTACTCTGGTCTGCTAATAATATCATAGGGAAGGTCATGGAACTGGTTGATGTCCTGAAATCCAGAAGGATGAAGAGGAAAAATTGGTGGAACAGAAGGGGAAAAATTCTTTCCTCCCTAATGGTGCTTTGATACCTTTTGATTAATCTTGGCCTATTTTTCATGTAGTGGCTTCTTTTCAGCCACCCACCCCTAAGAAGGCATCTTTTGCATATTGGGAATTTTGGTCTTCCTGTGGTACCCTTTAACCTTGTTATACTCCAGCCCTCTCCTCCTCTGGCTTTGCAGGAGCTTATCAATCTGATCCAGCTAGGAAAAAAAATGAGGAGCTCAAAACTCATAAAGCTCCTTCCTTGCCTTTATCAATTATTTTAAAACTATTTAAACATCAATCTTCACTTGAGCTTCCTCCCTCTGATGTGTAAGACATGGAGGTGGAAAAGGAACCACTCAAGGAATGGTTTCAAGACCACTCTGGTCATACTTCTCCATCTTTTAAACCATCTCAACCTTCTGATCCTATCTTTGTCTCTGATTACCCTTAACTTCCTCCCTCCATCCAGCCCAAAGTTCCTTTTTAAAGGGGAATTTCAAAGGACCACCCCAATGCTGTGGAAGGGTTATTAAAGAGAATTTCATATCTAAAAATTCCTGATCTATTGGTAGCTGGACTGCTGTCAATTTCTTCATCTGTTGCTTATGGAATGAAGTAATGGGTCTCTTGTCAAAGTGTGGAGATTGGTCCTGAGGAATTAAAGCTTTCATCTTGCAATTTGATGGAGGACACTGGTGGAAGAGATCCCTCCTCAGATTCCAAAATTTACTCCTTTCATCTTGGTTTCCTTCCTTGTTATGTTGGTGATTCAGTTAAAACAATTTATCTCCTTGTTGATCCTGGCTCTCAGCTCAACATTTTGCATCCTATGGCCTGCAAAATCAAGCTTAGTCCTAGGGTCAGCTTGAATTCTACAGTTTATGGGATAGGGAATCAATCTTGTGAGTTGGGTGGTATTTCTAATTATTTCCCTGTTTGAATTGGTCAAAATATTTTTGGAACTTGTCCCTTTGGATCACTTTTTTGGAAGGTCCTATGACCTTGGGGAAACAATTCTTAATGGATTTAGGTAATACCCTGATTTTTTTTGATCAAGTTTGGGAGAGAATTCTGCTCCTTGATGCTGATGGTGGAAGAATTGAAGTCCCTCTCTGCTCTTTGGATTCTGGTTTCTGGGAAAGAAATTTCCCTGGTATTCCTCCAAAAAAAATTTTAAAGGGGAAGCAGAAGGATAACTCTAATTTGTCTCATTTTTTATTGGAATAGTTGATCCTACTGATAGTTGTAGTTCTTCTGAGCCTCAGAGTCCAACTCAAGGATCAACTCTCATCCCTGAGGCTTAATTTTATTTTTTCTCAACATTTTCTTCTGATCTGGAAAGCATTAAAAATCAAAAACATGTCAAAATAGAAAATTATAAAAAGAGTAATTCTCTCTCTGGATCTGTTATGTCTTCTTTTCCTTGAACTCTTAAGACTGATCAATTTTCTCTCATTTCTGCTTCAAATCTCTGCAATTAGTATGAACCAGATCCTGATGTAAATTCTATTCTTGGTGGCCTTTGTTTGGAGGAATATGGACTTCAGTTGAGACAATTTGGGTTAAAAGTAATCCTCCCAATTAGGCACTGCTAGGGCCATCTCCTGCCGTTTTTTCCAAAACACTACCTAGTGCCACTCATGTGAGCAAAGTGTTGTCTCCTGGTTCTCCATTTATGGAAAAGAAACCCTTTGGGGACATTGAGGAACATTGGAAATGGAAAATGTTGGAACTTGGTCTCAGTTTTTTTATTCAGGTCTCACTTTTAAATTCTTGAAGGAAACAGGAAAATCTCTCTTTTGCTACCAATAATAAAACAGTTGCAAAAAAGGTCCAAAAAGTCAACCCGCCTATGAATCTCAACCTGAATCCTACCCTCATGCATCCTTTCTTATTTTGTGACCCTTACTGTGGTTTATCTCAATCTCTTCCTGGTCCCTTTTTCCCCCGTGGTTGCGTTATGGAAGAACACCTGAAAGTGTTCAACTTTGGCACAGATGGATGGCTTTTTCCTGATGAGTTTAATTTGATCAAAAATTTCTCATCTCTAAGAAAAAAAATTTATTGCCTTCTGTGAAGAAGAGAGTGGTCTCTTGAAAGAATTCCATGGTCTCCCTTATATCATTCCTGTAGTTGAACACTATCCTTGGCAATAGAAAAATATTCCAATTCCTGAGGCCAATGTCAATGAATTGATCATGTTTGTCTGCAAAAAGGTTTGTACTGGTCTATATGAATAGCAAACTTCCAGTTATTCCAGCCCTGTCTTCTGCATCCACAAAAGTAATGGTAAAGCAAGAATAGTTCATGACCTTTGACCTCTAAAAAAAGTTACTATTAAAGACTCTGGTAGTCCTCCTCCCACTGAAGAATTTTTTGAATATTTCTCTGCAAGAGCTGGCTATGGTCTATGGGAAATTATAGGTGGTTATGAAAAAAAATCCTTTCATCCTATCTCTTGCCCTCTAACTACTTTTGATACTCCTCTTTCTCAATTCCAACTTACTTGATTGCCTCAATGAGCCACTAATTTGGTTGCAGTTTATCCGGCTCAGATGATGTGGATCCTCCAGGATGAAATCCCTGATCATGATGGTATTTTTATTCAAAATGGTGGAATTTAAGTTCCAGTTTCTGACTATGATGATTAGCTCTTACCCTGGCATTCAGGGATTTGTTGATTGATCTGGGAGTATGCTACTACTTTGGAAAGGATTCTGTTTTCTATTGAGGATTCTGGCCTTAATGGCTCCAGATCAAAATTGTCTGCTTGTTTCCCTGCTGTGGAAATTTTTGGTCATGTGGTCTGCAAGGAATTAAGAAGGATGGCACAAGCCAAATTAACAAGATCATCTCTTGGCTCAATCCAATCAATCCCACTGAAGTTAGAGGCTTTCTAGGTGTTGTAACTTATTTTCAAATCTTTATCCCATGTTTATCCAAAATCTGTGCTGCCTTGGTCTGTCTAACCAGGAAAAAGGATGCATGGTTTTGGAACCAAGATTGCAAAAATTTGTTTCAGTTGCTCAACATGATTGTTGGTAAAGACATAGTTTTGAAGAATATATTTTATGGACATGGCTCTGGCAAGATGAAGCTGGCTGTTGATTCTAGTTATCAATCTGTTGGGGCTGTTCTTACTCAGGAAGATGAAAATGGTTGGAACCATCCAGCTCTCTTTAAATCTTAGTTACTTTCAGATTTAGCATCCAGTTACTCTCAACCAAAACTGGAACTCTAAAATTTGGCCTGAATTCTGAAGAAGCTCCAAACCTTCCTCTGAGGTCAACATTTTGAATTACAAGTTGATTCTCAATCCATCATTGAAATGATCTATGCTCCCAGCCTCCCAAATGCTCCTATGACTTGTTGGGTGGCCCTTATTTGACTTTTCTCTTTTGATATTTTTCACAGGACTGGAAAATCTTTCACCATTACTGATCCTTTATCTCAACATCCTTGGTAAGATGAGTAATTTGATGTTGGGGTAGATTTTGATAAAGAAGAACCTTTAATCCAACCTGTCTTCTCCTTCTCCTCTCAATTTATTCTGGCTTTCAGCAAGGGTTCTGGCTTAAATTAGAGCAGTACCTTTCAACTCTTCAAAAATATCCTGATCTTTCTGCTAAAGAATTACAATCTCTCAAAAGAAATTTCTCTAATTTCTTTTTAAAAGGCCCTAGGCTTATGAAAAGCGGAAATCCTTTCCCTCTCATTTTCCTTACTATCTCTTCCAAACAAGATTCTATTGTTGAATGTCTGCATGAGGGTCTTGTTCATTGTGGGGAAACCAAAACTTATCAATGATTGTGCAAAAAATTCTGGTGGAAATCTCTGGAGAAATCAGTTTCTCAATTGTGAAAGAGTTTTGAAGTTGTGAAAAAGGTTATCTTAGGTGTCCAACTGAAATTTTTTATCCTACCGGTGAGTCCACTGTATTTGGGAGGATTGCTATGGGTGTGGTTCATATTAAGGCAGGTGGTTTCAAGTACCTAATTGTGGCTAGAGATGATTTTTTTGGATGGGTTAAAGCCAAATTTATTAAGAATCTTAGCTTTCAATCAGTATCAGATTTCCTTTGTGAGACTTGGAAAATGCTTCATGGCATGGCTCAATCTTACTTTACTGATGGTGTCCCTGAATTATGTGGAAAACTTGCTGAAATGATCCAATTGCTTTCTGCACAACATAGGGTTACTACTCCTTATTATCCTGAAGGCCAAGAAAGGGTGGAACAAGGCCATGCTCCTTTGAAGGCTGCACTTGTTAAAATGTCTGGTGAAAGTGGAAAGAATTGTTGCAAATTTCTTCCTCTGGTTCTCTTCTGTGAACAAATATCAGCCAAACAGACCACTGGCTACTCACCCTACAAAAACATGTTTGGTCAAAGGGCTGTCCTTCCTCTTGATATTTAAATGTAATATTTTCTTGGTATCTCAGGGGAGAAGGTGTGTTTGACCAATTATCTATTAGTTGCTAGATCAAAGAAACTGGAGAAAAGTGAAGATTTTTGTGATGAAGCTTATCAGAAGATGAAGGAATCAAGAGAAAAATCAGTTCAGTTTTGGGAAGATATGCACTTAAATAGAATCAGGGATTCCTTAAATAATATTGATCTACTTTTGGCTCAAAATTGATCCTTGGATACTCAGTGGGGAAAGATTTTCTCCAATTACTGGAATGATCCTTATTGGGTGGTTTGTATATTCAGAGGTGTATCCTATATTTTGGAAGAACTGGATGGTACTCAGTTGGCCAGAAGGTTCTCTGATGATAAAGTTAGAAGGTTTTACGGTTGTGGATGCAATTTCTCCTAGAAGTAAGTCCTCCCAACTGTGCACCACCAGGGTCATTGGCTGTGTTTTTTTGTAAACCTCTACTTTATGCCACATACTTGAGCACGGGGAAAGCCCTTTTTTTTCCTATCTTTTCACCTCCTAGGACTTAAATGAAGATATTTTTCAACACTTCAATGACCCTCAAGATCAAGAAATGGCCATTTATCTTTTCCAATTTCTTTTTTTCCTCATTTTTCTAATTATCTTCAAAATCCGGATGCAGAATGGGGACATTCTGTTAGTTGGGGAGAGATGTGGTGACCAAGTTGGGAAACCTCAGAAAAAGGGAAAATTTTATTTTTTTTTTCTATATAATCTTTCATCTATCTATCAAAAAAAAAAAATTCTTGGTGTTGGTTTTGAAATCCTCCTACTTTCTATTTCTCCAATCTTTCCCTGTATTAGACGTCTAGGAAGGGCCCCTGGGGTGTTCAAGTACCCAGGTCATGTGTTTAACTCCTCCTCTTTGCTCTCAGCGCCTGATTTCCTTTGGCCAAGTGCGTGCGTGAAAAATCCTCCATTTATCATCCTCATCATCATCATCATCATCCTGGTAGATTATTGGGTCCCAAGACTTGAAAAAACTCAATGGATTGTCATTGATCCCCATTCATGGGATACTCCACTGTGTGATCCTAGCAGGCAACCATTGGCGTCCTTGTCAATGGCTTGCTTGTCGTTCAACAGATGAAAAGCAATTGAACCAGCTTGCTGAACAGATTTAAAGGAGTAGGAAAAGCTGGACCAAGCTGGAATTAAAATCAAATAAGTGGAATCAATAAAACTTGACACATGAGCTGAGGAAAGAAATTCAAGCAAGCTTCAGAAGGAAAAGTCAGCCACAAACAAGCAAACACAATTCTACAGGAGGGATGATGGCCTCTAAAAAGACTAAGTTGAACTGTGTGCACCATGCGCTAATAAGCTAATCAAAGTATCCCATGTTGAAAGGAAATCTCCGACTACCTCTTGTGTCACTCACCTTTCACTGATTCATCTCTCAGCGCGCGCAACCTTACACTCTTGACAAAATTTCCTTTCATCAGACTTCCGCTCTTGATCATCATCCGCATCTCCCAATTCCTTCACCCTTTTTCACTCTCTCCAAATTCCTTCTTCCACTCTTTCCCGCTCCTAATCATTGCTCCTCCAACCATCCTCTTCTCATTCTTCCACAGCACCTCAACCTTCTTCTCCTGATCCTCCCATCAACTCTTCTCATTCTTCCACCGCACCTCAACCTCTCCCATCAACTCTTCTCATTCTTCCACCGCATTTCAACCTCCTTCTCCTGATCCTCTCATCAAACCATCAACACCATCTTCCCGGCTTCAGATCCTCCTACAACGCTATCTACCCTTCCTCTTTCATCACTTCAAAAACCAAACTTCCTATCTTCAAACATATCGCTCTAACGACGTCGAACTGCTCAATTTTCTGACCTTCACCTCTTGGACGTCAAAGCCGATTTCCTTTCTTATTTGTTCATATGTGAGGTTGCCTCCAATCTGATGCTTCAACCAACCAATGACTTATCCCGTGTTAATCTCCTCATTGCTATGTGTTCAGACTTCTGTCTAGTTTCTCCCGCTTCCCTCTTATCCTTCATCATTTTTTACATTCTCTTTTACTCTTGAGGTTCTCTCACTCCTTCCAGTCAGCACAGAGTGAGAATCCTTCACTATTGTCATTTGTTTCTTTCCTTGCCTTCTTAAATCTGGTTGATCTCTGTTCTTTCAGTCTGTTGGTTCAGGGAATTTTAATCATTCAGCTCTTCATCCCAATTGATCATGATGTCCTGAGTCTTAGTACTGGTTTGGAATGGAAGAAAGTTCTACACCAATAATGAGTTGATTGACACTTCAGTACATACTATTTGTTTCTGGTAGTTAGATCAAGTTGGTTGAAGATGGAATGTCTGATCTTGAGGAGGAGGTTCCTGAGATTCTGAGTCAAATGGCCAAGAGCACTTCTTTGAATTCTTGGTTGAGTCTTCTTGTGAATTGTGGTCTAAGGGTTTAATTCATGAGGCTGGTGAAAGTCTTGTGATACGGTGACAGTCCGCATGCCTGACCAGATGATCTAACAGTAGTGGCTTGAGGAGACAACAAAAGATAACAAGAGAGAGAGATATTTCAAGACAAGATTTACAACACATAGAAAAAGAAGAAAAGAGTGAGAAAGAGAATTCTTAGAGATAAAAGCATGAGTTTTATTCAAACAATAATCAGACAAAATAATCAACAAGCCAACTCCAATCATTATCAGTGAAAAGTTGACAGGCTGAAAGAACTGAATTATCAGAAAAAATCAAAGTAGCCAGAGGAACAAAGAAATGAGCAGAAGGTGAAAATAACCTGAAAGAACCAAAAGAGCTTGGTGGAGTGAGAGGACCTTCAAGGTAGTTGAGGAAACAGGAACATCAATAGGGACACAATAGATAATTTGAGAAGGAATTCAACTGAGAAGAAGAGAATTCAGAGAAGAATAACTTACTCAACTGAGAGGACCTGAGAGCCCTAAGGGCATACACAGGATCTCAGTTGAGCACTACAAGTAGAATCTCATGAACCAAAAATTGAGTATGCACACTGAGCAGTTGTTGACTGGGATGTGTGCGGACTCCAGCAGACTCTGGAAAATAGATAAAAGAAAAGAATAAAACAGTAAAAATATGAAAATAAATGAAACAATAAGAAAAAAAAATGAAAGGGTAAAAGGCCATATTTCTGAAACCCTCCCTGGCTTTTAAATTTCATTGGACATTTAGAAAGCGGAGGCAGTTCCACAGCAGAATTTGCAAGAGATCTTTGGTAAGAAAATTGGCGCAGTTTTCCTTGGACAAGGTCTTCTCCAGCTGTATGGTGCCTTTGGCAATCTCCTCTTGAATGAAATGATGATGTAAGTCCAGATGCTTTTATTGGAAGATTGATTGGTTTTCTTGCTACATGGCTAGCCTATACAGCATTTTTTGTCCTCATGAACCAGCGTTGGCAAGTCAAACTTGCAACCTACTACCTCGCTTAGAAAGGTCTGCATCCACAAGACTTCCTTCACCCCATCTCCAACAGACATATATTTTGCTTTGGTTGTGGATAGGGAAATCATTGCTTGTTACCTTGATTTCCACACTATTAGATTCCCATTTCAGGTTGTCACTATACCAGAGATCAAGCAATGGGTTGAGGGACATGTAGCACAATCGGAATCCACATAAGCTGAGAGGGTTGAGGTTGGGTTCTTTCCCATAAACTCAATACCCTTGTTGGCAGTGTGAAAGAGGTAGTTGAGCACCTTCAGCGCAGGGTTGTAGCTCCCTATGCTTGGAGCATTAAGAAATTCCGCCAGGTAGTTGGACAAGAACGTGATATCCGGTCTTGTGTTGAAACTGATGTAGTTGAGCTCACCAATGATCTTCCAATAGTTGAGACCAGAGGCAATGAAGTCAGCATTTTCTTCATTGGAAGCGGGAAAAATTTTTCCATATGGAGCAAAAGGGCTGAATGTTCTTTGAACCTTGGGAGAGGATATTTTGCTGCAATTGACTTGATGTACGACTCTTGGGAGAGCTTGACCAAACCTGGAGATTGTAGAATATTAAGTCCCAGGAGTAGCGACGACTCTTGAAGATATTTGACCTTAAATTGACTACCTATAAGAGCTGCAAATTTTTTTGGATGCTTTCTAAAAATGCAATTTCATCTACATGTATATAGAGCCAGGTGTCCTTGGAGAAAAACACACATTGATTGCTACTGCTTCTTTTGAAACCAGAGTCCAAAAGGCAGTTACTGAGAGTGACATACCAGGCTTGAGGAGCCTGTTTAAGACCGTACAGAGCTTTCTTTAGTCGTAGAGTTTTCCCCTGCGGGACCTCCGCGTTTGGAGGAACAGAGATGTGGATCTTTTCAGCTTGAGGAGCATTCAGGAAAGCTGCCTTGATTTCAAGTTGGTGAAATTTTAGGTCTTTACACAGGGAAAATGAGATGAGAAGGTGAAGGGAGCTTTCATCACCAGTAGGAGCAAAGGTGTTGATAAAGTTGACTCTCTCAACCTGATTAAATCCCTGTGAGCACAGCCTGGCCTTGAAATCCACGATCTCATTCCTGGCATTCCTTTTTTTTCTGAACACCCACATACATTTGATTTTCAATATGTTTTCAACATCCGCTACTTCCTCCCAAACCTTATAACTGTTGATATTACCCACCTTGTTTTCCATCGCATTGATCGATTCCAGTTTCCAGTTACTTCTTAGAGCTTTTTTTAGAGTTTTTGGATCTTCATAGTTAGCATCAACTAGGTAGATCTGCAAATTAAGTCTTCTCCGATGATCAAGAATGTTGTTGGTCAAAACTTAAAACTCAGGCTTCCCAGGATCTGTTTCTGATAAAGGTTGGAGAAATCTGATCAACTACACTCCAGATTGTCAGTATTGATGAGTTGAGGGAGAGAATGATTTTTCTCAAGATTGATAACATCAGGAACGGTAGTGTCCACCAAATCAGAGGATTCAATTTCAGGAAGAGGATCCAAGTCTGACTGAGATATGGTGCCTAAAAATTCTTCTTCTAAGAAGCAAATATTTGCTGTGACAGTGATCTTGTTGTTATTGGGATTTTGAACCTGGTAATTGGAGAAGTTGTTAGCAAATCTGACAAGGATTCCCTTGTGTTGATTTCTCTGTCTATCTTTCCCGGTCTCTTTTTCCTGCTAAGTTTCCATTTTTCATCTACCTTTTTCCCACCATACTTGAACCCCAAACTTGATTGGGTAATCCCTACATACTCACCGTGTCTCCTACTGAGCCTACTCTCCCTAACCTCAATCTTCAACTACAACAAAGGAACCTGTTACAAGGCGCTATCCAAATCTCCTCAACCTTGACTCATAAATAACTTGATCACCTCTTGCCCAGATTCCTTGTAGGTATTCTAACAATCTTCAACTCCACATCAAGGTTTATCTGGAACCTAAACCTTCTACTCCAGATTGAATCCCTACCAGGCTGGATCAGTTACTGGATTTTCAAGAGTTAAGATTCAAAGCATAAGAGCTTTGTAAATCTGTTCCTTCTCATAATCCACTATAACCACTCCTTTATTTATTCTTTCTTTTTTCTTATCAGCCTCAGTCCACTTGGTTCTGTACAAACATCATTGGCCATTGTGCTGCCTACAGAACCCATCTCCGTGTTGGTATTTTTATCCTCTCTGATGTTCTATCAAGATTATTCTTCTTGTTTGCTCATTACTTTTGCAATCTATTGAATTCAGTCTGGTTCAGGTTTCTCAGTTCACTTAACCTTTTTACACGGTTAAAAGCCAAAGCTCAAAAAGCTAAAACATCATGGTACCACCCTCTGAAACACCTGGACCAGGCAGAGAAACCAAGTTCAAGGCATTAGATCTTAAATCCCTCATGGAATCAACTCCTTTGCTCACTGACCTCAATTACTCAGTTTGGAAAAAGAAAATGGAAAGGTTGTTCAAAATGCGCGGCATTCATCATCTCATCAACTCTGATAATCCTCTCAAGGAGATTCCTGAAGATGACAAAATGGCCCCCTACTTGATGTCCAAGCTTGATCCTGCTACTCACACTAACATCATCACTTCTGATAACAAAGACTCATCTAAACTCATTTGGATGGCTGCAAATAATCACTTTGCCTCCAGTCAGGCTCCCAAAAGGGATTGCATGTTCTTCAAATTTTTGTACCTCAGATTTGACCAAAACAACATTGATGGATTTTTCACGTCTGTACAGCAACACTTGGGTAAACTCAATGAAGTCGGCATAGATTTGCCCTCCAATATCCTCAGTTACCTAATACTCTTCAAGCTGCCCAACTCGCTCAAATCCATTTGCTCACAAATAATGCATTCTGGCAACAATCTCACTGTCACTCTGGTCCTCAATCACCTAGTTCAACATCAAAATGAAGTCCAATCAGAAAATCAAGAGACCTCCGATACCTACACCATCCCCTACCATCAAAGCCATTGAGATTCAAATGTTCCTTGTTGCAAAAACGGGAAACACAACCCTTGGGTTAAATCTCATCCTCCTTCCTCTTGTTGGGTCAAATTCCCTGATCTTTGTCCAGAACACCCTCTGAATAAAGCTAGACGCAATGCTAAAAAGAAAGATGAAGCTCACTTTCTTTCATTCTTCTGTGCTCTCAACCACAATTGTCAACCTGGAAACAATTGTTTCATACTGGATAGTGGTTGCTCAATCCACATGTTCAGAGATAAGAGTCTCTTCAGCAATCTGATAATTCAATCCGTTCTTGAAACAATTAAGACTGGTAAGAAGGGGAGCGATTTGACTATCATGGGATTAGGTACTGCCAATCTTTCAGTCAAGAATTATACCATCTCTCTCACAGACTCTTCTTGGGTTCCTGAAGCTACGGTCAACCTTATATCCATGGGAGCCCTGCTGAAGAAAGGGTGTATTCTGTCTGTGAACACCAATCCTACTATCCCTACTTTTTCAATCAAATTCAATGGGAAAATAATTCTACAAGGATCTATCCGGAACAACTTATTGGTCCTTGATCACATGCCTTCTCTCAGCAACAAAAGCTGCTACTTAAATCAAAAAGAAATTTACAATATTCATACTAAGCTTGGTCACGATGGTCTGGATAGAATTGAAAAACACCTTGGCTACAGTCTTGAACAAGAGGCCAAGGACAACTTCAAATGCATTTCCTGCAAGAAATCTAAGATCTCAAGAACTCCGTTCTGCTTCAAACAGAAATTGGCCAAAGGAGCCTTCAACAGACTGCATCTCAACCTGATGGGGCCTCTGAATCCTATGAGCAAAGGAGGAATGAGATATACCCTTACGGTAGTAGACAACTTCTCCCTTTACTTTTTCAGTTTCCCCTTACCATCAAAGGACGCAGCTACAGCCACAATCACGTTTATGATAGACAATGAAGCCAAGAAACAAGGCCACTATCCTATCAAAATTTTCTCTGGCGGAGGCAGTGAATTTTTGAACGACTCCTTGTCTGCATATTTCAAATCTAAATCAATCCTCCATCTGACCAGTGAACCCTACCATCCACAGCATAACGGGAATGCTGAACGTGCAAGAAGGACTATCATGGAGTCCCTTAGAGCTGCTTTTAGTGAATCTCTCATTCCAAAAAACTACTGGCTTGTAGTCATCCAAAGCTGCTGCTTTGCCTTGAACCAAATCCCTGCAAATAAAGGTGAAGAAAGTCAATGGAAGCTACTGCAGAAGACCAACATTCCATCAGATTATCTCAAACCTCTTGGTTCAAGAGCAATTTACCTACTTAGAGACACATAAATTCCCTCCAAACTGTATGAAAAAGGCGCCAAAGGCATCCTAATCGGTTACAAACATAGGTTTTTATCCTATAAACTGATCTCAAAGTCAGGTAAGATAGTAGATACTAAACACGTAGAGTTTCTAAAGTCCAAGGCCTCTCCTCTGGAAACTCCTAGTGACTTAGAACTCTCTCCTTCCAACTCCGCCTCAGCTGAACCCATTGAAAAGCCCTCAATTGCTGAGGACTCAATTGACACAAATGACCAAAAAACTGCCATCTCCAAGTTAACTTCTTCCTCTGGATCAGATTCAAACTCTAATGAAACCTCTCAGTCTATACAAACCTCTCTGCAAAATAACCTAAGGGATTGTAGATTGATGAAAACTCCTGTCGGATATGGTTACTTCAAGTCCAACAAGATCCCCTCAAACATTCACAAGGCCCTTGAGTGTCCCAAGTGTATCCCTTCCATCAAAAAAGAGCTCAAAACTGCAGAAGACCTCGAAGTCTGGGAAGATGCTGTAGACTCAGAGGTCTCCAACCATTTGGATACTACCTGGACGTTTAGGCGCAAAGAAGACCTACACAAAGGTGCTGTTACCCTCAAGTCCAGAGTTTGTGTCCAGGGTTTCAACCAAAGATTTGGCATTGACTACTTAGACACCTTCGCTCCCACTGTTAAAATTGCCTCACTTCAAGCTCTTCTGGCTTACTCCATTGAAAAAGATCTCCCCATTCTTCAATTTGACGTCAAGGGGGCCTTCCTGCACGCTCCACTTGATGAAAACGTATACATCAAAACACCAGTTGGATCAAAAAGAACCTGTAAATATCTCAAACTAAAAAAGTCCCTGTATGGCCTAAAACAGGCTCCCCTAAATTGGTATAAAACTCTAGTCAACTGGATCAAGAGTAAAGGCTTTAGAGAAAGTGACTCTGATCCTTGTCTATATCTACATGAAGACTCTTGCACCAGCATATTTTTCCATGTGGATGACCAGGTTGTAGTTGGTAATGTTGAACTCTTCAAAGCTGCCTTCTTGAAGAAATTCAAGGATTCATCTGCACACAAGGTTGAAACTCTCCTGGGAATGAAAGTGGATTGGGGAAAGGACTTCATCAGTGTATCACTTCCCAATCACATTAAAAAGGGCCTTGAAGAACTAAACCTAACCAATACCAAACCTTTGAAAAACCCCTGTACTCTGGGACTCCATCTCCTACCGGCCTCTGAAGAAGAAATTTAAAAGTTCAAAGAGCTCAATTTCAACTATTGCTCTCCCATTGGACGGCTCAATTTAATCGCCAATCTTGCCAGGCCATAAATCAGTTTTGCTGTGTCTACGTGAGCTCTATTTTCAGAACGACCTGGTATAACCCACTGGAAAGAAGTTATACATGTCTGGAGATACTTTCTGAATAAAATCGACTTCAAACTAGTGATCAGAAGCAATTCTGACTCTCAACATCTGAAAATCTATAGCAATGCCACCTGGGGGGACAATCCTGATACTTGTCTCTCCCAATTGGGTTTCTTATGTTGTTTCAAGGGAAGCCCTATTTATTGGACAAGTTGCAGGTAACGTTGCATTGCTCATTCCTTGACTGAAGCCGAGTGTAATTCTCTTTCTACAAGTCATCTTGAAGGGAAGTGGCTTCATCAATTATTGAGTGAACTATGGCGCAAGACTTTAAATCCTCCTGTTAATCTCATCAATAACAAAGGTCTGGACAATAAAATGAAAAAGTTTGGCTTGAAATCTCATCCTAAACACATTGATATAAAGCTAAAAAGCTTGCGCGGCGACTTGAACAAAGGAATCATTAAAATAATGCTGATCATCTCTCAAGATATGCTTGCAGAAGCCTTAACCAAGGCTGCTAGCAATACCTCTATAAAACGGCTGGCTGAGTTTGTCAATTCTTAACTTCTCTTGATGTAGAGTTGTGCCGGCGTGTTGATATCTCTGTCTATCTTGCCCTATCTGTTTTTCCTGCTAAGTTTCCATTTTTCATCTACCTTTTTCCCAGAGTACTTGAACCCCAAACTTGATTGGGTAATCCCTACATTCTCACCATGTCTCCTACTGAGCCTACTCTCCCTAACTTCAATCTTCAACTACAACAAAGGAACCTGTTACAAGGCAATATCCAAATCTCCTCAACCTTGACTCAACAATAACTTGATCACCTCTTTTCCGGATTCCTTTTAGGTATTCTAACAATCTTCAACTCCACATCAAGGCTTATCTGGAATCTAAACCTTCTACTCCAGATTGAATCCCTACCAGGCTGGATCAGTTACTGGATTTTCAAGAGTTAAGAGTCAAAGCATCAGAGCTTTGTAAATCTATTCCTTCTCATAATCCACTATAACCACTCCTTTATTTATTCTTTCTTTTTTCTTATCAGCCTCAGTCCACTTGGTTCTGTACAAACATCATTGGCCATTGTGCTGCCTACAGAACCAATCTCTGTGTTGGTATTTTTATCCTCTCCGATGTTCTATCAAGATTATTCTTCTTGTTTGCTCATTAATGTTGCAATCTATTGAAAACATTCTGGTTCAGGTTTCTCAGTTCACTTAAACTTTTACACCTTGAAACATGATTGAGAAAATTTAGATTGTCTGAGGTGTTTGGGAATGAGGACAATAGAAGTGCAACCAAAAGGCTTTAGAAAATTATAGTTGACAGATCTCTTGTACCAGAGTTTTTAAGGAATGAGGTTATTATTGGAGGAAACTGGAAGTAGATTAAGTAGATTGGTAGAATTGTTGACCGCTTCACCCCAGATTCTACTTGCAAGCTTTGCTTGCAACATAAGGCATTGGGCTTTTTCAAGTATTGATCTGTTGGCCCGTTCTGCAAGACCATTTTGTTGTGGGGAATAAGGCGGTGAGAGGAGGTGATTAATACCAGCATCCTGGCAGAACAGCTTGAATTCCTGACCAACAAACTCACCTTCATTGTTGGTTAGAATGTTGATGAATTTTGAATTGTGTTGCCGTTCAGCCATCTTAACATAGGCCTTGAAGGCATTCAGAGTTTCAGCTTTTGAATGAAGCAGGGCTATCAAATTGAATCTGGAGAACTGATCTACTATGGTAAGAAAATATTGGTTGTCTCCAAAATTAGGAATTGAGAAAGGTCCAACTAGATCCATATGAAGATATTCCAGAATGCGAGTGACAGGTTTAAAGTGGCTATTGAAGGGAGTTGAGATCATTTTCCCCATTGACAGGTTTTGCAATTTCACAAGGCCGGAAGGTTCAAGTTAGTAAAGAAAATCTTCAACTTGGCATCACTAGGATGACCAAGTTTCTTGTGAAGATTGGAAGGACACTACGTCTTGAGAAGGGCTTCAGCTTTCTTCTGTTAAAATCTGATACTGCAAATTTCTAGCAGATGATTGGATGTAGAACCTCCAAGCTCAAAGTTATCCAAGGTGATGGACAACCCAGAGAATCCAAATTTCTTGATTGTGACCTTCTTGGACTTGAGTTGGGACAGGGATATTAGACATTGGTGGATTTTGGGAAAAAGCAGGACATTTTTCAATTTTATTCTAGCTCCATCATGGTTGAGGAGGATTGCATCCCCTATTGCTACTGGTCAAGGGTATTACTGTCATTTCAAGTACCAATTTTGATTGAGGTTTCTCTAGGATTAAGGATCCATTTAGGATCATTGTCAATGTGATGAAAGGCCCCCAAGTCAAGTACGGGAAGCCAGGAAGTGGATGATGGAGAATAATTTTTCAAGTATATCTGCGCACTAAAGTACGCGGAATGTTCTTGAGGGGATTCATCCGGATTTGGAGAGGCAGGAGTATTGGTAAGATGAGCTCAAACTTGAGGATTCTTGGAGGGTCTGAGATGGGGGTGAAGTTGCCGACAAAAACTTTCAGTGTGTTCTGCAAGGGGGTTGTGTTTGTTCTTAGCACACAGATGTTTAGGTGGTTGACATCTTTTTGACTTATCATCTGAAGATTTTTAAAGTGCCACCAAAGTCTCATCATTTGAAGGATTTTGAGATGATTGGTTAGAATCTAGGTGGGTGACCTCTGGAGCTTGTTCAGGACCTTTGTAGGATATTTAAGAATATTTTTGTTTAGAAGAGTTGAGTCAACTACGTGATAGAATTGAGAAGGTAATTTGGCCAGAATTGTATAGCTGAGGATGTCAGCAGGAACTTCAAGACAGACCATGGCCAGTTCATTCAAGAGTTTTCAACATTCTTGGATATAAGCAGTGAGGTCCCCGGTGAATTGGTAATGTATGAAGGAGAGCCAGATTCTTCCTCTATTGATAGTTGAGAGAGAATCATATTGTCCCGAAATGGCTTCCCAGATAGCTATAGGATTGGATTGATTAGTGGGATTGATGATAGCATCAAACGCTGTGTCCCCAAGGTTCTGGATAAGAATTTCAAAAGCTTTGTAGCACTTTTGTTTCTGAGAAAAGGTAGTTTGAATGACTGGTTCCTTTACATCTTTGCCTTCAGTGAATTCAAGGAGACCTTTTTGACAAAGATAACTACAAATTTGCAGGGCCCAGGATGAATAATTGGATTCATTGAGGATGGGTAGATTGCTGTGTTTAGAGTTATCTTTGCTGTCTGAAATTGTGTTGTTCTTTTGTTTCTTTTAATTTTTGACCAAGGGAGAGCTTTTTGGGACTGTAAAACTGAAAATTTGACAGGCTGAAAGAACTGAATTATCAGAAAAAATCAAAGTAGCCAGACGAACAAAGAAATGAGCAGAAGTCGAAAATAACCTGAAAGAACCAAAAGAGCTTGGTGGAGTGACAGGACCTTTAAGGTAGTTGAGGAAACAGGATCATCAATAGGGACACGATAGATAATGTGAGAAGGAATTTCACTGAGAAGAAGAGAATTCAGAGAAGAATGACATACTTGACTGAGAGGACCTGAGATCCCTAAGGGCAAACACGGGATCTCAGTTGAGCACTACAAGTAGAATCTCATGAAACAAAAATGGAGTATGCACACTGAGCAGTTGTTGACTGAGATGTGTGCGGACTCCAGCATACTCTGGACACAAGATAAAATAAAAGAATAAAACAGTAAAAATATTAAAAGAAATGAAACAATAAGAATACACAATGAAAGGGTAAAAGGTCATATTTCTTAAAATCAGTGGTGAAAAAGTAAGAGCCAACATACTTAGCCAGCTTAGAAACGGCAATTGCACTGGATTCTTTGGTCAGTGGATCAGTCAGAATTTCTTGAGGAGAAATCAGTTTTAATTGAATAAGCTTTTTTTCCAATTGTTTTGAAAGCTTTAGAGCTTAATTTAAATTTATTTTGCATGTTAATTGGTTCAAAACTTTTGAATTTTGTCATTCAAGCCCTTTTTGTCAATTAGGTGCATTGGGGGATCAAAGGTGGTTTGCCATACTTTGGAAATCAGATGATTCAACCATCTAGCCTCAAGGTGACTGGCAGAGAGTGAATTGTGTTGATTTTTGTTCTCATTACTTCACAGTGATCCATCTACCTTTCTGTCATGCCTCAACCACTTACTGTCTTTTCCTTGGTTCTCTTGTCAGGATTTTTTCCTCCTTTCCCATCTCACGTCTTTCCATTGCATAAACAGATGTCCCATGTGTTGTTGCGGCGGTTGTCTCTCTCTTTAGATCTGAACCGCCTGTCTACCCTCTTACAGGGAGGCTCCTCATCCGCAATTTCAATTTTCTGCTCTCATTACATCATCTTGTTCTTTTTCCTTTGTCACAATCAGTAGCTCTCTACGTTTGGACTCATAAACCTTAATGGATTGGATTGTTACTCAACTTCAAACTCGCAAACCAGATCATCTTTAATATCAATAGTAGGTTAGGCATCCATGAATGGCTAAATCATCAACGCAACTTCAGGATACGATTAACTGACCATCTGCTTAGCTCTCACGTTCTCCTGAGTGGATCTGTTGAACTATTAAAACCAGCGTCTGATTCTCTACCTAGTCCCTACAAGGGACATAACCCTGCTTGTAGAGGCATTGTTTCTGTTTTTTTCCATCTCTCCTTCTCCTAAATTTTGTATTTTTCTGTCATCTCACCATGTTCTGTCTTTCTTGAAATCAATCAGCCTGGTCCAGGTTTGCCAATTCAGTCCAAAATTTCACAAATTGCACTCAGATTAAGTTGAAGAGAGAGCAATCCATCTCTGACACCAAATTTTCCAAAAAAGGGGGGTATCCCTTGAATAAGGTGATGAAGCTGGTTTGAGAGAGATTGGCTACATTTTGTTTCCGCAGGTGGAATTGATTTAGGTAATGAGATGGTTGGAATTTTTCCTTGATAAAAAAGTCACTTTGTAGTCAATGGTCTTGAGTAGCTAACACCACACCCAAATGACCTCATTCCAGTGGTGTATTCCAGGATTTTCCAAGAATATTGCCGAATCGGAAACGGCATAACCAATGTTGGGTTGTGCTAATGTTGCTATGAATTTGATTGTTCCAATGGGTGATTGATATGTGACATTTAGTTGTTTGAATAGGGCACTCTCTTCTTCAGTGGCCGGCAACAGGTGTGAACCAGTCAAGCTGTCAGCCTCCTGGATGCCAAGACCCTTGCTATCCTTTAGCTACCAGAGGTGTTAGAATAAATAATAAATATATTATTCAATAAATGCAGCAAAAGTCCGTAAAATATTTGGACAAAGCTTATTGCAAGGTTAATTGGTTTGGATATGGTTTATTGTTATAAATCAATATAAATAAATTGATTATTTGATATTTTTATAGAGGGGACAAAATTATATTGGGTATCTTTAAAACCTCTCTTCAGGGAATTCAGTATGAAAAAATGTAGGCCTGGTTCATTTGGGCCCTTTAGTTTAAAGAATATTTTGCTCAAAGATAATATGTATATAAAATGCACAGTGGAGCGGAAGGGCTTTTTAACCAATCTGCAACTACAGAGAAAGGATAATAATACTCACTGCTATATTATTAAATCCTTTGGGTACCTGTTTGGGACATGCACTGATGGGTTAAACCTGTATACTGGGGGTATACGGTTGACCAGAAGTTTAAATTGATAAAAAATGGTTGTGGAGGGATATTATTAATCAGACTAAAGCCATAAATCACTTAATTATCTCTTGTAAGTATTTGATTGCCTTGAAAAGGTGTCTGGATATAAATAGAACTGGGTCTCTGGGTATCAATATCCTCAAAAGAGCTCTTTATTCATAGCTTTTTGAGTCCCAATATTGTCCTTCTAAGGGGTACAGGGGCTCAAAGAGACAGAAACTGCGGCTAGAAGGGTAACAAGTGATAGCATGTCACCTGTTCTTGGTGCTGTAGCACGGGTACCATCTGATTCCACAAGGTATGGGAATTATTCTACTTTATAATTGATTTTTGGACATGTGAATAACACTAATCTGTCCTTTTTATTTATTATTTAATTAATTATCCTTAGTAAATTTTCCCAGTAAGTTAATAATTATTTTAATAGACATTCTTACGGATATTCTGATTTCAGGTCAGTTCTCATTATGTATTAAATAATTGGAGTAAGGTCATGATAGTGATTTTACTCCTTATTTTCGAAATTCAGTTGATTTACTAGAATAATTAATTAAAAATATAAGTAATGAGTATTCATGTAATATTTTTACATCATCAGTTTTCTTAGCATGTCACAAAAATATTTATGTCTATAATTCCCCACAATAGTATATTGAATTATTTTAATATATTTTTAGAAGTAGTCATTATCTTATTTTCGACATTTTTGTTACTTTGAATTATATTTAATAAAAAATACGTATAAAGATTATTTAAGTATTTTTATATAATTTTATGAATTTTTAGACTATCAACTATTCACGGGAACATTCATTACATATTTAGAATGTTCCCATGTAGGTTTTAGCATGTTTACGTGGTACCTAGGTTTCGCAGGCCGCCTGTCACTTTGTCAACCTGTAGTCCCGCAGCTGCGTACTTTGTCAGAGGCCCAGGGCTGCATACAAGGCTTTGAAAGAGTGACAGAGCTATATCTCAGCCGCGCGCGGGTGCATTGCCTGCTGCGGCTGCGGGGGGGGGATTGTGACAGAACACATTTCCATCTGCAATTCCTAAAACATACACAACACCTCAATTCTCACTGAATTTTAGGTGTGAAACCTATAAGTGACAATACACATGAACTATTTAATTGGCCAAAAAGTTGAATAGTTGTGCCATGGTATTTTGGTCTTTCTTTCCTTAATTATTTAAAAATATAAGGAGTTGGATTTCAATGGTGGGGTCAATGAGTGACCCTACCTAATTTTGGGTGGAAAAACCATTTTTACAATAATATTTATGGTTTTCCTACTCCTTCTTAGATTAATTCTATTATTATTATTTTTATGTTATTTCTGTTACTTTTGCAGCTTGTTCTGCAATAGTAGCAAGCTGAAACAAGCATGGATTAGAGAGAGGCCATGCATTCAAGATTTTCAGCTCTTTGAGTGCTTTTTGGATATGATTTGGGGGAGATAGGCTGATAAAATTCTTTTCTTTCTCAACCTTCATTCCAAGCAATGTACCCACTTTGTGAGCTGATGAATCCTTGAACTTGTTTAGGAAGAGATATTTAAATTTATTCACCTCTCCCAACACAACTAAATGGTAAGCATGAAAGAACAGTGAAGTGACACCATTGTTGTGGTGGTATAAACAAAGATTGCATTCAATTGCTTTAAAGCCTATACTTTTTATCCATTTGCTAAGTGTCTTGTACCAGTTCAGCGGGGCCTGCTTCAGTCTGTACATTGATTTTACTAGTTTTAGATATTTCAATTTTCTCTTAGAACCAACAGGAGTTCTGATATAAACGTTCTCTTCCAGGGGGTTGTGTAGGAAGGCCCCCTTCACATTAAATTGAAGGATTGAAAGTCCTTTTTCAACTGAGTAGATCTTTGAAGCCCTGAGCAAAGCTATCTTACCAGTAGGTGCAAAGTTTTCAAATTAATCAATGCCATAGTGTTGATTGAAGCCTTGCACACAGACCGTTGCTTTGAGTGCGGTTTGGCCGGTGTGGAGATCATCTTATGGCAGAATTTCCAGGTGGTGTTGAGAGTGTTTTTTACTTTGTTTTTGTCTGCGTCCTCCCATAATCCTAGTTCCCCCGCCATATCCAGCTCCCTGTTTATGGGCGCAATCCATTTGGGGTCCTTAAGCGCTTCTTGGATTGAAGGCGGTAGAGCGGAGTGGTGGTAGCCCTACTGCTCTGGTGGTTTTAGCTGCCTTCTTTTGCAAAGTTTAGGAATAAGAATTACTTGAACATATGGCGCAGAGTTTTCAGAGTTGGATATGTTTGGATTGTTTTCCAGTGGGAGTTCTGGTTTTAAATCAACTGGGGTGCCAGGGTTGGTTTCCCTGTGAGTTGAATCAGATTCTCTTCCAGTTGGGGCAACCGTTCAAGGACTGACGTTGTCTTCTTCATCTTTTTTGAGGAAAGTCCCTCTTGTGACTTGAGATTTTAGAAAGAGCATGTGTTAGATGTTTATGATCCTGCCTGATTTGGTAAGAATTTTTAGGGAGAGGATTCAAGGGTTGAAGCCTACCAGGAAACCTTCATTTCTCTTCTTTCTAGGTTTTGAAGGAATTTTTTTATCACTGATAAATAGATGCACAAGGTATCTACAGGTTTTAAGAAGTCCTTGGGTAATGGCGTCCCATGCATGAGTTCCCAGGGAGTTTTTGTTTTGGCTTCCTGAGGTATTTGGTTAAAAGAAAGGCAGAAGCTTTGAATAACTACATTCCAACATCTTTTAGGAACATTTTTTGCCGAGCCAATTAGCAATCTTAATAACTCCATGATTGTGCAATTGGCTTGCTTGGCTTTACTTTTATGCTGAAAATGGTAGGATTTGCTGACTAAATGATGGATTGCTTTTGATTTGAAGAAGGTTTTCAGAGTGTTTTTCACAAACTCTCCTCCTCCATTGGAAAAAAACTCAACTGGAAACCAACACTTCTTCTTTGCTTCATTTTTAATTGCAAAGATAATGGTTTTGGCAGCTGTGTCTTGACTTGGCAGAGGGAAGGCAGACAGATAGCCCAAGTAGTTGTCCACAACAGTGAGTGCATACCTCATACCTCCTTTTCTTTGCGGATTAAGCGGGCCCATTAGTTCTAGATGCAGGAAATCAAAAACTTGTTCAGCTGGGCGTTGTTCTTGGTTGGAAGAGCACTTGGTGATTTTTCCTTTCTTACAGGCAATGCATTCAAATTCAGAGAAAATTTCTTTTCTAATGCTGTGGCCAAGATGCTTTTCAATCCTTTCCAAGCTAGCATGACCCAGAATTTGATGAAGTTTCTGGACCTTTTCCAGACTCATGAGGCAGGCAAGTTCTTCTGTTTTATTTTTGAGATTAATAATTAACAGGTTGTTTTTGATTGTCCAATCAAATATTTTATTTCTTCCCTTTGTGAGTGCATAATTTATTGGAGAGGACTTTTTGTTGACCTTTAGCAAGCATCCTTTGTTGAGTAGAGCCCCCAGAGAGATTATATTGACTGTGGCATCCGGAACCCAGGCTGCGTTCTCCAGATAAATTTTTCTTTTGCCAATGGATAGGGTGGCAGTGTCAAGACCCTTTATGGGTATAGCTTCCCATTTATTTCCAGTTTTGATGATTTTGCATCCAGGTTGTTCTACTAAGGTGGAGAACAGAGATTTGTTCCTGACCATGTGTATTGAGCAGCCGCTTTCAACAATGAAACAATTGGCGCCAGTTTCCTCCAGCTGATTCAACCCGCAGAAGAAGGGGTAATGATGAGATTCTTCAGACTTCTTTCTAGGTTTTTGTTTGAACTTGTTGACAGGATTATTGGGTTTGAGTTTGGGATATTCCTCCCAGAAGTTGGCCGCAGGATTAGTTTTGAAGGTAGGATTATGTTTACCATTTTTGCAGCATGGGCAATCAGGATTGAAGCAATTGTGAGAATAGAGAGCAGAGTTTTTTTCAGATGTTTCTTTGGATTGATATTGGACTTAACTTTTGTTTTGGACAAGGTGGTCCAGAACCAAGGTTACTGTTAGATCTTCTCCAGAGTGCATGATTTGTAATCACATTCCTTTCAGAGATTTGGGCAATTTGAAGAGAATTGAATAGCTCAGGAGATTGCTTGATAGGTCAATTCCAACTTTGTCAAGTTTTCCTAGATTGACCTTGGTTGAGGTTAAAAGGGTGTGTATGAAATTTTTATTGAACCCTAGGTACAAGAAATTGAAGAAAAACTTAGCTCTATTTGCCACTTGATTTGAAGCAAAGAGTTCTTTAGCAGCCATCCAGATTATTTTGGGTGAGTCCTTGTTTTCAGTTGTGATTATATTGGTGTGCATTGCGCAATCAAGCTTTGACATGAGGTAGGAAGTGGTATTCTCTTCTTCTGGAATATCTTTTTCTGGATTATGAAAGTTCATAAGGTGGAGAATGCAATGCATTTTGAACCGTATTTGCATTTTCTTCTTCCAAATAAATTAGTTTGTCTCTGTCAAGAGTGGGGTAGATTCCATTAGAGATTTAGGTTCCAGCCCCTTCAAGTTTCTTTTTCCTCCGGGTTCAGGTGATATCATTCCTTGATCCATTCTGGTTAATGTACGAGTTTTTTGGGATTTTAAACATGAAAAGAGTTAAAGGAGTAGGAAAACCCGGACCAAGCTGTAATTTCAATCAAAGAAGTGGAATCAGTAAAACTGAACACATGAGCTGAGGAAATAAATTCAAGCAAGCTTCAGAAGGAAAATTCATCCACAAAAAAGCCAACACAATTCTACAGGAGGGATGATGGCCTCTAAAAAGACTAAGTAGGACTGTGTGCACTATGTGCTAATAAGCTAATCAGAGGCTGCCAATCAATCTTGATGTCCTGAGTTGTAGTAATGGTTTGGAAGGGAAAGAATTTCAACACTGATAATGAGTTAATTGACCCTTCAGTACATATTATCTGCTGCTAGGAGTTAGATTGACTTAGTTGAATATGCAATATCCAATTGTGAGGAGTAGGTTCCTGAGATTCTGAGTCAAATGTTGGAGAGCAGTTCTCTGAGTTCTTGGTTGATTCTTCTTGCAAATTGTGGTCTAAGGGTTGACTACTCAGGCTTGTGAAAGTCTTGTGATAAGGTGACAGTGTGCACGCCTGACTAGATGATCTAACATTAGTGGCTTGAGGAGAAAAAAAAAGAGCACAAGAGAGAGAGAGAGATTTTGAGAAAAGATTTACAACACATAAGAAAAGAAGAAAAGAGTTAGAAATAGAAGTCTTAGAGATGAAAGCATGAGTTGTAGTCAAACAATAATCAGAGCAAATAATCAACACCTGCTACCACCAAAAAAACCATTCATCTGGTCTCCATCTGCCCCCCCCTTATCAGAGAAATTTGTCATAATCTTATCCAGGGTATATCCATTATTGCCCTCTGATCCTTGAGCCTCCATAGTCAAATCCTTGATATGCGCCTCTTTGGCCTTATCCAATATCACAAACCAATAGCCTTGCTTTTTGAAGAAGAATTCATCTGGTTGAATTCTTGAGTGTGTCATACCACTCCTTGATCCCTGTCCCCACCATACTGGTCTTGATCATTCCTTGATTGTATGTCTGGAATCAGTGACATTTGACTAGGAGGTTTCTTTAAGCTTGAAAACTGGAGTGTTAAACCTCCCTTTATTTCTTTGAATTTGCATTTTGCAAAGCTACTCTTGAGTCCATTGAGAGGTGTTGGGTTATTCTTTTTCAAGTTTTTTATTTCTTTTCTTCCAGAGCTTCATAAAACAAATTGCTTTGTTTTTTTACAGCAACCCAAATTTATCTGGTACCCTTTGAGCGCTTGATTGAAGAGAGTTGGGCAGGTTCATTGAGAAAATGGAGGTTGGTTGGGATTGAGTTAAAATTTCCTAATATTTGGCTGACAACCAGAGTTATTAGCTTGTGAGTGTTCTTACCTACAAATGCCTTTTTCTGTTGAACTCTGAAAAAACTCTAACTTAGTTTGTTCAAGTCTTTTCCAGCACCATGTTGCCTCAGATAGTGTTGTCCCCTAGCTACCATTTACTATCAAGTTTATCTCCTCCCTATTTATTTCTCACCTACAAGGTTTTGGACCTCAATATTGGTTACCTTCAAATATTTTTGTAACACTCACGAGGGAAGCCTAAAAAAGCACCTTTCAGCTCCACAGAACTTCCTGTGGCCGGCCCTGTTTGGAGTCATACATCAGCATGATTGATCCCCGTGGAGCTCCCCCTGCCAGTATAGGAGGCACTTGGGGGAAAAACTGTCAGAAAAATGTAAATTTAAGACAATTTGTCCCTTGTGTCAACCGGGAGAGGGGTGGAAAAAAAAACAGAAAAAATTCAAAAAATCAAAAAAATCAAAACAAATTCAAAGAAAGAAATCAAAGAAATTTTATTTTTAAAAAAAAAAAACAAAAAAAACAAAAAAAAATTGAAAAAATTGAAAAAAGGAAAGAAATTGAAAAAACTAAAAAAAAAAACAGCAAAAAGAAAAAAAATAAAAATAAAATAAAAATAAAAATAAACTAAAAATAATAAAAAAAAAACATAAAAACATAAATTCATAATATTGAGTATGCTCTTTAACTCCAGATTGAAGTCTGCGGCATCACAATAGCAATGGAGATACTCCAATTTAGCATGAGCCAACATTTGAGCGCATGCTCTCCACCGCTCTGGCTTGTGATAAAAAGAAAGGCGGACAAACTCAAGTTACACCATCTTTTCATGATTTGTCTACTCTTCCTTCAACCTCTTACCACTCCGGCATCCAAACCATCCTTGTTATCAATTAAGATCTCCATCTACGACTCATCCCCAACCACCACGAAGGACTGCAATCTGGTAATTTGTGATTCAAAACGTCTGATACTCTTCAACCTTAACTGACTCTCAGGATCCACAGATTACCCCACGGGAACCAATAAACGGTATAAAGGTTGCTTTGTCATAACCTCAAAGCTGAACGCCAGCAAGCCTGTCTTCTTTTACACAATGGATCCAATTTTGTGCTGAGGTTTCAACTATTACCATTCTCATTCCTGTTGGTTAAGAGTTCAAATCATGTCACGAACTTTTTGTTTCAATTCATGTCCACTTAGCTAAAAATCTCATTTCCTTCTGTTTGAAATATATATACTCCAGTGGTTCTAGTGTTTAGCCATCTCATCTCTTTCACATAAAAGACTGTATCTGAGTTCAAATGAAAATGAACCCATTGTATTTTGAATTAACACAATAAGAATTGAAAATTTCACAAAAATATTATTAAAGGACCAAAATGACCAATAAAAAACAATGCAATCAAGCAATGAATGATTCAACTGATAATTCATGAAATCATTAAAAAAATTCAACAAAAGAATATTTATTCAAAACTATGAAAAAAAACAAGGTATTTTCAAAAAATTTCCCTTTTGAAAATTAAATTCCTGAAATTATCAATGATCAAGAAAATTTGACGGCAGGCCTTCAAATTATATTAAATATGATAAATCATCAGAACAAAACAAATTTTCTTCATGGTAAACTCAAATTTGTTTATTACATAGAATTGAAATTCCCCATAATTCCATATCCTCTGAATTCCATGCATGCATTAGAATTAGTTTGCATGATTGAGAACTGGTAAAAACACATTTCCTGAGGTTCCTACTCAACCTAGAAATAGATTTTCAACCATTTCAAAACAACACAAAAACATGTTCAAGGTGCTACACCTATTGGGAGGTGCAGCCTTTTTTTTCATGGTGAATGAACTCTATTGAATGAGAATTCTTGGGACTCTTCTCCTTCTTTTATGAACTTCTGTATGATAATCAATTGGTTTTCATTTTTGTTTTTAATTTTGCCAATGTTAAATTAACAACTCAAATGATTTGTGTATATGACTCATTTGAGTTGTGGGGCATAGCTACAGAACTACATTTGAGCCTTGTAAAGCCCCCCGTCCCAAATGTGGTCTGGATGCAGGCCAAACTTCACCAGACTACTGTTGAGGGGCCACATGACCATATTTGGGCCATGTGAAGCTTTACACAGCTCAAATTTAGTTGTGTTTCTGGGCCACATGAACAGCCCAACCACATTTGGGCCCTGTGGGGTTCTACACAACTACAAGTCTTGTGGGCCAAAAAAAATAAAATGAAATGAAATAAAATAAAATAAAATAACAATTATAATCATAATAAATAAAATAAAACAAAATAATAATAATAATAATACTAAACTAAATAAAAATACAATATAAACAGAAACCACCCAAAATATTGAAAAACATTGATTTTTTGGTTAAAAAAACAAAAAAAAGAAATAAAATAAAAATAATTAAAAATAGAATAAAAATAAAAAATAAAATAAAAAATATAAAAAATAAAAAATAAAAAATAAAAAAAAAACCAAAAAAATTAAGACAACCAACCAAAAAAATACAAGTTCAACTCAACATGACTAGCCCTAAAGTAAGAACACCAAAAAAAAATACAAGTTCAACTTGACTAGCCCTAAATGAAAAGTGCCAAAAAATAAAAAAGCTTTTTGGCCAGCCCTAAAATAAAAGTTCTAAAAAATAAAAAAGGTTTATGGCCAGCCCTATTAAACTTAAAACACCAAACAAAAAACAAGTTCAACTTGTGTTAAGCTGATCCCATCACAAGAAGTAAAAATAATACTTAGGATCATCCCAACACAATTTTAACTGAATTAACAATAAAATCTCATTCAAAACACTCATCATAATAATCTTAACTCAAAAAACTCAAAATAATGATGTTCAGAATGGGATAACCCTTTTGAAGAGTTTAAAATGTGGAGAAGGGTAATTTAGAGAAGGAAGGAATACGGTAGGCTTCTGAACAGCCAAAAGAGGAGTATTGATAAGGCTACAAAGAGCCAAAGGGGAGGAGATATTACTTTTAAAGTCAAGTGGAACTGATCTGAAGAGGAGGAAGGGACACTCCGGTTTAGTTGTCTGGTAATCAGATGATTTTCCTTCATGGTTCAAGGGAAGGACCAGTATTTATGGACAACTAGAGAACCCCAAAGGGGGCCTAAGGCAGCAGGTTAGAGACAACTAGAGAGCCCCAGAGGGGGCCTAAGACATGGGTAATGAGATAATGAAAACAGTAAGATAGCAATAAGGTAACTAAATTTGTTAGTTACAGAACTTGAACATCAAAAAGGCAAAACACCACCTTAACTGACAAATTTAGGAACCAATTTAAGACCAGCAACCATTCCAGAGATTCATGAGAAATGAGAGGAGAATATGAGAATGATAGAGATATGAGAGTTGAGTAATAAATGACAAGACACCACATTGTCAGGATATGAGATTGGGAAATGATAGCCTATTTTAAGAGGAGCAACAAGGACCTCAGGCATAGTTGCCTAGCATGATATGGGGAATGATAGCCTATTTTAAGAGGAGCAACAAGGACCCCAGGCATAGTTGCCTAGCATGATATGGGGAATGGTAGCCTATTTTAAGAGGAGCAACAAGGACCTCAGGCATAGTTGCCTAGCTTAATGGGGAAGAATGATATGATGATGATGATGATGATGATTATGATGATGATGATGATGATGATGATGATGATGATGATGATGATGATGATGATGATGATGATGATTATGATGATGATGATGATGATGATGATGATGATGATGATGATGATGATGATGATGATGATGATGATGATGATGATGATGATTATGATGATGATGATGATGATGATGAGGTGAATGGTATAGCCTAATGGGTGAGAATGATATGATGATGATGATGATGGTGATGGTGATGATAATGGTAATGGTGATGGTGATGGTGATGGTTTCAGAGTTGAAGTTGGAATGGAGTGGTGACAGTTATAGGATAATGGTGGTGGATGACAGTATAGCATGATAAGGAATGTGGATATATTAAAGATAGAGGGTGGGGAGCTGGAGATATAGAGACAGTATTGAACAAAAGGAGGAAAGGATCCCAACAAACCAGCATTTTCAATACTGGATGGAAGGGAGGTTGATATGTTGTTGAGGTTGATTGGTGAGTTGTTGTTGTAGAGTAGGATGCAATGTTAGAGATGGAGTGATGGTGATTGAGGTTGATGGGTAAATTGATGGAGGAGATGGAGCAAGTTTGGGTGTAGTTGATGGAGCAATGAGATGAAGGAGATGGAGCAAGTGGTGATGTAACAGTTGGAGCGGAGGAGATGGATGGGAGAAAGCAAGCCATTGAGATGGAGCAATGGAGCAATATGGGGATGAGAAGCAATGAGCAAGATTGAGAGGTGGAAGAGCAAGGTTGCAAGGGAGGAAGCGAGAAATGGAGCAATGTGGTGATGTAGCACATGAAGCGGGGGAGATGAATGGTAGAAAGCAAGTGGTTGAGATGGAGCAATGAGAAGGATGAAAAGCGGAAGGATGGGCAAAACAAATGGACCACCCCTGGAATGATGGCTGAAGTTTGATGAATTGAAGAGATGAGCAATTGGTGGAAGAGATGGTGGCAGAAGTTGATATCAAGGGTGCTGATTGGCTCAATTGAGGATTGAGGATGGCAAATGAAGCATTGGGAGAAGTTGCGGATGAAGCACAAGCAAGGTTGCCATCAAGGCAGCAAGAGCGGAGGCGGACAAGCAAGAAGGAGCGTGCAAACAATTTCACAAGCAATGATGTCGCGGCTGAGGTTGCAGGGACGATGAGCAAGCAAGAGAAATATCACAATTAAATTTGGAAGGATGATGAGAGGGAAAGCAAGAAAGTGGGGATGAGAGGCATCAACAGCGTTGCGAGATGTTTTGTTAAGGTGGAGCAGCCAGATGAAGCAAGCAAGTTGGAGAAGGGAAGAAAATGAAGTCGCAAAAGAAGGCGCAAGCAAGATTGCAAGATGAGTACAAACAAGGCCGCGAGGAGAGGAGGGAGCGGAGTTGGAAAATTAAGGAGCAAAGAGATAGAGCAAAGATTGAGGCGGAAGAATGATGAAGAGAGTGCAAAAGATGTTGCAATTTATGAGGAGGAGGTAGCAAGGGAAGCGGATGATAAGTGAGGAGGAGAGTGCAAACGGTGTTGCGGTCAAGGTTAAGGTTAGGAGGACATTATGGATGGGAAGCAGCAAGAGCAAATAGGGTGAAGGTGAAACACAATTGAGGTTGCCAGTGAGGTCGCCAGTGAGGTTTCCATTGAGGTAGAGAGGTTGAAGATTTGATCAAGCAAGGAAGGAAAGGAAAGCGTGAGATAGGATGCGACCAAGGTTGCTGGTTGTTGGAGATGCAAGCAAGAGAAGAAGCAAACAAGCTGTTGTGAGAGATTTTGCCCAAAGTAACACGACTCCGACCGCAGCAAGCTTACATAGCGCAGTGGGCCCTCAAGGTGACCAACCTACTTGCTGAGCCAAGTCCCTCGCTCCTTAGGACCCCAGTGGAACAAACCACCTTGACGGAAGCAAACAAGGAACCAGATTAGGAACGCCAAACGGTCACCGACTGTGGACATTGCCAACAATGCATCAGCTCAGAATTCAGGAGGAGCAAGAGTGTGGACGGGCAGAGGTAATCTATCTAGTCGCTCATTTTGGTCTTTCTCATTCTCCTCATGCCTCAAGTTTCATTTCGTATTCTAAATTATTTATACTTCTCTCTATCACAGACCCATTTCCTGTAATTGTTGAAGTACTCAATCTAAGGTCACCCTACAAGAGCTGATTAGTTATAGTGCGCTGAACAAACGGTAAATGAACAGTCCCTACTCATTCTTTTCTCATCTATCAATTACTTTATTCATTTCTCACATACTCAAATGTTGCTTCAGCTTTTACTATTACTACTGTTGTTATTGACTAGCTGCAATAGAGAAAAGATCTCAAACTTTTACACAAGCAAGGAGGAGAGCGCAAGGTAGCAAGATTCAATTCTTGGCATTCAACAACATTAGAATAGAAAAGCCTCACAGATCCAATATGGCCCACTCGAGCGACCACGCAGGTACTCAAATAATAATTCCAAATTCCAGTGGCTCCAAAGGCAAGGATTTTTCTACTAAGGCAAAACTCCAACTCCTTACTTGACACAACTGGTACAAATGGAAAGTTCAATTCAAAAATCTCATCATCAGCAAAAGCCACAAAGAATTACTTGATAAAGAGTGGGTCAAGGATAATCGCGACACAAAAAGGTTCAGACAGAAAACTGCACTAGCTATTACCCTACTATACTCATTGGTTGATTGCAAACTTCAGGGATAAGTGACTCCCAACCGCAAGGACTTTACCAAGGCCCTAGAAGACCTAGGGAAGGCCTGTGGAGAGAACTCATTGATAATGATTGGCGACCATGTTTCTCAATTATTTCACCTTACCTATCAACCTTTGAGCTCCATACGCGATCACTTGGTTGAATTTTGTGAAAAGTACCTATCACTGAAGGACACCCTTGATGCCCAAGGCCCAAAAGATCAGGACGAGTCTATCAGTATTTCCTCTTTGCTAGCTGCTATCCTCTTTCTCAAGAGCTTCCGCCTGGATCAATCACTCAATCCATTGATACAGTCATGCCACAACATTCAACCTTTCAGATTAGATAGGGTATACAACCAAATGCTAGCCAAAGACACTTGCCATCAGAGCGAGCTATTGGAATCTGTCTACTCCACATCTTTGCAAAATCATAAGGTACATCCACGTGATCCACGTTCCTCAAATTGTTGTGCGGGTCAACGCGAGTCGGGATCAACCAAACCAATCAGCCAGGGCGTTCCCAAACCAGCTTTACCTACAAAACGTCAGCCAAATGAAAAACACAAACCATTCCACAACCCCAACCTAGTTCAAATTGAGAGGACAATCGAGAATCTGACAAAGGAGCTATGAGCACTGAAGGCCAAAGATTCTTTAAACGCTGTTGCGGAGGGATCTGATCAACCCAATACTAATTGTCCGGACAGCAACTCTGATGAGGACTCCGACTTCTTCATAGATGAAAATGCGTTGTTCTCCACCTTGTCCCAGCCTTCCAATTCTCTAGAAGTTGTATATGACTCTGGTGCCACATGTTTGACGGTCAGAAACATAAGCCTACTCAGTGATGTGAAACCCCACAATAAGCAAATCAACACCTATGGAGGTCATGTTCAAATCACCCATGTGGGAACACTCAAACTTGGCCCGGTATCCGTATACCCGGTATACTTTGCTCCAACTGGACCTTGGAACCTGATCTTGGCTGCACAATTGGAAGATCACGGTCTAAAAATTGTTCATAAACACCGCGTAGTTCTTGTCAAGATGACGGACACTGTCATGTTCCCATTCAACCGCACGGGCAACCTATACACCGCAATGCTCAAGCTGCAGAACTCCTTACTAACTGTCAAAGTAAAAATTACGACCCCTGACTGGCATGTGACTTTAGGACACCCGTCAGACCAATATCTCAAGGTATTCCTGAGACAAATGAATGTACCATTAGGTCCACTGCAGAATTCCAAGAACTGCGAAATTTGCAAGTCGTGTAAACTAACCAGGTCAAGCCACTCCAACCCGCTTCCAAAGTCTCCATCCCCATTCCACACAATTCATGCTAATTTCCTTCATATCAATCCCCCCTCAAAACATGGATTCCAATACGTACTGGTGCTTGTGGACAATTTCAGTTGGTTAAACAGAATATACTTACTCAGACTAAAAAGCAAGTCCGAACAAATGATCCTCTCTTACTTCAATGAGATCCACAACTGCCTAAAAATCACCCTGGCTGTCTTTCACTCTGATTGTGGAGGAGAGTTCTCATCCGTCAAATTCCAAGCCAAACTGTCACACCGCGGCATCACTGTTGAGCAGGGACCCGCCGACTCACCCCAAACCAACGTACTGGCCAAGCGGTTCAATGGCATGCTTCTCACTAAGATCAGGTGCATGATGGCCCAATCCAATGTACCAATAAGTTACTGGGACAAAGCAGCAAAGCACTCCTCAACTCTGATCAACATCCTCCCCAGCAAGTCCCTGAATTGGAAATCCCCCGTTGGTATTCTCTCCAATAAGGACTTCTGTATTGAGCCTGTCCGTGACTTGAACTCACTCATTCCTTTTGGCTTGAAGGTTCATGTGCACCATAAATCCCCCTCAAAGGTTCAGCCCCCCATCCGAACTCTTCTCTTTCTGGGTTATGAACCTCACTCCAACGCATGCAGGTTTCTGGACAGTCACCAAAAGTCTGTTACCGTCAGTAGAGATTTCTCTGTATTGTCATACTCCTTCAAATACCGGTCGCCTGATGCCGTAAAAAAATCTCCCTCCTCTCTTCCGCTACGGGTCTTTGGGAAAATCAACCCTGAAAATTTTTCTAAAATGGTCTCTGTGTCAATATCTAATCCTCCCTTGACGGATCAACATAAATTGCCTCATCAGTCAGGTTCTGAGTCTACCCCTGCAATCGCAAGTTCTCCCCCACAGCTCTCATCCAACTACAATGAAACCCCCTCTTTGACTCCGGCCGGTGGGGGTGCTCCTGTACCCCCTCCTAAGAAGGGATATACTTGTGTCCAATAATACAACACAGCTCCAAAGAATATCTCCTGTGATATTGATACCTCGGCCATAGTCTCATCCTCCCGTTGAGCCGTTGCGTCCGCTCCTATGCAATCTCACTTGGACAACAATGACAAGCTTCAGCTAAGTGAAGTATTTAAAGTAAAGGAGGCTTTTTCCAATCCTGAAAAGAAAGCTAAATGGGTCAAGTCAATGTCAGAGGAAAATCAATCCTTCATCAAGAAGAATACCGGTACGTTGGTTCCTCCTCCCAAGGAAGATATTGTTCTAGGTGGCATGTGGAGGCTTGTGAAAAAGAAGGACAGACTGGGACAGACAATCCGCAGGAAGTCTTTCTGGGTATGCTTTGGCAACCATCAACAGCCGCAACGGCACTACTTTGACACTTACTCAAGTGTGGGACACAACGAGTCCATGAAGGCACTCCTTGTATTGGCTTTCCAACACAATCTACAGGTCACGCAGTTTGACGTGGAAACCGCGTTCCTACACGGGGATATTGACGCTGTTGTGCACGTTTCTCAGGTCTCTGGTTTTGAATTTCCTGGGAAAGAAGACTGGGTTTGGAGACTTAACAAGTCGCTCTACGGTAACAAACAGGCGCCTAGGTGTTGGAAGAGTCACCTGACAAGTAGACTATCAAAGCTAGGACTCACTCCTTCTAGGGCAGATGAGTCAATATTTCTTAACAAATCCCAATCTCTACTGATTCATCTGCATGTGGACAACGGGTTAGTGGTAGGGAAATCCAGAGCGGAAATTGATGAGTTCCTCGCCAATCTAAGGCAAACTTATGCCATCAAGAATCAATACCAACCTGTCCAGCATTTGGGGTATACATTTGACTGGAAGGGGGAATGCGGCATGATCATACACCAGAGGGACTACTGCAAAAAGATCCTAGAAGAATTCTTGATGGATCAAGCAGGGCCAATCAAAAGTCCCTCCCCTGCCAACCTACTCAAGCTTGTGGAAGAGCCAGGCAAACCATTCAACGTCAAGGTGATGTAGAAGGCAGTAGGCATGCTGAATCACCTGGCCCTTCATACCCGACAAGACATAACTGACACAGTGAACGTGCTCTCACAGCACACGTCCAAGCCCAACCAAAATCACTTGTTGGTGGTCAAACACCTTCTCCAATATCTAAGGGGGACAACAGCTGTCGGGATTCATTATTGCAAAACGGAAGAACCGCTGGAGAACCTATGCAGATGGGCGGACGCTGACTACGCAAACGCCGCTATAATGAGAAAGTCTACATCTGGTTTTGTGATTACCCTACACGGAAACCCGGCTCACTGGCAGTCCAAGAAACAGTTAGTAGTTGCTCAATCAACAACAGAAGCCGAATTCATAGCAATGAATCACTGTGCCAAACAACTGAGATGGATGAATCACCTACTGTCTGACTTAGGATATGAGGTACCCACACCCATGATCTTGAACAACAATTCTGGTGCAAACTTCATCAGTAAAGAGGCACAACTGAATCCAAATTCCAAGCACATAGAAGTAAGGTACCAGTACCTTCACAACCTGGTCTCCAAATCCCTAGTATCTTTCAAACAAGTTCCCACCCATGATATGAAAGCCAACATACTTACTAAACCTCTTGGGCCAACAAAAGTGGAAGTATCCCGGAGGCAATTGCACTCGACCTCTGACAAAATCAGGAGGAGTGTTGTGAGAGATTTTGCCCAAAGTAACACGACTCCGACCGCAGCAAGCTTTCATAGCACAGTGGGCCCTCAAGGTGACCAAACTACTTGCCAAGCCAAGTCCCTTGCTCCTTAGGACTCACGTGGAACAAACCACCTGGACGGAAGCGAGAAAGGAACCAGATTAGGAACGCCAAACGTTCACCAACTGTGGACATCACCAACAACGCATCAGCTCAGACTTCAGGAGGAGCAAGAGTGTGGACACGCAGAGGTAATCTATCTAGTCGCTCATTTTGGACTTTCTCATTCTCCTCCTGCCTCAAGTTTCATTTTGTATTCTCAATTATTTATACTTCTCTCTATCACAGGTCCATTTCCTGGAATTCTCAAATTACTCAATCTGAGGTCACCCTACAAGAGCTGATTAGTTATAGTGCACTGAACAAACGGTAAATGAAAAGTACCTACTCATTCTTTTCTCATCTATTGATTAATTTATTCATTTATCACATACTCAAATATTGCTTCAGCTTTTACTATTACTACTGTTGTTATTGAATAGCTGCAATAGGGAAAAGATCTCAAACTGTTACACAAGCAAGGAGGAGAGCGCGAGCAATGTTGTGGATGATGGAGAAGGGCAATCGTTGCCTCCAGAGAGGAGACAATAAGGAACCAAGTAAGAAGTTGTTGAGAAGTGGATGAGTTTTCAATTGATGAGAGAGGTAACCATTGTGATAGCAAGACAAGTGAAATGAGTACCAATCAAGGTAGAGGATGAAGTAATGGGGGTATGATGGAGAAGAAAGTAGAAAGCCAACAGGGGGCAGCGGGTGATTTTTGACCACAAGTTTTGACCAATGGGATGATGGGGAGTTGTCATGAGGTGAGATTGATGAAAGAAATTCAAAGCAGAAGGGGCTAGCAGTGATGGTGAGACCAATTGGTTGGAATTTGAGTTGGCATTAGTCATAAGGGAGATGGCATGATGATTGGGAGCAAAGTTTGAGGTCAATTGAAGGTTGTGATGATAGACTGGGATGTTGATCAAGAGCAATGGATGAAGGGGGTTAAGGGATGATGATTGATCATACAGGCCTTGGTGAGAGCAGCAACCAAGTTGGAATAAGGCAGCCTTGGAGTGAAAGTGCTGGCTTGGGTCGTCCATGATTTGGGCTAGATGTTGGGATGAGAGACTTAAAAGGACCTATATTTCAGTCAATGGAAATAAAGAAAGAAGATAGCAGACTGAAAGAGTCACCTTAAAAGGACCAGACAGACTCTGGTTCAGAGAGAAGATAAGAAAAGGAATAGAGGGTGAAAACAGCAGATGACAGGGCAGAAACTCGCATTTGACTTAGGCCAGTTTGGAGTCAGGGTAGATGAGCAGCAGGTAGAAGAGTAGCAAATATCTGACTCAGAGACCTGGGGTCAGTGGTGCACACTTGTGGTTGCAAAAAGAAAAACTTCCCCCAGATTCCGAGTCAGGAGAGCAATTAAGTAGCAGGCCCGATTCAAGTTTGGAGTATGAACAGTGGATGACGGGTAGAGCGTATGGAGTTGTGGGAGATCATGACTTGTGACATCTCAAGATACAACGTCGAGCAAGCGGCAGAGAGAGACAAGAGAAAAAAAACAATAAGAAAATGAAAAGGAGAAATGGAGAAATGGAAATGAAAGAGGATAGGAAATGAATTGAGCATCATAGCAGGGAGTCACTGGACTCCAACACAAGATCCTTGCCAGCCTGACAGAGTACAATTTGTCACCACCTGGATGGTCAGATAGAAAGGAAGAGATGATGTTGACCTTTCCATTCAGGGAGACCCAATGGTTGGAGGATGAGTGATTGAGGAGGAGGAATAGGATGGACTGGAAGGTAGATCTTGAACAAAGGAGAGTGAATGGAATTGATTGGATGGGGTCATTCAGCCAAGAGGTCCAAGGAAGGATTGAAGTAGGCAACTTTGAGGAACAGTTTGTAGGATATTTTTGAGATGTTCTGATTGAATTTGAGGGAGAGGAGTTGTAATTTTGGTTTTAGGAAGAGTTCTTCCAATTGATCAAGGAAAAAGGGCGGACCAATGTAGAGATTGATAAAGTAGAGGTTGAGGTGAGAGCAAGGAGAGGAGACAAGATGAATGGGAGAGGAAGGAAAAGGGATATTGGAGCGGAGGGATGACAATAAAGAGAAGTGTAGGATTGATGAGATTTGCGGTGAAACAACCAGTTGGAACAATGAAGTTGACCGGATGGCTTGGTGGGATGAGCTTTGGCTTTTAGCCGTGAAGAGTTTAAAATGTGGAGAAGGGTAATTTAGAGAAGGAAGGAATACAGTAGGCTTCTGAATAGCCAAAGGAAGAGTATTGATAAGGCTACAAAGAGCCAAAGGGGAGGAGATATTACTTGTAAAGTCAAGTGGAACTGATCTGGAGAGGAGGAAGGGACACTCCGGTTTAGTTGTCTGGTAATCAGATGATTTTCCTTCATGGTCCAAGGGAAGGACCAGTATTTATGGACAACTAGAGAACCCCAAAGGGGGCCTAAGGCAGCAGGTTAGAGAAAACTAGAGAGCCCCAGAGGGGGCCTAAGACATGGGTAATGAGATAATGAAAACAGTAAGATAGCAATAAGGTAACTAAATTTGTTAGTTACAGAACTTGAAAATCAAAAAGACAACACCTTTACATTAATAAATTTACAAGATCAGCATCAGAACCAAAACCCAAATGATGAAATTCATCTATAAATTAGAATAAAACCCAAGTTGATCTTTTGAGGCGATCAACCAAACCAGAGGCTTTTTTGGAAATCATGGAAAGTGGTTTGGAAACTGTGGGTGGGATTGGAATAAAATATACCTTAAGTACAAGCTGGACCAAATCATTACTTCTAACAAAGAAAATGAGAATAGGATCTGATTGTTCTTTTGAACACATTCTCATATGAGTAAAAGTAAAACAAGATTCAAATGAAATGAAACATATTTATCTTCCCTAAGTATCTTCTATTATTTGACCTATGTTCATCTTTGAAAGCCATTTTGAAGAGGGAATCTTCTCATTGATGTCATTAATGTCAAGTATTTTTTTCTATCTTTTCAAGGTCTTTAATTCCACCAAGGATCTTAGCATAGCACATCTTATTTTTCCTCAATCTTTCAAGCATTTCTTCTTTTACTTTAAACCATCCATGCTCATTGTACCCAAGTGCTTTATTAATGAATCTGAATCCACAATTTCCATCACCAACAGGGTTCCAAACCCCACCAAAGAACTTATGTAAGTTCTCAGGTATTTGATTGAAGTGATTCACGTCCTAAAATCAAAAAATAGTCAACCACAATTCTAATCTCATGAAAGGAATAAACACTCACCAAAGATGAGCTTCTTTTTGGATCATCCATTTTTTCTGCTGCATCATTCAAAAAGGAATCTGATTCCAAAGTCACCAAACCCAATTAACTACCAGTCTCACTTTCTGAACCATGAAACTCCCATCAACAGCCTGACTCAGACTATAACTATTTCTCCACCAGTTCATTAAACCAAAAAATGAACCTTTCACAAAAGAAAAGACTTCAAATCTTTTGTCTTTTCTTCTTTGGTGCCCTTCTAATTCTCTTTTCCCGCTTCAATTCATTTTCAATGTGTTCAAATTGAGAAGGATATTGCTGGTTATCTGACAATTTTAGAAATCCTCTACTTGATAGCAAGACCTTAGGTTCTAGTCTTTGCTTTGATTGATAATTTTCCGTCTCCTTCATCAAGCGCTTCAACAGCCCACAATAGTCTTGTTCAGGATGAGACAAGATCATCGCATTGAGCTTCTCATGTAACTTAGAATTGTTGAGCAGTTCATCAACATCAAAATTTAAAAATTCAAAAGTATCAAGTATTAGTCAAGTAGGAATCATAATTTTAGTCGATTAGAAATCATCATTCAAAAGGAATATATCAAAAAGCAATAATACCATTAAACCAACTTGCAGAAATAGAACTCCAAGGTTTATAATCAAATTTCCACTCAGGATGAACATCACAGGCCCAAGGAGGCTCTTGATGCTAGTAGGTAACATATTTGGTGGGAACAGGGTAAAAGCATAGTCAGTGAGTATGACTTGGTGCACACTTCCCCATCATGGTTCCACTTTGATCTATCTAATTGATCCACAACAAGTATGATTGCCTGTAAAACTACCTTTTATCCCAATGGTAAAAGCTCAGTAGGAAGAACTATTCAAATCTTTATTTGAGAGTTGTAAAGGGCAGCCTGAACCAATTTCATTTGATTCAAAACCATCCCCTCTGGGTTTTTCCAAACATCCAAAATGTTTCCCAACAAATTTTCAAGGAAGCGTTTGAGAGTGGCATGGGCCCCTTCAACCAGAGACTTTGTTTTATTTACAAATTCAGGGTTTTTGAAAGTGAAAGCTGTTACAAAAGTCTCTTTGATACAGAAGATATTATGATCCATATACTCAAGCACATCCTAACTGTCTTCCAAGGAAAACTTTATAAAATTCACAATTTAAGCAACCCAGAACTAGGAGAATTCACAGTACAGGAAGTGATTTGGCACTTACTCTAAGTTCTTCATTTTAACCTCTGCCTCCTCCTTGGTTTTCAAGGCCCCATACTTAGCCCACAGAGACATAAAGCTTTTCCACCCTTAAAAATAATTATTAAAGCGCACTTTACAGTTTTCTTGTATGTTTTTAGACAAGTGCAATTGAAGAAAATGTCTTGTAGACTCAGAGAAAATTTGTTCTAGAGCACTGCTCAAAGCTTTTTCACAGTCCGTGAGGAAGACTTTGGGATGTCTCTCAGGATCATAAGCCAACTCCTTTAGCACATTTACAGACCAACTGTAGAACTAAAAAGTTTTGCTTCTTATTAAAACAAGAGCTTTTGTGGAATTTTTCAGGTTGGAAGTAATTCCTACCAAATACAATAGGGGAATTTTGTAATTATTTTTTTATAAGTAAAATACATTGTTTCTATATGATGGAATTTATTTCAAAGATTTAATGACTCTGGGTGACCTAAGAATAGGGTCTCCAAGTGACCCTCTCCACTGAATTTTTCTCAATGAACCCAAACAGAATTACCAAGTTGTTCAAAGAGTACCTCCATAACACTTTTCCCGTTTAGTTCTGCTAGCACTAACTTTTGCTTTGTTTTATAGAATTTTTTTTCATCAAAATATTTGCCACCATCAATCTTTCTCAATTTTGTTTTGAGTTGAATTTTATTGATCCCATCATTCATGCCTTCTTTTAAATTGTCTAAGGATACCCCCAAGATTATCCTCAGGTGAGCATGCACTGAGGGGTGTGTAGATGGTTTATGGTTATGTTGATAATTTCTGTAGGAGATACTCCACAAGGGTTCTGCCTTTGTGCAACTTGCATGGATTAAAAACTTGCAAACAAACTTCCTTGTTTGATTTTGCCTTGACCTTTGGGTGAGCAATTTCCCATAGTACAAACCATGTCTATCACAGGCTAAATCCTCATATCTATAACACTTTGATTTGAAAAATGTCATGCTTCATTGCACATGTTTTAAAATAGTTTTTTGCCTCTTCCCTAGTAGGAAACGCTCTCCAAGGGGGTGGGGCAAGTGGGTCTGTCATAGGTATGCCATGTTCACATTGTCATATTTCAGTTTCCATTATATTGAAGCAGACAAAGACAAGAGTAACATAAAATGTCACTCACCACCAGAGGTCATGTCTATTTGTGAAACATTTTACTCATCAATTATAAACCTGGATAAGGATGCAATTGGGGCTTCCAGTGTTTGATTACCAAAATACTTTTTCTCCGCAGCTTTTTTCATGGCACTATCAATTTAGTCATTCAACGTAGCCATTTTGAAAAAATAAGGGCTTTCCACTGTTCCCATAAATCAAAAAAAAGGCAATGCTACTTCAGTATTGAATCAAACTTTCAATTGAACAAATAACAATTTTTCTCACTTTCAATTTGAGAAAGATCAATTTTGTGGGATGTTTTTTTGCAGTTTTCCTTAAGTTTCAATTATTTGGTTCACAGATTCACTTTATTTCAATTTAGTTTCACTTTGGTGTTGCTAGATGTGGTAGAAAATTCCCACATAGTATTTGTTGATACCAAATTTAGGTTGATGGAACCCAAATGTGGTCCAGGGGGTGCCCAAAAATTTGGCACAACCCCCGGGGGGTTGTATACCCCTGGCCTAGAGTCAACACCACAGTGTATGGGGGTACACAACTCAAATACGCCGTCTAGGGGGGGTATATGCCCCCCTGGGGGTTGCACATGCTTGAGAAGACCCCATGGGCGCATGTAGATGCATGTTTTGGACGTGTGTATGGGCCCCCAGGCGCCCATTGTGCCGTCTAGGGCCTTAACAAACTCACGCACAACTGGAAGTTGTGAAGTTGTTATCACCCCTTTACTTTTTTTGCCTTTTCTATCAGTGGTCTTGTTCTAGATGACCTGAGAAAAAAACTAGCCCCAGTGGCTCTCCGAGCCTCAATTTGTGCTCAACACTGGATGAAAAATTGAAAAATAATTTTTGAGATTTGCCCCATATCAATCCAAAAACATTATATTTCCCCATGCCTCCATATTCTCATTATTAGAAAATGTTCCAAAATTTTCCATCATTTCATCAAGTTATTTGAAAGCACATTAATCAGATTTCAATTAAATAAGAAATGGGGGCCCACAAAGTAGCCCTAACCTGTATAAAGGCTTGAAATTGGGGTCTGTGTTGGGTTTTGGCCCAATGTGCCTAGGATTATTTCCCAGTTTTTAAAACCCCTTTAAGGGAATCTCTCCCACAGGAGGTAAAGATTTTGAAGAAAAATGTAAAATTGGAGTTTACCTAGCAGGATTTGAATCTCCAAAATGCTACAAAATTTACTAGAGGGAGCTATCCATTTGTGATTCCCCGCCACCCCAACCAAACAATTGAGCAGTTTGGGTAGGTAGGGGCGGGGGGTGTGGCAACTTTTGGGGGATGCAGACATGAAGATTTCCAGTGAGATTTACACATAATTGACCTGGATTTCATAGGATATCAAGGATATCATAAGAGCTAGAGGGTTTCCAGATGTAGCACCCCAACCTGCTGATTTAGAGCATATCCAATTTTCTTGTTAAACCCACTAATTAGCTAAGTTTACAAAGTAAATCTCAAATTGTGCAAACATCAGAGCTTGCTAACAAGCAGGCTGCATAAGTCTGGTCCATTTTCAATAGAGTTATGCAACTTTAATGAGTTTTCTAGCTCCCCCCTTCAAAATATTGTCCATATCAAATACCTTCCATGCCCCCCATAAAATATTTCAATGACCTATGATACCACCTCCCACCATCATTCCAGCTTCAATATCCCCCCCTCCCCCCACCCCAGCCCCAGCTTCATGCTGAAACTGAAAAAACAAGGAAAAATGTTTCTAGCTAAAAAACTGCTAAATGTCACAAAATTGTGCGTTTTGGGTTTCTAGCTAGCTCCCTCATCCTCATGGATTGCACAATTGCGAAACACAGGAAATAAAATGCTTTTTGATTATTTTTTTATCTAGAAAGTCACTACCTAAGGGAACTCTCCTGAGGGCGGTAAAAAGCAATGTCAAATCCCATTTACCTCCCAACCACCCAAAAGTCCCCTGTCCTTCAGATTCTATCTGCAGTGTTATTTTACATCAGGGGGTATATGAGGGTATTGGGGTGCCACATCTGGAAAACCTCTAGCTTCTGTGATATCCTTCAATATCCAATACATAAATGTGCAAAGCGCTCAAATCCCACTGGAAATCTTCAAGTATACCTCCCCAACATGTTGCCACCACTTGTACCTCCTGTTAGGACTTGGTATTTGAAATTGGTGAGGTTGGATTAATATGGGAAACAGAGCAGGTATAGGTATCCTGCCCCAGGTCACTGTAAACTTGTGGGTGACAGAAACACAGCCGAGTAATCCTGGGACACCCAAGCCCCCAAAACCACCCCTTTGCAAAATTTTGGAACTCTACAAAAAATAAAGAAACAGCCAATGAGGACAAAGAACCAACCTTCACCATACAATAGTTAAGGGAAAGGAGATATGAGGGGAACACACCCCTTTGGCCATATACAGGTAACAGGTTAAACAGTTGAGAAATAAGAGGGAAAAAAAGAAGGCACAACACCAATCAAATATCTAATGTTATCCCAATTAATCATATTGGTATCCACCAATATCATCATCAGGTTCATATCCACAAGAATTGTTGTTATAATCATATCTAAAACTATTGAAATTATGGCTACCACAAGTGTCATAATCACCATGAAAAAAATATGCTGCAACTGCCAGCAGGTGTAGCACCTGAATTTTGTTTTGTTTTTGTTTTGACTATGGAAAGATTCTGTTTCTAACTTGAGTTGGAACCTGAGAAAAGATGTTTGTATCAGTTCTAAAGAATTCAAAATTATTCTATTGCATTCATCGAATACAGAGGATTTTGAAATAATAGGAAATTCAAGTTTATGTAACGTGCAATGCGCTCAAATCCCACTGGACATCTTCAAGTCTACCTCCCCAACATGTTGCCACCACCCCTGCCCCCAGTTAGGACTTGGTATGGGAAATTGGTGAGGTTGGATTAGTATGGGACACAGAGCAGATATAAGTATCCTGCCCCTGGTCTCTGTAAACTTGTGGGTGACAGAAAAATTGCGGAGTAATCCTGGGACACCCAAGTCCCAAAAAACACCCCTTGGCAAGATGTTGGAACCCTAAAAGAAATACAGAAACAGCCAGTGAGGAAAAAGACCCAGCCTTAACCATACACTAGTGAAGGAAAAGGAGAGATGAGGGGAACCCACCCCATTGGTCATATACAGGTAACAGGTTAAACAGTTGAGAAATAAGAGGGATAAAAAAGAAGGTGCAACAACAATCAAAGAGCTAATTTTATCCCAATGAATCATGTCAGTATCCACAAATATCATCATTAGGTTCATATCCACCAGAATTGTTTTTATAATCATATCTAACACTATTTCAATTGTAGCTGCCATCAGTATCATAATCACTTAGAAAAAATATATGCTTCAAATGCCAGAAGGCGTAGCACCTGAATCTTGTTTTGGTTTTTCTTTGACTATGAGAAAATTATGTTTCTAACTTGAGTTGGAACCTGAGAAAAGATGTTTGTATTAGTTGTAAAGAATTCAAAATAATTCTAGTGCATGGATGGAATACAGAAGATTTGGAATTAATAGGAAATTCAATTTTATGTAAAGTGATAGAGGAGTGAAGCAGTGGAGTTTCACATCTGAAACAAAAAAATCACTCCTTGGATTGGATAAGTCAAGATTTTGACGCTTGTTTTCTTTCTATTTCTTATTTGATCATTAAAAGAGTTTTGAGGGTCCTTTTTTTTTTTTTTTTTTTTTTTTACTTTGTAGTTGAAACAAATTGTATTTTTTGGAAGGATTAAATTCAGTTTTTCATATCTTATTTTTTTCTTTATGAATGTAATAAATATTCATTTGAAGCGGGTAATTTGAACGTCAATCTAACTTTCAACTGAAGATTCAAAAATCTGCTCAGACTTGTTGGAAATATTGTACAAAATAGAAATTGAGTTCAATTATATATTTCAGATAAACAAATTTGATATTGAAATGATTGGGGAGGTTCATATTTTCTGTTAAAAAATGAATGAATTTACAAAAAGCAAACGATTGCCTTGAATGATTTTATTTCTCTAATATCCTTTGGAAGAAACTTTGTTTTAAACATTTTGTATAATATTGGGAGCTCAAAATAAGTAATCCAGTGATATTAAATTGTTTTATTCAGCAGGCATTCATTGGTAAACAAAAATGTTCTAAAATTTAGAGCTTTTTAAATTTTTTTCGGGGTGACAAGAGAGGAAATAAAGAACTACTTGGACACAAAGTTATTCAAACTAACATGGTGTTTCAAGTGATTTTTCTGATCTTTCTAGTTTATCCTCTACTTCCTTCATCCCCAAAACCAATTTGTCTGTACAATTTAATGTGGGAAGAAATATAGGGCAGTAAAAATAAGAAGGGAGGGCTTACATGGTTTCATCTGATAATTTGGGACTATTTCATCATAATTTCTTCCATATTTTACTTGTTTTTTTAGGCTTAATTTCACATTTCATCTCATATAAATAGATGAGAGTTTTTGTATGGAGATTCTGAAGAAGTTTTGAATACATTAGGCTTCTCAAATAAACTTTGAAAGAGTTATATTACCTCTTATTGTCTTTTTCTGTATCTGAGTAGCATTCCACACTAGGGAGAAGGTGATTTGCAAGGTACTTTCCCATATGGTTCTCTGCAGCGGCCAAGCCGTTTCTGTATATCTTGCGCATTGAAGCAAAAAATTTCAGCTATAAGGATTTAGAGAATTGAGAGAAATCATAAGCTTACTCTGTGTTAAAATCTAGGCCTAGGTTTCTTGTTTTGTGTCCTAGGCTTAACATTATTATCCTTTTGTCCATGTAGCCATGATTCCAGTAGGGAAAAGGGGAGGTCCTTTGGGAAAAAACTAAATATCAAGTGCATAATTTGTAAATTCATCATTTTCTTTGGAATTTAACCAATGTTTTATTATCACTTCTGACAATATTTGGTCCCACTTTTTTGAATCATGATGGTCCCATTGGAAAGTTGGAAAATTTGTGCAATATCTTTCTAATTCTTTCTGTAATTGCTCTTTGAACTTTGCAGGAATGCTCTTCTTCCCTCCAGAGGTTTGAATTGGTTTTTTCTAAGTTGAAAAAATTGTTTTTTGGGTCAGATGTATTGATTCTTTTTGAGTTTGAAATTTGTACTTGTGTCTCCTTGAGATTTCATGTTTAGAATAGTCTTTGCAAGATCACATAGGCATAGACTTATGGGGTCATTGGATTGTGGCATACGTTCTGCTACTTCCTTGTTTAATGTGCAAGTTTTGATGGATGTTAAACAATGATGAGATATGGAATCCATATTATAATATAGTGAATTCTTCAAGTAACACTTGAAAGGTTTTTGGGGTTTTTAAAGTGAAGATTTCATGGAGGGAATGATTTTCAGACAATTGAATCGAAAGTTATCAGCTATTGAATATGATGAATTTTGAGAGATTATGAAGGTTTCATTTACAAATTGAATATCTCAAATTTTTTATGCATCTACTACATAATTCATTTCAAATAAGTGAGCCAAATTCTACATTGTTCAATGAAAAAAAAATATTTTCAGAAGGAAAAATGTTTTGGGAACTACCACTTGAATTTTGAAAAAAAATGACCAAATTTTTTATTCATGTTTTGCTTTACCATGGATCTTGATTGAAATGATGATTTTTTATCATTTTACATGATGTGTGGAATAATAATCATTCTTTTTCCTTGACAGGGAAAAAGAATGCATCCAGAAAATGGGTTGAAAATTATCATTAAATTTATAAGTTGAAATAACTTTAGATATTTTACAATGAAATTCAAAAGCTTGCTTTTGAAAACCAAGTATTTCCTGCGTAAATTTATTTAAATAAAGAAGAAAAAAATCATTAGAAATAGAATTTTTATCAAATTACTGGGATGACCACTTAAGTGGTTTCAAGTTTCACCTCCATTTTTAAAATCCACAGTATGATCAAGATGATCAATTTTACCCAGGTTTTGTATTGAAATAAATGAAATGCTTCTATAATTTTTTACATTGGGACTCAAATTTCAATTGGGAATTGGTAGGAAAATGCTTGAAAAATAATGATTACTCTAATGCAATGAAGAGGTGCAATTATTATTCAACTTGAAGTAAAATCCAATTGTGAATCTGTTTTGATATCTGCTACAGGAAAAGAAAATACTACAATTTTCTTAGTGAATGAATATTTCTGGTTTTGAATCAAAGCTTACAAGAATTCACAAGGAATTTTGAGTGCTGAAATTCTTCCTAATTGAAAATAGGGCCAAGTTCATATTCATAAAAACAAATGGTATGAAAAATTCATTTCTTGATTTTTTACCACATTTTAGATAGGCTTTTTGAAATTGAAATTAGAAAAAATTTCATTTTTTGATAAAAATCATTTTCTTATTTTCTTTCATGTATTAAAACCATTTCATCTTATTTGATTAAACATGAATGTAGAATATTAAACTGAAATATCTTGATAAATATCAAACCTGACTGCACAAATAAAAGCAAACCTTACCACCTTTCCTCTTGTGTTTACATTCATGGGTGGGTTGGAGTTCATGAGACAACAAAATTTCACAAGAACAATCCAACATATTTGAAACACAAATCAAGCTTTCTTTTTTCAAGTTTTAATTTCCTTTTAAGCCAAATATGATATAATTTCTTTATAAAGAGAGCTGGTTATGAAAAATGATTTCTTTCATTTAAAGTCATTGTGCATTTTTCAAGATTTTTTGGAGATTAAAATGAGGCAATCCCATTGGAAAAAATTTCCATTTGAAAAGTTTGAGGTAGCAAACCCCATTTTAAAAATGCTTGGTTTTCTTAGAATTAAATATTTCATTTTATAATGAAACCAACAGACAATAATTCTGATTTTGTTCTGCCACATAACAAAAAATTTATTGGACTTCAACATTTAACAAATATAAAAATTTCAGATTCTCCATAGTGGACAAATTACAATATTTTATTGGCTTTTAATAAAACATAGATGAGGTTTTATTTCCTCATTCCATAGAAAGGGTTTTTCTAGCATTAAATTTGATATAAGGCACTTTCTATTCTCTGTTCTCATCAAACCTTGTTTCATAATTGAAAAGAGGTACAATTTTCATGAAAGATCAAGTGGAGAAATAAAGAATTGGTAAAATTGCAAATAATAATCTATGAGAAACATTCACAAGTCCATTAGGGTTGAAATTCTATTTAAAACCAGTGGAAAAGCTGTAGAATGATTGAAAATTGATGATGAGAATTCCTACATATGCTTTTTTAACAATATGTTAACTCACAACTTCCAAGAAATTCATGCCTCTCCATTGAAAGTTCCCAGATGTTTGAAATCAATTGCCCCTGAATAAAAATTTCTAAGGCCTCCCTGTCAATTATTCTCTGCAGCCTTCGTACTAACACTCTTTAATTCATCTCTTCATGCATCACACTTTCAAGTTGATTCCAAATTTCAGAAAATCAGTCAATTCTTTCCTCAAGCTCATGATTAATATGTTTATGTGTTTCTTCCAACCATGTTTGTTGTTCCTGGGAGAATTGGAACATTTTTGTTGCTTGATGATTGAGTGGTATTGGGAGGGATTGGTGGATTGGATATGTGTTTTCTGTGATTTATGAGTTGTGTTGATGAATTTGGTAAGAATTAACTTTTGGTAAATATTTATAGCAAATGAAAAGGAAGTATACTATTGAATGGCTTCTGATTGAATATTGAATATATAAAAAACCTATGAATAAATTTTATGGATATTTTCATGGGTGCTAAGCATAATATGCATGAAATTTTGTAATTGAAGAGTATTAAATACTGTATACCTTTGGCAAAGATTTAACTAATTCTTCAGAAATTCCTGTGGCATTTTGAAGCAGGAATATTGAATATTATTGGATCTATGGGGTTTTAGATGATATAAAAATTAGAATTAGGTTACCTTGGATAATTCATTTCTTAAGAAATGAATGATTGGTTGATAAATGAATGTATTGTGAATCACTTATGTTGATAACCAAACACAAATCATATCTAAAATAAAATTTAGGACAGAGAGATATTTAAATTGATTTGGATTTTATTTATTTGATTGAAAGTATGAACACTAAAAATAGCAATGATATGATCAGTGCTTTTTTTTAATTCCTTTAAAAAACCAATCATAATATTGAACAGCAGTTTTTGGAGATATCCAGTGATTTTTCAGCGGGGTGTGGTGCCTACTTGCTTTTAGTTGCATTCCTTGACCTTTGTATGAGTGTTTCAGCAACAAAGTGAATCAATGCTGTTGAGGCAAAACAAACATGATATTTTCATAGGGAAGGCCAAAAACTTGGATCATTTCAATGTTTCATTTGAAGTGTTTTTAATATTCAACATAATGCAATTCTTCCTTGAGTGGTTTCTGACGCCCATAAAATCAAAATATCAAATTAATTTCTTAACTAATACTCAGCTATTCTTAATTTAAAAAAAATTGTAAATATTTCTTAATAATTGTTATGATTTACAGCAGATGATAGAAAAAAATATTCATTGAGGAAAGAATCTCATCACTCCCAAAACTGTAGGGTTTGATTAAAATTTAAAGGCTACACTTAATCTTTCTTCAATTTCTAATCAGCACTTTAGTCAATATATTTCATGGGCAGTCTGATCATGATGCATTCAATCATCCAAAATAACCATGTTTACAAGTCAAAAATTTGATTATCCCAAATTCAAAAAAATTTGAAAACATGAATTATCCATTGAGAAAAACTCACATTCTAATTTCCCAAAAATTCACCAGAATTAACTATAGGAATCTGGGGGTTCTGAAGTAACTTCAACTAAATTAGAAGAGGTACTTTTTTCAACAGCCCAGACAGTATTGAAGTGGCTACCCAGATGATGGTCATTGACCAGCACAATATTGTGAAGAAGGACCTGAGCAAAGTTTTCATAGAAGAATCTTTCAGTTAAATCCCTAATTACATCTCTTCAGTTATTTTTTTGGTATTCAATAAAACCCATATCAATCAAGGCGCTGAGAATATATGCCTTTGTATTACCAAGTTGGCCCCAGAGTGGATCAGCCGCTAAGCAAGCCTTCAACTTTGATTCAAGCACAAGACTGCCAAATTCAAGGAGCATACCATACTTCCACTATGGAATGACTCATTGATTTCCTGGACATACCCATATAGCACCAGGACCAAAAACAAAACAAATGCTAGAGAATTGTTAACCAATCAATTATTCTTCCCTTCCAAGTCCTTTGACAGGAAATCTGTTGATGATCTTTTATTTAATCAAACCATAAGTTGATTATCCCATTGACTAGAGAGAAAACATATTCAAAAACAGCATTAAGGCCACCTCTTCCAGAATTCATCTCAGCTTCCTGTTTAAAACCCAAACTCTTGTATTGAGAAAAGGTGGAATCATCAATTGCAGCTGCTTGCAGGTTGCTAAAGCAGGTTTGTGCTTTGAGTAAAGCTTTATCTGAAGTTCTGTCAATACCTTTGATTGAGAGAGTGAAATTTCTTGAGATTTTTTGTGAGACTACACCTGTGATTTCATTCAATGTGTTCTTCAGTTTAATTTATACCCCATGTATTGGCTCTCCGGTAGAAGTTAGGAACTGAGAGAGGGGCTGCCTATTGGTCCCGACTGTCTTCCTGGACCAAGAGAGGGGTTTTTTGTTGATGAAGGTTCTTCCAACAAAAGCATCATCATCTTTCCCAATAAAGATTTTTTCTGATAAATCATAAAGGAAGAATCAGTTTATTTTCATAGGAGTGGAAGAAATCTTCATGAAAATTTACCATTTTTGCACCATGTCAAACAGAGGTTAAATGATTTTAAGATTTTTGATGATTTTGGGGGGGGTTTGACAGGATCCTTTGGCCAAAAAGGTTAAGGGTGTTGTTAATTAACAACTGGGTAGTGCTGATAATTTTGGTATTATTTGAAGGGGTTTCATTTATTGATAATTCACAAATAACTCAGTTTTCCTTTCCTCTTTTCTCTTTTTCTTCCCTGTCTCATCCATGTCACTGAACCAGGCTTCCTGACACAATCACCTCCTCAGTGTGAATACTCCATCCACTCAACAGGAATCCCTGACTGCTTGAAGGGGCTTGCTCTCTCTTTCTTTCTTCTCATTCATTGTCTCTACTCTTTCTCTTCTTTATTGTCTTACTCTTACCTTCACCCTGAACCACTTCTCAAACTTCAACATGCTCAGGATCTCAACTACTCAAAATCCCAACCTTTTATCCTGAACCTAAGTTCTAGTTAGCTTTTTCCGGTAAGACCAACCACAATTTTTCTCATGTTCTAGCTGATCGCGTATCAACTCTGATAGTTCTTGATTCTTTATAAGAAATTCATCAGTCTGCAATCAAATTTTTTCATCCTGTCATAGCCTGAATCAAAACTCCATCTCCTTATGCAATCTACCAAAATGTCTTGATGTTTGTTTCTTCAATCCATATTATTCTTTTATTGAAATGTCTTCATTTTCTCACTTACTGATTGTTGTCATGTTCCAGCACTCTTGAAATATAATTTTCTTTTGGTTTCCTCTTCAATCTCAATAATCTAAAAGCATTTTCCTTTAATTTGCAGTATGAAAAGCTCAACAGGTCTTCCATAGTCAAGCCAAAAAAAATTTCTAGGAAACGCAATAGAATTAGCTGCCATTATATTTATTTCAGAACGAAATGATTGAACTGACCTGGCTGATTCAAACCAGGATTTGATTTTAGCCCAATGCTTTGGGCCTGGGTTCAGTTTGGCTAATAGCCTGACCTTTAGGCTGCAATGACTAGGTCAATGAAGGGTCCTGAATCCTTGGCCTCTTTTAAGTATACCCACATCCACCTACTCTCCAGAATTCCTACCTCTGGCCCCAGGTCCCTGCGCGGTCTGGCACGCATGGGCTCCCGGACAGCCTGCCAACATTCTGCTGTCTTTTATCCTGTTTCTAGCTCCAGTTCTTGCATCATAAAATTCTTTTCCGTCTACTTGTCTACTAGAGTCCTTCCTTTTCCCTTTATTTTCTCTTCTCATCTTCAATCTTGTATTCAATCCCCCCAATCATCTCTCCACCACTCAATTTAATTCACACACCCAACCACTCCAACCATTGCCACAATCATCTTCAACACTTGAACCATCTGCACAACATATTGGAAATATTTGACTGGTAAAACTTCCTTAATTTTGGATCCTCAGGCTCTTCCAAATCTAATCATCAATTCAAATTTACCCATCCTCTCTCTGCTCTCATTCTTGAGCTCTTGAAACAAATGGCTCTACCAAAGCCATTGAGCTCTATCTAACTCACTTGACTCAGCTGTAGGATTGCCTTTCTCAATTCCATTTGCCTCTTACTTTTTTCTTTTTCTCTCATTTTATTAACTCCTTCTCTCATTTCATTTGCTCAGTCTGCTGTTTTCAAGTTCCATGTAAATTCTATCAAATCTTTTAAGCCTCAAAGTTCTCTGATCCATATCCCTAGTCACCGTGAAAGAAACGGTGGCACCTGCCCACAGGTGTAGCACCTGAACTTTCTTTTGGTTTTTTTTTTAATCTGAGAAAACTCTGTTTGTAAATTGAGTTGGAACCTGAGAAAAGCTTTTTTTATCAGTTCTTGAGTATTTGAAGTAATTCTAGTGCATGCATGAAATACAGAATATTTGAAATTATGGGGAAATTAAATTTAATGTAAAGTGATAAAGAGGAGTGAAGCAGCAAGGTTTCACACCTGACACATAAAAATCACTACCAGGATTGAATAAGTCAAAATTTTGATTCTTTTTTTCTTTCTATTTCCTATTAGAACATTGGAAGAGTTTTGAGGGTCCTTTTTCACTTTGTGGTTGAAAAAAATTGTATTTTTTGAAAGGATTAAATTATGTCTTTAATATCTTATTTTCCTTCTTGTGAAATGGAATAAATCTTAATTTGCTGTAAAAAATTCAAATTTCAATCAAATTTTGAATTGAAGATTCAAAAATCTGCTCAGACATGTTTGAAATATTGTACCAAATAGGAATTGAGTTCAATTATATAGTTCAGATAAATCAATATGATATTGGAATAATTGGAGAGGTTCACATTTTCTGTTAAAAAATGAATGAATTTACAAAAAGAAAAACGTTTCCTTGAATGATTTGATTTCTGTAATATCTTTTGGCAGAAACTTTGTTTTAAGGATTTCATATAATATTGGAAGCTCAAAAAAAGTAATCTAGTGATATTGAACCTTTATATAATGCAGGAATGAGTCAATAAATAAAATTTTTTTAAAATTTAGAGCTTTTCATTTTCTTTTCTGCGTGACAACAGAGGAAGTAAAGAAATAATTGAAAAAAAATTATTCACATGAACATGGGGTTTCAAGTGATTTTTCTAATATTTCTAATTTATCCTCTACTGGCTTTATCTCCAAAACCAATTTCTCTGTTTAATTTAATGTGGAAAGAAAAAGAGGGAAGTAAAAATTAGAAGGCAGTACTTCACATGGTTTCATCTGATAATTTGGGATTATTTCATCATAGGTTTGTCCATATTCTACTTGTTTTGTGGCTTGGGGTTCACCTTTCATCTCATATAAATTGTTGAGAGTGTTTTCATCCATATTATGAATAAATTATGAATAAACTTTGCTTCTCCAGTACACTTGGACAGAGTGATATTTCCCCTCATTTTCTTATTCTGTATCTGAGCAGCATTCCACACTAGGGATAAGGCTTTTTGCCAAATTATTTCCCATATGGTGCTCTGCAGTTTCCAAGAGATTTCTGTATATCTTTCAGATTGAAGAAAAAACCTTCAGCTAACATGATTTTGAAAATGGAGAGCAATGTTAAGCGTACTCTGTGTTTTAATCTACACCTAGGATTCTTTTTACGCGTCCTAGGCTTCATGTAATTATACTTCTGTACACCTATCTAACGTTCCAGTAGGCCAAAGAGTATGTCCTTCTTCCAAAATTCAATATCAAGTGGATCATTTTTAAATGCATCACTTTCCTTAGCATTTAACAAATGTTTTATTATCACTTCTGAGAATATTTGGTCCCACTTTGTTAAATTATGATGGTCTGATTGGAAAGTTGGAACATTTATGCAATAGATTTCTAATTATTTCTGGATTTGCTCTTTGAACTTCCCAACAATGCTCTTCTTCCCTCTGTAGAGATTTCCATTGGTTTTTTCCAAGTTGAAAAATTTGTTGTTTGGGTCAATTTTATTGATTCTTCTTGACTTTTAAATCACAAGTTTGGATTGAGCATGCCATAGGAATACTGAAAGGAAGATGGGCTAGCTTACGGGAGATGCAAAAACAGCTCCAATATCCTAAAGATATGAAGTTCCTCATCAACTGGACTATCAGTTGTGTAATCCTTCACAACCTTCTTGCCAAGATCAAAGATGCACGGGACAAAATATTTGAAAAAGATATTCCTGATCCTCCTCAAGTCCTCCCAGCCTCATCTTCTACCTCATCTTTGACCATGGGAGAGTGGATAATACACCTCAAACTTGCTCACTTTGATGAGTAGAATTGGGTTTTTAAATAGGTAAAAAATAAAATCACAGACATTTTTTTGTTTTGTTTGTTTAAACAAGAGTCCTAGCCTGACTACTTTTTTTTTTTTTTTTTTTTTTTGTTGAATTAGACAAAAACCAAAACTTCAAAACCACCTCACCCCACCAAACCACTGCCCCACCTTCACGGGTACACTTCCTCCTCCTCAACCACAACCACCACCTCACCCATCATCACCACCTCACCATCACCTCCACCTCACCATCACCTCCACCTCACTAACCACCTCCACCTCACCTTACCTCACTCACTGCCTCCCCTCCTCCTAACCCTGGTAAGCCACCTCCCCCCTCTTCCTCTTCCCCCCCCTCACTGGTTGCTGATCCTTTGATCATTCAACCTTTAGGTCCCACCCAGATCCCCATCAAGGTGAGCCCCTCCTCCTCCTCCTCCTCCTCCTCCTCCTCTCACTGCTGCTCATTGATTGTCAAGCAATTGCCGCTTGCCGTTTGACCAATTGACTGATTGGCAAGCAATTAATTGCTTACCAATTTATAAATCCATCTTGCTCCCCAATTGATTGATTGGTCAACCGGCAACAATTGATCTTGCCAGTTGATCAATCCATTGATTGACCAACTGGTGAAGTGCCCCCCCTTCCGCTCCTCCTCCTCCTTTCAGTTCTTGAGAAGTTGACTGACAATTTTTTTTGGTAGGAAATCCATGGTAACATTCTTCTTATTTTCTATGTTGGTTGATCATCTAAGTGGTTTATACCAGACTGATGATTTTTTTTGGTAGGAGAATTTCTGGTAATGTTTTTATTATTTTCTATGTTGGTTGATCATCTAAGTGGTTTATACCGGACTAATGACCATTTTTTTGGCCTTTTTTTATTTGATGCAATGCAAGCAGACATTCTTCTTCTTTGAACATCCTTTCTTGACCTCCCATTCTTCACAAACCAAACTCAAAATGTTACAACTAATGGATTTTCATCTTGATCCTAACCCCAATCAAAGTTTACGGTTGGGAGGGAAAAGATGGAAGGAGATATTTTTAAATACATACAGGGAAGTGCGAAGAAAAGGGCTTGACAGAGATGGAGGGCTCAATTGTGGGATTTAAAAATTGCATTGGAAGTGAATGAGGAAACAATTAATGAAAAGGTTGTTTGGTCCTCACGCAAACTAATTCCCTTGAAACTTTATCTGTCCATTCTCAAGAAAAGTCAAAAACCCACCACTGAAGAGTTTGAACAGGTAAAACCAAAGATCAAACTGTTTCATTTCTTCAGCTCCGGAAAATTCTATCTTCAAGATCAAAAGGATCATAAGGCTATGGTTGCCATCATCCAATTTATCCCTTTGAATGAACTCTCTGAGCAAGAGAGGAAGTAAATAAACTAAGTAACAACATTCCTTCACAAGTTCAAAAATTTGTCAACACTGTTTGTCCCTCAAGATCTTGGGTTAGGAACATGTGGGCAATTGGATGGCAAAAATCAATGGACCCTTCTGAACTATTTGTACAATATTTTAAGAGAGATTCTGTCAAATCCTCCCCTAAAAAGTATTATTTTTTGAACCTTAGGTCTGAGAATGTCTCCCAAATACTGGGTGAAATGTTTCAAAAATTAGCCAAACTTGCGTTTGATTCCAACCATGAAGCTATGATGGACAAAAACATGCCTTCCTTCTCCGCATTGGAATTAAAATCTGGACGTACTGCTTTTGACTTCTCACCTCACATCACCTTCACCTCAGACTCCTTCTACAACTCGCCGAATATTGATCAAGGTGATGTCTCTGACTATTCCTTTTTATTTATGGCCCCAACCAAAAAATTGAATGGACAACTTATCAACAAAAAAGATGAATATCAAGTATCCAAAGGCCAATTTGTGTTCCCAGACTTGGGTTTTGGGATTGATTTCAAAAAAAAGGGTATTTTGAAAATGGTTTGGGCAGCAAACAAGTACAAGCACTGTACTTTTCCTGTAGTGGATACTGCCACCCATACTAGGATGGCCATGTCCATGAAAATCAATCAAACAAATCAAAACACAGGCAAGGACTTGGCCGGTGGCAAAATATATCTCAGGAAAAAATATAAATAAAAATAAAAAAGATTTGTTCATTGGTGGTGTTAAAAGTACTCTCAAATGTTTTTGCAATCAAAAATTATTTTTTATTTATTTTTAAAATTTTTATAAAATTAAATATATTTAAAAACCAAGCAATTGAGTAATTTCCTTTGTTTCATCCACAGTTCTACTGCTACCAATACATGCCATGGCTACCATTAACCTATCTTTTTTTTCTGTGGCTAGCCTCTCCCTCTTCTTTTTGAGTTGGTATTGCTCTCAATCCTTCTCCTTTTCCTCTTTTTGAAAATCCACCTCGGCCTGTTTGATTTGCAACTCAGAATCCAACTTGTTTTGACAAGCCAAAATCCCATCTTTCCACTTGTGACAATCAATAGCCAGTTGAAAATCCCACTTCTCCTTTTCAATTTGAATTTTTTTGGATTCTATTTGTGATTTCAATGTTTTTTGCAGTGGAATAGAAATTATCTTGATTTTGAAAGCAAGTACAATCAATTACTGAACCTAGTTGAATCTGGCTTCTCCTTGATATCCTCAAAGCCAGAAAAATTTGAAGTGTTTCCCGCTTTTGACGGCTATTAGGGTTGAGCTTGATGGAATTGGAGGCCTTTTGCTTTCCCTTTGCAGAGGAAGTTTTTGTGGGAACATCATTTATCTCATTTGAAGGGGATGTGGGAGGCCCCATTGGCTTGAGTTTTGGTCATTCAGGCATGGATGAGCCTGTCTTTTTACAATCTAAATCAGTCAGGATAAAACAGACAGAAGAGAAACGATCTTGGCTCCTTACTTGAGCAGATGATTCCAAAGCTGGTGATACAGGAATAACTTTCTCCTTGTTGGCCAAGTTGTTAAGTTCTTCCACCCCAGGAAGAGAGAAATTCAAGGAAGGAAGTGAGGGGTCCAAGGAAGGCTATGAATTGTTGATAAATACTGATGTAGACGTGATTGGAGCTGATTCTGTTGAAATATCCTCCTCCACATCAGATTGGGGCCACTCATGGTTTTTATTGGGATCATCATTGCTAGGCTGAGAATTCACAGCCAGGTCCTCAGCATGAACTGAATCTGATTTTTTTGCATAAAAAGCGGCTAAAGGGGTGATATTGGCCTTCATTCCAAAGATTTCATCCATTTGAACATAAAAGAACAAATGGAGTCCAACTTATCAACCACCAACATGATTCCCTTTGCTTTATCGGAGTTGACAATACCAAAGACAGTGGAGATTGACATTGAGTGGGCTTTTTTGTACCTGGTTTGATGATTGTTGAATTGCTCCTGCATCTGTTTGGTTGAAAGATGCAGCCTAACTTTGGTTTTATTCTTGGGTTCATTGGCAATGAGGAGATAACCATGAAGCTAAGAGGATGGAGGTTGGCCAACATGTGTTTCACTTTCAGATCCAAAGAGAGCATCATAGTTGGATGGAATATTGAGCCAGTTTAGCAGGATGATGTGATCAGCTCTCTTGAGCTGACTTGAGCCTTTGGAAGCTGATGGAGGAGGATTGTTACTTTTTGAGTTCCCAGGAATTTTTTCTTTAGTTGAGTGGACTTGCGGGGGGGGGGGTTGCTGAGGGGCCATTTAAAAAGAATAAGTGGGATGAATTGATGAAGCAATAAAGCAGTGACAGTTAGGATTTCATGAAAGGGGGGATGAATTGATGAAGCAATGAAGAAATGAGAGGATGGATTTGATGAAAGCAATCAAGTGATGACAGTGATAAAGCAAGGTGAGAGTGATGAAGTGATGAAGCTCAATTAAGCAATCAGGGTAAGTGATGAGGATAGAAATGAAGCAATCAGAGTGATGAAGTGATAAGGATAGCAATGAAGCAATGAGAGAAATGAAGTGATGAGGATAGTGATGAAGCAATGACAGTGATGAAGTGATGAGGATAGCAATGAAGCAATGAGATTGATGAAGTGATGAGGATAGAAATAAAGCAATGACAGTGATGAAGTGTTCCAATAATGTTGGAGGATGAAACCAGGGGTGATGAAGTGGAATGAACCATGGTTGAGCTATTGAAGGGCTTTATATACTTTATTTGAAAAAAACCATTTATTTTCAGGTAAATTTGACACGTCTGGTGTGAAATAAGTGGGTTTTTTTTATTTTTGATGGCAGGTTTTGTTGATATTTTGTTAAGTTTTTGGTCCTCTCTTGTTCATTCTACTGCGCACCCATACCGCGCACACAATAGCCCTTCACCGGTGTAGAGACTCTACTTCACTATTTGAAATATTCGTCGAGGGGAGATTGGATCATACTCAATCTCATCGACAACTCTCCTGACCAGAAACTCTCCTCACCCTTTTAACAACCTCAATCCTGTCACTCAACCAATCAACACCCTCATTGATATCCTTCTTGATTCTTTCATTTATTTTTTCTCAGTTTCTTTTATTTCCTTCATTGCTTGAATTTCCTCAATCTTATCATGCCCTGCCTGTGCCCGGTGAGATATCGTATCCTTTTATCCATTTATCCTCTAATCCTCAATCTGATTTATCTAACCGTCACAATCTTTCTTCATTCTAAAGTACATCTGATCTTGTCCGTCCATGTCCTCCAACACTCAACTCCTGCCTGTTTTCATTCGTCGAACTCTCTGCTCATTGCTGAATGTTTGTATTCTCACTCTGGACTTGTCATTTTCAAATCTGGGCTCTTGTTAATGTTCTTTCATTTCTTTATTTTTCAGTCTTACGTTGAATCAATTCATCTCTTTTAACACGGTTAAAAGCCAAACGGATCTCTCTCAAATTCAACATTTGATCCTCACGATAAGACTGGAAAATGTTGGCCATGTCAGAAGGGTTTAGGCAAGCTATTCTAAACTCAGCTCTCAATACCATCCCCAGACTCAGCAACAATAACTAGGGCGTTTGGAAGGACAAGATGGATGCTATCCTCGATGTTTGCGGATGCTCCGGTCCTATCAACAACGATGCATCTACCCTCAAAGCCAACATTAATGACGAGATCAAACTTGTTATAATTTCTAGACTCGAGGCAGCTACTCACAACAATATAGTCACTTCAACCAATAAAAATTCTTCTAAGCTCCTCTGGAAGGTGATCATCAATAAATATGCTTCCTCCCAAGCATCAAACAGGGCTAGAGTCTTTAACGACTTTCTGTACTTGCGATTTATTCCTGATGAGGTCAAGGATTTCATTACTAAGGCAAAAGTGAGCCTCAAGAAATTATCAGAAGTCGGCATCATCCTCCCAAATGACATTCTGGCGTACCATTTGCTCTTTAAATTTCCCGAATCAATGAAAGATTTCAAGAGTCAAATTATGCACACAGACAAGGAGCTAACCGTCGAATACGTGTTTAATCATCTCACTCAGTTAAATAATGAATCTAGAGCACAGACTTCTCAGAATGTTCAAAAGTCTTGGACGGAAGTAGCTCTAACCAACTTTAAACCGGCGGGATCAAGTCAATTCAAGAAACAGGGCGAAAGGAAAAGATGCACTGAGGGGTTTCATAATCCCAAACAAGACAAGCACCACTTGTCCAATAGTTTCTGGCACCTCCATCCTGAAATTTCACCCAATTGGTGGAGAGAAGATCAAGAAAAATGGAAATCTTGCAAGATGAAAGGGAAGGCTAATCCGGTAGCCCACTATCTTGCTCTCCTCTCATTGTGGATCAATCACGGAAACGCCCACTCAAAGTTTATCCTGGACAGCGGTGCGTCAATACACATGATTAACGACAGCCAATATTTCAAGGAAATTTCACCTTGCGACAATCAAACCATCAAAACTGGAAAGAAAGGAGCGGAGCTTGAGATAAAAGGAAAAGGGACGGCAATACTAGTATGGCGGAATTTCACGCTTGAGCTCTCAAAAGTTTTCTATGTCCCTGGCTTAACAATTAACCTGATAAGCGCCGACGCACTCAATCAAGCTGGTTGCTCCCTGAAGGCCAGCAGTAATGGTTTTAAGGTATCCAAGGATGGTCAAGAATTGTTTGGAGGAACGATTCTGAACAATCTCTACTCCCTTGAAACTCCTCACTTCAATCGCAACCTTGTTCTGTCCCAATTGGCAAATCTGGCTTTTACCCAGGAAGACGAGCTAATGGAAATTCATCGGAATTACGGGCATGCATCACTTTCCAGACTGGAGAGGTTCACGAAACACATTTCCCCCGATGTGAAAAGGAAGTTCAAGTGCATTTTCTGCATCAAGAGTAAAATAAAGAAATTGTTTTTTAACAAGAACTCAGTCAAAGCTAGGAAGGTATTTGAACGAATCCATTTGGATCTCATGGGACCGCTCAAGCCTCAATCTAAGGGGGGACATTGATTCATTCTTACCTTGGTCGACAGTGCCACCGGATACATCGGAGCATTCCCTCTGGGTTCAAAGGAAGAAACTTCCGATGTCATAATCGATTTGATCAAAAAAGAAAATAGAACACGCGGATACTATCCTTCCGAAGTATGCTCGGACGGAGGCTCTGAATTTGTGAATCGCAAACTTTTAACTTTCTACGAAGCTAATCATATTCGACAGGTAGTATCGGAACCTTATCACCCCGAGCACAATGGAAAGGCGGAGCGAGCAAATAGAACAATCACTGAATCAGTAAGAACCACTCTTAAGGACGGTCAAATACCAGCTAATCAGTGGCATGAGGTTATCAAAGCGAGCGCCTTCATGCTCAATCAAATTCCCAGAGAAGAAAACCCCGAATCGCCATGGTTTCAAGTGCACGGACAATCCTTGCCCGTTTCATATCTGAAACCAATAGGATGCCCATGCGTTTACCTACTGACAAGAAGGGATAAAGTTCATAAGTTCAACAAAAAGGGAGAGGAAGGAATCCTAGTAGGCTTCAACGCCCTCCTCCATTCGTATTGAATTTTAACTAAATCTAACTCTATCATTTGTACTAAGCACGTCAAATTTTTGAAAATGCCGAATCCACAAAATTCAATCCTTGCAATCACATCCGATGACGTGGATGGAGATATCCGCAACTCTGAACATAGAAATCTGGAAGAAAAACAATTGGAGGTCTCGCTTAATCCAGCGTTCACGAAATTCAGATCACGGCCACCCGAAGAAACAGACTCGGAATCAGATGGCAGCAAATCTGTGGAGGATCTCAAGTCAGAAGAATCAACTCAGCTGTTAGACAACTCGGGTCATAACCCGAGTGTACTCCAACCTATTTCGCAGCCCAGGCAACCCAATCCCACTCATCCTACACCTCCTATTCAAGCAAGTAGAACCCTCAGAGATCGGTCCTCAATTAAACCGCCCCAACGCTATGGATTCTTTCACTACTACAAACCCAAAAGTTACGACGATGCGGTTACGTGTGATGAAAACCTTAAGTGGATGGAAGCAATGGACACAGAGTTGTCATCCATTGAATCCTTTGACGTTTGGGAAGAGTACGAGGGACCCGATCCTGCGAATCCGCTACAAACTACTTGGATCTACCGCTTAAAGCAAAACTGCCACGGTGACCCTGTTAAGTAAAAGGCCCGACTGTGTGTGCAAGGTTGCAGCCAAATAAAGGGATTAGATTACTTTGAAACGTCTACGGGAAAACCATCGACCCTACGACTGCTACTTGTTTACGCGCTAAAATCCTCTCAAAAGGTTCTCCAGTTCGACGTAAAAAGTGCATTTTTACATTCTCAGATTGACGAGGAAGTCTTCATTTGAACTCCAAAGGGCTCAAAGCGCAAATCCAAATTTCTCAAATTAAGAAAATCACTATACGGTTTAAAGCAATTGCCCAAAAATTGGTACAAGACTTTGACGGCCTGGTTCAAGGAAGTTGGTTTCTACAAATCGGCCTGCGACCCCTGTCTCTATTGATCAAACAACGGAAAATCCAGATTGTTTTTCCATGTTGATGATTTGATTTTAGTAGGCGATGGGAAAAACTTCGAAGAAAAATTTCTCAACAAATTCAAGGGGTCGGCAAGTCAAGACCCAAATACAATACTTGGAATGAAAATTGAAGTCAAAAAGGGACAAATCCTTCTCAGCCAACCAAACCATATTCAGCACGGACTTGAAGAATTGGGTCTGACTAATTGCAAAGGGTTGTCTACGCCACTTACTCGTAATCTCCAACTCGTTCCGGCCTCAGACGAGGAACACGAGAAATTCAAAACTCTTAACATGAACTATAGATCAGTTATAGGATTACTTAACCATATAGCTTGCTTCACAAGGCCTGATGTCAGCTTTGCAGTCTCAAGCTTAGCCCGATTCAATACTAAACCCGGGATCACTCATTGGAATGAATTAAAGAAGACTTGGAAGTATCTCAAATCTACGCAACATTATCAACTCGAGCTCAAGTATATTTCTCAAGCAAAGCCGCTGGAAGTATTCTTGGACACCTCATGGGCCGATGATCCAAACACTCGTAAATCCCAAACTGGATATCTCTGTGTTACGTTTGGCAGTCTGGTCTCATGGAACAGCTGCAAGAAGAAGAGCATAACCTGGTCTTCCACGGATGCGGAGCTGAATGCACTTTTCGACTAATATCACAAAGCAACGTGGATCAAGGCCCTAATGAATGAAATATTCAAAGATTCCCCGGAGTCCATACCTCTCCATATCAACAATAGCGGCGTCGATGATAAAATTAGGAAGTTTGGGTCGAACTCTAAGACAAGGCACTTAGACTTAAAGACTAAGGGGATGAGAGACGAGGTAGCAAATAAGAAAATTGAAATCATTCTCATAAGATCTACGCAAATGAGAGCTGACCCACTCACCAAAGCATCTTCTGTGCAAAGCATATTGATGTTATCTCCTTTTCTTGCTTCTTCCTTGAATGATGGCTCTAATATCTCATTGGGCATGGAGGGGTGTTAAGTTTTGGGTCCTCTCTTGTTCATTCTACTGCGCACTCATACCGCGCACACAATAGCCCTTCACCAGTGTAGAGACTCTACTTCACTATTTGAAATATTTGTCAAGGGGAGATTGGATCATACTCAATCTCATCAACAACTCTCCTGACCAGAAACTCTCCTCACCCTTTTAACAACCTCAATCCTGTCACTCAACCGATCAACACCCTCATCGATCTCCTTCTTTATTCTTTCATTTATTTTTTCTCAGTTTCTTTTATTTCCTTCATTGCTCGAATTTCCTCAATCTTATCATGCCCTGCCTGTTCCCGGTGAGATATCATATCCTTTTATCCATTCATCCTCTAATCCTCAATCTGATTTATCTAACCGTCACAATCTTTATTCATTCTAAAGTACATCTGATCTTGTCCGTCCATGTCCTCCAACACTCAACTCCTGCCTGTTTTCATTTGTCGAAATCTCTGCTCATTGCTGAATGTTTGTATTCTCACTCTGGACTTGTCATGTTCAAATCTGGGCTCTTGTTAATGTTCTTTCATTTCTTTAGTTTTCAGTCTTACGTTGAATCAATTCATGTCTTTTAACATATTTGTCTCATCTGTCATCTGCCAAATCATCATTCCTTTAACTACTCAGTCTGCCAGTCTCTACTACAATTTTGCTTGACATATGTCTTGTCTTCAGTTTCTCCCTCTCTTCATTCTTTTCCTCACTGTCTCTGAAGTTTCCACCAAGCGCGGCAAGGACTGCACCCACCGCAACAGGTTTCAGTCACTGTTGGCTGTTGCGGATGCTCTCACCATGGGAGACAGGTTGGACGACTCCCCTACTCCTACATCAGCAAGCCTGCTATCAGTCCTCACAGTCTTAACCAGCCACCTTGACCTCCAGTCTCAAACTCACCAACTATCAACCTGAATTGGCTAGATTGGTTTACAACTTTGACTTTGTCCACCAGATTGTCTTCAGCATTGATATAGGAGTGGGTACCATTCAATCTTCCAACTCAATCTCCCAATGATCAAACTAATGGTATCTTCCTGGTTGAAAAGTCTCTCTGGAAGGATAGGCTTTGTTTTGTTGTCTCTAGTTCTCACTCTACATAGTCTATTTAAGGATCATCATCCTGAGCATAGAGACACGGCTTCTGTTTCTTAATTTTTTATGACTGTTGGATATTCTAGTACTGGTGTTTCCTTCTTGATTACCATTTTTTCTGCAATTTAAATCTCCTGGTCCAGGTTTATCAGCTTTTCAATTCTTTCACAGGTTTGAAATGGAAGATTTGGGTTGAAACCTGCCATTAAAAAATGACCGGTTTGCTCAACTTTGATATGCCCTATTCAATCTGAAGTTATCAGCTATTTGATATGATGAATTTTGAGAGATTGAAAAATTTATATTTTCAAATTGAATATCTCAAATTATTCATGCATCTAATTCATAATTTATTTCAAATATGTGATCCAAATTCTAGATTGTGCCATGAAAAAAAAATATTGTCAGAAGGAAACAATGTTTGGGAACTACCCCTTGAATTTTGATAAAAACTACCATCTTCTTCATTTATGTTTGGCTTTGCCATGGACCTTGGTTTGGATGATGATTTTTAATAATTTTACATGATGTGGGGAATAGTAATCAGAGTGATTATAAATTCATGAATCCACTTGTTTGGAAGTTGTAAAGGGCACCACACAAACTGTGGGAGTTGTGTAGGGCCCCACAAAACCTGTTGAAGTTGTGTAGGGCCCCACACAACCTGTTGGAGTTTTGTAGGGCCCCACACAACCTGTCGGAGTTGTGTAGGGACCCACACAACCTGTCGGAGTTGTGAAGGGACCCACACAACCTGTCGGAGTTGTGTAGGGACCCACAAAACCTGTGGGAGTTTTGTAGGGCCCCTGAACGCGTTGGGGCCCATACACTTTTTTAAAGGGTTGTGCTAAACACACGAAATCCCTGGGGGGGCATATACCCCCCATAATGGGCATTTTTGATTTTTTTACCCCTGTACACAACCATATTATTTATTATTTATTATCTATTATTTATTTTTTATTGCTTATTTTTGATTGTTTATTTTTGATTGTTTATTGTTTATTGTTTATTGTTTATTGTTTATTGTTTATTGTTTATTGTTTATTGTTTATTGTTTATTGTTTATTGTTTATTTTTTATTGTTTATTTTTAATTGTTCATTGTTTATTTTTTATTGTTTATTGTTTATTGTTTATTGTTTATTGTTTATTGTTTATTTTTTATTTTTTATTGTTTATTGTTTATTGTTTATTGTTTATTGTTTATTGTTATTGTTTATTGTTTATTATTTATTATTTATTGTTTATTGTTTATTGTTTATAGTTTATTGTTAATTGTTTATTGTTTATTGTTTATTGTTTATTGTTTATTGTTTATTGTTTATTGTTTACTGTTTATTGTTTATTATTTATTATTTATTATTTATTATTTATTATTTATTATTTATTATTTATTATTTATTATTTATTATTTATTATTTATTATTTATTATTTATTATTTATTATTTATTATTTATTATTTATTATTTATTATTTATTATTTATTATTTATTATTTATTATTTATTATTTATTATTTATTATTTATTATTTATTATTTATTATTTATTATTTATTATTTATTATTTATTATTTATTATTTATTATTTATTATTTATTATTTATTATTTATTATTTATTATTTATTATTTATTATTTATTATTTATTATTTACTATTTATTATTTATTATTTATTATTTATTATTTATTATTTATTATTTATTATTTATTATTTATTATTTATTATTTATTATTGATTATTTATTATTTATTATTTATTATTTATTATTGATTATTGATTATTGATTATTTATTATTTATTATTTATTATTTATTATTTATTATTTATTATTCATTATTTATTATTTATTATTTATTATTTATTATTTATTATTTATTATTTATTATTTATTATTCATTATTCATTATTCATTATTCATTATTTATTATTTATTATTTATTATTTATTATTTATTATTTATTATTTATTATTTATTATTTATTATTTATTATTTATTATTTATTATTTATTATTTATTATTTATTATTTATTATTTATTATTTATTATTTATTATTTATTATTTATTATTTATTATTTATTATTTATTATTTATTATTTATTATTTATTATTTATTATTTATTATTTATTATTTATTATTTATTATTTATTATTTATTATTTATTATTTATTATTTATTATTTATTATTTATTATTTATTATTTATTATTTATTATTTATTATTTATTATTTATTATTTATTATTTATTATTTATTATTTATTATTTATTATTTATTATTTATTATTTATTATTTATTATTTATTATTTATTATTTATTATTTATTATTTATTATTTATTATTTATTATTTATTATTTATTATTTATTATTTATTATTTATTATTTATTATTTATTATTTATTATTTATTATTTATTATTTATTATTTATTATTTATTATTTATTATTTATTATTTATTATTTATTATTTATTATTTATTATTTATTATTTATTATTTATTATTTATTATTTATTATTTATTATTTATTATTTATTATTTATTATTTATTATTTATTATTTATTATTTATTATTTATTATTTATTATTTATTATTTATTATTTATTATTTATTATTTATTATTTATTATTTATTATTTATTATTTATTATTTATTATTTATTATTTATTATTTATTATTTATTATTTATTATTTATTATTTATTATTTATTATTTATTATTTATTATTTATTATTTATTATTTATTATTTATTATTTATTATTTATTATTTATTATTTATTATTTATTATTTATTATTTATTATTTATTATTTATTATTTATTATTTATTATTTATTATTTATTATTTATTATTTATTATTTATTATTTATTATTTATTATTTATTATTTATTATTTATTATTTATTATTTATTATTTATTTATTATTTATTATTTATTATTTATTATTTATTATTCATTATTTATTATTATTTATTATTTATTATTTATTATTTATTATTTATTATTTATTATTTATTATTTATTACTTATTATTTATTATTTATTATTTATTATTTATTATTTATTATTTATTATTTATTATTAATTATTTATTATTTATTTATCTATTATCTATTATTTATTATTTATTATTTATTATTTATTATTTATTATTTATTATTTATTATTTATTATTTATTATTTATTATTTATTATTTATTATTTATTATTTATTATTTATTATTTATTATTTATTATTTATTATTTATTATTTATTATTTATTATTTATTATTTATTATTTATTATTTATTATTTATTATTTATTATTTATTATTTATTATTTATTATTTATTATTTATTATTTATTATTTATTATTTATTATTTATTATTTATTATTTATTATTTATTATTTATTATTTATTATTTATTATTTATTATTTATTATTTATTATTTATTATTTATTATTTATTATTTATTATTTATTATTTATTATTTATTATTTATTATTTATTATTTATTATTTATTATTTATTATTTATTATTTATTATTTATTATTTATTATTTATTATTTATTATTTATTATTTATTATTTATTATTTATTATTTATTATTTATTATTTATTATTTATTATTTATTATTTATTATTTATTATTTATTATTTATTATTTATCATTTAGTATTTATCATTTATTATTTATCATTTATCATTTATTATTTATTATTTATTATTTGTTATTTGTTATTTATTATTTATTATTTATTATTTATTATTTATTATTTATTATTTATTATTTACTATTAATTATTTACTATTAATTATTTATTGTTGATCATTTATTATTTATTATATATTATTTATTATCTAGTGGAGGCTACAAAACTTGAATTTTGTTTTTTAGCGTTCCACACAACTCAAATGGGACGTGTAGCATGCCACACGGCCCACTTGAGTTGTGTATCATGCCACAGGGCCCATTTGAGTCGTGTAGCATGCCACATGGCCCATTTGGTTGGTGTACACGACTCAACAAGTTGTGCATTTAAAATAACCCTAATGATCATTCTGTTCCCTTGACAGGGCATAAGAATTAATCAAGAAAATAGATGGAAACTTGTGATTAAATTTTAAAGTTGTGATAATTTTAGAGATTTTACAATGAAATTCTAAAGCTTCCAGTTGCAAACCAAGTATCTTCTGGTACATTTATTTCAAATCAAGAAGAAACCTATCATTGAAAATAGAATTTTTCCCAAATTACAGGGATGAATACTTAAGTAGTTTCAAATTTCACCTCCATTTTTCAAATCCACAGTATGATCAAGTCAATCAATTTTACCCAGGTTTGGTATTAAAATCAATTGAATTCCTCTATAATTATTTACATTGGGATTCAAAATTCAATTGTGAATTGGTATCAAAATTCTTCAAAAAAAAATGATTCCTCTAATACAATCAAGAGGTGCAACATTTATCCAACTTTCAGTTAAATCTGATTGTGAATTTTTTGTTATATATGCTAGGGGTAAAGAAAATAATAAAAGGTTTGTTATTAACTGAATATTTCTGGTTTTCAAAAGAAATTCAAAAGGATTCATCAGGAATTTTGAGTGCTGAAATTCTTCCTAATTGAAAAGAGGCCCAAGGTATTCTTATAAAAAAATGGTATGAAAACTTCATTTCCTGATTTTTTAATACATTTTAGATAAATTTTTTGCAATTGATATTAGGTAGAATGTTATTTTTTTGATAAAAATAATTTTTTTATTTCCTTTCATGTATTCAAATCATTTCATCTTATTTGGATAAACATGAATTTCAAAGATTCAACTGAAATCTCTTGAGACATATTAAATCTGCATTCATTAATAAAAGCCAATCTCAGAACCTTTCCACTTGTGTTTACATTCAAGGCTGGTTTGGAGTCCATGAGAGGACAATATTTCACAAAATTAGTTCAAGTTACTGGCAAAAGACATCAAGCTTTCTTTTTTTAAGTCTTATTTTTATTTTAAGAAAAATATTATTAAATTTCTTTACATAGAGTGCTTGTAATGAAAAATAAGTTCTTTCATTTAAAGTCATAGTGCATTCTCAAAGGTTTTTTTGAGATTAAAATGAGGTGATTTCATCAGAAAACATTATGATTTGATACCTTTGAGGTAGCAAAACCCATTGGAAAAATGCATGGATTTTCTTAGGATGAAATAATTCATTTACAATGAAACAAATGGACAATAATTCTGATTTAATTTTCCTTCAAATCAAAACATTTATTGGACTTGAATATTAAGAGATTATCAAAAGGTCAGATACTCAATAGTTGAAAAATTTCAATGTATTATTGAATTTTTACAAAACAAAAATGAGGATTTCTTTCCTCATTGTAAAAAAAGTCTTTTTCTGGAATTGACCATGAGATAAGTTACTGTCTCTTCTCTGTTCTCATCAACCCGTGTGTTATAATTGAAAGGGGTGTAATTTTCATGAAAGATCAAGTAGAGAAACCAAGAATTGGTAAAATTTCAAAAAAGAATCTATGAGAAACACTCAAAATTCCATTGGGATTGAAATTCTAGTTAACACCAGTGGAACAGCCTTGAAATGATTGAGAATTGATCAGAAAATCTAAATATGCTTTTTGAACAATATATTAACTCACACCTTCCATGAAATTCATGCGTATACATCCAAATTTCCCGGATGTTTGTAATAAATTTCTCACAAAGAAAAATTTCTTACACCTACCTGTAAATTATTCTCTGCAGCCTGCATACCCAAAATCTTGAGTTCTTCTCTTCATGCGTCAACCTTTAACTTTGTGTCCAAATTTCAGGAAATGCTCAATTTTTTCCTTGATCTCATAATCAATAGGCTCATGTGTTTCTTCCAACCATGTTTGTTGTTCCTTGCATAATTGGAGCTTTTTTTTTGCTTGATGATTGAGAGGTATTTGCAGGTATTGGTTGATTGGATATGTTTTTTCTGTGAAATATGAGTTAGTTTCACAAATTTGGTAAGAAAAAATTTTGGGTTGATATTTATAGGAAATCAAAAGGATTATACTATTGCATGATTTCAAATTGATTATTGGATATATAAAAACCTATGCATAAATTTTAGGGAGATTTTCATGGGTTCTTAGAATCATATGCATGAAATATAGTAATTGGAGAGTGTTACATAATATATACGCTTGGGAAAGATTTGACTGAGTTTTAAGAAATTCCTGTGGCATTTTAAAGCAGTAATTTTCAATATTATTGGATCTATGGGGTTGAACATGATAAAAAATTGGAATTAAGTTTCCTTGAATGATGCATTTCTTAATAAATGAATGATTGATTGGAAAATGATGGTATTGTGAATCACTGATGTTAATAACCAAACACAAATGAAAGCTAAACTAAAATCTAGGATAGAGATATCTATGCATTGGTTTGGATTTTTCTAATTAATTAATTAATATTATGTACAATAAAAACAGCCATGATATGATCACTTGCTATTTTTTAATTGCTTTAAAATACCAATCATATTATTGAAAAGCAGTTTTTTGAGAAATCCAGTAATTTTTATGCAAGGTGCAGTGCCTACTTGATTTTAGTTGCATTCCATGACCTTTGTGTGAGTGTTTCAGAAACACACTGCATCAATGCTTTTCTGCCAAAACAAACATGAGATTATCATAGGGAAGGCCCAAAATATTGGATCAATTCAATGTTCCATTTGTGTTAAGTTCTGTTTCAAGTTCTGTCCTCATATGTACTTACTGCCGCGCTCAATGTCACTTCAAGGGTGAAGACACTTCACTCCTAAAATTGAAGTGCACCCAGTTTCTTTCTTTTCTATCTCTGTCATGTTGAGGGGAGGCATGGGCATCAATCATCCAGACCCAGCTCTCATCTAAACTTCACCTGATCCCCTCAATATTCATCTGCTCAAAATTCTCCTTTGACTGGTTTCATTCTCTTTCATCTCTCTTTTCTTTCCTTGCTCAACTCAATCCTTCTCACCAAATCTTTCTCAACATCTTGCCCTGTCTGTTTGCCCGGTGAGATATTGTGTCCATCCTCCTACGGTTCCATAATTTCTGACTTCTTCAATTCTTCTTGATTTTCTTCATTCTGTTTCATCATTAGTCCACTCAACCTCACTTGTTCTTCCATATCCCCAAACACTCAGCGCCTGTCCACTCCTATCAACCTCAACTCACTTTTCTGAATTTTACAGTTTTGTGTTCAATCCATTCTTCAATTTAACATGATTAAAAGCCGAATGGTCTCAACTCAAACTCAAATTACAAACCTCTACGACAAAACTGGAAGAAGTCAGCCATGTCAGAAGGATTGAGGCAAGCTATGCTGAAGTCAGCTCTTGATACAATCCCTAGACTGAGCAACAATAACTATGGCGTGTGGAAGGACAAGATGGACGCTATCCTGGATGTTTGTGGATGCTCCAGATCTATTAACGACAACGTTTCAACGCTAGAAAACGAGATTAACGACGAAATCAAGCTCCTTATAATCTCCAGGCTTGAGGCGGCTACTCATGACAACATTGTCACACCTACTAATAAGAACTTGGCTAAACTACTCTGGAAGGCAATGATCAACAAATATGCATCATCTCAGGCTTCAAACAGGGCGAGAGTTTTTAATGATTTCCTGTACTTGCAATTTATGCCGGACAAGATTGAGGATTTTATCACTAAGGCAAAAGTCAGCCTCAAGAAATTGTTGGAAGTTGGTATTATTCTTCCTAATAATATTCTGGCATATCACCTGCTTTTTAAATTTCCCAAATCTATGAAGGACTTCAAACGCCAAATTATGCACACGGACAAGGAACTCAAGGTGGAATACGTATTGAATCATCTTACTCAATTAAACAATGAATCTCGAGCGCAAAATTCTCAAAACATTCAACTTGCAAGGACGGAAGTGGCTCTTACCAACTTCAAACCTGGTGGAACAACCAACTCTGAGAAACAGGGCAAAAGAAAGAGATGCACTGAGGGATACCACAATCCCAAACAAGATAAAACTCATTTGGCCGACAGCTGCTGGCATCTCCATCCAGAGGTTGCGCCCAATTGATGGAAAGAAGACCAAGGGAAGTGGAAATCTCGCAAGACGCAAACAAAAAATAACCCTGTAGCTCACTACCTTGCTCTTCTATAAATGTGGATCAATCACGGAAACTCCAACACAAAATTTATCCTAGATAGCGGCGCGTCGATAAATATGATTAACGACAGTAGATATTTCAAGGAATTATCCTCCTGTGAAGATCAAACCATCAAAACTGGAAAGAAAGGAGCAGAACTCGAGATAAAAGGCAAAGTAACGGCAATAGTGGTCTGGGCAAATTTCACGCTCAAACTTTCAAACTTTTTCTCCGTTCAGAACTTGACTATCAATCTGATTAGCGCTGGTGCACTCAATCAAGCCGGATGCTCACTGAAAGCTAGCAGGAATGGATTTGAGGTGTCCAAGGATGGCATAAGAGTATTCAACGGGACAATTGTAAACAATCTTTACTCCCTAGAAACGCCCAACTTTGATCAAAGTCTGATCCAATCCCACTCAGCCAATCTGGCGGTTACTCAGGAGGACAAGCTCATGGATATTCATCAAAACTATGGGCACGCTTTTCTGTTGAGAATCAAACAATTCACAAAACAAATTTATCCCAAATTAAAAAGAAAGTTTGAATGCATCTTCTGCTTCAAAAGTAAAATAACCAAATCATCGTTCAAGGAAACTTCTGCCAAGGAAAAGAAAGTTTTTGAGCGGATTCACTTAGACCTTATGGGACCGCTCCAGCCTCAATCAAAGGGGAGACATTGGTATATTCTCACTCTTGTTGATAGTGCTACAGGATATATTTGGGCGTTTCCTCTAGGATCTAAGGAAGAAACCCCCAAAGTTATCATTGACCCAATCCAAAAGGAGAATTGAGAAGGCGCTTATTATCCTTTTGAGGTATGTTCAGACGGAGGATCTGAATTTGTGAATTGAAAACTACAAACGTTCTACAATGAAAATCACATTTGGAAAGTGGTATCTGAACCATATCATCCCGAGCATAATGGAAAAGCAGAACGAGAAAACAGAACCATCTCAGAGTCCGCAAGAACCATTCTAAAAGACAGTCAAATCTCAGCTAATTAATGGCATGAGTTCATCAAATCAAGCGCCTTCATGCTAAATCAGATTCCCGGAGAGGCAAACTCCAAATTTCCCTGGTTCCAAGTGCATGGGCATTCCTTGCCGGCTTCGTATCTGAAACCCATAGGATGTCCATGTGTTTACCTGCTCACAAGAAGAGATAAAGGATATAAGTTTAAGGAAAAGGGAGAGGAAGGAATCCTAGTAGGCTTCAATCCACTCTTCCATTCTTATCAAATCCTAACTAAATCTAACTCTGTTAGCTCTACAAAGCACGTCAAGTTTCTAAAAATGTCTAACCCTCAAAACTCAAATCTTTCAATCACATTGGACGACGTGGAGAGCAACGTTGGCATCAATGAACCTGAAAGTCCGGGAGATCCACAGTTGGAACGCACAAAGAATCCTTCCTTCATAAATTTCAGATTGGTACCAACCAAATTCTGAGATTCAGCATTGGATTGCGGTGAATCTCTGCAAGATCCAGAGTCGGAAGATTCAGGGGATTTTCAAGAAGACTCTGTCCACAAGCCTATTGCGAGCCGGCCAAATTTGCAACCAAAGTGGTCAGATCCTGCACCTCCCACTCAACCACTCAGACACCTCCCAGACCAATCCTCAATCAAACCGCCTCAACGTTACGGTTTCTTCCATTATTACAAACCCAAAAGTTACAATGATGCTGTCACGTGTGAAGAAAACCTAAAGTGGATCAACGCCATGGACACTGAGCTAATGTCCATCAAGTCATTTGACGTCTGGGGAGAATACAACGGACCTGATCCCGCAAACCCGCTTCAAACTACTTGGATCCACAGGCTGAAAGAAAACTGCTATGGTGACCCGGTCAAGTACAAGGTACGCCTCTGCGTGCAAGGATGTGGTCAAATCGAGGGTTTATATTACTTTGAAAATTTTTCCCCCACGGGAAAACCTTCAACTCTCCAACTTCTACTCGTGTACGCGCTGAAATCCTCTCAGAAAGTCCGCCAATTCAACGTGAAAAGTGCATTTTTGCATTCTCAAATAGACAAAGAAGTATTCATTCAAACTCCAAAAGGCTCAAAGCAAAAGTTGAAGTTTCTCAAATTAAAAAAGTCTCTCTATGGATTAAAGCAATCCCCCAATAATTGGTACAAAAAATTAACGTTGTGGTTCAAGGAAATTGGCTTTTATCAATCTGCCTGCGATCCCTGTCTTTATTTATCAAACAACAGAAAATCCAGGCTGTTCTTCCATTTAAACTATTTAATTTTGGTAGGTCACGGGCAGTACTTCAAAAAGAAATTATTGGACAAATTCAAGGGATCCACAAGTCAAGACCCAAACACTATACTTGGAATGAAAATCAAGGTCAAAACAGATCAGATCCTTCTCAGCCAACCAAATCACATTCAGCATGGGCTTGAAGAATTGGGGCTGACGGACTGCAAAGGCTGGTCCACTCCTCTTACTTGCAACCTGCAACTTATCCCGGCCTCAGATGAGGAACACAAACAATTCAAGGCTCTGAATATCAACTACAGATCCATTATAGGGCTGCTCAACCATATAGCCTGCTTCATAAGCCCCGACGTCAGCTTTGCCTTCTCGAGTTTAGCTCAATTCAACACTAAACCCAATATCACACACTGGAACGAATTAAAGAAAACATGGAAGTATCTCAAATTCACGCAACATTACCAACTTGAGCTCAAGTATTTCCCTCAATTGAATTCTCTGGAAGTATTCTCAGATGCTTCATGGGCAGATGATCCAAACACTCAAAAGTCTCAAACGGGATATCTTTGTGTGACCTTTGGTAGTCTGGTTTCTTGGAATAGTTGTAAGCAGAAGAATATAACGTGGTCTTCCACGGATGAAAAACTGAACGCGCTGGTTGACTCATATCATGAAGCAAAATTAATCAAAGCCTTGATGGATGAAATATTTGCAACGTCTCCTGAGTCTATACCTCTTCATATTGACAAAAGTGGCCTGGATGATAAAATTAGAAAATTTGGCTCAAACTCAAAAACAAGACATCTGGACTTAAAGACTAAGGGGATGAGAGACGAATTAACAAATAAGAAAATTCAAATTAAGCTAGTAAGGTCTACAGAAATGAAAGCTGACTCACTAATTAAGGCTTTTTCCATTCAAAGCATATCATTATTATTCCCTTTTCTTGATTCTTCTCGCGATCTCCCCAATATCTCATTGGGCATGGAGGGGTGTTAAGTTCTGTGTCAAGTTCTGTCCTCATATGTACTTACTGCCGCGCTCAATGTCACTTCAAGGGTGAAGACACTTCACTCCTAAAATTGAAGTGCACCCAGTTTCTTTCTTTTCTATCTCTGTCATGTTGAGGGGAGGCATGGGCATCAATCATCCAGACCCAGCTCTCATCTAAACTTCACCTGATCCCCTCAATATTCATTTGCTTGACATTCTCCTTAGACTGGTTTCATTCTCTTTCATCTCTCTTTTCTTTCCTTGCTCAACTCAATCCTTCTCACCAAATCTTTCTCAACAACTTTCCCTGTCCGTGTGCCTGGTGAGATATTGTGTCCATCCTCCGACGGTTCCATAATTTCTGACTTCTTCAATTCCTCTCAATTTTCTTACTTCTGCTTCATCATGAGTCCACTCAACCTCACTTGTTTGTCCATATCCCCAAACACTCAGCGCCTGTCCACTCCTATCAACCTCACCTCACTTTGCTGAATTTTCCAGTTTTTTGTTCAATCCATTCTTCAATTTAACAATTTGCAGTGTTTTTAATATGCAACATCATGCAATTCTTCTTTCAGAGGTCCTTGAATCCCAGAAAATTGCAATATGAAATTAATTTTTTAAAAAAAACTCAGCTATCATTAATTAAAATAACAATTTTCAAGATTTCTTCATAATTTTAATGCTTTGAAGCAGATGATAGAAAAAACTTTTTAATGACAAAAGAATCTCATTATATTCCAAAAATGCAGGGGTTTTTTTAAATTTAAAGGCTACACTTGATCTTTTTTCAATTCCAAATCAGCAACTCAGTCAATAAATTCCATGGGCAGTATGATCATGGAGCATTCAATCATACAAAAGAACCATGTTTCCAAGTCCAAAATTTGATTATCCCTAGATCAAAAATTAATTTGAAAACATGAATTATCCATCCTGAAAACTAATAGTCTAATTTCTTAAAAAGTCACCAGAATTAACTATTGGAAGCTTGGGGTTCTGAGGTAACTTCAACTAAATTAGAAGAGGCAGTTTTTTCAACAGCCCAGAAAGTATTAAAGTGGCCACCCAGATCATAGTCAGTAACCAGCAAATTATTTTCCAGAAGGACATCAGCCAATTTTTCATAAGAAAATATTTCAGTACTAATGCTAATTAAATCTCTCCAGTTGATTTTTTGATTCTTAATAAAACCCATATCACTGAAGGCATTGAGAATATATTCCCTTGTGTTACCAAGTTGGCCTCAGAGTGGATTGGCAGGTAAGCCAGCCTTCAACTTTGACTCAAGCATAAGACTGCCACATTCAGCAAGTGATAAAACCTGAGTTTATTATTAAGAATAAGACCAGCAACTACATACAGCATTTTTAGAGATGTAGTTTCTAATTCTGATTATAAAGAAATGTTCATACCCAGCTAACATAAAGAAAATGTCTGAATTCTGAAACTAAAGAAATAAAATAGGTTTGAATTGATTGCTGAGCTGAGAGCTAGAGACAGATCAGAATAAGAAACGGTAAGAACATGAAGAAAAACATGCAGAGCACATTTGAGAGGAAACACAAACAGGAAATAAAGACTGCAACAGTCATTATCAGAGACAAGAGTTGGATGGACTGATCAATTGAAGGATTCTTTGGTTTGAGGTGTGTGTTGAGATGAGCACGCTAAGATTGTGCGGACAGTAAGTCTTGAGTTGACAAGAGATGATTTGAGACAAGTGGAAGATGAATGATGAATCTCACCAGGCATGATTTCAGGCAGTGAGCAGTTGATTGCGGAAAGTTGAAGGATACAACAACAGATAAGAAAGACAAAAGAAAAGAATAAAAAGAATAAGAATAAATAAAAAGAAGAGGATAGTGGAGGTCTGGTGGTCAATGATGAGTCAGTTGAGGACAATGATGATTCTGGTCAATAATTATCTGGTTTGGTTGAGTACAATGAGTGAGGTCCATGTGTCAAGTACCCGGGGGATTGTGACTGATTGTGACAGCTTAGGTGTAAGTGAAAGGAGGAGAACCCTGGTCAGGTGATACTCCACAGCCATGTGATGGATGAGGCTTCACTGTTGTGAAATCTCAGCAATGAGACACCACTGCCATGAAATCCCAACACGCCCCATGCCAGGTGAGATGAGGCATTGAGCTAGCCCCAGAGAGTAGTAGAAGAAAAGAAAACAAAAAAAAATAACAAAGACACAAGAGAAGAAAAAGAAAGTTGCAAGCATCTTAGCCTTGCTAGATCTGAACTTTTGGTAAGAGCATCTGCTGGCATTTCTTCCAACTTGACTAATGAGGTTGTGATGTTTCCAGATTTCAACTCCTCCCTCATTCCTTTGGTTTTCAAATCCAGGTGGCGAGTTTTAGAGTTTGAACCAAATCTTTTTAGTTTATTGATTAATCCACTGTTGTCCGTGTGAATGGCGATGGGAGAAATTTTATTCGTGAAGATATCAGAAGTGAGGGACCAAATCCAAGTGGATTCTTGAAATGCGTCAACAAATGCGTTGAGTTCAGCATTGGTGGAACTGTACGTGATATTCTTCTGATTGCAACTATTCCACAACACCACACACCCGTAAACAGCACAAAGATACCCCATTTGCAATTGTCTGGTGTCAGGGTCATCTGCCCACGATGCGTTGGAGTAAGCAGAGATCATAGAGTTCGCATTGTTAACTCTCAATTGCAGCTTGACATTGGAAGTTCCTTTCAGGTACTTCCAGGTCTTCTTTAATTTGTTTCAGTGAGGCATACCGGGTTTGAAATTGAACCTTGAAAAACTACACACCGCATAAATTACTTCAGGCCGTGAGTAGCATGCAATGTGGTTGAGAAAACCAATTGTCAATCAATAGTTGACATTCAAAGTTCTGAACTGTTCAAATTTGTCGTCAGTTGCAGGAGTGAGGTGAAGATTTGGAGTGAGGGGTGACTTGCTGACTTTGGCATCTTCTAGGCCCAGTTACTTGAGTCCCCTTTTGATATTTTTGGGTTGACTGAGAAGAATTTAATTGGCCTTTACCTCAATTTGCATGCCTAGGATGGTATCTGGATCCTTTGCAGTAGAGCCAGCAAAGCAACTCAATCATTTTCTTTTGAAGTGGTCACCATTGCCAACCAAGATGAGGTTGTCCACATGGAAGAAAATCTGTGATTTCCCATCCTTCAACAAGTAAAGGCATGGATTGCAGGAGGATTCTTTGAAACCTACCTCTCTGAACCACGCGGTAAGGGTTTCATACCAGTTTTTTGAAGCATGTTTCAGGCCATAGAGAGACTTTTGGAGTTTGAGAAATTGACACTTCCTCTTTGATCCTTTTGGGGTTTGAATGATCACTTTTTTGTTGATTGGTGAGTGAAGAAAAGCACTCTTGACATTGAATTGTTGAATCTTCTGTTTTGAATTGAGCGCGTAGAGAAGAAGAAGCCTCAAGGTTGTGGGTTTGCCAGTTGGAGCAAAGGTTTCAAAATAGTCCAAACCCTCAATCTGATTAAAGCCTTGGACACAGAGTTTAGCTTTATATCTAACCAGGTCTCCATGACAGTCTAGCTTGATTTTGTAGATCCATGTAGTTTTGAGAGCATTCTTTGGGTTGGGACGGTTGTATTCATCCCACACATGGAGATCCTCAATTGAACCTAATTCAACATCCATTGCATCCATCCATTCTAGTCTTTTTTTGCAGCATATAGCATCTTCATAGGAGTTTGGCTCATAAAAGTGGAAGAACCCATATTGTTGTGGTGGCTTGACTTGCAATTGATCTCAAAGAATCTGCCCCATGGGTGCAACAGTTTCTTGATTGACATGTTGATTAAAACAACTGACCTTCTCAGACGTCATTGGATTCTCCTCACTAGATGGAGGTGATAAATTTGATTCATTGGATGATTGACTAATGGACTTGGCTTCCTTGGCTGAGCTGAAAGAGTCCACAGATTTATCCCAATAGCAAGTCCAAGGGACTTGAAAGTTGGGACAATCTTCAGTCCATTAATCAGACATTGGTATGTGATTTCTGCCATCTGATTTGGATTCAATGTCAAAGTTGAGTACATTTACTTTTGGTAGTGGCATGCGCAAAAATCTGACATGCTTGGATGAGACAATAGAACCATTTTTAGTTAAGATTGCATAAGAATGGAGAAGCTGGTTGAAACCTACTAGTATCCCTTCTTCACATTTCAAGTCAAATTTTGATCCCTTCTTTCTTTTTTTGATTAGGAAGATGAAGGGGTTTCCAATTGGCTTGAGAAAAGAAGTGGGAAGAGGTCAACTGTGTATCTTCTCCCAAGGCGTCGCAGTTTTGCCTTTCAGAGGGATGTGGTTGAGCATGAGACAGCATGCTTTTATCACCTCATTCCACACTGAAGGTGGAAGACGGCCATCCTTGAGAGTTCCTTGGGTAGATTTGACAATAGTTCGATTTGCTTTTTTGGCACAACCATTGTGTTCTGGATGGTATGGTTCTGAAATGACATGGGTGATGAGTTTATCTTCTAGAAAAGAAGAAAGCTTTTGATTAACAAACTTGTTCCCTCCATCGGAGCAAACCTTGGATGGGTAAACCCTGCAACAATGATGTTCTTTTTCGAGCAAGCTGATGATGATATTGGCTGTCTCGTCCTTTGAAGCAAGAGGGAAGGCTGCAAGATACCCCCTAGCGCTGTCAACCAAAGAAACGATGAACCTGTGACCGGACTTGGATGACGGTCAAATAGGTCCCATGAGATCCAGATGAATTCAATCAAAGATTTTGGTGGATCTTGCAGATGTGAGCTTGAAAGGCAATTCGGTAATCTTGCTAATGACACAGTCGACACACTGGAATCTTTGTTTGAATTCACTGTGAATATGTTGAATGAGGGAGTCAAGTCTTGACAGTGAGGCATGCCCGTATTTTTGATGAATCTCAAGCAAAGCTTCTTCAGGTGTGGATGAGATGGAATAAAAGAGATATTTTGACGAAGGAAGAGTGCTATGAGAGGGAGAAGGAAGAGTGTAAAGATAACTCCAGACCTGTCCAGCAAGAACCTCTTTGCCTGAGTGCGTGATGGAAAATTTTTTTCCACTTGAAGTAATTGTACAACCCTTGCCATTCAAGGCCCCTGCACTGATTATGTTGATGGTCACTTCAGGCATGTAGAAGGCCTTGCTGAGCTTGAGTATGAGATTGCTCCAATGAAGAACTGCAGTTCCCTTTGCTATTTTTGGTAGACTTGCTCCTTCCTTACCAGTCTTGATAGGATCGCCAGAGTAGGGTTCCAAATTGATGAAATAGCAACTATTGTTGATCATGTGGACTGAAGCTCCACTATTGAGTAGAAAACGTTGGTTTGGATCTCTGTGTTCAATCCATGAATTGAGCAAAGCAAGATGATGATCTGAGTGTGATTTGATCTTAGCCTTTGATCTGCCCTTTTTTGCTTTCCATTTAGCCTGATTTTCTTTCCACCATTTGGGAGCCACTTCAGGATGGAGGTGCCAACAATCTCTGGCTGAGTGATTCCAATCTTGGCTAGGGTTATGATAGGCTTCCACGCATCGTTTTGGATCAGACCCCTTGGATGAAGTAGAGTGAGAAGAAACCTTTCCACCAAAGAGTGCAACATCACCTTTCAACCAAGAGCTTGAAATAGAGTATTGCCCCATGGACTCATTTTTCAGTTGAGTTAGGTGATTGGGAACAAATTTGACAGAGAGTTCCTTATCTGAATGCATAATCTGCCTTTTGAAATTGTCCATAGCGGAAGGAAACTTGAAAAGAATGAGATAGGCCACGATGTTGTCTGATAACTTGATAACAACCTTGCCCATCTTCATGAGGCAGACTTTTACATTTGTAATGAAATCAAAAATATTGTCAGGGTCGAATGAGAGGTAAAGAAAGCTGTTGAAGACTCTGGCTTGGTTTGAGGCTTGCAACAAGGCGTACTTGTGTATGATGGCCTTCCATAGAAGTTTAGCTGAATTTCTGTTTTTGGCGGTAACTATGTTCTCATGTGCTGTTGAATCAAGTTTTGAGATAATCAGGAGTTTCAGTTTGTCGTTGACAGAAGCGTCCAGCGGAGTAGTCTCATTGTTCATAGCCGTAGCGCATCCTCTAATGTCAAGTACGGAATCCATTTTGTCTCCATATTCTGGAATTATCCTCCCCAAGTAAAGGAATAGTTTCCAGCGCAGTCTTGAGCATTGTTTGTTTGAGGATATCCATGGAGCCCGGTTCGGATCCTCTCTAAGTAGATTCTTCAGCGGTTGAGCGGGTTTGGGATGCTTTTGGCTTTTAACCGTAAAGAAATAAAATAGGTTTGAATTGATTGCTGAGCTGAGAGCTAGAGACAGATCCGAATAAGAACAGGTGAGAACATGAAGAAAAACACTCAGAGCACATTTGAGAGGAAAAACAAACAGGAAATAAAGACTGCAACAGTCATTATCAGAGACAAGAGTTGGATGGACTGATGCATTGAAGGATTCTTGGGTTTGAGGTGTGTGGTGAGATGGGCACGCTAAGATTGTGCGGACAGTAAGTCTTGAGTTGACAAGAGATGATTTGAGACAAGTGAAAGATGAATGATGAATCTCACCGGGCATGATTTCAGGCAGTGAGCAGTTGATTGCAGAAATTTGAAGGATAAAACAAGAGATAAGGAAGACAAAAGAAAAGAAGAAAAAGAATAAGAATAAATAAAAAGAAGAGGATAGTGGAGGTCTGGTGGTCAATGATGATTCAGTTGAGGAAGATGATGATTCTGGTCAATAATCATCTGGTTTGGTCAAGTACAATGGGTTAGGTCCATGTTTCTAGTACTGGGGGGGTTGTGACTTATTGTGACAGCTTAGGTGTGAGTGAAAGGAGGAGAACCCTGGTCAGGTGATAATCCACAGCCGTGTGATAAATGAGGCTTCACTGTTGTGAAATCTCAGCAATGAGACACCACTGACATGAAATCCCAACAGAAAGATTCTCAAATGGCAAAATGATGATTATACTAGACTACCTTCCCAGATGATTCCAGGATACCTCTGATGTTGAGCATGACAATAAGTAAGAAAGGGATAAGGTTGAGTAGATGGCTTTGCTAAGGAAGGGATAACACCAAATTAACACAAACTCCATGTGAATGGTTTTTCTTCTTGGAGGCGCCAAAGGATCATTGACAAATGGTTAGTTGATTAATTGATCGAGTTGTTGAGCGCTTCTATAAGATGAGCAAGAAGAAAATTTTACCTGCTCTCCTTCCTTGGTTCCTTTGGATTCCCAAATAAATAGCCCTTGTTCCTCACCATGGAGGTGAGGCATATTGAATAAGAATAATGAGGCTCCCCACATTTAAGAGAGCACACATGTGTAGGCACGCTTGTGTAGTGTGCCCAGGCAGATTGAGAAAGATAAGGAAATATAGAAATATAGAAAATTATAGAGATATAGAATAAGAAGAAAAAAAAGAAAACAGAATAAATATAAAAAATGAAAACAGAAGAAAAATATCAACAAGGAGCATGCCCAAATTCCACTTTGGCATGACTTTTTGATTTTGTAGACATAACCATATAGCAGCAGGACCAAAAAGTAACATGTGAAACACATGCTAAATAATTTTTACCCCATCAACATCCTTCTCTGCCAAGGTTTTTGACATAATAGGCTTCCAATGATCTTCTTTTTCATCAAGATGTAAGTTGATGTTCCCATGGACTAGAGAGACAGCATATTCAAAAACAGTATTCAAGCCACCTCTCCCACCATTCATCTCAGTGTTCTGGTTAGAAACTGACCACTTTTGTGGAGGAAAGGTAGAATCATTTATTAAGGATGCTTGCAGGTTGGCAAAGTAGCTTTGTGCTTTGAGTAAAGCTTCATCTGAATTCTGGTCAATACCTTCCATTGATAGAAGCACATTTCTAAAGATTTTGTGTAAGACTACACCTATGATTTCATTCAAGGTGTGCCTCAGTTTCACGTATGCCACACATATTGGCTCTCTGGTATAAGTAGGATCTCACAGAGGAGATGGATATTGAGCTGGACTGTCTTCCTGGAATAAGAGAGTGAGTTTTTGTTGATTAAGGTGCTTCCAACAAAAACATCATCATCTTTCCCAAGCAATATTTTTTCCGATAAATCAAAAAGTAAGATTTAGTTTATTTTCATACAAGTGGAAGACAGCATCATGAAAATTTACCATTTTTGCACCATTCAAAAAGAGGTCCAAAGATTTTAAGATTGTTGATGATTTGGGGGGGGCTGACAGGATCCTTTGGCCAAGAATGTTAAGGGTGTTTTTAATTAAGAACTGGGTAGTGCTGATAATTTTGGTATAAATTGAAGGGGTTGCATTGCCCTTTAATTCTTCCAGTATGATAACCTCAACAGGTCTTCCTTAGTCAAGCCAAAAATAAATTTCTAGGAAATGAAATAGAATTAGCTGCCCTGAGTTTCATTTCATTACAAAGCAATTCCACTGACCTGAATGATTTGAACCAGGATTTGATGTTGGCTGAATATTTTTTGCCTGGGTTTCATTTTGGCAACTAGCATGGACTTCAGGCTGTAATGACTTGGTCAATGAAGGGTCCTCAACCCTTGGACTTGAAGTTCTCTGTTCCATATCCCTAGTAATGGGTCCAGAATTATATGCATTCTGCTTTTGGGTTATTAAAGATGGGGCACTCTCATTCAGAAAGGGAAGATTAATTTGGAAGGGAAATTTGGGTTTATTATCTAGCCTTCAAAATAGTAAACATACTTTCTCAGGGGGTGTTGGGACTTATAGGGTGGGTGCAGCTGTGGAACTCCTGGGTGATGGTTCAATAATCAAGAGTTCTGGTTGCTCTGGTTGTGCATCAATTGAGCAAGTGAATTCTTTTTTTGAATCACAGGATTAAGATGATGCTTGAGAGCTAGAGGGCGGACTTGATCTTGATTTTCTAGCTGCTTGCTAATGAGCTTGGGAAGCCAGCCGGGCAGATTCCCTGGTTCCTGGAGAAATATGGGGTTCTTCAGCTGGGGTTTCTGGGTCTATCACTGGGGTATTGTCAGAGTCCTAGACAGTTGCACAATCAAGGGCAAAAACCCAAGCTTCTTGAACTGGATCCTCCACAGGCACATCTGCGGTGGATATTTTGTGTTCACCTTGCAATATGGGAATGTATCAGCTTTCCATATTTGGATAATTTTTGATAAACTCTGCAAGACTCCAAACATTTCTGAGCCCCAGGAAGTTCTGTGGAGGGGAAAGGTGCTTTCCAGGCTTCCCTCCTGAGTGTTACAAAAATATTCAAATGTAACTGAGATCAAGGTCCATGACATTGTGAAATAAGGAATGAATGGCTAGGGATGAGTTGGATAGTAATTGATAGCTTTTAAAAAACAATATCTGAGGCAAGATGATGTGGGAAAAGTCTTGAAAAAAATAAGTTAAAGTTTTCTCAGAATTCAATAGAACAATGACTTTTTAAGTGAAAACTCCCAAAAGCTAATAAATATGGCTTTCAGCAGAAGATTAGGAAAGATCAACCCAATCCCAACCAACCTCCAGATTATCAATGAACCCGCCCAACTCTCCGCAATCAAGCACTGGAAGGGTACCAGATAACTGTGGGTGGCCGTAAAAAGAGAAAATTGTTTTATGAAGCTCTAGAACCAAAGCAAAAAATAATCTGAACAATAATAACCCAAAAATTCTCAAGGGGCTCAAGATTAACGTGGCCAAAATTCAAGTTCAAAGAAATAAGGGAGTTTTAGCAATCTAGGCTTTGAGCTTAAAGAAAACTCTCAGTTAAACATGACTGGTTCCAGAAGGAGAATCAAAGAATGATTGGGACCAGTATGGTTGAAAATAGGGATCAAGGAGTGGTATAACACACTCAAGAATCCAAATGAATGGGTTCTTCTTCAACCAGAAAAGCTATTGATTGATGATAAGGAACAGGGCCAAAGGAGGGCGGATCAGGTAAGTGAGTATGTAGGCTCCAGGATCAGAGGGAAATCATCGATATACCCTGGATATGATGATGATAATATGCTTATATAAAGGGGGAAGAGTCCATGGATTTCTGGATTTTCTCAGATGATTGATGATGAATGGGATAATGGGGAAAAATGCATGGTATATTCCCTCTTTTAATTGGCAAGGGACCCTGTAAACTATTTACAATACAATAAAACAAATGAGAGCAGATTGTTTTTTCAGATAAATGAAAATTAGAAAAATAAAAATAGAAAATTCCCCTGTTATATGAGGTGTCCCAAATTGGTCACCAAAAGGCTTTGTTGAATTGAATGATTCTTTCAACTCACTGGGTTGGTTGTCCCGGTGCTCTGCTGGACCACTGTAAGCTGGGGGAAGGCATATCTTGAGTAGTTTCTGCTTCATCATCCACCAATGGTAACTTGTGAGTTGATTGGAGATCTGCACTATCAGCTATTGTTGGCTTTTGTTGTTCTTCAGTTGAAGACTCAAGCAGACCAAGATATTTGCTGGTTTGCAAACTGAAATTTTACAGCTTTGCATAATAATTTTTCTGATGGAAATAAAGCATTGAATGCAATACTTGTTTATGAGACCTTTCAAAATATTACTCAAAAATTTTTCTATTCCATTGATTAAGGTCCTGTTATTCTCAAAATTTTCATATCAGTTCAAATAAGTATTAGCCCACAAGGGACAAATAAAAATTAAACCCTTACTAGGGAAATCAGCCATGCTATATTCAAGGTAGTTGAAAGGTGAAGAAGCTGGAGATGATGCAGTTGAAATCTGATGGGGATAATGTGGTTAGGATCACAATTAACCAAGACCTATCAGTGAAGAAGCCTTGGATTATATACCCTAAAAAACCTAGTCACTTGTTAGGTGTGTGGGTAATATGAAAATGAGCTGCTCATTAGTTAGAATATACATAGTTAATTAGTTTATATAGCCTGCTGTATTCCCAAATCTTCTTCTTTCCTGAATATTAAATATACATATAAATTTCATTTCAAGGGGGGGTGGAAAACTTATGATAATTCATCCACCTACCTGCACATGGAACACATGAAATGGGAAAATCATGTGGGAAAACTGGGGAAGTAAAAGACTTGTCCCAAGTTTTCCACTTCCCCTCAACCACCTGGTAGCTTGATTTTTAATATGCCAAAAGATTGATGATTTCTGGGACAGTGGATGACTTAGCATAAGTTGCCCACCTCCCCAGCCTCTCCACAAGGATTACCCATGACATGTGATTCCTGTGTGCACACAATTTCAGGGAGTTAGACAACTTATCATATTTTGTCAATCTCCCTTGACATTACCTATACATGTACTCTGTTTTCAAGCTACATCTATTTTGATGGGAAGGTGGTCAACTCAGCACAAGTTGTCCATCAATAAAAATTCATCCCATTTTACATTCCAAAAATTCCAAATGCTGTAGAACTCATGCATTCTTTGAAAGCATTTCATGAAATAACTGGTAAGCATTTTGGCACAAAGAGGTGATGTTTGAATTATATAAATTGAAGCGCATGTTTAACAAAATCTGACTTTCTTTCCATTAAATGTAGTTACAATTTCAGAAGGAGAACAATTTTTAATTTTAAGAGAAGCCTTTGATAGTTTTTTTTTTAATTTGGAAGGAGAAACCAAAATGAGTATGATGTGCAGTTTTTTGAAGGCTGAGTGGAAGAAACATAGTTTGATGATGAAAAACAGAAGTTTGCCATAAAATTTCTATAATGCCCCCAGCCTTTGCATAATAAAATATGAAACCAAGATTTTGGAAGCAGGGACAATGGCCTGCTTCTTGGGAGGGAGGAGGGATTGGGGTTCCAGCAAGTTTTTCAATGTAAGAGAACAAACCATTAGTATAAACATTCAACTCATCCTCATCTGTATGAGCAACACTGAAAAATTCATCACAAGTGAAAATTACATTAGAATCATGAAGAAAAGAATCCCTTTGGTCATTCCACTCTGGATATTTCCAGTTTTAAATTTCAAAATCCTCTGATAATTCCTCGTTCTTGAAATGAGCAGTATTGGATAAAAATTGGATTCTATTGAAAATAAGTTGGTTATTTACTGGAAGCTTAGACCACAACAGATCATCAATTGCTATATGTTCTTGGTTCATATTGTTTCTCCTTGCATATATTCCTATTTTGAATTATATTTTGATGGAAATCAGTCAAAAAAGAAATGATTAGAAAGTCTTTTTTGATGACCAACTACCTGAAGATTATCCTTGGTCAGTACCCTGACAAGAGCAGATTCCAAACAAAGATCCAGTTTTAGTGTTTCTATTAGTTTTGTTCAGTTTCTGTTGATTTTTTGCAATCACATATAGATCTTTTACCATCTCAGAAAATTGATTTTCCAGAAATGTGTATATGGTTCTTGCTGCAATTAATGGTGCTTTAATACCACACAGGTTTGGCACTTTATGTTGCAAACCAATTGTAGATTTACTGTGAGTCCTAAGTTTGGTAATAATACTTGGCATGGAATTAGACCCTTCTTCAAAGTAGATTGACTCAGATACACACTCCTTCTTTCAATAATCAAATTCAGATTTAAAATGCTTTTTGTGTGCTCTGGATAAGGATGGAATGGATGCAATTAAATGTTTTGATGGTGCCCTAGGAACAGAACAATATTGGCTTGATTACCAGTGATTATATAGATTCAAGTGCTCATCCTCACTAAAAACACCATTTCAAAAGCACCAACAGGAATAAAAGTGACAACAATAGAGATAAGAGAAAAAGTTTAAATTCAATAATATGAAAACCTTTATGATGATTGAAATACATAAATTTGGCTAACTTTGATTACAAGATTCATAAATATTCATGGCATTGCTCAATTTAACATTAAATTTGAGAAATGGATCTATTGATCAAGGTGGGGTTGTGATGTATTGAAAAACAATTTAAAATGGTTTTAGAATTTATTCAATTGCTCTGAGGATAACCATTTTGGTATTCAAAATACATGTTATGGTTTATATTCATTGAAATAACTCGAGAAACTCTTCTATTGCGTGATAGTGATTTATTCCCATGTCTTTTCAGACAACCAGTTGGTGGTGGTTGTGGGTCACCACAAACCTAAATGAAAAGTTGGCCAGTATTGAGACTCCAATCCCTCATTTTGGAAACTTTTTTAAGTATAGATATTAGAATCAATAGGTTTGAAATTGCTTAAAACTGGGAAATCAGGCTGAGAAAAAGAATGTAATTAACAACAAGAAAACAGAGACATAATGATATGAAAGACCACCAACATCAGGCTGTGAGGAGTATAAAGTGGGAAGGCTTTTTATGAAAGGCTATAAGAGTGAGTTTGAGACTATGAGGCTGATATGAGAGTTAGGCTATACCAGTAAGTCAGACATGGCAGTAAATATATAGTTGATAAGATGAGAAACTGAGATCTTACTGGGCACACAAAATACAGACTTGAGCAGTGAAAGGTGGGAGGGTTGAGTTGATGCTTGAAGAAAAAGAATAGAAGAAAATAAATAAAGATAAAGAAATATAAGAAAGAAACCATATAGTTGAAATATGATGACATTGTTTGAGTCAACATTATGAGTACTTGAAGAGAAGTTTGACAATTATTGATTATGATCTGAGGTTGTTCCTGAGTGACCTCCAATCCAATTTGAGGATGTGGTTCACTACTTGACAATCTCCAGATACTCCAAATATGGAGTATCTTCATTCTGAAAACCTCTATTCATTTTCTGCTCTCCATAGTAGTACTTCTACCACAATATACTTAACACCCCTCAATGCCCAATGAGATTTCAGAGGTTTCCGGGCTTGACGCAAAGAAGGGAGACAAAAGTAAAAGACTTTGTATGGAGGCAGCCTTTGTTAATGAGTCCACAATCATCTTGTTGGATTTTATCAATTTCAATTCTATCTTGTTGTCCTTAAGCTCATCTCACATTCCCTTTTTTTTTAAGTTGAGGTGTCTTGTTTTTGAATTAGATCCAAATTTTCAAATCTTGTCGACTAATCCGCTATTATCTATATTTAAAGGAATAGTAGTTACTGAAAGAACAAAAATTTCATTTAATAGAAACTTGATCCAGGTAGCTTTGTGATAAGACTTGACCAATGCATTAAGTTCTGCATCAATACAAGACCAGGTTATATTTTGTTGTTTGCAACTGTTCCAAAATACAAGGCTTCCAAATACCACACAAAGATAGCCTGTTTGAGATTTGCAAGTTTCCCAATCATCCGCCCACAAAGCATCCAAGAACACTTGGAGTGAATCCTTATCCAACTTATATGTAAGTTGAAGACATCAATTCCTTGTGTGTTTTAGATATTTCCATGTTTTCTTAAGCTTGTTCCAGTGCTTGATTCCTGGTTTGACTGAAAATCTAGCCAAACTTGATACTGCAAAACTAATGTCCGGTCTTGTGTAACAGGCAATGTGATTGAGAATCCCTATTGCAGACCTATAGTTTATATTCAATGATTTGAAAGCCTCATGTTCATCATCCAAGGCAGGTTTGAGTTGTAAGTTCCTGGTGAGAGGCGTGGTTGATTCTTTGCAGTCACAAAAACCAAGCTCCTCTAGGCCATGCTGGATATTATTTGTTTGGCTTAAAAGAATTTTGTTGCTTTCTACCTGTATCTTCATGCCCAGAAGAGTATTGGTCTGCCTACTCATCAATCCTTCAAATCTGTCCAAAAATGTTTTCTCAAAGTCACGCCCATCACCCACCAGAATCAAGTCGTCCACATGAAAGAAAAGACGCGACCGGCTGTTTTCTGACAAGTAGAGACACAGATCACAGGCGGATTCATGAAACCCAACTTCCTTGAACCACGTCTTCAACGTTTCATACCATTTCTTTGGAGCTTTCTTTAACCCATACTGTGACTTCCTTAGCTTCAGAAATTTCACTTGCGATTTGAACCTTTTGGTGTTCTAATGATTACCTCCTTGTTTATGTTGGAATTTAAAAAGGCGCTTTTTACGTCAAATTTTTGAATCTTCTGGGATGATTTCAAAGCGTATACAAGTAGCATACGTAGGGTAGATGGTTTACCTGTGGGAGCAAATTTTTCAAAGTCATCCAATCCTTCTATTTGATTGAATCACTGAACACAAAGACAAGCCTTGTACTTGGGTGGATCTCCGTGAAAATTCCCTTTGGGTTTTTATATCCAAACTGTCCGTAGTGCATTCAGTGGTTCAGGACCATTTTATTCCTCCCAGACTTCCAGAGATTCTATTGATCCTAACTCTACGTCCATGGCACCAGCCCATTTCACTCTTTCTTCACACGTGACTGCATCATTGTAACTTTTTGGCTCATAATAATGAAAGAACCCATATCTCTGGGGGGTCTTATAGCCAAGCAGTCACGAATTGCTCTCCTGGTTTGATTGGTTTGAGAGATTTGTGTATTTAAAGGCTGCTGATTGAGAATGTCTGCTTGCATTACTGCAGATGATTCTAAAAAATTTGGGCTCTTGTTTTCTTCCTGTGCGGAGATTGAGTCTATGGTAGAATGTTCTTTGGATTCAGCTGAAGATAGCTCCTCCACGGGATTGCAGTAGTTGGTATAGATTGAAGTTTTTCTGAGTTGGGTAGTGTCTGTGGGTTGATTCTCTGGATCTCTTTTTTCTTCTTTTTTGCAGATATCTTCCCATGAGTCATCTTGCAATATGATCAGGTTCGACATTTGGGGATTGGCCATTTTCAGGAATTTCACGTGCTTTGTGAGCAAAATAGAATGAGTTTTAGTCAGAATTTGATAATAATGAAGTAATGGATTGAAGCCTAAAAGTAAACCTTCTTCTCCTTTTTCCTTGAATTTCTGACCTTTTACTCTCTGAGAAAGAAGATATACGCAAGGACTTCCTATTGGTTTCAGATAGTTTGATGGTAGAGCATTCCCATTGACCTTGACCCATGGAGATTCCTTGCACCCGTCCCTGCATATCTGATTCAGAATGAGTGCACTTGCTTTGATCACCTTTTGCCACAGATCCGCCGGAAGTTGCGCATCTTTTAAGATAGTTTGATTCAATTCCGTGATTGTTCTGTTTGCTCATTCCGCCTTGCCATTGTGTTGAGGATTTTAAGGTTCCAATACAATCTGTTGAATGTGATTTGAATCATGAAAAGTTTTGAGTTTTTTATTAACAAATTCTGAGCCACCGTTGGAGCAGACTTCACTAGGATAATATCCTCTCCGTCTGTGTTCTTGTTCTATCAAGTTGATTACAATCTTGTGAGTTTTGTCCTTCAAATCCATTGGAAACGCCCCAATTTATCCAGAGGCACTATTGACTAGAGTAACAATGTATCAATGTCTTGATTTTGATTGGGGTTTATGGGTTCCCATTAAATCAAGGTGAATTTTCTCAAAGACTTTATTTTCCGGTTTCGAGTTTTCTTTAAAGGACTTCCTGGCTATCTTGCTCTTAACACAATGTATGCATTCAAAATTCTTCTTGACCTTGGATGGAATATGTTTAATTCTCTTCTCGAGTCGCATGATTGAGGCTTGACCATGATTACAATGGATTTCAATAAGGTCATCCTTGTGAGAGATAGCCACATTTGCTGATAAGTGCCAAATGAATTTAGGAGTTTGCAGAGTGTACAGATTGCCAACTATGGTCCCCCCAAACTGGAAGTTGCCGTCCTTAAGTATCTCGAACCAATCTTTCTCCCCTCTTAGAGTGCAACCTGATTGATTTAAAGCTCCTGCGCTTAGCAGATTGATGGTTAAGGTTGGCATGTAGAATACGTTGGTTAGTTCTAAGGTAAAATTACCCCAAACAAAGACTGCTGTTCCCTTTCCCATGATTGGTAACTCCGCACCTTCTTTTCCCGTTTTAATGTGATCTCCTTCGTATGGAGCCATCTCTTTGAAGTATTGGCTGTTGTTGATCATATGCAGTGAGGCGCCACTGTCTGATACAAATTTTGATTTTGGGTTGCCATGATCAATCCACGTGGTGAGTAATGTAAGATAGTGAGCCAAAGCATTTGAGAGATTTTTATTATTCTTCCATTTTATCTGGTTGTCCTTCCACCACTCCGGCACCAATTCTGGATGAAGATGCCAAAGTTTATCCAACAAATGTAGTCAATCTTGCATGGGATTATGCCATCCTTTAGTACACCTTTTGCGTTCACTGTTCTGCGTATGTAGAGGTTTTGTATTAGTAAGAGCAACTTCAGTTTGACTATCCTGCTGATCTTGTGTGCCTTGTGCCTTGGATTCATTATTTAGTTGGGTCAAATGATTCATGACGTAGTCAATGGAAATTTCTTTGTTGGTATGCATGACTTTTTGTTTAAAGTCTTTCATGTTTTCCAGAAACTTGAACAGAATGAGGTATGCCAAGATGTTGTTTGGTAGAACAATTCCCAATTCTAACATCTTTGTCAGAAACACCTTGGCCCTTGTAAAGAACTCTTCAATCTCATTGTATTTGAATCTTAAGTACAGAAAATCATAAAAAATTCGAGCCCTATTAGCCGCTTGAGATGAAGCCAATTTGTTGATTATAGGCTTCCACAATAGTTTTGCCGAGTTTTTATTGCACACCATAACAATGTTTTCGTGGGTAGAAGCTTCCAATCTCGGTATGATTAAAAGTTTGATCTTGTTGTTAAAGTCATTCTTTAGAATCAAGGTATCATTGTTTATTTCTTTGGAACATCCTTGAACATCCATTATAGCATCCATTTTATCCTTCCAGACTCCATAATTGTCCTCGCTGAGCCTCGGAATAGTGTCCAGGGCCATCTTCAGCATGGCTTGTCTGAATCCTTTGGAAGCAGCCATTTCCCAGTTTTATCGAGAGTTGATATTTGTTTTCAATAGTTCCCGGGAGCTTTCCTTTTGGCTTTTAACCGTATTAGAATCAATAGGTTTGATATTGCTTAAAACTGGGAAATCAGGCTGAGAAAAAGAATGTAATTAACAACAAGAACACAGAGACATGATGATATGAAAGACCACCAACATCAGGCTGTGAGGAGTATAAAGTGGGAAGGCTTTTTATGAAAGGCTATAAGAGTGAGTTTGAGACTATGAGGCTGAGATGAGAGTTAGGCTATACCAGTAAGTCAGACATGGCGGTTAATATATAGTTGATAAGATGAGAAACTGAGATCTTACTGGGCACACAAAATACAGACTTGAGCAGTGAAAGGTGGGAGGTTTGAGTTGATGCTTGAAGATAAAGAATAGAATAAAAGAAATAAAGATAAAGGAATATAAGAAAGAAACAGTATAGTTGAAATATGATGACATTGTTTGAGTCAACATTATGAGTACTTGAAGAGAAGTTTGACAATTATTGATTATGATCTGAGGTTGTTCCTGAGTGACCTCCAATCTGATTTGAGGATGTGGTTCACTACTTGACAATCTCCAGATACTCCAAATATGGAGTATCTTCATTCTGCAAACCTCTATTCATGGTCCGCTCTCCATAGTAGTACTTCTACCCCAATATACTTAACAATAGACATGGTCACTTCCCACTGTGACCTGGTGGATGTAATTTATCAACAATTACCAAAGTTTCTTGGACCTTGGGGACAGGAGAAATATGGAATATTTTGGGTTATGGGAAGTTTCTTCAACCAATGAGCAAGATAAGTAAGATATATCCAGGGCCATCAAGAATCAAAAAATCATTTACCTCTGCCAAATTTCCTTTTAATATTTCCATGTTATTTATGTTTTTGGATGAAAGATATTTGCCAAAATGAGAATTTAAGTAAAAAATAGTTTCCAGAAAAAACATGGTGGAAAATTTATTCTAACTTGTCCACCTTTCCATACCAATGAATAAGACCCAAATATTTTTGGGAAATTTGAAAAATGTTTTTGGGGACGTGGACCACTTAGGCTGATTTGTTCACCTCCCCAAGTCATCTCACACTTTATAATCTCAATATTGATGTTATATCTTTATATCATGTCTGAGTGTTTCAGAAAATGAGAATGTGTGTGATTCTGCAGGTTGAAAACAATCAATTTTATGGTGTTATTTTCCAACATAATTATTCATTCATGTTTCAACCAAGACTGCCCCTGTGACAGGAAATCAATTTTCTCTTAAAAAATATTTACCATTCATTACTTTAGGATTTTTTTACACCATGTCACAATGAACTCTCACAATTTATAATTGAAAAGCCAGAATACCCAATTATTTCCAAGATATTGGCCTGAGCCAGAAATATTTCACTGTTTATTCACTGAAAAAATATTGTTCACCACATTGAATTCTTGGAGCCTTGTTCCTACCATGATTTTTTGAGGCTGGGTTCAATGATTGAGCAAGGTGAAGAAAATATTGTCAGGGACTTGCAAGGATCAGAAAAACCTGTACCTCTACCAAATTTATTTTTAACATGGCCATGTTGTGATTCATCTTTTTGGACAAAAGGTATTTTACAGCATGGGCATTTCAGTACCAGCATTTTTGTTCCTGAAACAACCATGCTGGGCCAGTTATGCCAAGTTTTCCACTTCCCCACATTATGTAAAAAGAACCAGCTAATCTGGGGAAATTAGGACATTTTCATGGGGAGGTGGATGACTTGTTCTTTCTTTTCCACCTCCCTGGGCAACCATTCACTTGATTAGATGGATATTGATGTTTTTTGGTCAATTGCATTTGTGTGTTTCAGGAAATAATAATATTTTGGAATCTGTAGTTTGAGAACCAATGATTTCTGTAAGTCATTTTTCAATCTAGTGAATCTTCCAAAACACAAAAAAAAACCATGGAATTTATACTCACCCTCATCCTCAACTCCACCCCTGCTTGGTATTCTCTGAATTTACTAGATACAGACCTTGATGATAGTAATGTTAGTCCACCAGAAGCTGATGAGAATGTCAAACTGGACTGTCTCTCACCACAAAAAAGAAGATCTTCTCATGCTTATCAGTTGAGAATGGTTCCAAAAAAATAGTCACTCCAAACCAGATTAAGGTAACCTATTTATAATTCAAACCAAGAAGGTCATAACCTGTCACCTTTCTGATTGTACAGAGCAATTAACCATCAAAGTAGAATAAAAACAAATAATAAAATAATAAAAATAAAATATTCAGAAATCCTAAAATATTATTGAATATTTTGATTCCTCACCCAAAATAAGGTTGTCACTCCCAGACTCCACCCTTGAAATCCAACTCCTTATTTTTTCAAATCATTAAAAAGGGAAATTATCAAAAGGCCATGGAATCACTATGGCACTTTTTGGCCATTTCAATATTTCACATAAAATTCCATGTTTAGGTTTCACACCTAAAATCTACCCATAATTGAGGTGTTGTCTATATTTTAGGAGTTACAGCAGGAGTTTTTGTATTTTTTCACATTCCTGCGCGCAGCCCTGCATCCATTCAAAAAGGTTACCCGCGCCTGAAACTCAATATGTGGGCGCCTGTCAAGAAAACTTAATGCAAAATACTGTTGGCCGCGGATGCTGGATTCCTGCAGGCCTCTGTGAAGTATGCGCGCCTCAAAAATAACTGCACCTCTCCTGGCAAGGCAGCTACATCAGGCACAGGCTAAAACATGAATTCATACATCATGCATGTGTAAAACCCTGAATGACAGATAGAGGGATGTCTTAAAAATCTGAAAATTGAATAAAAAGTATGAAATTCAAAATATAAGACAGACAAATTGGGTAAAATAATAACAAAGGATGTCATGTAAATGCTATTATCAAATATTTATGAACCACAAAAAATATCAAGGAGTTCCCCTAAAAGTTATTGAAAATTACCAAAATGTTCAGAAGATTGCTTAGAATCTATCAATACCCACTTCTTAACAATTTACTCAAAATAAACTAATACAAAATTAGGAAATATTCCGGAACTATAAAAATCAAAAAATAAAAATTTAAAAAGATTCTGATGATTATCTCACCCATAAATATGATACAGAAAGGTCCATGTGATTGAAATCACTGATAATAAGTTCTGAAATAGCCCTTGCCTTTCTTCTTGCCTTAGCCTTCAAGCACCACCTTCTCTACATTCCCTTGGAAGGTCCTTTTACCCCAAAAAGGTATATATAAAGCCCTTTTTGGATGATTTAAACACTAGTAATTTTTAATTAATCAATTGATACAAATTTCCATCTGTGATAAAGTTTATATAAGAGATAAATGAATGATTTGTGGCCTCAGTGTGTTTTTAAAATTATTAATTCTAACCCAATCTTCAATTCCATTGTAGAATGTCAGCAAAAACCCCAAAAACTGTCCTGAGACCCTTTCAAACCTTGAATTTCTGCAAGTATCTTGGAGTGACTTCTTAAATTATTAATTTATCTTCTCCTTTCCTCCAGGAATAAGTGCTGTAAGACAGCCAGTCCACCAGTTCCCCTTGATTAAACCCCTTGGGAGCAATTACTAAGAACCTCATTGTGCCAACGTCATTACATGGTTCAAAAGAGCCCCTTGAGGAGAGTTTGTTTGAATAAAGATTCCCATTTTTTTTATAAACTGTGGCCCCTTTTTAAAAATATATTGAAACCTCTTTAACCAAAAGAAACTCCAAACTTTGCACTTGCTCTTATTATATCAATATTTTTTGAGCATTTTATATGTTTTATTGGAATTATTATTGTTCCAACACAAATATGACTTTCTGTAGCTATGCGGCTGCAAAGTTCCTTGTATAAGTAAGCTGACATAACCAATTTCAGAAATACACAACTTGAGCAGGAGTAAAAACTTTTCAGGCACTTTCAGAGACTCAAAAAAGCTGAATCCAGCCACTGCACTTTCACCTTTTTGGATGTTCATTAGTTCTTTATGCCATGACCCAAACTCTTGTGGGATGTTCCAAGCTGTTGATTGGAACATGAATGATGATTTTGGGTGCATATCTTATTCATATTTCACCCTAAATTGTTTTTTTTCTTTTCTTTAGAAACTTCATTCATTCATTATGATTTAATTTTCATGCAATCCCCCATTCCCACTCAAGAATGTTTTAAATCAAAACAAGATGCAAATATATGGTTTTTTGTGACCATTTGAATAATCCATGCTGATTTATTTTTATTTTAAAGATATTTACCAGTCCAAATTACCCCTTGATGGCTTGCAACACATTCAAATAAAATCACCAGAGCCTAGAATATCTTGGAAACTTCATGAAAAAGCCCAAAAATGATGTTGGGGGGACCAAATGCTGATTAAAATTTTCTCATAAGTGGAGATGGTTTTTCCCACTTTCTGTGTTAATTTTCTTGATTCAAGGCAATTCTTAGCGCATAACCAGTGAGTTTATTTAAGTTGGAAGGATGATGAAACTGAATTCAATTTCAAATTTATATCAATGTTTCATTTGCACACACAGAAAAATCCATTGAGTTTGCTAATTTAGAATATGATATCCTGCAAGGGTTTTTACAGTTGAATTAATTTGATCTTCCAGAATGATAACTTGAAGTTCTACTTCTAAAAACCATTTTGGGAAGAAGTAAACAAGTGAGGCAGAAAGAAACAGAGAATATAACCAAGAAGATATAATGGTCACAGGCAGAAATCATTGGGGCAAGGGAGATTGGGATCATTACCAAAGATTTGTTCTCAGAGCATGAATGAGACCCAAATGGCATGGAATTGATATAAAGTGATCTTTTGCTAATTCAATTGAGATGGATTGAATGATTATATCTAATTATTCATTGAAAGCTTTTGGTGTAAAACCCTTTTTTTATTTTTGTTTAATTATAGTACAATAAATCCTTTTTGGGGCCATTTTGTTTGAGAGACCCACAAATAGTTGGGCGCATGACCAATTGGAAAAATTTAATAAGCTGAGAGGTTTTACATATAATTAGAAACTGGTTAAAATTTTGTTTTTTTTGGAAAGTGGTATTATGATTTGGAATCATTGGATTTAATCCACAGAAATACTCAAATTCTGAAAAAATAATGAAAATATTGTGTATTTCTTGCACATGCAATTCAGTTTCAATGATACTCAATATAATTTTCTTTCCAGTTCAAACTCTTCAAAATTTAATTTTTCCTCAAGGATCAATGAGAAAGAAATCTTATTTTTTACCTTAACAATGATTTCTAAATTTTGTAAAAAATGGCACAGTTAGACTAAGTGCCTTACCATGACACCAATTTTGAGATGTTGAGAGAGGCGGGGAGGGAACAGGGTGAAATTATTTGAATGAAAAAAATTCTAAGAAAGATATTCAGAAAGGAAATGACCAGTCATTGAAAACAAATTCATCATTTAAAGCAATTCTCCAACAATGCTCTCCAGTTTTTTGTGGTAAGGTGGTGCACTTGATCTAATTGAACCAACTCACAATGAGGAAAAAACCAACAATTGGAGATCTAAAAGCACTTGGCAGCCCAAAGTTTTCAATTGGGGTGATCTTGCTTTGCACATCCAACTGCCTTCCCTTCAGTGGCTCTTGCATCCACAGAAAAACCTACTAATTTTGGTTGCTCATTCCCCCCCCAAAAAAATCGTAGCCAATGGCTATCTTAAATTCCAAAATTTTCCTCCTTCTGAAATTTTCACTAGATACAATGGGAAAAAGGCAGATATGTTTGAAAATTTCATTCAATTTATATAATTCAAAAATAAACTCTTTGTGCCAAAATGCTTATCAGTTATTTCATGGAGTGATGTCAAAGTGTGCATGGGTTCTACAAAATCTTTAATTGTTTTGTTGTAAGATTGGATGACTTTGGATTGATGTTCAACTTGTGCTTAGTTTTCCACATTCCCATCAAATTAAATGTAGCTTTACTGCATAGTACATTTATAGGTAACTTCAAGGGAGATGGTCAAATAATGATAAGTTTTCCACCTCCCTGGACTTGTATGCATACAGGAATCACATCACATGGGAAATCCTTGTGGAGAGGCTTGGGAGGAGGAAGACTTATGCTAATTCATCTACTGTATCAGCAATGATTGATCATTTGGAATATTCAAAATCATGCTCACCGGTGGTTGAGGCTCCCTGCACATGAATCATATTTATTTTGTGTGGTGAAGCAGACACTTTGGTTATACACACCTGCCCATTCCACCAAATGAACTTGGTGAATCCTGCGTAATGAAATATCTCCATGATATTATGAACCCCTGTCACATTTTTCTTTATTCTTTTGATCCAAGTGATCCAGGCATGTTGAATTCTCATATATTCTTTTGGAATCAGAATTTAGAAATGTTATTTATTTCATTGATCCTAATTACAGTTGTAATAAGAAGCCAGTAATTAGAAAGCACTCCACCTTCTTCACAATACTTAGGAATAATCCATATCACACCATTTTCAGACGAATGAAATTGAAAACTATGAATTTTTCTTCATGCCCTTCATTTTTTATCTAATATGATTGGAGAATATTTACTCAAAATCAATTCAGGAAACAGAGAAATTATAATTCTCATTTCCAAGAATTATCACCATTCAAAATCTGACACCTGATTCATCATATTTCTCTTTTATTCATTTTCCAGAATCTAACTCTCAACAATCAATTCCCACTGAGTATCAATCCATGCAGTAAACCTGCCGCTTTGTGGTCCCCAGCATTGCATTTTTGAGTTATTGGAGATTTGAAAATTTTATAATACAAGCACAGCAGTGCAAAAATCTATTTGAACCATGTCAGTATTATCCATCTCTACTTGATATATTTTTCAATAAGCCCTTCAACCAAATCAATAAGATTGACAAGGAGTAGCCTGAATTCCATATTATGGAAAATTGTATCTTGATATATTTACATTCCAGCTCTTCCTCATGGTGGCTGGAATTCTTGAGCTCATTTTATCTTTCAATAATTATTGGTCAATTCCATAGATATGAGAATAAAATTTTTTTGAAAACACATAATGGTCAAGAATGCTTTCTATGGAAGTTTTTTGTGATAATTAAAATCATAAAATGAAATAGAAAGCTCTTTGTATCTATTATATAAAAAAATAAATAGAATAAATAACTCAAATTCAACTGCATGATCCCTATATATTTTCATGAATTATGCATAAGTGTCCCAAAATATGATCACACTCTTTGGGGCGCATCAAAGCCACAGAGTCTCTTTTCTATTTCAATAATGAATTCATTTCTATTTGAGATCTTCCCTTGTTGAAGAAGATTCTATTGAAATTGTCACGTATACTTATGTACATACCTTTTTCCCACTTTGAAGAAAAATTTGAGAACAAAGGGGAGTCATAATATATAATATCTTCATTCCTGAAAATTTTCAGAAGGTCAATAAAAGGAAATCTGCCTTCCTTTGGATCAGTTTATGAAGAATCAATAAAAAATCACAGAATCACAACCATTTTAATCTGGTTACAAATTTAGAAAATTATACATGGAACCCGGTAAGAACTAATCCCCCCAGTATAAGATCTCCATGACAATAATACAAATCCATTTCTAAATCCTGTTGTTTATTTTATGTGAATAAAATGCAGAAATCTTTGCTAACCCAATAAAAAAAAACCCTGGGCCATCAAGAGTGCCCCTTCCAGACGACCATGTCAATAAGGCTGATGTTGAGGAAGATGAAAATTTTTACAAATTTTCTGTCCCATCCTACTTAATGATTGCATGAAAACTTTCTCAAAACCACCAAAAAACAAAAGAAGCAAAAATGTTTGGCCCAAGAACAATATTATCTCTCTTTCCATGCACGCAACCTTGTCATCCCTGCTAATTCAAGTGGTATTTAAAACTAAATTCTTGATTGGACAAAATCAATTCTTGGAATGGATTCCACAACAACAAAATTCCTAATCCTGCAACTGGTGATGAACTAGCATTCCTCAAAAACTACTTGGCAAAGAAGAAGGCATCCATTAATGATGCCATACCATCAAACACTGGTGCACCAAAACAGTAACTCCCCAATTCAAAACTGCAAGAAAAGGAGCTGAAACTTGTGAAGAAGGATGCTTTGCACCAATTACCAAAAAATATTTCTTCTACATCTCAATGCCTGAAAACCACTGCTTTGGGGAAAATTCAGTCTCATGATGGGACATGGATAGCCCATGCCTGGGCCTTGGTCCAAAATTCTGGTATTCCCAGATGCACCTACCACCAGGAACAGATTGAAAATCTTTCTGGGATTCCTCTTTCATTGCAATAATCATCAGAGGATTGGAGTAGTGCCACAAACGTGGGGGGAATTCATTCCTATTCAAAAAATGAGAATTGAAATACCCCAGACAATAGGGTTTCCATAATCAATTGTTGGCTTGTCTCAAAGAAGGCTTTTTGGAAGAAGGAGCACAAGGCAGAAGGAGGCTCCAGCAGCTAGAAAATATAATGTTTTGGAATCTCAAAGTCTCAACCAGAAGAAAGTGTGTCAAATCAACCTTTTGTAATTTTTCCGTTCATGATCAATCACTAACTGCTTATCATGTTTTGAAATAAAGAATAACAAGAATAAAATTTGGAAGACCACGGCAGTTGAGGTGGAAATGATGGAAATGTTCCCAGAAACTTCTTCTATTTTCTTGAACAGTGGATTCATATCTGATGTTGAGGGTGAAGATGAGGATTTATTCAATCATGCAGTTGTTTTAGGGCTCAAACTTTATCCAAAATATACAACTACCTGGATGAAGCATACATTCAAATAGCCCAAAAAACTCCCATCAAGAGGAATAGAAAACTGAAAATTAGTCAACTTGCTGAACCAGATAATCAACCAAGAGGTGTTTTATAATTATGGCCAGCAATTAGCTTAGGCAAATGAGCAGTATTTAAAGCAAAAGAAATGCTGGACACTGTGTGTCAATAATGGCTAATGGGGCTCTCACAATGGGGCAATATGTTGGATGAATTCGATTGGATGATGAATGAATGATGGAACACAGCAGGGAGAAGAGCTCCTTAAGTACAAAAGATTGGCCTCTTGTGAGCCCATGTTACAACAAGCCAAAGGGCAAATTTTCCGCCCCAAAAGAGCTCTACAGGCTCTACAGGTCTTGTTACTTGGTTTGGACTGCATGAGCCCACATGGCATTAGTCCCTGAACCCTTACAACCAGACTATTCCGGTCCATTCTTGTGTTTCCACCGTTACGGGGCTGAACCAGCCCATTGCTGTTCAGTCCCTTAGTTGGTTGTCTATTACAACCGGCCCTGATGGCATCATTACCCCTGTTACGGGCTGGTTGCCTCATGCATCCAGCCCCTGGCCCCTGAAATGGGCCAGGTGGGACCCAGGGCTCACCTGGGTCCGGTTTCAACCTCACATGGGGGGGTGTGACCAGCGGACATGCTGTCCCCCCCTCTATCTCTTACAAATCCCTGGTGGGGGCGGTCAAATCCCCTCACCAGGGGCCCTGGGGGTCAATACCCCCCAGGGCGTTGTCACAGAAAGTTGGCCTGGGAGGTGGTCAGGTCCCCCCAGGCCCATCGCTCCTCCCCCTTGGTAAAGGGGGGGGGAGAGCGCCCCTTTGCGCTTAGTTCACTACAATGGCGGGGGGGTGATGAAATCCCCCCCACCTGCCGGTCGCATACCATGCGGCCAGCGCCGCCACCTCCTGGGGCAAGGGGGTGGTCAGGTCCCCCCTGCCCTGACCGACCGCCTCGTTGCGGCCGGTCGCTGGCTGGTTCAACCCAGCCAGCCTGCCCCCTCCCCCTCGCGACGGCGAGCGAGGGGAGGGGGAGCGAGCCGGGGCCGCGAGCCCCGGCTCCGCGGCGCTGGTCGCCGGTCGCGACCAGCCGGGCCCGCGCGGCATCGCACCGCGCGGGATCCCTCGGCCGCGCAACAGCCCCGCGCGGGCCGTCGGGCCCCGCGTGGGCCGTGCCGAGGAACACAGGCGGCCCCGAACGGGCCGCGACGCGAGCAGCGGCCCCGAGCGGGCCGCGACACGGGCGGCAACCCTAATGGGCCGCCCCAAGCCCGAATTGTGAGAAAAGACTACTTTTGCGGGCCAGCCCGTCTGGCCAAGTATGTCCAAAATAAACCTTGGGCCCAATTATGCCCATACAAGCCCATCTGGCCGTATTTGCCCATATACCCCATCGGGCCCGTTAGGGCCCGTGTACCAATGGGTCTATTTCACGCGTTTTGAGGCCAGTTTCCCCAACTCTGTAACATCCACATGGGCCCGTATGGTCCGTGTGTGTGACCAATGGGCCTCAGAGGCCCATTTGTGCATCCCATTTGGATTACACTTATACGTAGCACCCACGTAAGTGCGTACGTATTTTAACAAGGTGATCACCCACCAACACTTCCTACTTCAACACCTCAAAACTGTTTAAGTGAGAAGCTCTGGAGGATATAACTCCAGTTGAAAAAAGAGCCATGGGTTCAATTACAGAACTTTATCTCACAGAGGCAGTTTCCTATTGCAGAAACAAAGCTTAAAAGAACTCTAGATTAATTGAAACCATGAAAACATTGTAAAAATATTGCAAATAGTTTAATTTTAATATTATTAATTTAAAGGATATTGATAAGTTTTTTTGGATGCAACATTGGATTTAACAAAAATTTTTTTGAGTAATACATGTATCTTTATTTTCATCCCATTCACTCTTTGTCAACCAAAAACTTGTAATTATATTTAAAGCTAGATTAACTGAATGTACAAAAGCCAATGATGTGAGGTCACCCTGACTTGAAGAGGCTAAAAATGTAGGTTAAACTCTCAAACTCTTGAAATCTTCAAATAAATAAATCTCTACAAAGTTGTTACATCCAAACAGAAATTCAATTAAGAGTGTTAAAAACCAAATTCCACATTTGCAGATAATACAAGATCTCATCAAAAAATTTTAAGTAAATTATATTTGATGCACCACCTTTTAGAAAGCTACATGAAATCTTTTTTCAATAATAAAATCCTAAACACATTTTTTTCACTGTGCAGCAGTCATGTTGTGATCACCCACTTGTTAAACATTCCCAAATACCTACACTACCAGAGTTGGAAAAATTTGGATATTCCAATTTCCCAAATTTTCTCAAGGGACTTTTGAACATGGCAGGAATCTACAGAATGGGGTTGGAAGGTCCAAAAAAGCACATTCAACCCATAAAATGCAATCAAATGATTCTACAAATGTATGTGACTGAATTTTTCCTGCATTTTATCAATATTAAAAAGGTCACTGATGAATTTTTATTGTTGAAAAACATAAAACCCAAAGAAAATAATAGTTTTCCAATCCACTACCAGAAGAAACCCCACTGGGGAACAACTACAAGCAAACATCAGGGCTGTTAGTCAAAACCTTGTACAAAAGTACATTCCTTGATTTATACTTCAATTTGAATGCATTTTCTTATGAATCCTGTCATTTTTCACATTCAAGCAATCAATTGAAGAGTAAAATGCACAGCCAAAACCTGAAAGAGATCCTTCCTATGGTTAATTATAACATTTCTCTGTACCAGCAAATATGGAAATTTACAATACTTCTGAGATGCAATCTTTTCATTTCTCTATCACACTCCAAGCGCACTGATCTCATCATTCCACATCCTTCACCAAAGTATTGAGGAAAACATTGGTGACCATGCATTTCAGAAATACATCAAGACGGAACATGAGAAAATCTGCATGAACCCAATTCTCAGTGGCCAGCCCAACTATTCAGCAGCAATACCCAAAAGTATTGAAACATTGAAAAAAATATTTTCAATTACAAATGATCTAGTGGAAAATTTCTCTGGTGAAAATTGTTACCAAATTTATTTTCTGAATGAAGTACTTTTATCTTCAGAAACCTCAACTGGCGAAGAACTTCAACAACACAGGCATTATAAAAAATACCATAAAATTTTTAATTCAATTGCTGGGGAGCCTGTTATATGTGGATCCAAAATTTAGAAAAAATACAAGAACCAATCTAAATTTTATCTTCTGAAGCAATTTGGTTACCAATTGATCAAGAAGTGGATTTCCAGGCAATGAATTCTCCCTTGATTTGAAGAATCACTCAGTGCACCTCAAGAAAATAAAGCCAGTAATCCGACTAAACGTTGTGATATTTGGGATGGAACTATGTGGAAATGATTGAAGGATAACACCAATTACATTTAAACAGAAGAACCAGGGAACCTTGTCTTTGGAATTTAAATTGATTGAATGAATCTCCATGGAATCAAGACCAGTGGGAAACACATCTCTCTTGGCGTAGTATTCTTAATATGGTTCAATCTTCCACTTAGTGTGTGTTACAAGCCTCAAAATATTTTTGTGTATGGCTTCAAACCAAAACCCAAGGAATGCACCTCATTCCAACTGAATAATCTACTATATCCTCTTTTCTCTGAGCTACTGGATCTATTTCAAGGATTATTATTCAAAAAAAACCAATAAATATCCAGACAGAAGAGTAATACCTGCTGTCATATTACAAATTATTGGTGATACAACAGCCTTACATAAACTGTTGGATTTGCATCCCACTCAGCAACAATCTTCTGTGCAAACTTTAACCTCAAGCTGAATGATATTGGGAACACAATAAAGAATACTTGTGCAGTAAAAAATAATCAAGATCACATCAAATGTGCAGAGAATTGGAATAATGCTCCATCATTCAATGATAAAACCAACATTCCAAAGCTACTTGGTGCCTGCTAAACAATTATCCAAACTCCAAAATACTGGGAACCACTAAACATGACAACAATTGATTTAATGCATAAATTAATGTTGGGAATGCTCCAGAATTCCACCACACTGTTCTTGAGTCTCTTCAGAAGTGTTGGGTCATTCTCTTCAGAATTTTCTATTTTTTGTGTCTAGATATTCATGAGAAAAAATTGCTTTGTTTTTTACAGCCACCTACAGTTATCTGGTACCCTTCAGGCGCTCGATTGCGGAGATTTTGGCAGGTTCATTGAGAACCTTTAATTGGTTGGGATTGATTTGATCTTTCCTCACCTTTTGCTGAAAACCAGATTTTTTAGCTTGTGGGAGTTTTTACTTACAGCTGCCTTGTTCTATTGAACTCTGAAAAAAACTTTGACTTGTTTTTTTGAGTATATTCCACACCCATCTTGCCTCAGATAGTGTTGTTTCCATTGCTACCAAGTAATATCAAAATTAATCCTTCCCATTGATTCCTTATTTAAAAGGTTCTGGATCTTGATTCTGGTTCAATTTAAATGTTTTTTAAAACTCAGGAGGGCAGCCTAAACCGCACCTTCTCCCCTCCATAGAACTGCCTCTGGCTCAGCATCATTTGGAGTTCCAGATTTGGTCCCCCAGGCTGGGATTAAACCAGAAAACTTGGGATTTACAGTCCAAAGCACGTTTGGAATCAACTTCAAAAATTAATCTTATTTCTTTTTTTTCTGTTTCTTTTTTTCTCAGATATTATGCATGGAGGCCACTTATCTCAGAAGTAATTACTCCAAATTCTTCACTGCTAGGGCAAAATTCTTGTTTTTTTTGTGAAAACCTACTCTTGCCAAACTTGTGAGCCGCTTTGGAAATATGCTCTTTGGATTCCCTAGGAAATCTGTCAAGATGGAACCTATTGGTACCTCCTCCTCCTTTGTTTGTGCTAAGATGGTCAAGATCAAAACTCAGAACAAAAAATTTGGTTTCAATGGGACAAACTCAAACAATTCCTGGATTCTTATGAAATGGCTGCAGAAGTGGATGGAGCTAGCAAATATGATATGGCCTATCAGTTACAATTCTTTATTTCCTCTGATGAAGTTTTGGAAGTAATGGAGTCTTTTGATGGATTTTAATCTCATAACTGGGCTCTTCTCAAGGAAGAAATGCTGGCATATTTGGGAAAGATAGACATAGCCCCCTTTATGCCGCAGGACTTGGATGATCTTGTTTCTAAGTGGACCTCAAAGGATGGTATTTCTTCAGCCTCTGAGTACCAATCTTTTAGGAAATAGTGGGATCCTATCCAATCTTATCTTCTCGCAAATGACCACATTGACACCTTGGAAAGGTTTTGAGTCCAATTCTTTCAATCTCTTTGTCTAGGAGTCCAGGACCAAATAAGGGAAAAATTATTTAATTCTTGATCCATGATCACAACTAGGTATAACTGCTTCAAGCTTCCTGATCTTCTTTTCCTTAGGGGTGCGGTGGATTAAGCCATGAAAGGTCAAACTTCCCTAAACTTTTAAAAACCCCATACCACTGAACCTGTTCCTCCTCCCCCATTTACTGAGTCCAACAAAATTATGAGGAAAATGGAGAGAAGCTGTTGTCCTAAATCAAATTCTCAGGCCAGCAAAGAAACGGCAAATAATGATGAAATCACCAAGCTTCTCCAACTTTGAACAACAACTTGGATCAAAAAATTTCTGCTCTTGCTGCTCCTAAACCTTCTAATTCCATTCCTAGATCCACTTTGGTTTTCTATTATTGCCATGGGGAAGGTCATGGAACTGGAAAATGCCCAGAACTCCAGAAGGACAAGGAGGAATTGTTGGTGGAAGAGAAGGGAAATTTTTTTCCCTTCCTAATGGTTCTCTGATCCCTTTCAATTCATCACGTCCTTTCCATCATGTGGTGGCTTCCTTCCAGCCATCTCCTCCCAAGCAAGCGTCTTTGGCCTCTTGGGATTTTCAATCTTCCTGTGGCACTCTTCAGCCATGGTATCCTCCTGCTGTATCCTCCTCCAGCTTCTCTGGAGCTTATCAATCTGATCCATCTAGGGAATGACATGAGGAACCCAAACCTCACAAAGCTCATCCTATTCCATCATCTATCCTTTGTAAACCGGTCAAAGGTGGATTCTCTCCGGATCCTTCTTCCTATGTGGTGGAAGATATGGACATAAAAAGGGAACCAATGATTGAAAGGTTAAAAAATCACACTGATACTTCTCCTGTTGCAACACCTCACCCTATTGATCCCATAATAATCCCTGCTTCACCTGATCATCCTCCCTCCACCAAGCACAAATTTTGGTTTGAGAGGGGAATCTCTAAGGAACACCCCAATTCTGTGGAAGGGGTATTGAAGAAAATTGTTGATCTTAAAATTCCCAATTTATCTATGGATGAACTCCTGTGAATTCCACCCTCTGTTGCTGAACTCCTATCAATGTCACCCTCTGTTGATAAAGGGATGAAGAAATGGTTCCCGTCTTGAAGGGTGGAAATTGGCTCTGAAGAATTGAAGGTTTCCTCTGGAAAATTTCTTGAGCACTCTGGCGGAACTGATCCCTCTTCAGATTCCAACCTGTACTATTGTCCACTTGGCTTTCTTCCCTGTTGTCTTGGAAAATTGGAAAGAATGGTTTGCCTCCTGGTCAATTCTGGTTCCCACCTAAACGTGGACTTGGATCCTATGGCCTGCAAACTCAAGCCCAGTCCTAGAGTTAGCTTCAACCCTGCAGTGCATGGAATAGGTAATCAGTCTTGTGAGTTAGTTTTAATTTCTGAAGATTATCCTTTTAAAATTGTTCAAAATATTGTTGGAACCTGTGCTTTCTGGATTACTTGTCAGCTTGCTACTATTGCAGAGCAAGCTGCAAAAGTAACAAAAATAACATAAAATAATAATAATACAATTAAGCTAAGAAGGAGTAGGAAAACCTTAAATATTATTACAGAAATGGGTTTTTCACCCAAAATTAGGTATGGTCACTCACTGACCCCACCCTTGAAATCCAACTCCTTATATTTTTAAATAATTAAGGAAAGAAAAACCAAAATACTACGGCTCCATTATTGAGCTTTTTGACCAATTAAATATTGCACACACATTGTCACGTATAGTTTTCACACCTAAAATTCAGTCAGAATTGAGGTTTTGTGTATATTTTAGGAGTTGCAGGCGGAAATGTGTTTTGTCACAATTCCCGCATGCAGCCGCGGAAGCCAATGCACCCGCGCGCGGCTGAGTTACAGCCTTGTCACTCCGTCGAGGTCGTGTACGCAGCCCCGGGCCTCTGACAAGTACGCAGCCGCGGGACTACGGGTTGACAGAGTGACAGGCGGCCTGAGAGGCTCAGGTACCACGTAAACATGCTACAACCTACACAGGAACTTTCTACATATGTAATAAATACTCCTGTGGATAGTAGAAAGTCTAAAAATACATAATATTATATAAAAATACATAAATAATCCTTATACGTATTTTTTATTTAATATAATTCAAAGTACCAAGAATGTCGAAAATAAGGCAATGACAACTTCTAAAAATATATTAAAATACTTCAATATACTTTTATGAGAATTGCTACACATCAATATCTTGGTGACGTACTAAGGAAAGCAATGATCTAAAAATATTACATGAATTCACATGACTTATCTTTTTAAGTAATTATCTTAGTAAATCAACTGGAAACCAAAAATAAGGAGTAAAATCAATATTATGACTTTTACTCCATTTATATAATACATAATGAGAACTTACCTGACATCAAGATGTCTGTAAAAATGTCTATTTATATAATTATTAAATTACTGGGAACATTTACTAAGGATAATTAATTAAATAATACATAAATAGGAAAGATTAGTGTTATTCACACGTCCTAATGTCTATTATAAAGTGGATTAATTCCCATACCATGTGGAATTAGATTCTACCCGTGCTACAGCACCAAGAACACATGACAGACTACCCCTGGTTAACCTTCTAGCCTTAGTTTCTGTCCCTTTGAGCACCTAAAACCCTCAGAAGGACAATATTGGGGCTCCAAAAGCTATAAATAAAGAGCTCTTTTGAGGATATTGATGGGTGGAGACCCAGTAATATTCATAGAAAGACACCGTGCCAAGGTAATCAAATACTTATAAGAGATAAGTTAGTGATTTATGGCAATGTCTGATCAGTAATATCCATCCTCAACCTCTTTTTTATCAATCAAAACTGCTGAACAACCTTATAACCCCAGTATACAGGTTTAACCCATCAGTACACATCTCAAACAGGAACCCAAAGGATTTCATAATATACCAGTAAGTTTTATTATCCTTTCTCTGTCGTGGTTGCTTGGCTACAAGGCCCTACCACTCCACTGTGTATTTTATATACATATTATCTTTGGGTAAAATATTCTTTAAACTAAAGAGCCCAAAGTAACCAGGAATACGTGTTTTCATACTGAAATCCCTGAAGAGAGCTGTTAAAGATCCCCAATATAATTTTGGCCCCTCTATAAAAATATTTAATAATCAATTTATTCACCTTGATTTAAAACAATGAACAATAACCAAACCACTTAACCTTGCAATAAGCTTAATCCAAATATTTTACTGATTTTTGCTGCATTTATTAAATAATACTTTTATTACTTACTACATCACCTCTGGTAGCTAAAGGATAGCAAGGTTCTTGGCATCAAGGAGGCTGAAATCACTTGTTTGAAAGGACCTATGATCTTTGTTTAACTGTTTTTAATGAACTTTAGTGCTAACTTGAGGTTTTCTGATCAAGTTGGGGAGAGAATTCTTCTGCCTGATGCTTATGGTAGAATGATTGAAGTTCCTCTCTGTTCTTTGGATTTTGGTTGTTGGGAAAGATATTTTCCTGGTCACACTCATAAATCAATTTTCAAGGGGAAGCAGAAGGATAATTCTAATTCCTCTCATTTTTTAGCCAAGTAGTTGATTCTACTAATGGTTGTAGTCCCTCCCAGCCTTGAACTACAACTTAAGGATCAATCCTCATCCCAGAGGCTCATTTCATATTTTTCTCATCATTTTCTTCTGATCTGGAAAGTATCAAAAATCAAAAAACATGTCAAAATGAAAAATCCCAAAAATATTCCCTCTCCTTCTGGATCTGTGGTTTCTTCTGTTCCTTTTTCTCTTAATCCTTTTCAATCTTCTTTTAAATATGGTGCAGATATCCACAACAAGTATAAACTAGATTCTAATTGCAATCCTCTTCTTAATGGTTTTGGTATGGAGGAATATGGACTTCAGTGGAGGCACTAGGGGGTCAAAGTAAGTCCTCCCAATTATGCACCGCCAGGGCCTTCTTCTATCATCATTTATAAAACTCTACCTTGTGCCACAACTTTGAGCCAAATATTATCCCTTTGTTCTTCTTTTATGGAAAAGGCACCCTTTGAGGACACTTCAGCACATAGGACATGGAAAATGATGGAACTTGGTCTTGGTTTTCCCAGTCAGGTCTTGCTGGTAAATGCTTGGAGGAAGCAGGAACTTCTCTTTTTTTCCACCATGTATAAACCAGTTTCAAAAAAGGTCCAGCCAGTCAACCAGCCCATTACCCTCAACCTTAATCCTCCTCTTGTGGGCCCTTCCTTATCCCCCAATCCTTAATGGGGTTTATATTGATCTCTTACTGGTTCCTTTGTGCCTTGTGGTCCTGTCACTGAAGAAAATCTGAAAGTGGTCAACTTTGGTGCAGATAAATGGCTTCTTCCTGATTAGTTGAATTTTACCAAAAATTTCTAATCTCTAAGGGAAGAATCTATTTCCTCCTGTGAAAAATAGACAGGTCTCTTGAAAGAATGCTATGGTCTACCTTACATCATTCCCATAGTTGAGCTTGATCTTTGGAGAAAGAAAAAGATTCCAATCCCTGCTGCTAAAGTCAAAAAATTTATCAAGTTGATTTGCCAACAAGTCTATACTGGTCTATATTAAGAGTCAAATTCCAGTTATCCCAGCCCTGTTTTCTGTTTCCTAAAAAGAAATTGTAAAATTATAGTTGTTCACAATCTCAAGCCTCTCCACAAAGTTACAATTAAAGACTCTGGTGTTCCTCCTGCTACTGAAGAATTTGTGGAATCTTTTTCTGGGAGAGTTTTCTGTGTTCTGGGGGACATAATGGGTGGCTATGACAAAAAATCTCTACATCCTATCTATCTTCACCTCACTACTTTTGATACTGCTCTTTGTTGATTAAAGCTTACTTGTCTTGGAGTTACTCAAGAAGATGCTAAATACATTCTTAGCTTACATTCTAAATTTTCTGTACTCTTGGTTCTCTCCGGCCTCTCTCCAACCGCTTTTATTTCTTTCTTTCATTCCTTCTCTTCATTTCTCTCCTCAATTCTTCTTTCTTCTTTCTTTGCTCAGTGTTCAATTTCATCCATCCACTGTTTCAGTTTCCTTCCACCCATCTTTTCCAACCTTTGCGGTGTATATCATATCCACGCGCCTCTTGAATTCAGCTTGCACTGGCAACACTCCAAACTGGGAAAAGCAACTGAGTCATCCTCCCAGAGGTACTGCAAGTGCTGCACTTTTGAATGGCAATCAACCACTCCCCATCCTCAAACGCTCCCCACTATCACCAACAGACGCCAACCGCTCCACTCCTCTCAAGCTAAACCAACCTCTCCTTATCTCACTACGCTCAAACAACTGCTCTCCTTCTCACAACGCTCAATCAACCACTTGTCACCTCACTAAAATCAACCACTGACCAACCCTCACTAACTGCTACCACCCTCCACTCATAAGCTGTCCCACCAATAGGAATCCCTGCTCAACCAATACTTCTTTTCTTCCTTTCATACTCCTTTTCTGTTTCTTTATTCTCATTCTTCAACCTTCTCTTGTGCCCGCCTGGTCCTTATTAGCCACATATCCCTACAGATTTACAGTTGCAACACTATCTCTCAGGACCATATGGGAGCTCCAGATCATCAATGTTGGAATCAGGAGACGCAAACTCATCCAAGCTCAACATTCCCCTCCCCTCCGACTTAAACTTTCCCTTTTTGTGCCTTTGAATTAAGATTTATCTCCATTGCAAGGGCCTGCTAGACTTAGTCACTGAATCTCCGCCTCAATCTCTCACCCTGTGAGAATTATTGGCCTACAAGCTATTTCAAAGAGCAGTGATTAAAGCAAAAGAAATCCTGAGACAATAATTTCTTATGATTGATCCTAAATATGAGGCAGAGGCAATGGTTCAGTGGTGAATTTGAATGAATTGGTGAATGAATGGATGGAAAACAGCTGGGAGAAGAGATTCTAAAATAAAAAAGATGGTGCTCATGTGGAGCTCATGTAATTACAAGCAAAAGGCAAAAATTCCGCCCTAAACAGGCTCTACAGGCTCTAAAAGCCTTGCCACTTGGTTTGGGCCTACTCAGTCCACTTTGAATTAGTCCCTGAACCCTTATGACCAGCCTGTACCAGTTGAGTTTGGTGTTTTCACCCATACTGGGCTGAACCAGCCCTTGTTGCTGTTCAGACCCTGTCTGGTTGTCTATTACAATCAGCCCTGTGACTGGGTTACAATTCCCTCTTGAACATATTGGTGCTTATTACCAACTCACATGGCTGGTTGCCTCCTGCAACCAGCCCCTGGCCCTCAGATTTGCCAGGGTGGACCCAGAAACACTCTGGGTCCGCCAAAACTTACAGGAGGGGAGGTGTAAATAGTGGACCTGCATGTCCCCCCCCCCCTCTCTCTCTCAATCCCTGGAGGGAGCAGTCAAATCCCCCCCCCAGGGAACCCTGGATGTTGATACCACCCATGGAATCACACAAATGGGTGGGCTGGGCTGTGGTCAAGCCCACCCAGCCCCAGGTCACCTCCCCCTCAGTAACGGGGGGGGGGGGGGGGGGGAGGGAGAGATGGCCCCTGCAACCTCTTTGCCGCAACAAAAGAGGTGGGGGGGGGGTGGTCAAATCCCACCCCACCTTGATGGTCACCTTGTTGCAGCCGGCCTGACTGTTGAGGAATGTTGAAATATTTGAAACTTGAGTCCTTAAGTTCTGCCCATTTGCTGCTCAGGGAATTTCACAGTCCTGTCACCTCATCTGTTTCCACTCTACCAATATACCTATGTTCCTTCCTTCCTTACCTATTCCTTCTTTTTTCTATCCTCTTATCCTTTGTCTTCTCATGTTCTAACCTCTTCTTTACTTTTATTGCATCCTACTCTCATCCTCTACCTGACTCGCCAACCTCTACCGTGAACTTCTCCACCACTCACTCAAAAACCCATCAACAACTCAGGGCTACTTAGACCTACCAACTCAACCTCTGCTTCACTCTCTGCTGCTCCTAGATCCGCCTCAAGACCAATCCCTCTCCAGCTACCTGTTCCTCCTTCATATTTGGTGAGGAAGAACTTCAGAGCACCGGTCCCTGAGCCTTGCAACAAAGCCTGATCATCCCCTTTGCTCCTAGACTCTTTCTCCTCTGTTCTTCTTGTTCCTTCCTCATTTTCCTTGTCCTGCTTGAATTCCTAACCTATCCTGAGAATCTACAATGTGCTACTTGTCTTTCCTTATTCTTCTCTTAAACACATCCTCACGTGGTTGTCTTTTTTAACTTATTTGTTACCAGTCTCGTTCTACTTTTCCTATTCTCATGGAATTCCCATCGTAAATTTCTATCAAGGACCAGCCAGCTTCCTCTCCCCCTTGTGACCAAGCAAGGGTAGGGAGGGAGGCAGGGGCTGCCAGCCCACCCCGGTGGCGGCAACCAACCAAGCAATGCAACCGGGGCCGCAGCCCCACACACAAGCGGGTGGGGGGACTCCAAAAGGAGCCCCCTGCCCCATACAATGTCCCCGCGCAAGACGTTGGGACCTGCAAAGGTCCCCAGAGAGAAAAAATCAGCCCCAAGGGGGCCCCAACACGGGCAGTGGCCCCAATGGGCCGCGGAGGCCCATAATCCATAAAATATATACTTTGGCGGGCCAGCCCGTCTGGCCAAGTATGTCAAAAATAAACCTTGGGCCCAGTTAGGCTCAAATAAGCCAGTCTGGCTAAGGTGCCCCATCCACCCTGGCAGGCCTGTCAGGGCCCGTGTCCCAAAAGACCTGGAAAACATGTTTTGGAGCCCAAATTCCCAAAACCAATAATATCCACATGGGCCCACCTGGACCACCTGATGTCCAATGGGCCCTGGAGGCCCATTTGTGCTTCCCATTTGTATGACACACAAATGTTCACATTACCTGAGTGCATCCATATTTTAACACACTCCCACTCAGAATAAAAAATGCTACAAGGCTTCCAACATTCTGATTCAACATCTTGGGGACTCCACCTTTGAAGCCATGTTGAACGGCAATAACAATGGTGACTCCTTTTCCATCTGGACCGCCATTATGAATTGCTACGCCTTGCAGTCATCTAACAATTTTGGCAGGATCTGGCTGAACTTCATCAAATCCCAGTTCAAAGGTGACCTCAATCTTTACATCAAAAATTGCCAAAAACTCATGAAAAAGCTGTCTGTGGTCTGACTTGAGGTATTTCTGGACATTCTGAGTTACTCCATTCTGGCCAAACTTCCAAGCTAACTCTATCACATAGTCAAACTCCTCATCCTCAATGACAAACTGCTGCTCAATCCCACCGGCATTCTCAACAGACTCCGTGAAGTCACTCACTTGGAATCCTCTTGGTCTCTCCACCCCAATCCCTCCCTTGAGACTGGAACAGACCCCTCCAAGGCACTTCATAAGAACTCTGTATGTCGCAAGCCTAAGCACCCATGCTCAAAATGAAAGCACAATCCATTGGTCAAGCACCCAGAAAGCAAGTGCTGGTTTGTACACCCTCACCCGTGCACCAACTGGAACAAAATCAAACCTAGCTCAAACTTCCACTCATCCAGCTAGTCACCTGTAAATGCCCTCCCGCCTGACTCCACTCCCAATGCCAAGCCAAACTTCAATGCTCAGCTCTACCTCACTCCTCTGCCACTTCACATGAGTCTCCTTCCCATCCTGGACTTTGGTGCTAGTCACCACATCATCAACAATCCCAGGCTTCTCCGCAATCCCACCTTCACCCAAATTGCTTTTGGCACTTGCTCTCCAAACAATGTTCTTATGGAAACCCACGTGGGCACCTCCAAGCTGACCAACCATGAATGAAAATCATTAAACCTCAAAAAAGTCCTCCTCATTCCCAATGTTAACTGCTTCCTGATTTCACTAACCCAACTGATGTCCAGCCAGGCCCACTTCCAATCTGTGCGTCATTCAGGCTTTGAAGTGCTCTTTGAAAACTTCTCCCTCATTGGCACCACTAGGAAAAAACTCACCAAAGTCCGTGGAGCTCATTTTGTCCCTTCCCTGCTAGTTCCGTTGTACTTACCACCCCCCAAAACCTCTGGCACCAAAAGCTGGGCCACCCCGGAGATCAAGTCCTCAAAAACCTGGATCTTACTCCCTCTCCAGATTCCTCCACCTCATGCGCATTGTGCAAGACTTTCAAAGACTCCGCCACCCCCTTCTATCATCACTTCAAGCCCGCCTACAGCCTGCTGGATGCTGTCCACCTGGACTTGGTAGGTCCCTTTGGCATTATCTCCTTCTCTGGCTTCAATTATTTTATTTCCTTCACTGACCAACACTCTGTTCTTTGGTCAATCACCCTCCTCAAGAACAAGAGTGAAGCCTTCTCCAGCATCAAGGACTACGTGACTTGGTCGGAAAGAATCACTGGCCGCTAAGTCAAGCGGCTGATCTCAGATAACGGCGGCAAGTTTCTCTCATCCAACCTTTTCAGTTACTGCGCGGACAAGGGAATTTTCCACC